>CM060370.1:179673917-180873917 GCA_030545235.1 Helianthus tuberosus | reverse complement strand
CAAAGAGTTGTGTAGCGGAAGCATATAGTAAATCGTTTAACAATTGTTTCATAGTAAATGTTCAAAACCAACGTTTCACTTATAAGTTAATCCAAGAGCCTCGATCCATGACCACTCCAGCACTCCTAGATAGCAAGTCCACGTCACGAATTCTAGCGACCTGCAAGCATGCAGACAAGTGTGTCAGACTACGCTGGTGAGTTCAAGGTTTTATTAACGTGTGTAGTTACCAGATATCTGTTAAGTCAACTCATCGTTTCGTTTTGGGATTTTTATTAACGTAGGAGAGTCTTATATACTGGAAGTGTGTCCAATATATACCATGGGAGTGTGCCCAATATAACCTGGGAGTGTGCCCAACCCCAATGCCCCTAACCAAGCATTGGTAATGATGTCCAGGTAACTAGATCACGCCCGTCCTTACGGCCCGGTGTGAGGGTGTCAAACCTAATAGCGCTATCAACTAGTTACCCCATTGCCTTACAGGCAACACGGTAGATGATCGATTCTGTGTTCAATAACCAACATCCCTAATAACAGTTTACCCAGTATTCCCTTTAGAAACGTTTACCAGATGTCCCAAACCACCGGGACGCATGCTTAGAAAAGTGCAGTGAACTCACCTCGGTTTGCTCGGTATTGCTTAACTACTTGATCACAATTAATCAATCACAGCCTAGCGTATTCACGCACACATGGAATCAGTTTGCGTTCAAAATGTATGAATTTGCATTTATAATCGTAACATGTACTCAAGTACCAGTTTCTGAATAACACACAGCAGTTATATGACTCTAACAAGTCCATAGTTTGTATGTATGTTCCGTAATAACGCTTAACAGTTATGTGTGCTAGATGTAAAGGCCTACTTAAGTCACTTGGTCATAGATAGCATCATTAACAGTGAGCATCATCATCAGTAGATATCATTAACAATAAACATCAATAAGAAAAAGCATCATTGTTTTATTAGCATGCTCATAAACATCCATCACTAAAATCAACCTAATCAGTCATGTGCTCCCCACAAAGACTCAAGACACACATGACAACCTACTGTACAATTCGCAATCCTCTAATATCATTGGGCCGCACAACTGAACTAGATTTACACTAATCAAATATATTCACGTGATTTTCTGTGTATCCACTAAGTCTAGCATCATCACTAATAAGAGCTAGAGTTGCATGAATCCTAGTAATTCACCAACAGTTAATATGTTATTGTTTCATGCTCAAAATATTATCCATCTATACGCAAGTTACCATACGGAATTATTGATCATCGCATACCAGATCTAATCAACTTTAATTACGTACCAACTAGTTCAAGAGTTAACATTCAACACTCTAAGATAATATCAGTTATGCATGAAATTTTCGATTATACAATATACATGTTATCAGCACATAGATTCACCTAGATAACCTATCAACAAGACGGTTTTAATAACATATGGAATACTAACCGAAAGTTGGAAGGAGCACAGATCGTTAGGGGGGTTCTTCCTGTTATACGCGATCCTCTGGAGAGAGAGAGGCTAGGGTTTCTTGTGGTGATAATGTGAGATATTACCTAGGGTGTACGTAATATAGCAAAGTGATGCACTAATGGGCCGATAACCTTGATATAATTGGTTTAAACACAACAAGTTGGGCCTAGATTCTAGTTCCGGTGTATGACTAGTAGACCGGTGGGTATGAGTCGTAAATCAACAACCTATAATTAATCGAAACACATGGGCCAAATCCACTTGAATTGCGTTACTACTGGACTTCTGTCCGGTTGGTTCATGAGCGGTCCAACACCCACAAGTGTGGGCCTCGTGATAGAACACCGGATGTGCCTCCGGCCCAAAGTGTACGGGTGCTAGGTGAGTTTGTGCGACCCATATATACAAAGCAAGTACCAAAACGTTTAACAGTTACGTGAATGGTTAATCATACAACACAAGTACTTACACATTTTATCATTGCAAGAAGTATGGAAGGGAAATGACAAGAATATGATCGCGCAAATAAAGGACACTGACCTTGAAAGTTCAGGTTGTCACATTGCCTTTGATCGGAGTTTTGAGTTTTAAGAATGCATAGGGTTAGGGGCAAGAGTCACTCGATCGGGTGACTGTTCGATCGGATGGCTATCCGATCGGGTTGCCACTCGATCGGGATTCCTTGTCCCGTTCTTAGTTTTGTAAAACTTCTAGGTTTTGGTTTAAAACAACGACGACGTGTTACGTATTAAGACAATGGTAAATCCATCAGTGTTCAGCCGACCCAATCGGGTGGGAATCACCCCAGTCCGTTCAGTCGTCAGTTCGTGATGTTCCTTACGCCAAAATCCATAATGCGGTCATCTTCGGTAATAATCCTTTTTCCAAGCCGACTCTAGACTATTAATCAAGTCTACAGTCCGTTTAGATCGGGATCTTACTGTTCTATGTAAAAGTTCAAGAAAAGGTGAAGATAATCATAGATTTTAATTTGAAGAGCGTAGATCTTGTTTTAGATTTAGTATAAAACGCATGAAATTCCTTAGATCTAAGCTGGATTTCATCAGGAGTGACATCACATAGTGGTTTGTGCAAACCACCATTGATGACATCATCCTTATGAACTCTGATCTAAGAGATTTCATGGTGAAAAGTGAGATTTCAAAGGAGAATCTCGTAGAGAATGTTGTGTAGATCAAGAAAGTACAAGGATCTATTGTGAAACGTACCGAAATAGACGAGAAATCGAAGGAATATGATGCTCGTGCGTCTGAGTCTAGCAGGGCTGTCACATCAGTGAAGGACTGATGTGACAGCTCCTATTTATAGTGTGAAGGTGAGTGAAAGGGGTAGTGCGCATGGATCGGGTGGCAACTCGATCGAGTGGCCACTCGATTGGGTGGTCATCCGATCGGGTGGTCATCTGATCGGATTGCCAATCGGCCAATCCATCTTTTCCGTGTTTCCGTCTTCGCACGTTAGATTAAGCGTTGCATTGCGTATTTATTGGGTATTAGCATAATTAGTATAATTTAGGCAATAGAACCAAAATTTTCCAAGTTTTATAGTTTCCGCCAGTGACAAGACTCCAGTCCCTCGTTCAACCAAGTCTCAAGTTTCACGAGCCTTAAGAGTCAAGCACCAAAGTATATAGATTTAGACATTTCAAGCATGTAGAATTAGGCATTCCAAGTATATAGAATTAGGCATCTCAAACATATAGAACTAGTAGTTTACCCGTCCGCTGTCCGGGTATATATGATTAACATCATCCAAACTCACTGCTGTCCGGGTATATATGATTAACATCATCCAAACTCACTGTATATTTTAATATCACGATGACTACTTATCTAACTATTAATAACATCAATAACTATGTCTATATTTAAAATAATGTTGACTTTTAATTTGATTTCGATTAATAACTACAACTCTTCTTGAATTGTCATACATACTAATTTATAATCTTACATCTAATTCGCACAATTTAAAATATTTAATTAATTATTTGTAATTGATTAACGTAGGAATTGCTAACACCATTAAATGAAGATAAAAGAGATCTATCAATGATACATGTTTACAAAAGTATTAAAAAAAACTATCAACACAACCAAACGTATATTATATTTATGTCATGAGAATATTATTTAAGAACATCAATAACAGTGTCTACATTTAAGATAATAATGACTTGTAATAAATGATAAACATGCAGGATGCATATACAAAAAAAAAGCAGATAATGTTATCAAGATTTCACAAGTATATAACAAAAGAACCAAAAAAAACACAATGTATACTATAATATACACTAAATCATAAACATGCAGAATACATATACAAAAAAACTAATTGATGTTATCAGGATCTCCCAAGGATATTACACAAAAGGCAAAAAAACACAATATATACTATAATTTACAATTTCGTTGGCAAAACACAAACCATTGTAAAAAACACAATGACTTATTATCCAACTATTAAGAACATCAATAACCATGTCTATATTTAAGATAATAATGACTTTTTATTCGATTGCGATTAGTAACTACAACTGTTCTTATATTCTTATATATCGAATTGTCATACGTACTAACTTAAAATCTTACATCTAATTCACTCAATTTAAAATTTTTAAGTAACTATTTTTAAATTGATTAACATAGCAATTGCTAACACCGTCAAATAAAGATAGATGAGATCTATCAATGTTAGATCAACATAAACTAAATCAATTACAAATCTCTCTATGGTCGCTCGAAGAAAAGGGAGCATATGAAGAACTAAACAGAAAAGTCAGCATCATCAGTGATAACAATTACAAGCGAACCTGGAGCAGCATCGGATAACTTGATGAAGTCCTCCACTCTCCCCCATCAGATTTCAAGAACAACGCAGAAGAGTTTATCACACAACTGTTGAAACAGGATCAGAAAATCTGCCACAATCCTAGCCGATCTGCAAAACAAAAGAAATAATGAAATCGCGTGGAAGAAGGCGAGAGTCGTTGAAATCTTAGGAAGTGTTAATTGTAGCGTATAATATTTTATACATATTTCACTCTTTAATCTTTCTTTATATTTAATTTAATAAAATTAACATCCATTGGATACAAAGTAAACACAATGACAAGAACACATAACATAATGTATAGAAAACCCACCTAAGTTGCAAAACACAACAATTAGACGCAAATATCACAATATATAGAAACAGTTGCAATACCATGGCTAATATTAACACTATCCATACCACCAATATTCAAGTATTTCTTTATTTAATTAAACAAACAATAAAATATAAAAGATAATAAAAGATACGCAATCAACATCATATCTATCACAATCAAAACAACTTCATCATCACCGGCGTTTCATATCTCCTTGAAGATCATCGCCGCCGAAGATTTGATCGACAAAAAGGTAACTTCCGATTGTAAGTCTTAACGGTTTAATTTCTATTAGATTTCTAAACCTCTGTTAGATTCTTAATCAGCCACATATGATGGTTACTGCGGCGAATAACTTGTTTGTAGACGTCAAATCTGATTTTAGGTTTCAATCATCTTCAACCTCTCATATGTTATGTATAGTTGATATATATCTTATGTATTGCATGTTATGGACATTGTCGAACTAATGTTTACATTATAATGATAATAATATATGAAAAAGTTGCAATCAAACAATTGGGGGTGTTTGGGTTAGCTTATTTTGAAGCAACTTATGACCTATTGACTTATAAAAGTTAATAAGTTGTTTTTTGAGTGTTTGGGTTAGCTTATTTTAAAGGGTTTTGTGTGTTGACAAGCCATTTTTGAGAAGTCGCAATTTCTAACTTCTCACTTGTAACTTATATAAGTTAATAAGTCATTTTTAAGAAGGAATCTCAAACACACACAGATGAAAACATATGATTCTGTTATAAATTTTTTTATTTTTTGGGTTCCTTCACTAAAAGTACTTATTAACTTATATAAGTCATAAGTGAGGAGTTACAAATACTAACTTATCAAAAACAACTTCTCAACACACAAAAATAACTTGAATAAGCTAACCCAAACACTATAAACACAACTTATTAAATTTTATAAGTCAATAAGATATAAGTTGCTCCAAAATAACCTAACCCATGTACGATTACGCTAAAAGAGATATTTTACGAATATATATATTTACTGATATATTGAAACGGTATACAGAAGAGATCTATTGCACATTATGAATTAGGAATAATATTCTCATGACATAAGATTACATTTTAACACATTGTGTATTAATACTAACAGTTAATATTAAATGTTATATATCACAGGTATACAAAAATGATTACGTCCTGTCTGTGTCTATTACAAAACCCTAAATCATTGAAACTGGTATGCTGTAATGACTTCAATAAGTAAGTGTAAACTTCATTACGTAAACTGAAATTAGTAAATGTAACTACAGGCATTACCAATTAAGTTTGTAAAGCTTGTGGGAGGAGATTACTGGAACCGGACAAAGATAACGATAAATCATGAAAGCGGAATAAGCTGTACAGCATGGCTGAGAAGTGTAAGAGGTGAAAGTGTTGTCACTGATGGATGGATAAGTATTGTAAAAGGTCTTAAATTGACAAAGAACACCTTATTGGTTTTGAGGATAATCAAAGAAAAATGTCTACAAATACATTGTTTCATAGAAAACGTTTGTGATGAATCGTTCTTGACAGTCAACCGTTACGGAGATTTAAAGATCATAGTAAGTATAGTTATATGTTAGTAGGAATTTTTTTTTTGTTATACTTGTCAGCAAATGGAAAAAAAAGAATATATGTTTATAAAATATTTCACAACTTTTCAGGTCATTCCAGAAGCTTATGTGAACAAATTTTACTGTTACTGGCCAGTAAAAGATTCTTATAACATATACGCAGCAGGTCAGTGTTGGAACGTTGAGACCGAAAAAATAAATGCATGCTACGTTTTTGCTAAAGGGTGTCCGGAGATGTTTGAATACATTAACATAGAAGAAGGTGATATACTGATGTTGATGAAAACAGACAGCGAATCGTTTGACTTGACACTTTATCGTAGCGGAGTTGAGGTTGTTTTTAGAAAGAATGAGACAACTAAAGACAGCTCAGTTGTTGAAATACCTAAACACACATACTATGAACACTTCAATTCTGTAAGTAATTTAAAGTAAGTTAAAATAGTTTGCTAGTCAATACGACTTATTTACGGATGTTATCGTATAACAGATCTTTACTGATCAAGAAGACTCAATCAACCAATTGATTACTGGGGTAATGAGTTTACATATTTTTACAATACAATATATTGATCCTCAGATGTTAATGAATTTTAAAAATCTTGGATGCATATGAATGATGAGAAACATGATGTGAATAAGAAAAGTGTTGAAAAAGAAAAGTTGAAGTCTGAAAGAAAGAGTTTTGTAAGTGAAGGAAATAACAACCAGACAAAAGAAGATGTAAGTCTTTGAAACATAATAACGGATAAGTTATTTGTTCATATTATTATACATTCTTAGTTGACGATTGTAGTTTAATTTGCTTTATTGTTACGGGCTGTAATAACAGGTTAAAAAGAAAGGTAAACAGATTGCATCCGATTCTACATCTGAAGAACCTAAACAACTGATATGTTGTACAACTTATGATCATTCTACTGTGTCAGCAACTGGACGACAAACATGTGATCGTTTGGTAAGTTAAGCATAAGTTAACAAAATATTGCAATAAATATTTCTTATACATTAACATATATACTATATATATATATATATTGAAAGGAAATGCATGTTTGAAATGATAAGGTTAACAAAAACGGGAAAAGAAGTCGGATGGCGTTGAACGTAAGCAATGAAGACGAAAAACGTGTTGCACATCAAAATTATGATCAAGAAAGTGGTGCGTATCAATTCAACAGGAAAGCAAATTATCGAATGGTATGTCATTTCTGTTATTTAATGAGAACAATTGACAACACCATTCATGAGGCTATTTATACGTACAGAATTATGTTTATTCAAAAATTAACAATTGATATTTGTTGCTGCTGACAATTATATCCAACACGGCTAATATACTTCTTAACTCTAACATCAATGCAGCGATTACCTGTAGAAGTTGTAAACAGGGCAAGGCTAACAAAGAAGGTGCATCAGATGAATGTCAGAAACATGGATGGGAAAACAGTTGCGAAGATAGTTAAGCGACAAAAGGACAGAAATGGATTTAGGTATGCGATTGAAGGGTGGCCAAGTTTCATAAAGGAAAATGATATTAGCACGGGTGACAATATGCATTTAACCTATGTAGAATCAGCAAACCTCCTCATGTTGACGCATGTGGATGCAGTCAGCCAAGCTTAACAGTTAACGTTATATGCTAATGATGCAGATGTCTGCGTATATAAACTAATGCCTTTTGTCGTCATCATTTGATGGTTTTTGGTTGGACATGTTGGTACAGTTTATTGGTTTTTTTTTGGTTGGTTGGTAGTCTAACCTTGATGACAATTATTAGTATATTAGGGCATGGATGACATATTTTGTTTAGAATTATAATTTGCAAACGGTAGTCGAAGTTCATATTAGTTATAAATTTAGCTGTGTTTTCCTGTATACAACATTAGAAGTCTTATTGGTAATATTTCCAACATCCAAATACACTGCATATTTTAATATCATAATGACTTCTTATCCAACTATTAAGAACATCAATAAGTGTCTCCATAAATAAGTGTCTCCATATTTAAGATAATAATGACTTTTTTATGCGATTACGATTAGAAGCTACAACTATTCTTGTATTGTCATACATCGAATTGTCAAACATAGTAAATTAAAATCTTACATCTAATTGGTACAATTTAAAATGAATTAGTTATTTGTAAATTGATAAACGTAGAAATTAATAACACCATTAGATGAACTTAGATAATATATATGAAAGTTAGATGTTTACAAAGTGTTGAAAGAACTACCGATGACAAACAAACGTTGATTATATTTACTGGCATAAAATATTACACACCAAACATATTATAAACATAATAGAACAATTAAAATAACACATTAATTTCGAATATTGATTCTCCATATACAACAAAATACCAACCACAAAAACAACCACAAACATAATACTATGTATATAACACAATGATAACAACAAACAACTAAATACAAAACCATAACTAAACATGTGGTGAAACTACAGTTTCAATATAGCTTGCACCTACAATGCCTTGTGTAAAGATGATAGGAAAATAACCATGCATCTTCTTCGCCCTTACGTTTATATGAGCAACATCACCCCATTCGTGCACTATAATTAATTTGTAATTACCATCAATGTAGTGCACAGATGACCCTATCATCAACGGCATAAACACACGGGGTACAAAAGACACCACTTTCGACCAAGTATTATTTTGTAGACGCCACAATTGAACATCTACACTACACATTCCAATACTAACCAACATATGAAGTTCATCTCGTATAGTCACCAACTGACCTATAGATTCCACACTCAATGTATCTGGGTAACCTACATTTTCTATTACCTTCGACTCAACATCCAAACGAAGAATCGCTGTGTTACCCATACACCAGAATTTGGTCAGTACAAAATACAAACTTTTCCTACAAAACGTCCCAACGGACCAACTATAAACAGCAATATCATATGGACTATCAATTAAGAACCTTGGAGTTGACCATGAACCTTCACTAAACGAATAAATATTAACAGTCAACCTGAAATGAGTGCGTTTAATGTGCACAATTTTGTAATCACCAGCAGAGTCAACACAAAACCCAAGACTATCATCATCCATATTGTAAAATCCCTGATAATTAGAATTTCTCAGCATCTTGAACACACGAGTTAGTGGATTCCAAACAACCAAATCACCAGTATTACATAAGCAAACACATACCATGCCATCCAAACTTGCTAAAAAGATCACATTACATGGATGACAATCGAAGGGAATGTGAATATTATTGCCTAAAACACATCTAGGAGATGCAACATCAACATAACGAATCGCACACGATGATTTGTCAAGAGCAATTATTTTCTGGTCACCTAATACTCGCAAGAAACGACAATTATTCTTAGCAAACGCAGGAGTTGAAAGATAGGCTAACCACTCTTTAGACAGAGCCTTGCACTGTATAACCTCCTTTGCCGGAAGTCTTGGAATAATCTTCATCAATATTAACAGAGATGGAAGATCCTTCATATTCACTTACGATTATACTTTAATTAAAAATACTGACGTTGATAGAAAGAGGAAGAAAACACATACGAAAAGCGATTCCTTTGAAAAATGAATAACTACATAAAAACTACCCCAATTAACAGTTGACACAGGTGAGTAAAACCTCCTAAATCTCCGAGAAGTGGTGGTAAACGGTTTTCACACACTATGGGCGATAGGGGGTAAATAAAATTAAATAACAATATATATTAGAAACCGTTTCTAATTTACAGATAAACATATACACATACATGGAGATACTTTTTAATCAATCACATACACAAATATACTTTTTATTAATTAATCTTATTTTTATAAATTACTTTGTTAGTTGTCAAACATTATGTTATTACAATTGTGAAAATAATTACATCATAGATTTTTTTTTGGCATTGGGTTTTATATATTATTTTGTACTTTTTATAAAAATATTGTTTTTTATGATAATAGGATTATTGAAAAATAATGGACACCACAACTAAAAAATAGGAAGTTAGTTACACAATACAATATATAAAAATAGACACCTACAAAAAAAATCAAATATATGGAAAACAGAAAACCAATAACACTTTAATAAACAAAACATAAAATGACAATATTCCAGCAAAAAAACAAAAACAAAAAAATCCAGTAAGAACTATTCCTTAACTGGACATATTACAAAGTGGGAAGTTTCTAATTGTCCTTAACTGCACAATATGTAACCACTATTAAAAAAGAATGAGAAAGACAGCAAAAAGTAGGAATTAATTACACAATGTTATATTTAAATATAGTCAACTACAAAAGAAATCAAATATATAAAAAACAGAAAAACAATGACACAATGATACTCAAAAAACACAATGACTATACTAAAAGAAATCATTCAAATAAAAACTAATCATTAACTGCACCTATTACAATGTGGGAAGTTTCTAATTCTATGTAACTGCACAATGGTAAGGGCTTCCAAGCTGCTCTAAGGGCTTGGTCTCCAAGGGCCCATTGTGTTTTTTTTGTAGACCTTTTTGTTTTTAAACCACAATCACATGTAATCATAATTAAATACGCACAAAGCAAATATTAAAATCATACACCCTCAATGAATATTTAACATGATAATATAAGCACATTAATTCATAAAGATTCAATCTCATTGTGACAAACTATACCACACATAAAAAACAACCACAAACATCAATTACTAACTGATCAAAACAACGAAGAACAAAAAAAGAACTACATAAAATAGCATAACTAAACATTTGGTGAAATGGTAGTTTCAAAATAAACAGATCCATTCACACCTTGAGTAAAGATGATAGGCAAAAAAACATGCTTTTCCTCTGCCTCTACAGTTACATCAGTAATATCACCCCATTCTTGAACTATAATGAACTTCTTATTTCTGTTGATATAGTGCACAGACGACCCAATCATCAATGGCATAGAAATAGCAGGTGGACAAAAAAATACTTTTGACCACTTTTCATTTTCAAGTTTCCACAATTCCATATTCACACTATAGAATCCCATACTAACCAACATATGGAGTTGATCTCGAATACTAACCAAGTGACCTGTAGCTTCCACATCCATTGTATCTGGGAATCCAACATCAGAAATTACCCTGCTATCAACATCTAAACGAAGTACACATGCGTTACCCACACACCACAACCTAGTCAATACGAAATACAAACAATTTGCACAAAACGTGCCTACAGACCAACTATAGACGTCAACATTAAACAGACTATAGTTTGAGAACATTGGAGTTGACCATGACCCTTCACTGAGAGAATAAATGTTAACAGCCAACATCATATGTGTCCGTTTAATATGCACAATATTGTAATCACCAGAAGACCTAACGCAAAACCCAAGACTATCCTGATTCGGATTAAAAAAACCCTGTGAATTAGAATTTGATAGCATCTTGAACACACGAGTTAATGGATTCCAAACTACCAATTCACCAGTATTGATTAGGCAAACACATACCATCCCATCCAAACTTGCTAGAAATAAAATATTGCACGGATGAGCGGTGAAGGGAATGTGAACTTTATCACCTAAGAAACATTTAGGGGATTCATTATCCACATAACGAATATCACACAATAACCGGTTAACGGAAATTATCTTATGATCACCTAATCTGCGCATGAAACGACAATGATTCATAGCAAACTCAGGTGTTGAAAGATAGTGTCACACCCCGACCACGTAGAACATACAAAACGTGGCGGAAACATCGGGGAGTGTTGTAACAGAATTAATTGTTTCAAATCCATGGCAATTGAAGTTTCGTTTTATTGATTAAAGGTGTTACAATGTCTTAACAAACAAAGAAATACAACATAATTAACTACTCTTGCATCTTTTATTGTCACTAAAGCCCAAGTCTGCCTATGTGTATCTTGATCATCTTATGCAACAGCTCCTGAAAAACACATGTGAAAATAGGTACGTCAGCATAAAAATGCCTGTGAGATACATAGGTTTTGTGAAAATAGGTTTCATGACTTATGTTTGAGAAAATGTTTAGTCATGAACCTTGTAATTTGCTTTGTTTTGTAAATCATTTGAAAAATGATAAGATCAGATGATATGTATAAATAAGAGAATAATGTATGGTTAAATGAATAACCATTGTAAAATGAGTTTGTGTAAGATAAGTTGTTTGTAAATCAATGTCTTGTGAAAAGTATGTTATTTGTATAAAATGTTATATGTCTCAATACTGAAATGATTCAAATAACGCTACAATATGTAATACCATACAAACACTTATATATAGGAAGTACCAGCGGCGTATCCACCATGCTTGTATCATATTACACACGCATCGTTACTTAATCATTTAATCAAAACAAAACACCAAAGCAATGTTTAACAGTTGTAGAAATGTTTATGTATGGTCAAATACGGTTCACACGGTTCACAGATACAAACGGTTCACAGATACAGACGGTTCACAGAGTACAAACGGTTCACAGACACAAACGGTTCACAGATACACACGGTTCACGGATACAAACGGTTCACAGATACAAATGGTTCACAAATACAAACGGTTCACGGATACAAACGGTTCACAGATACAAACGGTTCACAGA
The DNA here is from genome assembly GCA_030545235.1 of Helianthus tuberosus. NCBI lineage: Eukaryota > Viridiplantae > Streptophyta > Magnoliopsida > Asterales > Asteraceae > Helianthus > Helianthus tuberosus. The sequence goes on along the minus strand of CM060370.1, from coordinate 180,861,033 downwards.
TACAGAAGGTTCACAGATACAAACGGTTCACAGAGTCAAATGATTACAACGGTTCACATAGTCAAATAGTTATAAACGGTTCAAAATGTAATATAATGTGTTCATATACCGGATGAGCATATGCAACAAAATGTAATGTAAAACAATGTACTAAGTATGCACACAATGGACATACATAGCATAAAATGTAATGAAATCATGTACTATAATGTACTAACGAACATAGCAGGCATATGATGTGAAAACGGGAAAGCATGAATGTAACAAGTAGGCACATGTGTTTCACCCCAAAACAGTTTGGAAAACAGTAAAAGAGGGGTCTATGTACTCACCTGAGATTGCTTAGTAGTCCTTGAGTAACAACCAAACAATGCTAGAGATCGCGGATATCAAACGGCACCTACTATAGGTAACTATGTTAATAAACCGGACCTAAATCGGAAGATCGGGTAGCATGAGGGTTTGTAAACCAAACGAGTGTGGAGACTCGTGTGATATGGTTTAACAAAGCCTACATACTAAATGAAACCTAACATAACTGCTTTCGACCCATTACGACCCGTTTAGGTAGCTTATGTTATTTTAACGCGTCGTGCGCGTGAAACGCGTTCGGACCGTCTAACTAGTCCTATGACAAGTGTTATATGCCTAAACATGTTACATAATCAGTTATGTGACAAAGGTTTAGGTTACATATGCTTAATTACCAATTATACATGAAAAGGGTATTCTGGTAATTTACCTAAGGCATATAAACTACCTATCATACAACTACTCAAACGATGTGACCATAGGGTATAACCTCGGAAGGTTATTCCCTACCTACTATGGTCACCTAATGTGTTTGGTCGGATCCTAATGATCGACCAAATGGGTCGGGTTCGAGGTATAAGCGATTTATTAGATCGCTTACCCTACGACCCTAGACTACGTGGTAATCAGTAGGCATAGTCCCAAGGGACCATAACCAACGTGATTACACTCACGTTGCGAAGTTCAAACGAACTTCGCATTGACCATAACTGGTCAATGTAGAAAGTCAAACAAAGTTTGACTTTCAGACTCGAAAGACTCGAAAAGCAATAAAAGAACGAAAGAATACTTACGAAGGGTCCCCGAATGCTAACCTCGATTCAAAAATCTCAGGTATGAAACAATAGTTTCAACTTAGAGTTTCTCAAATCAAAGTTCTTGTAAGTTTTGCATTGGGGTGATGGGGTATTTATAGTTTTCGGGTAACCGTTAGGATCGTTTCATGGAAAGGAGGGCACGATCAAGGCAATACACTTGTCGGGAAGTTGTGGTGCCTCAAAATGCTCACCACCATAAGGAATCAACACTTGGCAAGGGGTTAGGGAGTGCAAAACAGCTGCAAACAACTGTTAAATACACTTAATCTGGTCCAGAAGGCGGACGCAACCCGCTTCAGGATCTGCTAAAACTCAGGCGGGCCGCCTGGGAGTTGCAGATCAGAAACATGTTTGCAGAATTACAGTTTTGGTCCCTGCACGTGTTTAAGGCTATTTCCGACACTTCTAAGGCCCGTAAAGCCAACTTTAAGGCCCTAAAATGTTGCCTAAACATTGTGGACATGAAACATACTCAAAAATATGCCGGATGTTGGTTCGTTTGGCCGTACGAACGCGATGTTCGCTTAATTACGACGGAATGCGCATAAGCGCGAAAAACGATCCAAATGACGCAACGAATGGATTTTTGGCAAGCCAAACACTAAAGCATAATATAGTCATGCTTACATAAATTTTTGGATGTCCGGATGTATTCAGAACGTGAGTTATGCGCGAAAATGCAAACTTGTGCACTTTTTGACGCTTTTAGTCCCTGAATGACACATAAGTTTATTTTAGCATACCGAACACCTCAAAGCCTATTTCTAAGCTATGTAAAGGATGTTTATGGTATGTTTAACTTATGGTCATGTTCCGGAATGTCTGTTACAGTTCAAATTGGCATACTTTCGCAGTTTGTCAACTTTAGTCCCTGTAAGCGATTTAACTAGATTTTGCCATACCAAAGCCTTCAAAACTTATTTCTAAGTTATGTAAAGGTTACTTAAGGTATGTTAAGCCTATTTCACTATTCCGGAGTGTTCGTTGCATTAAACTGGTTATATTTACGCATCAGTGCGCGTATAACCTTCCAGAAAGCGATTTAGAGCTTGAAATCGAACAAGAATTGATATGTGCAAATGATACACATATTTATACAGATCCCAAGTATGAAATAAAATATTTCATTGGCTTGGTAGTTGTTTGATGGTCGCAGTGACACGGGTGTCACAGTCTCCCCTACTTTAGGAAATTTCGTCCCGAAATTTATTCGTAGGAGTCTATTTGTGACTTTGTGTCAGATAACCACCAGAGATATGTAAGGCATAATCCTGTCATTTCCTTAACGGACATTCTTCAGAACGAAAACGAACAGACGGAGTCATTTTCCTCAACGAGTATTCTTCAGAAGCGGAAATGAAGGAATAAACAAACAGGGATTCATTTCCTCAACGGGAAATCTTCAGAAACGTAAAATGAACTTACGGAGTCATTTTCAGCGGGTGCTTCATCAGAAAAGGAATTGAAAATGATAAACAAACGGATATTCATTTCCTCAACGGACAATCTTCAGAAACGAAAATGAACAAACGGAGTCATTTTCAACGGGTGCTTCCTCAGAAATGGAAATGAAAATGATAGACAAACGGATATTCATTTCCTCAACGGACAATCTTCATAAACGAAAATGAACAAACAGAGTCATTTTCAACGGGTGCTTCCTCAGAAATGGAAATGAAAATGATAGACAAACGGATATTCATTTCCTCAACGGACAATCTTCAGAAACGAAAATGAACAAACGGAGTCATTTTCAACGGGTGCTTCCTCAGAAATGGAAATGAATAGAGTTAACTTCTAGGCACATGACAAGGCTCGCTGTGATTTCTGTGCACTAAATTCCATAATTATGTATGCATCCATAATTACGTAATTCCTTGCACAGTGCGCACAGTTTGTCTTGTAATGTTCATAAGCACATAATCACATAGTTGTTTAACTTGGTTATTAATTTGTTATAAATTTGTTATTGATTGTGAACGGATATGGAAACCAGTCAATTGACTTCAATGTCCTCTGGGATTTATCTGAAGAGATAGGAAGATCTCCCAAAAATTCGATTTTGTTTTCAAAGAAACGTAATAGTCGAATTTAGGAACACAACAATTTTAGGATTTACGGAAATACCCTTAGGTACCCTATTAAGGATTTATAGTGGTACTTTGGGTATTCGTCCAGTGTTGTAACTTGCGCCTTGTACTTCGTTTCCTTAGAATAAACGGGTACTTAGGAATTTCGTGGAAACGCAAGAGATCATAGAATGGGAAAATTTTGGGGGTAGTTTGTTCTTCAAGGAATACGGTTCCTTGATTGTCGGTATTGTAAGAGATATGTTGTTTATACATGCAACCACATAAATACATTGAAATGTAAATAAAAGATTTATTTATAAACAACGATAACAACTGTTTCTTGGACCATGACAACTAAAGAAAATAATACATAAGGATTGATTATTTCTAAACAGCGTTGTCTTTCATTCGGTCAGATGCTCATCCCTGTGCTGGATTTGCATTAGCAAGCTTTGGGCAATTTCTTCGGAAATGACCCATCTCGCCACAGTTGAAGCAAGAACCTGGTAGAAAACGACCTTGAGCGGTATTGTTGCCAGCTTGGTTTGGTGCAGCTGCAGCTGGGCAGACTCTTGCTGTATGGCCTATAAGCCCACAAGTTTGGCATTTGCGGCACTTTACATTGGCATGATGATGGAGGCTACATTGGTTGCACAAGGGTGCAGTTCCATTGTATGGCTTCCTAGCAGGGGGTTGAGCAGGTTGGTTGGGGACGGCTTGATCATTGCGAGTAACCATGGCGAAATTCTGAGAAGCCTTTTGCTTCTTTGACTTCTTAGGGGATCCAGTCTGTTCATCCATGGTCTTTGATTCCTCTATTGGGTTCGATTCCTCGACCGGTTTCTTGTCACCCTTTCGAAAAAACTTACGTTTCCTGATCTGAGATTCAGTCAAGGTTGCAGCTAGCTCAATGGCCTGTCTAACTGTAGTAGGGTTGCTGCCAGTCACAATGTCTTGTATTGAGTCAGGGAGGCCATCAATGTACTTTTCTATTGCCTTATCCAAAGGCGTGACCATGTTTGGGCATAACAGGCTTAACTCCTCATATCGATCAGTGTATGCTCGATGTTCACCGCTGTCTTGTTTAAGATCATCGAATTCCCTTTCCAATGCCCTGATCTCGTGACGAGGACAGAATTCCTTCATCATAAGGGCCCTAAGTTCAGCCCATGTCTGTGCTAGAGCAACTTCTGCACCACGATCTCTCATAACCCCGTTCCACCACGTAAGGGCTCTCTTCTGGAACACACTCGAAGCAAACTCGACCTTGCGATTGTCAGGACACTGCACGTGGCGGAAAGTATTCTCAATGCTCTCGAACCATTGAAGAAGCCCAGTCGCTCCCTCAGAACCACTAAACTTGAGTGGTTTCGCCGAGTTAAAACTATTGAAATTGCATGGACCATTGTTGTTGTTGTTGGCTTGATTCCATAGAGCAAAGAGGTTTGGGAATTGAGCAGCCATTTGCTGCGCAATGATTTCTGCCAGCTCGGCAGTCGCTATCTGGTTTTCGCGTCGAGGAGGCATTCTAAAAGAGAAAACATGAAAGGAAACGAGTGAGAGAATTTAGACGAAAAGAATGAGATGAAACAAATCTGATGAAAGCAAGGATAGTGGTCATTTGTTTGTTACTACAAAGAAACAAACGACCTCGGTGAATAATCAAAGTAAATAGGTCAAAAATAATGTATCGCGAAGACATGCTCGCCTATAAGTGAACACTCATCCCAAGAATTCCCAGGTAAGCACAACTGGTCTCGCGTCTGGTTGAGATGTATACGAAGTGCTTGCCTAGACAGAAAACCCAGAATACAGGCGTTCACCCTTCCAGTTTGCACGTGTTCACATTATTTAAAGCCCAAAACCTTGACGAGATTTTGAAAACTCAAAGGGGTTCAAAACCTTATAACAGAGGGTTCAAAACCTAGTAATCAATCATCCTAGAACAGATGATTAGTTTTCAAAGCGGTTTCGAAAATTATGTTCTTGTTGTGGTAGTCGCCTAAGGATAGGTGACGGTATTATTGTATGACTAAACGCAAGTAAACTCGCGTTAGGGTCCTAAGAAGGTTATAGACTAGGTCAAAGCATTACTAATAACCTAATTCCCTATAACCATTGGCTCTGATACCATCTTTTCTGTCACACCCCGACCACGTAGAACATACAAAACGTGGCGGAAACATCGGGGAGTGTTGTAACAGAATTAATTGTTTCAAATCCATGGCAATTGAAGTTTCGTTTTATTGATTAAAGGTGTTACAATGTCTTAACAAACAAAGAAATACAACATAATTAACTAGTCTTGCATCTTTTATTGTCACTAAAGCCCAAGTCTGCCTATGTGTATCTTGATCATCTTATGCAACAGCTCCTGAAAAACACATGTGAAAATAGGTACGTCAGCATAAAAATGCCTGTGAGATACATAGGTTTTGTGAAAATAGGTTTCATGACTTATGTTTGAGAAAATGTTTAGTCATGAACCTTGTAATTTGCTTTGTTTTGTAAATCATTTGAAAAATGATAAGATCAGATGATATGTATAAATAAGATAATAATGTATGGTTAAATGAATAACCATTGTAAAATGAGTTTGTGTAAGATAAGTTGTTTGTAAATCAATGTCTTGTGAAAAGTATGTTATTTGTATAAAATGTTATATGTCTCAATACTGAAATGATTCAAATAACGCTACAATATGTAATACCATACAAACACTTATATATAGGAAGTACCAGCGGCCTATCCACCATGCTTGTATCATATTACACACGCATCGTTACTTAATCACTTAATCAAACCAAAACACCAAAGCAATGTTTAACAGTTGTAGAAATGTTTATGTATGGTCAAATACGGTTCACACAGTTCACAGATACAAACGGTTCACAGATACAGACGGTTCACAGAGTACAAACGGTTCACAGATACAAACGGTTCACAGATACAAACGGTTCACGGATACAAACGGTTCACAGATACAAACGGTTCACAGATACAAACGGTTCACGGATACAAACGGTTCACAGATACAAACGGTTCACAGATACAGAAGGTTCACAGATACAAACGGTTCACAGAGTCAAATGATTACAACGGTTCACATAGTCAAATAGTTATAAACGGTTCAAAATGTAATATAATGTGTTCATATACCGGATGAGCATATGCAACAAAATGTAATGTAAAACAATGTACTAAGTATGCACACAATGGACATACATAGCATAAAATGTAATGAAATCATGTACTATAATGTACTAACGAACATAGCAGGTATATGATGTGAAAACGGGAAAGCATGAATGTAACAAGTAGGCACATGTGTTTCACCCCAAAACAGTTTGGAAAACAGTAAAAGAGGGGTCTATGTACTCACCTGAGATTGCTTAGTAGTCCTTGAGTAACAACCAAACAATGCTAGAGATCGCGGATATCAAACGGCACCTACTATAGGTAACTATGTTAATAAACCGGACCTAAATCGGAAGATCGGGTAGCATGAGGGTTTGTAAACCAAACGAGTGTGGAGACTCGTGTGATATGGTTTAACAAAGCCTACATACTAAATGAAACCTAACATAACTGCTTTCGACCCATTACGACCCGTTTAGGTAGCTTATGTTATTTTAACGCGTCGTGCGCGTGAAACGCGTTCGGACCGTCTAACTAGTCCTATGACAAGTGTTATATGCCTAAACATGTTACATAATCAGTTATGTGACAAAGGTTTAGGTTACATATGCTTAATTACCAATTATACATGAAAAGGGTATTCTGGTAATTTACCTAAGGCATATAAACTACCTATCATACAACTACTCAAACGATGTGACCATAGGGTATAACCTCGGAAGGTTATTCCCTACCTACTATGGTCACCTAATGTGTTTGGTCGGATCCTAATGATCGACCAAATGGGTCGGGTTCGAGGTATAAGCGATTTATTAGATCGCTTACCCTACGACCCTAGACTACGTGGTAATCAGTAGGCATAGTCCCAAGGGACCATAACCAACGTGATTACACTCACGTTGCGAAGTTCAAATGAACTTCGCATTGACCATAACTGGTCAATGTAGAAAGTCAAACAAAGTTTGACTTTCAGACTCGAAAAGCAATAAAAGAACGAAAGAATACTTACGAAGGGTCCCCGAATGCTAACCTCGATTCAAAAATCTCAGGTATGAAACAATAGTTTCAACTTAGAGTTTCTCAAATCAAAGTTCTTGTAAGTTTTGCATTGGGGTGATGGGGTATTTATAGTTTTCGGGTAACCGTTAGGATCGTTTCATGGAAAGGAGGGCACGATCAAGGCCGTACACTTGTCGGGAAGTTGTGGTGCCTCAAAATGCTCACCACCATAAGGAATCAACACTTGGCAAGGGGTTAGGGAGTGCAAAACAGCTGCAAACAGCTGATAAATACACTTAATCTGGTCTAGAAGGCGGACGCGGCCCGCTTCAGGATCTGCTAAAACTCAGGCGGGCCGCCTGGGAGTTGCAGATCAGAAACATGTTTGCAGAATTACAGTTTTGGTCCCTGCACGTGTTTAAGGCTATTTCTGACACTTCTAAGGCCCGTAAAGCCAACTTTAAGGCCCTAAAATGTTTCCTAAACATTGTGGACATGAAACATACTCAAAAATATGCCGGATGTTGGTTCGTTTGGCCGTACGAATGCGATGTTCGCTTAATTACGACGGAATGCGCATAAGCGCGAAAAACGATCCAAATGACGCAACGAATGGATTTTTGGCAAGCCAAACACTAAAGCATAATATATTCATGCTTACATAAATTTTTGGATGTCCGGATGTATTCAGAACGTGAGTTATGCGCGAAAATGCAAACTTGTGCACTTTTTGACGCTTTTAGTCCCTGAATGACACATAAGTTTATTTTAGCATACCGAACACCTCAAAGCCTATTTCTAAGCTATGTAAAGGATATTTATGGTATTTTTAACTTATGGTCATGTTCCGGAATGTCTGTTACAGTTCAAATTGGCATACTTTCGCAGTTTGTCAACTTTAGTCCCTGTAAGCGATTTAACTAGATTTTGCCATACCAAAGCCTTCAAAACTTATTTCTAAGTTATGTAAAGGTTACTTAAGGTATGTTAAGCCTATTTCACTATTCCGGAGTGTTCGTTGCATTAAACTGGTTATATTTACGCATCAGTGCGCGTATAACCTTCCAGAAAGCGATTTAGAGCTTGAAATCGAACAAGAATTGATATGTGCAAATGATACACATATTTATACAGATCCCAAGTATGAAATAAAATATTTCATTGGCTTGGCAGTTGTTTGATGGTCGCAGTGACACGGGTGTCACAGTCTCCCTTACTTTAGGAAATTTCGTCCCGAAATTTATTCGTATGAGTCTATTTGTGACTTTGTGTCAGATAACCACCAGAGATATGTAAGGCATAATCCTGTCATTTCCTTAACGGACATTCTTCAGAACGAAAACGAACAGACGGAGTCATTTTCCTCAACGAGTATTCTTCAGAAGCGGAAATGAAGGAATAAACAAACAGGGATTCATTTCCTCAACGGGAAATCTTCAGAAACGTAAAATGAACTTACGGAGTCATTTTCAGCGGGTGCTTCATCAGAAAAGGAATTGAAAATGATAAACAAACGGATATTCATTTCCTCAACGGACAATCTTCAGAAACGAAAATGAACAAACGGAGTCATTTTCAACGGGTGCTTCCTCAGAAATGGAAATGAAAATGATAGACAAACGGATATTCATTTCCTCAACGGACAATCTTCATAAACGAAAATGAACAAACGGAGTCATTTTCAACGGGTGCTTCCTCAGAAATGGAAATGAAAATGATAGACAAACGGATATTCATTTCCTCAACGGACAATCTTCAGAAACGAAAATGAACAAACGGAGTCATTTTCAACGGGTGCTTCCTCAGAAATGGAAATGAATAGAGTTAACTTCTAGGCACATGACAAGGCTCGCTGTGATTTCTGTGCACTAAATTCCATAATTATGTATGCATCCATAATTACGTAATTCCTTGCACAGTGCGCACAGTTTGTCTTGTAATGTTCATAAGCACATAATCACATAGTTGTTTAACTTGGTTATTAATTTGTTATAAATTTGTTATTGATTGTGAACGGATATGGAAACCAGTCAATTGACTTCAATGTCCTCTGGGATTTATCTGAAGAGATAGGAAGATCTCCCAAAAATTCGATTTTGTTTTCAAAGAAACGTAATAGTCGAATTTAGGAACACAACAATTTTAGGATTTACGGAAATACCCTTAGGTACCCTATTAAGGATTTATAGTGGTACTTTGGGTATTCGTCCAGTGTTGTAACTTGCGCCTTGTACTTCGTTTCCTTAGAATAAACGGGTACTTAGGAATTTCGTGGAAACGCAAGAGATCATAGAATGGGAAAATTTTGGGGGTAGTTTGTTCTTCAAGGAATACGGTTCCTTGATTGTCGGTATTGTAAGAGATATGTTGTTTATACATGCAACCACATAAATACATTGAAATGTAAATAAAAGATTTATTTATAAACAACGATAACAACTGTTTCTTGGACCATGACAACTAAAGAAAATAATACATAAGGATTGATTATTTCTAAACAGCGTTGTCTTTCATTCGGTCAGATGCTCATCCCTGTGCTGGATTTGCATTAGCAAGCTTTGGGCAATTTCTTCGGAAATGACCCATCTCGCCACAGTTGAAGCAAGAACCTGGTAGAAAACGACCTTGAGCGGTATTGTTGCCAGCTTGGTTTGGTGCAGCTGCAGCTGGGCAGACTCTTGCTGTATGGCCTATAAGCCCACAAGTTTGGCATTTGCGGCACTTTACATTGGCATGATGATGGAGGCTACATTGGTTGCACAAGGGTGCAGTTCCATTGTATGGCTTCCTAGCAGGGGGTTGAGCAGGTTGGTTGGGGACGGCTTGATCATTGTGAGTAACCATGGCGAAATTCTGAGAAGCCTTTTGCTTCTTTGACTTCTTAGGGGATCCAGTCTGTTCATCCATGGTCTTTGATTCCTCTATTGGGTTCGATTCCTCGACCGGTTTCTTGTCACCCTTTCGAAAAAACTTACGTTTCCTGATCTGAGATTCAGTCAAGGTTGCAGCTAGCTCAATGGCCTGTCTAACTGTAGTAGGGTTGCTGCCAGTCACAATGTCTTGTATTGAGTCAGGGAGGCCATCAATGTACTTTTCTATTGCCTTATCCAAAGGCGTGACCATGTTTGGGCATAACAGGCTTAACTCCTCATATCGATCAGTGTATGCTCGATGTTCACCGCTGTCTTGTTTAAGATCGTCGAATTCCCTTTCCAATGCCCTGATCTCGTGACGAGGACAGAATTCCTTCATCATAAGGGCCCTAAGTTCAGCCCATGTCTGTGCTAGAGCAACTTCTGCACCACGATCTCTCATAACCCCGTTCCACCACGTAAGGGCTCTCTTCTGGAACACACTCGAAGCAAACTCGACCTTGCGATTGTCAGGACACTGCACGTGGCGGAAAGTATTCTCAATGCTCTCGAACCATTGAAGAAGCCCAGTCGCTCCCTCAGAACCACTAAACTTGAGTGGTTTCGCCGAGTTAAAACTATTGAAATTCCATGGACCATTGTTGTTGTTGTTGGCTTGATTCCATAGAGCAAAGAGGTTTGGGAATTGAGCAGCCATTTGCTGCGCAATGATTTCTGCCAGCTCGGCAGTCGCTATCTGGTTTTCGCGTCGAGGAGGCATTCTAAAAGAGAAAACATGAAAGGAAACGAGTGAGAGAATTTAGACGAAAAGAATGAGATGAAACAAATCTGATGAAAGCAAGGATAGTGGTCATTTGTTTGTTACTACAAAGCAACAAACGACCTCGGTGAATAATCAAAGTAAATAGGTCAAAAATAATGTATCGCGAAGACATGCTCGCCTATAAGTGAACACTCATCCCAAGAATTCCCAGGTAAGCACAACTGGTCTCGCGTCTGGTTGAGATGTATACGAAGTGCTTGCCTATACAGAAAACCCAGAATACAGGCGTTCACCCTTCCAGTTTGCACGTGTTCACATTATTTAAAGCCCAAAACCTTGACGAGATTTTGAAAACTCAAAGGGGTTCAAAACCTTATAACAGAGGGTTCAAAACCTAGTAATCAATCATCCTAGAACAGATGATTAGTTTTCAAAGCGGTTTCGAAAATTATGTTCTTGTTGTGGTAGTCGCCTAAGGATAGGTGACGGTATTGTTGTATGACTAAACGCAAGTAAACTCGCGTTAGGGTCCTAAGAAGGTTATAGACTAGGTCAAAGCATTACTAATAACCTAATTCCCTATAACCATTGGCTCTGATACCATCTTTTCTGTCACACCCCGACCACGTAGAACATACAAAACGTGGCGGAAACATCAGGGAGTGTTGTAACAGAATTAATTGTTTCAAATCCATGGCAATTGAAGTTTCGTTTTATTGATTAAAGGTGTTACAATGTCTTAACAAACAAAGAAATACAACATAATTAACTAGTCTTGCATCTTTTATTGTCACTAAAGCCCAGGTCTGCCTATGTGTATCTTGATCATCTTATGCAACAGCTCCTGAAAAACACATGTGAAAATAGGTACGTCAGCATAAAAATGCCTGTGAGATACATAGGTTTTGTGAAAATAGGTTTCATGACTTATGTTTGAGAAAATGTTTAGTCATGAACCTTGTAATTTGCTTTGTTTTGTAAATCATTTGAAAAATGATAAGATCAGATGATATGTATAAATAAGATAATAATGTATGGTTAAATGAATAACCATTGTAAAATGAGTTTGTGTAAGATAAGTTGTTTGTAAATCAATGTCTTGTGAAAAGTATGTTATTTGTATAAAATGTTATATGTCTCAATACTGAAATGATTCAAATAACGCTACAATATGTAATACCATACAAACACTTATATATAGGAAGTACCAGCGGCGTATCCACCATGCTTGTATCATATTACACACGCATCGTTACTTAATCACTTAATCAAACCAAAACACCAAAGCAATGTTTAACAGTTGTAGAAATGTTTATGTATGGTCAAATACGGTTCACACGGTTCACAGATACAAACGGTTCACAGATACAGACGGTTCACAGAGTACAAACGGTTCACAGATACAAACGGTTCACAGATACAAACGGTTCACGGATACAAACGGTTCACAGATACAAACGGTTCACAGATACAAACGGTTCACGGATACAAACGGTTCACAGATACAAACGGTTCACAGATACAGAAGGTTCACAGATACAAACGGTTCACAGAGTCAAATGATTACAACGGTTCACATAGTCAAATAGTTATAAACGGTTCAAAATGTAATATAATGTGTTCATATACCGGATGAGCATATGCAACAAAATGTAATGTAAAACAATGTACTAAGTATGCACACAATGGACATACATAGCATAAAATGTAATGAAATCATGTACTATAATGTACTAACGAACATAGCAGGTATATGATGTGAAAACGGGAAAGCATGAATGTAACAAGTAGGCACATGTGTTTCACCCCAAAACAGTTTGGAAAACAGTAAAAGAGGGGTCTATGTACTCACCTGAGATTGCTTAGTAGTCCTTGAGTAACAACCAAACAATGCTAGAGATCGCGGATATCAAACGGCACCTACTATAGGTAACTATGTTAATAAACCGGACCTAAATCGGAAGATCGGGTAGCATGAGGGTTTGTAAACCAAACGAGTGTGGAGACTCGTGTGATATGGTTTAACAAAGCCTACATACTAAATGAAACCTAACATAACTGCTTTCGACCCATTACGACCCGTTTAGGTAGCTTATGTTATTTTAACGCGTCGTGCGCGTGAAACGCGTTCGGACCGTCTAACTAGTCCTATGACAAGTGTTATATGCCTAAACATGTTACATAATCAGTTATGTGACAAAGGTTTAGGTTACATATGCTTAATTACCAATTATACATGAAAAGGGTATTCTGGTAATTTACCTAAGGCATATAAACTACCTATCATACAACTACTCAAACGATGTGACCATAGGGTATAACCTCGGAAGGTTATTCCCTACCTACTATGGTCACCTAATGTGTTTGGTCGGATCCTAATGATCGACCAAATGGGTCGGGTTCGAGGTATAAGCGATTTATTAGATCGCTTACCCTACGACCCTAGACTACGTGGTAATCAGTAGGCATAGTCCCAAGGGACCATAACCAACGTGATTACACTCACGTTGCGAAGTTCAAACGAACTTCGCATTGACCATAACTGGTCAATGTAGAAAGTCAAACAAAGTTTGACTTTCAGACTCGAAAGACTCGAAAAGTAATAAAAGAACGAAAGAATACTTACGAAGGGTCCCCGAATGCTAACCTCGATAAGGAATCAACACTTGGCAAGGGGTTAGGGAGTGCAAAACAGCTGCAAACAGCTGTTAAATACACTTAATCTGGTCCAGAAGGCAGACGCGGCCTGCTTCAGGGTCTGCTAAAACTCAGGCGGGCCGCCTGGGAGTTGCAGATCAGAAACATGTTTGCAGAATTACAGTTTTGGTCCCTGCACGTGTTTAAGGCTATTTCCGACACTTCTAAGGCCCGTAAAGCCAACTTTAAGGCCCTAAAATGTTGCCTAAACATTGTGGACATGAAACATACTCAAAAATATGCCGGATGTTGGTTCGTTTGGCCGTACGAACGCGATGTTCGCTTAATTACGACGGAATGTGCATAAGCGCGAAAAACGATCCAAATGACGCAACGAATGGATTTTTGGCAAGCCAAACACTAAAGCATAATATAGTCATGCTTACATAAATTTTTGGATGTCCGGATGTATTCAGAACGTGAGTTATGCGCGAAAATGCAAACTTGTGCACTTTTTGACGCTTTTAGTCCCTGAATGACACATAAGTTTATTTTAGCATACCGAACACCTCAAAGCCTATTTCTAAGCTATGTAAAGGATATTTATGGTATGTTTAACTTATGGTCATGTTCCGGAATGTCTGTTACAGTTCAAATTGGCATACTTTCGCAGTTTGTCAACTTTAGTCCCTGTAAGCGATTTAACTAGATTTTGCCATACCAAAGCCTTCAAAACTTATTTCTAAGTTATGTAAAGGTTACTTAAGGTATGTTAAGACTATTTCACTATTCCAGAGTGTTCGTTGCATTAAACTGGTTATATTTACGCATCAGTGCGCGTATAACCTTCTAGAAAGCGATTTAGAGCTTGAAATCGAACAAGAATTTATATGTGCAAATGATACACATATTTATACAGATCCCAAGTATGAAATAAAATATTTCATTGGCTTGGCAGTTGTTTGATGGTCGCAGTGACACGGGTGTCACAGATAGACTAACCAATCTTTACACACAACCTTGCACTGTGTAACAACTTTTGACGGAAGTCTTGGGATTATATTCATCAGTATCAGCAAAGACGGAAGAAACTTCACAATCATTGTCAATGTAGGTTAAATAACAAACACTTTGACAATCAATACAACAAATATGAAAAGAGATTCCTAAGAAGATGAAAGTCCAACAAATATTATCACAAGCAGTAGTTAACACACGTATATTAGAGCTCCTACAATTACGAGTAGTAGGTAGTTATTAAATAGATAACTATCCAGATTTTTTAAATCGGTTAAATTTTTAGTACACATTTACATTAATTTTATTTTTTGACAAATATTCAGTTGAATAATAATTTACATAAATAGTAATAACAACTTTTGATTCAATCGTATTTTTAAGTATAATATGGCAACTTTCTCTTATAAATACATACTCGAAATATTTTGTTTCATTGTATGTGTTGCAAGTACTCTTTGATTGTTAGTCTTCTTTCTGATTTTTCGTGTTTGGGTTAACATGTATCGTCATGGTCCGAATTTTATCATAACTATACTTGATCCGCTATCCCTTCACCAGGTACATACCTTTCCGAATTATTTGTTTAAAGTAACGATTCCTATTGTTTCATCCTTTATTCAAAAGTAATTTGCCTTTTGTTTTTTGGTTTTCAGGCTATACCTATATGTATGAGTAGATTTATATGGATGAATAAGTTAGAATCTTCAATTGTTAGTCTTAAATTTGATGAAACGCATTCATGGTCTGTTGTTATCAAATTAATAAAAGATGTATTCTACTTTACGGACGGATGGTGTGAGGTTTTAAACTACTTCGGCCATGAATCTTTCTTCATGATTTTCAACTATCTTGGTGATCATACTTTCAAGTTCAACCTCTTCTCTCATGATCCAAATAAAGAGTTTGGAAAATCGTTTTGTAAAATTATTCAAAATCCTATACAAAGTCCAACGGTACGTAATTTTCTTATACATTTTATTTTTTATTTTTTGTTATTACGATTTATTAAAAAAACATAATACGCATAAAATTGTAATAATTATTTTTTTACAGGTTCTACCAGATACTTTTATTTCAAAACATTATGATTATCGTTTACCGGATAACATGGTTATACTTAATGTATCCGAGTATCATCAATGGGAAGTCCGTATTAGAAAGATTGGGCCAAATTATTGTATTGCTGATGGTTGGTTTAAATTTATTGAAGATCTAAGGTTAAATCCTGGGGATATTCTGTGTTTTCAAAAAAAGGACGTGAATCATATTAATATTATCATATTCAATAAAGATGGTCGTCAAGTTTTGTTAAACAACACTCCTTTGATTGAGCCAGAATATGAACATATTAGCAATGTGGAAGGTTATCGACAAGTTAGTGACGATCCTAGCTATCCTTTTTTTGCAATGACAGTAACTCATCAATTGGTATTATACTATCCTGTTTTATGTTAATTTTTTTTTGTTTTTTAGTGTTTTTCATTTAATAACATTTACATATTTTTAACATTTTTACAAAATGTAGATCCTTCCCAAGTTAATTACTGACTTAACTGGTTTAAATGAGTTTTCTGAAGTAAAGATCAAAGTTGTTAAAGGAAATATTTGGGTTACGAATCTTCGTACACACAACATTGATGGTCAAATAAGGTTTGTCAATCAATTTATTATCTTAGTTATTATTTCTCATTTACCCAATGTGTATAGATCACTAACAAAATTTTTCATATTTTTTCTACCATAGGTACGGTGTTGTTGGATGGAAACATATACTTCAAGCTGAACATATTTCCTTAGGTGACGATTGCTTTTTCAACTGGTCTAAAACGAATTCGAGGCTATTGGTTACGAAACTCCAGCAAGCAGAAGTGTTACAGCAATAGAGTTTCAGTTTATATTGAAAACCCGGAAAACATATATCTTACATTTACTTTTTGATCCCCCTTTTTTTATGTTTGTAGTACAATGCGTTGGTTTTTTTTAATATTTAAATTCAGATTGCCATGATAATTTCATCCGTACAGTCCGTTTATGATAAGTAACACAAATCTACTTAAAAAGAATGGTATACATAACATACAAACTACTTAAAAAGTACCAAAATAAAAAACACAATGACAAAAAACACAATTGTATAACATATATGATTACACATAACACAGAGACTTCACGTTTACTTTTATTTTTGTTAGGATCTGAGTTTCTTATGATTGACTTTGTTTGGCATAATTGAACAAATGAACGAAAGTAAAATGAGATTAAATGCAGCGGAAGTGGAATCAAACTTTGTAAACACAATCTAAGGGAAAATAGTTTTCGTAAACACATGTTTCTCATCAAAAACCTGTTTGGGGGGTTTTGATCAAGGTTTTATATAGGGAAAAAGTGAATGCTGGCGTGGCAACGATTACAAAAGTCCACGTGCCAACCCTTGGTGAAGGAATTAACAATGTAATATATGACACACACACATACACAAAAATAATGACATAAAAACACAATGACAAAAACACAATTGTATAACATATTTGTACACAACCAACACACGTTTGGTTTTTTTTTATTTATTTATAAATTATGAAACAATTTAAAAGTTAGTAAAATTAGATAAACCTGGATCTTGGTACACTAAACGGTTAATGGCAGGAACGGTTACATAATGTAGAAACTGCTTGGGGAAACGATGCGAATAACTGAAGAGACACACGTTTACACAAAGTTATTACTACACACACAAACCCATTCAGTTAACACGGGAAACATAAACTGATACACGCTTTATTACGCATGAATCAACGAAAAATATTAATAACCTTAGTAATTATAACATAATAATCCAATCGTTTTTTTTTTTTTTGTTTTTTTTTTTTTTTGAACGGAATAATCCAATCGCTTTACCGCCTATTCAATTCCCTACCCCTGACCACCTATAAAATAAACTAACCCATAAGTCCATAACACATCACCTATCTTTTAACACTAACTCGAAACATCTCTACATTCAACACAACTACAATCATGCCTGGATCACACTACCATTTCGGAGACACAACAGAGGCCAAGAAAATTATAACCACTGCACACTTTGTAGAGGATCAAAAGGATTCAGAAATCTTACGAACACTACAGAGAATGCATAACACCGCCACTGCAGATGTAGAGAGAAATAATACTGACATGAACTACAACGTTCTGCAGTATATTTCGAATGGGCTACGGAACGAAGATCAAATAAAGATTATACAATATCTGGATAAACAGTTGCAGATAAAGAAAAACATAGCAGTTTCGTTAGAAGAACTCAAGGATACCTTGTGGGAGTACATGAAGACGAAGAACGAAAGGGTTACTATAATGAAAAACTATTAGAAACGTTTAATGATTACTTTTATTTTTTTTGATCGCTCATGTATTTGACCTTCTACAAGTGTATCCTATCTACTTAATGTAATAACATATTTAAATATTGACAATGTCTTATAACAAATTTACCTAATGACTCTATTTTACCATTTTACCAAAAATTTTATTTGTTTTGCTTAGAATTTAGATGTATTACATAAAGTAACATATTACAAAACACATGATCAAGTAACATATAGAAGTATGTATACTAATTGATTGTAAAGTATTAACACAGCTATAGTTAATAAACGTTTATTTTCTTACATAACTTGTGTAAGATTGCTCTACAATATTTAGGTTGATTATTTTACGTGTAAAATATCAATAAATATAAGACAGTAGATGAAACGTATTTGTTAATTTACAAATGCCTGTTGATATTACAAAAGAATTGTATTTAACGTATACCATTGTGTTATTGCCATTGTGTTAATAATAACAATGTGGTTTTGGGAAACATTACCATAAATACTGCATTTTTGTTATATGTTAACTTTGTTAAATATTAATCTAATATAAATTTATCTATTACAAAAGTATTTAACTATTATCTACACACAAATTGACATCTATGAACATTAATAACAGCCTAATACAAATAATAGTCACACAAAATACACCAGTCAAAAGCTTTGAAAGTAAATACAAAAAAAAAAAAAAACAAAGAAAGAAAACAAAACATTTCGCAATCACAAAAACGGCATTACAAGGTACAAACATAAAGTTAACAAATTACTTGAACACACAAACATACTAACTGAATTAAAATAAAATAAAAAACATAAGCATAAACCGTTTATGGAATGTGAACAGACAACGACGGAAACGAACTACTTCTTAACGCGTTTCACCTTCTCCGAATTATTCCTAAGTCTCTTCTTGTAGTTCCCTCCAATTTGTTTAGCAACCATAGAACCACCAACCGTTGAATTAGACATATTGTTGACAGCATCTTGCACTCCTATATGACTTTTGTTAGAATCAGTCATTTGATCATTTTGAACAGCACCCTACATGAAACATAGACAACATGAAACACTTCTATAATTTCTAAATTATTAAAATGATATACAAAAAACCAATTACCTCTTTATTGATTTGTCTGGCAGAGCCCTCATATTGCTCAGTACCAACAATACCCTAAATGCAACAAACCAACATGTTACACTAAAAAAATAACCAACATAATAAGATAAAAATAAAACAATTTATTCACCTTCATCACAGATTGACCAACACTGTCATCATGCTTCTTATCATTACCAATATCCTGCCATAACAAAACAACCAATATTACATTCAAAGTACATAAAAAAAATAACCAACAAAATAACATAAAAATAAATCAATTTATTCACCTCCATCGTAGATTGACCAAAACTGTCATCATGCTTCTTATCATTACCAATATCCTGCCATAACAAAACAACCAATATTACATTCAAAGTACATAAAAATACACATCCGAATAAAAGAATCATTTACCTGAAGTCTCGCTTTAGTAAGGCAATCATTTACCTTCGTATGAATAATAACCTATATATAACATCAAAATCAATTTCCAGCTAACTAATACTATAAAGTTTAGAGAAAAATACACTTAACCTCTACTTCAGATTGCAAATGGTTGCCAGCTGTCTTGTTATCTCCAATAATCTAAACGTAACATACGAACCATTAATCAAATAACAGTAACAGTAACTTATATTACAAAGTTAATTAAGTCATGAAAATAATTAAAAGTTTGAAACTCACAAAAAACCAAACCACAAACACATATTGAGAATAAAAAACAAAATACATAAAGAGTTACCGATGACTGCGTTGACGGTGTAAGAGAATTATCAACTACTGAGCTAAACACTTCATCAGCCATCTCCCATTCAACATCTTTAATCTTTGCACACATTTCAGTTTATTCATCAATTTGAAGAACACCAGCTGATGGAGGAGTGGCAGCGTCAACAGATGTAGATATAGACCTAGGCTGTATAAGCACATTGATATCATCTATGAAGTAATGTTACTATTATCAAACAAACCAACTTACTAAGGTAAAGTCACTTAAACCCAAATAAAACAAATCATTTACATGTACAACACTTTGGCTAAGGCTAGCATCTCGCCCATTACCAACAATAACCTAAGAAAACAAACCAATAATTAAACTAACTCTAATTAACCATATTAAGTAATATTAAAATAATAGTAACAGTAACCTATATTACAAAGTTAATACAGTCATGAAAACAATTAAAAGTTTGAAACGCACAAAAAACCAAACCACATATACATATTGAAAATAAAAAACAAAAAACATAAAGAGTTACCGATGATTGCTTTGACGGTGTAACAGCATTATCAACTAATGAGCTAAATACTTCATCAGCCATCTCCCATTCAACATCTTTGATCTTTGCACACATTTCGGTTTCCTCATCAATTTGAAGAACACCAGCTGATGGAGGATTGGCAGTGTCAGCAGTTGTAGATATAGACCTAGGCTGTATAAGCGCATTGATATCATCTCCGAGGTATTTAAAAACAGTAAAACGGTTGGAAAATTTAGGCGGTAAATTATAGGGATCAATCTTAATAACAAAAATAACCCTTCGAGAACATAAATTTTCATTCAAATACGATTCTATCCAATTTGGATCATCAACACCCTACAAAAAACATAATAAGCTATCAACACAACTGAACAAACTAATATATACTAATCATGCAAAAAATTCAACAACTAATAATTGTAAAAGGAAATGTAAAATAAACCTCTGACAAAGACTTATTAACTAACTCATCAGCAGATATTTTAAGTAGAGATACTGCAGCTTCATTAAAAACAACACATGTCATCTCATCATTGGTACCATTAGTAACACAAAGTTCCAATTTGTATCTGCAAAACAGAAACGATTAATAAAACGAAAAACAAACAACAAATAAAATATTAAAAAAACTTACACATAATGTGGATTGACAACATCTTCTTCACAGTTCCAACACAAATAGTAACCGTTAACCATTGACGCCTTCTTACGACATTTGTTACACTTAACATATTTCCAATCACTATGCATTTCCACACCACTTATGTTTGCATCAATGTTGAAAATTGTTCCCTGTACATGATTTAAAGTCAAAAACTAATGATTAAAAGTAAAAAAACTAACAAAAAATAATTTATTTGGGTTGTATTAGCAATACAATACCTCAGCCACATCTCCTGCTGTAAGAAGGCTGTATATGTTTGCAATACTCGTAATTTGAAAGGTGGCTGCATTGTCTTCAATGATAGTAATTTGAGGAGACTCACTGAAAACAAAAAATACAACATATATAAAACATAAAATAATAATGCATCTAATAAAACATGCCAAATCACATAATTACATAATCCTGTAGGCATCAATTTCAGGTATAGAAAGATTCAAGTAAATTTGAGTCGCCACAGTTGTCATTAAACTTGTAGAACCTAATTCAATACAAACATTTAAACATAAGTTATAAATAATCAAAATTAACAATGCAACATATCCTATACATAACACCATACCCTTGTAAGATCGAACTTTGCAAGATGACAAAATAATAACAACTGTATTTTTTGCAATTCTTCGAATATAACCATCGCTAAACTGATTCACCAAGTGTCCCCATAATGAAACATTCACCTTCATATCACTGAATTATATATATTTAAGAATGAGATAGTAAAAATAAACAATATAGACGAAAGAATTAATATAGACAACACTAACATACTTGGTGTCAGAGATAACAATGTTTCGTACACCAGGATTGCAAGATGAAACAGATTCCAATTGATACTGAACAGAGCCCCATTCCCTAAGAACGCCAATAACATCTACACACACACACACACATATATATATATATAACATTAGAAAACTTGAAGAATAAAAAACTAACAGAATAAAATGCATACATACCTGTAAGATATTTGTCATCATTAACACGATCGGCTAACAGATTGAATGGAAGAAAATCAAACACATATCGTCTGAAGACAGACGGATGCGTCGGACAAGTAGTAATACTTGTTGAATACAAGAACTGAATGAAAATATCGCACCGCAATGGACGATACATGGTACTATACTTATGAACAACAAACTTACGAATCCTGTAAACACATCCCTCTTTAAACGCATTCTGAAATAACCTCAGCAAGTTAGATGGAATCTTTGCATGAATAGATGAACCCTGAAAAAACATATACATTTTAAGATTAGATAATTACCAATGTAAAATCAAAAACTAAACAATATTGCATTACAAAGAAATACTTACTTGTGCATCAGATAGAATCATGTCAAACGAAAGGATACGATTTGTTTTAGGGTTGAACGATGTCCAAGCACGCGAGACCAACACATCAACTTGCCAGTTGTTGGTAAAATAAGCACGTAAATCCGAAATACTTGCACGATTCATTTTATAAAGTAATAAGCTGCAAATATATATAAGACTGCAATCAACATCACACATATAATCCATAACACTATAAACAAAGACTACACATATAGACCCATATACATACACACAAGGCTAATAGTACTCAACAAAGAAAACATGTTACCTTTGAACAACCTAGTTTGACAACACCAATTACACAATAGTATCAGTTGGCGATAATGGCAAATTATAAAAAACTTCCTTGTACACAACATTTTTGGTCATATTGTTAGGACATTTTTCTTTATTATCCACATAGAACTTTAGTCCAGCACGAGATGTTACACGAGATGCAGCAACATATAACTGTCCATGGGAGAACACGGGCTTTACTAAGTAAACACAAACAGTATTAAAAGTTTGGCCTTGACTTTTGTTAATAGTCATAGCAAAACAAACTTTTATAGGAAAATGTCGCCGCTTAAATTCAAAAGGCCAAGACGAATTACTTGGAGTCATATCAATTCTACCAATGAATACTTTCTCTCCAACATGTGGGCCTGTAATAATCGTACATTCAAGAACACGACGACTTATTTGACTTACAACCAACCGCGTCCCATTACACAAGCCACGTTGCATGTTTAGGTTACGCAACAAAATAACAGGTGCACCAACCTTGAGATGTAGTACATGATTCGGAACTCCAGAAAATTTCAAACTGTTAAGAAACTCAGGAGCATACATAGCACGCAATTCTTCAACATTTTGTGTACTCACACATATCTCATCAGCACTAAACAATGTATACATTTCACCTGGTATCTTCTCAAGAACATGTTGGTTAATCGTATCAACTTCATCATTAGTCGGACAAAGAATGCAACGTTCCTTCAAGTAATCGACATCATTAAATCTGTTCACAATATTAGGGAACGTATTTAACACAACGGACTCAAGAAGTTTATCAGTTACAGAAATTAACATATCTCTTGGTATATGAATCCATGTATCATCATCTGATCCATCCACAGAAACTGAAGGAAGACAACCAGTCCCCATGTCTAAAAGCCATTTACTAAATTCCTGCATTTGAATAAGATCCCTACCAAAAATACTTGGATCACGTAAACGCATGTTAGTTGTCAAAGAAAACACTTTACATGACCTCCATATATTCGGCGACTTGTTAATCGCTGAAGCAACAATTTCACTCCGTGAACCAAACTGAACAACAGGAAGTATCTGCCGAAAGTCACCACCAAATGCGACAACCTTTCCACCAAATACTTTATGCTCAGCACCAGCCATGCTGTCTCGACACACATCCCTCAATGTTCGATCAACAGCTTCAAATACATGGCGATGTTGTAGAGGTGCTTCATCCCAAATAATAAGTGAAGCATAATTGATTAACTTAGCCAAATCTGAACCAACATCAATGGCACAACAAGAGTCCTTATCAACTTCAATAGGGATGCGAAACCGAGAATGTGTTGTACGCCCACCAGGTAGTAATAAGGAAGCAATACCAGATGACGCAACAGTCAAAACTATCTCATTATTTGATCGAATACGAGCTATGAGGGTCGTCCATAAGAACGTTTTCCCAGTTCCTCCACTACCTAACACAAAAAATACGCCTCCTTTTCTAGCCTGAACAGCAGAATATATACTATCAAACACTTCCTTTTGTTGACTATTCAACGCAGCGTATTGCTTAATAAAACGTGTCCTTTCCTCATTAGCATCATACATTCTCTCAAATTGAACCAACCTGTTGATAAATCTATCTTCCGAAGTATGGTCAATCTGCGGTAAGGTTGGAAAGGAAGTCAACGACCGGCCACTCTGAATCAACACTTGTTCAATCTCTTTCATAGTATAATTCAATATTTCAGCATCTGAGAAATTCAATGAAAAATTTTTCAAAATTGTTCGATATTTATGAAGAATGTCCTCTGATAGGTATTCATAACAATCAAAAAATAATTGCCGAGGATCACTAACACTACAAAATAACAAAATTGTAACAAACAATTCACGAAGCCGATCCCCAAATTGCCAATGATAAGCCTGGCGTACAACATCAACCCATTCAACATCATCACCCAAAAGACTTAATGCTTTACAAGCGGACATATACGTTGGATGTTCCACCCCGTCAACAGTTCGAATCTCTTTAAAACTTCTCGGACCATGCACAACATTTAGTAGCATTCTAAGATAATACTTTTTACCCATCGTAGGACTTACATAATATATACGTCCAATAGTTTGAAATGAACCTTTACGGGGCTCCCACACTCTTTCCTTCTCATGCCATGTAAACAAAGTTGGGTATTCGGCATACGTCAATGTCCGGCCAAACTCATACCTTTCATTTGCAGCCATCCATTCAGTAAACTTTGACATTGCAGCTGTTGTTCGTTGTAAAACATCAGAAATTTGCTCATGATCCTTAAAATATACTCTATTACACCCTTCTTCATGAAATGGGAGTCTTTCAACAGCCACTGAACGATAATGCATGTCAAACTCAAATATCTTCCAACACGCCTCTGATGCTGAAATATACCTACAATTCATGTACTGCTCAATCTCATTTTCATGATTTAAAAGTGATGTAAATGTTGTTCTCCCACCTTGACCTTCCAATACTGCGGTAGCACGATCTTGACCTTTGTTAATATAGCTGAAAAGATATTTAACCAACATTCCTTGGTTACACCATTCAACATTGATATGGCAACCATACTTTATAAGCAACGCACGATTATAAGGAACAACATATCCATTATCTAGCATAATATCTTGCCGACCAACACGAACTTTACGTGAGTTATTACGTCGTCGATACGACGGCCACCCATCATTTCTAATAAAAGCTTCGTCACAATAACTCTTCGGAAATCCTTTAGTACATTTGCCATCATTCATACAAGGACTCGAAGGTCTAAGGTTACCACATGGACCATGCATCATATGAGTACCAACATTTAAAAAACCAATTGGGTCACCCGATTCAGAAGGCAGCTCAGCAGATATAAATCTATCAATTTCATCCGGTGAAGAAATTTTATCAGCTTGACTAAGAAACACAAGAATGTGGCAATGTGGCAGACCACGTTTTTGAAACTCTATTGTGTAAAGAACTGCAAAGACAGAAAAAAAAAAACACAATGTTTTAACACACATCATAATAACACATTAATCACATGTTAACATACAACCATTGAGAATAAAATTCATTTAACTTACCCGCTTTAGGAACACCAAAATGATGCTTTTTCCTTATGTCTTTCATGAGCTCATCAAGTTTGATCTTAAATACCCGTGCAACAATATCAGGTCTTTCAGATACTAAGTGACCCATTGTGTTTTCCTGCAAATGTTGTTGAATTTCACGCCATTTTGGGTTACACGTCATGGTAATAAAAAGATCCGGAATACCAGCCCAACGACAAATTGCCATCGCATCTTGATATTGTTGTATCATATGCCTAGGCCCCCCGGTGAAGGACGCTGGCAACACAACACGTCGACCTATAGAATCACAGTTTGTCTCACCTTCTAATATACGATCATGCAACCCATTATACAACTCCGAACGAATTGTTGTCTGATGAGTCTTGTACCATTGTAAGTCATGTTCAAGCACTTGCGTATATGCATCAACAACAAATGTAAGAAATAACCGGCCAGAACTATGCAATGTTTTACCTTCTCCCATTCTAACCATCAACCGAAAACAATAGTATTCTCTCAATGAAACATTTTTTCTTTTACTTTCAGCACTAATATTACTTAGAGGAATGCCCACATTAAAACCATCTTCTCCATACGGGAAAAGTAATGGATATTGCAACGACATGTAACTGGGATGAAGTTCAGAAATACGTTTCGCATTTGTACTACCACGGTCTTCAACAATAATATCACGGCAATCTGTAGGATTACCATCACCCGGAATCAATGCAGCAACTTCATTGACCGTAGGCAAATTAAACTGTCTCGCATCCCTTCTTCGTGTACCAAGCAGTCTAAGTCTAACAGGTTGCTGCGAAAAGTGAGTAAATCTTTCTTTGGCCATCCTAAAGCTCTGAACTAATGGATTGTACCGATTAAGCATTTTAATTAAATCATTAACTAAACTTCGAATACATGCATCATCATTCCCAGACTGAATACACTTCTCAACTGCTTTTAATCGATTGTCAACCTCATTTTCTGTGTCATAAATATATAGTTGTGCAAATCTTGGCCGTCCATCAATATGCTGAGGTAACAAAGTACCAATCCTATGATGATTATGTCCATTCAACACATATGTATAGGGACCACTTCCATCATTAACATCCGAACAGACTTTACCACCAGTAGAAGTAAACGAAAACATTGAATTTAGAAGCTTGATATTCTCTTTAAACACCTTAGATCGCGGTTCACCATTCAGCTGTAAAAGCCGCCGCAATGGTTCCGGAGCATGCCGAAGTAAAGGTAAAACAACCTTGCCTTTACCACAACAAATAAAGAAAGTTGGATTAGACGGAGCAAGATATTTAGTACTTCTCTCACCATACCACAAGATCGCTTTGCAATAAGGACATACATATTCTGTAATTCCACAATCCCAATATGATACATCTCCTATACAAAATAAAACAATCATATAAGAGAAAGTTATATTTATCATTTTAATCAGGCATTCAAACAACTAACAGTCATCAATGAACAATCCATACTTGATGAGTTTTCATCTTGGTAAACACCAGCACAAGATGACCTCCGGTTGTGCATAGATGGCGATGATGCTGAAACAAACTCCGAAGTTAAAGAATGTGATACAAAACGTGCATCACTATTCATTGAATTAGTTCCATGGAATTGATTTGAATTTGGGCCAACTGCAATACACGTAGATACAATCAGATGTGTCCTAAAAACATGAACACGTTTACATTAGTTGGCATAAAAAAAAATTAACAATACATACCATAACAACGTCGTTGAACTGGCATATTTTCAATGTTTGAACCAGCAGGGCGATCTCGTAATCGAGGACGACCACGACGTCTAATATTACGGGATGTTTCATCAGATCGAAATGTCGACATAGATGAAGAAGACAGTGTTGATAATATTTCAGAATCACTTGCAATACCATGGTTAATATTAACACTATCCATACCACCAAGATCTGTATACAAACAACATTCATTTGATACCACTTGTTGAATAATGTCAATGTTTTATTCTCCATCTTCTTCCTCTTCATATCTAGTCCTTAAATACCTCAACTACTCATACTGATAGCTATTACATACTGGAAGCTCTACACAATACTTACCAATCCATACATACATAATATCATGGATTATACCAAACAACCAATGCGCACCAGCCTTACACACTATATGCAAGCTCTGACATTTGTTAGAAGAATCAGCAGATAAACCAACAACATGTGAAAATATTTTGTAGTAAACTTCCTGTTATCACTGTATAAACTTGTTTTGCGTATAATGCACTCCAAAATACCATCTCACAACCCATCATTACATAAGCACAAAACACCGTATCCATACTTGATATCACTCCAAGAAAATAGACGACTATTATATAGAAACACCATCGGATCTATATACATACTTAGAACATAACACTGTTTCATGCAGGTAAAGCAAACATCTCGATCATAAATACGCTATTAATTGTCAAGCTATACCCTAATCTATTATTTATACTACATAATTTAAATTAACAAAACACAATAGCAACAAACATAGCTATAAGAAGACATGCAAACAACCATTAAATACATGTAACAACAAAAGAAAGCAATGAAATTAAATATGAATATGAAACACCTATACACACTATGAAAAACAAAATCACACATACATTGCTAAATAGATAGTAGCTCCTTTGATACTTCGTTTCCAACTACAACTTTTCAAAACCTATTGATAAGGGAAACTAAAGAACTGTAGTAAAAAATATTAAGACAACAGTTGGGTTATTAAAAACGGTTATCAAAGTTCAAATAATAATGGGGCAACATAATGGGTAGTTTTTGAACATGCACCATAATTGTAGGAATTATAATTGTCTTTAATTAGATAATATTATATATTTTATACAAAAACAAAGTAAACACGAAACTACCACAAATGAATGCATAACTTAAAATGCTAATTATAATTACAAACATTAGGTGTGTTAACCTAACTTAAGTTTTTTTAAACAAAACGTGTTTTTATAGAAATGTAATAATATATACTAATATTGTCCTATACCATTTATGATGTTGATTACATTGTGTTTTATTATGGAAAAGATTGTGCTTATACGAAATCACTATGTTTAGAATAGTACGTTACCCTATTGCAATAGTCCTTATATACTATTTGTAGTTGTATGTATATTTTATACAATATTAAGCTCTAATAAAGGCATTGTGTTTTTTTATTAAAGCTTACTTTTTTTACTAAATTCTGATTATCAATGTAAACTTGTTTAAGTTGAAAAAAAAAGCACAAACACAACCCAAACTATATAAATCAAACACTCTTTTCTGTAAAGATGGCCTAACTTTAATTGTAAGAAATACAATAACTGAAACAAAAGCCGCTTTTATACAAACTAAAATACTATCCTACAAAAAAAAAAACCAGAAATAAGAGACATAGAAAAATAAAAAACAAACATGAGTACTAAAATCGCTCTAGATAATTAATCTTAACTTCCATGCAACACTTCACACTTTCGTTTGAAACCGAATTTCAAAACAGTCATATACAAGACATCCATCTGTAACTGCCAAACTACCTCATCGACCAACTTTTATTTAAAAGTTAAAACGACAGAAACCAGATATAGTTATACAAACGAATGATATAATCAGAGGTTAAAGAATTCAAATATTCCTTTATGATTATATTTATACATACATACATACATACATACATATAATCATATATATATATGCACCGCTAACAAACTTGAGCATAAAACATGGATACCCTGCTAACTGAAAATACATGGAAGATTCATAAATTATGTCACCACACCATTTATTTCGTCAAAAAAAGATGACAACTAACCAACCACGTTTTGTTTTTCTTTTTCTTTTTTTTTTAATAAATTGAATAAATGAGACACTACGTGAGCTATAATCAATAGTTTAAAATAACACATCAAAATTTTAAGCTATGTTCAAACGACGTATAGTGATAAAAATATTTATATCTGCATACATTTTAATGTAATAGTAAAGTTAATCTCATCTTCACTCAAGTCACTGGATGCCTGTTGCAAAAAACACAATTAACATTATCCATAACACAATTCAAGATATTGTTTTGTCTTTTATTAATCAACTAAATAACCGAAATATTATTTTTAGAATATTTTAAATGTAGTATCTTTTTTATGTATTATATGTGTTTTCAAAAACAATGACATGAATTCTAAATTCAGATTGACTTTTTTTCAATAACATGGAACCAAAAATAAAAAACATTGCAAGACTTCCGGTGACAAACACAAAAATGGACCCATGCTGTTTGAAATGTTTCAATGAATTTAATAAAATATGATAAATTTTAAGCTTGGGTTACAATTGTATAATTAATCATAACTTTGAGTTTATGTTTCTAATTTGAACTTATAATAAAATATGATAAACTTTAAGCTTAGGTTACAATTGGATAATTAATCATAACTTTGAGTTTATGTTTTAATTTGAACTTAAAAAAACTTTTGGTTATTTAAAAATTGAATATGAAATCACTATAACATTTAGGATTTTCAATTAATGTTGTTAGTGATACGATCATTTTGGATGTAGCTTTCTTAATGGTTTACCTTGCAAACCACAATAGAGTTGACTTGATCATTTAACAATCTGTATATATAATGCTAAATCAAAAACACAAAACCTGTATACAATTTGTTACACTACCCGAACAATAAACTACATTACACATCATTAATATATTAAATAATACTACATTAAACATCATCCATATATCAAATAATAAAACATAATATCGAACATTAGAAGATCCTTACACAATAAACCACTATATTAACATTAAATTACTAAAATAATAAAGACATTAACATAAACTATAACCAAACATGATACATCAAAACACAAAGAAGAACAGAAGCTTGATACCTTTAGTAATTTGGAGACACAAGGCTCTCAAAATAGACAGACCCTTGTAAGGCAGTCATGTACTTCCAAGGAAAGTAGTACCCAACTTGCATAGTTTTCATATCTAACATATAAATATCCCCACAAGTAGTCATCAACAGCATTTCATCAGTAGACTCTACATACTCTACAAACCCGAGGAAACTCGATGGAACAACACCAATACAAGGCAGAACCCATAAGTTAATCCATTCTTCATATCCCAACTTACACAAACCAACTAAATACATATCATATTTATAACGCATAAAAATGTGAAGTTGCCCAGCAATACTAACCAAAGATCCATCAAAACCTCCTCCATATAAATCACATGGTAATGGAACACTTGAAAATTGCTCTAGGTTAACATCAAAACGTACAATTGACTGCACACAATCACCAGAACATGAATCAACAATGAAATATACACCATCCCCACACAACGTACCTAATGACCATTTTCCACCATGCTTAACAGACAGAACGTCCGTAATTTTCCTCCAGGAATGTAGTCGGGTAGAATAAATATAAACTGCCTCTGTGCCACGTCTTCTTATAACATGTAAAACCTTGTACTCATTTGCAGAATCCACATAGAAAGCAGCAGAATCAGAATCTTTTTTGAAGAAACCATGTGATTCACATGATGGAAAAGTTGTACTTGCCTGTGTAAGAGGATTCCAAATTAAAATTTGACAAGTCTCTTCCAGGCACACACATAACATTCCATCCAAACTCCCTAATATCATCAATTCATCTGGTCGGGTTTTGAATGGTTTAACAGACATCATTTTAGGACCACAAAAGCCCGTGCATGCATAAAACAATTTTTCAAGAGAACCACAACGATCTAATTTCGCAAGCACCCACTTGGTAGCTGACGGTGACGTACTACGACAATGAATTAATGGAAACTCTGGTGTGGACAGGATAGACAACCATTTTTTGCACACCAATTTGCAACGACCTATATCTCTTGCAGAAAGTTTTGTAAAAATACCATACATTAATATCTCTACAAGCAACTCCGACATAACAAATATTGATTAACTGCTCACATTAGATCAACACATGTTAGTTAGTCCATTTCACTTTAACATCAAAGTGTAAATCATAGTTATGAAGAATAGAAGGCAAAATAACAAATTGAAGAAAAGATAGTTACAAACAGCAACTTTTATTTGCTCAAAGATCTGGAACAATTCTGACTGAAATGTTACCCTATAATCATATAAATAGGAAGATGTGAGAGAGAAACGTCAACCCATAAAAGACTGGAGATAATGGGAGAGAAATGCTTAATAACTAATCACGTAATAAAAGGATTAGTAACCACTAACATAGCAGTTGATTTTTTTTAAACGGCAAAACTTCTATATAAATATATAAAAAGGCAACATAGCAGATGATATCTCCAACTTTCTAATACACTTTATCCGGTAAAATAACACAAAACAAAATTTATATCATGTCATATAAAAACGCAATAATATCTGAGTCCCTGCCGTCAGTCTTCCGTCAGTTTGACTGTTTGCCAGTTGTGAAAAGTCTATTAATACCCCCCACCCTTTAATATCTACAACCAGTTTCATTATCATCATCAACAGTCGCTCCCAACTCCCAATATCATCATCATCAACAGCTCTCCTCTCCCAACTCCCAAGATCATCATCATCTTCATCAAAGAAATCAACAGATCATCCTCATCATCTTCATCGAACATCGAACAGATCATCTTCATCTTCATCAAACAGATCAGGTTCATCTTCATCCTCATATTGGTCATTCGATGTGTTTATGTGTTTATATTGTGAAATAACAGAGCGATGATTCTGGGTTTGATTTTGGGTTCCATTCGATGATTTTTCGTTGATTTTGGGTTACATTCGATGATTTGGGTTGATTTTGAAAAAACAGAGGGTTGATTTCATTCGATGTGTTTATGTGTTTATATTGTGAAAAAACAGAGCGTTGATTTTGGGTTTGATTTTGGGTTCCATTCTATGTTTTTGCGTTTGATTTTGGGTTCCGTTCGACGATTTTGGGTTGATTTTGAAAAACAGAGGGTTGATTTTGGGTTCCTCATTTTGAATGTGTTTGAATGTGTTATTTTGATTGAATGAGTTCCTCATTTTGATTCGATGATAACAGTTATTTGGGTATTTTGGATTTGATTTGATGATTTGAATGTGTTATTTGGGGTTAGGGTTTAGGGTTGAATGGATTTTTTGTTTGATTCTTGTGGGTTTAGGGTTGAATGGATTTTTTGGTTTGATTCTTGTTCAAAATGCATCAAAACAGAGTGGTATTTGGGATTAGGGTTTAGGGTAGCAATGTGTTTTGGTTTGAATGTGTTTAGGGTTTAGGGTATCAACTGAGTATTAAGAACTGATCGGATGTACAAAATGTGTTTTGGTTTGAATGTGTTTAGGGTTTAGGGTATCAACAGAATGTGTTTTGGTTTGGTTTGTACAGATTCTTGTGGGTTTAGGGTTGAATGGATTTTTGGTTTGATTTTTGTTGTACAGAATGTGTTTTGTTTTGAATGTGTTTTGTTTTGAATGTGTTATTTGCAATGTATTTTGATTTTGATTCTTGTGAGTTCATCATATTGATTTTCGGTTTGATTCGAATGTGTTCCTCATTTGAATGTGTTTTGTTGTATAAAGAACTGTTGTATTAAGAACTGATCGGATAAGATTCGAATGTGTTCCTCATTTGAATGTGTTTTGTTGTACAGAATGGCTGCGGATGTAAAGATACGCAAAACACCAACTACGAAGGCGAGAACACTTGACAACCTCCTAGAAGATGCATTGCACATAAGGAAGTGATTGATATGAATGATTATAACCCCAGTGGAGCTCTTCGATTTTCCTTGAAATTCCAAAGCTCGCTAATTACATATCTACCACTGGGGTTATATTCATTCATATGAATGAATATAACCCAAGTGGCAGATATGTAATTAGATACACTGGGGTTATATTCATTCATATCTGGATCAGCTTCCCGAAGTGCACCCGTCAGTAAAAATCCACAATTGCTTGTGGTCGTATGACGTTTTGTCTCTGTATTGTATGTTACGGTCTTTTGTTATCGAGTCTGTAAGTTCCGTCAACTCTACGAAGTTGGTATGACGTTTTGTCTCTGTATTGTATGTATAAAAAGTTTACATTTAATATACAATTTAGGCTTTAATAATTTGTTATATATATTATAAATTTAATTATTAGATTTCTTAACAAAAAACCAAGAATAGAATTTAGGGGCTCAGGTTGATATTTCACTCATACCATAGGGACGCAAAGTGTTATTAATATATGCAAAAAGACGGTCTTACCCCTGCCTCTAACAGTCAACCTGACGGCAGGGACTCAAAGTGTTATGAAATGAATACCACAGGGGCTCAGAATGCAAAAAATTGTTTTTAGGGGCTCAAGTTGATGTTTGGGACATACCACAGGGACGCAAATTGCATTTTACTCTTTTTATTTTAATGGAATGTTTTGGTTTGTTTCTTGAAAGTTAGTCTGGATGAATTGTGTTTTTTATTATGGTCGTTTTTTTATTGTGGTTATTTAATCATATATTATTTCAAACATTTAATATCTTCAGTTTAATTTCTTCGAGCGACCATCCAGAGAATTGTAATTGATTTGGTTTATTTTGATGTTAAATTGTGCCTGAATATAGACTTGCACTTGCACACATGAAAAAAACACAATCTCAAACAGCTGCTCTGTGAAAAGTTGTCCACTGCCATAACCACTGTTTTGTTCAAACATCTGCTCTGTGAAAAGCTGTCCACTGCTGAAAGTCAACCCCTGTTCTCTCATTTCCTTGGATATCACTGTTGGTCAAAATCAGTGTTTTCATCCACTGATATGCTATCCACTGATAGATAAAATCACCCACTGTTTTCATTATAACCGTTGCAACCACTGATATTGTTGAATCATGTTTGTTCATTTGAATAATTATGCTTTGTTTTTCAGTTTGCTGGGTTGGACAGTGTTGCTCTAATGAGAATGTACATTTAGAAGCAAGTTTATGATGAAGTTTCTGTTATTATTTATGATAATGTGTGTTACTTAGCCACTCAAGTTGATGTTTCACACATACCACAGGGACGGAAATTGCATTTTTCTCTTAATATAAAGTATTGAAAACATATATAAGTTAAAAACTGGAAAAGGCCCCACATTTAGAGTTCATTTTAGCCCTCCAATAATAAAAAACACAAAAAAACAAAAACACAATAAATAAAAACCAATAAATAAATAAAACACAATAAAATAAAAAAACACAATAATAACCACTCCTTAACATTAGTGGTTATACCTGCTAAAATTTATTCAAATAATTAACTGCCAAGTTACACATCACATATTATCATACTACTTATGTAATTACAGGAAATCAACAATTTATAATACACAACATACAACTTACTCTAAGAAGATGATAACCATATATATAACAAAGAACATAAGCAACTAAAATACCATACAAAAATAAAATATCTTCTAACATTACCAAAGTATATTACAATACAAATGAAAAGAGCACCATTCTTTACACACCAACTTATAACGGCCTACGTCTCTTGCAGTAAGATTTGGCAATATCTCAAACATAAGTCAATCGGAATCTCCAGCATGGTAACACTTTCCTACAATGTACATCCCAAGCTAACCACACCATGATACTATCCGCTTTAGCCAAGACGTTCCAACATCTCCTCACTGATTTAAAACGCGTCATGATGTTGAATGTATGAAGAGCCTTACAACGAAGCCTTCATTCCCCTTCACAACCAATGTGGGATGTTACAAATCACACTCCTTACAGGTCCCAACATCCTCGATGGCACACCAGACCAATCCCTAGCACTAATACCATCTGTAACAGCCCAACATAACCACACCATCATAATGTCCACTTTGGCTAGGTCAAAACAAATCAATACCAAATCAAGGTTCTTTAAAGAAACAAAACATTTATATATTATAATTTAAAACAATGTTATGCATCATTGTTTGTACTTTACGCTTATAGGGTGACTTTTTGCGATGGTTGGTTGCAGCTATAGTTTAGGATTGCATATATGTATTGTACCTTATGTTTTATGAGTTTAAAAAATGCTTGGTTGTATGATCATACGACATTATATTTTATTATTATCTTTATTTTTATTATTATTTATTTCATCTTTTATGCGTTTAAAAAATTTTTGGTTGTAGATTCATAGGACATATATGTATTGTACCCTATGTTTTATGAGTTTAAGAAATGTTTGGTTGTAGGTTCATATGATATTATATTTAATTATGATGCTTCGTAGCTTGATTTAAAAAACATGTAATATATATGATTTTGGGTAATCCCAACATTGTTGTGCAAACTTTTACTACACAGATTATGTGGTACTTTATATATTAAATATAGACAATAAATAGATTGTGCTGGTTTTTTTAAGGCACCAAAGCAATCGATTGAAACATGACGAAACAAATAAGAACAAACATTACGAAAATTGAAATATAACAAAACGACAAAACAATACATCATTTAAAATAATCACCGCCTCAACGTGTTTAGTTATATATATTTATAACATTCAACACAAAACGGCACCTTAATTGGTGAAGAACAATATATGTCACACGCATAACACACATGACCGGGACAAACAGAAAAACCGCCATCAACATCACAGCCATCAGTGACCTCTACATCACAAACATTATCTACATCTCCAGTTTCGATATCACTACTGACTACACTGACTTGATTATCATCTGCAGACATCAGTTGTTGATCACCCTCGTCACAATCTCCTTCGTAACCCGAAACATTATTACCACCAGAAGCATCAAACGCAGAATGAGATTCAACTTGCATATCCCCTACAGTAAGCCGGAACATCTTTGCATGTTTCTTTCCTTTACAATGAGCATAAAGCTGATTTGCACTTGTACAATATATGTCACATAGAGCACAATGAAAATCCACACAACAATACGATAAATCTTGTAACTGTTGGATTAACACTCGAATGAGTAAACAACAAAATTACAAAGTAAAAACACAAAATGATTAATATTTCAAACACTTATACCTTTGTGATATGCTTCCTTGACATTACATGATGCCTATATTGTTGTTCATTAAGGCATATGACATTGCAAACAGGGCAGCCAATGATTTCTTCCGGTTTGGCACCATTTGCCACTAACTTATAAACATCTACGTTCATGTTCTTCAAACAACTACAACGAAAATGTAATAGAACACACCTCTATATAGGTAAATATTTAAACGGTTTTAAACTCAATTGGACAGGTAAGTTACTAAGTTATATAAAAACTGTAAATTGGCTAAGGTCACAAAATTTTCGAAAATCATGAAATAGTGGATCGAGGTTATACATGACTAAATACAACTCTCATAAACCGATGTTTTAATCAAACAAACTGAAATATTCAAAAAATTCAACCTCAAAGAGTGACTTTTCTCTTCTAATGTGTGAATTTGAAACAACTTTGAATATGTATTTATAATAAAGTTTTAATTTAAACTCAATTGGACAGGTAAGATATATTTACTTGAATAAAAAACTGTAAACTGGCTGAGGTCACAAAATTTTCGGAAATCAAAAAATTAGTGCATGGAGGTTATAGACGAGTAAATACATCTCTCATAAACCGATGTTTTATATGAATATGTAAAATCACATCGTTGTTTATCAAATATTTAATTACTCTAACTAAAGCTGTTTAAGTTGAATAACACTATAGCGATGTTTAAACATATACCTGAATTACATTAACGCTGTTTAAATTGAACTACACATCAAAAATATTGATTGTATAACGTTATTTAATCCTACTACTGACATTATCTAATGACTACAACATACAATACATCACTGACTTTTTAATATATCATAGTCTTTCTAATTAAACATTGAGTTATATTTATTAACATGTTCTTTATTATTATTATTCTCTATTCATCAAAATCAGAAACCACAACTACACTTGAATCCATCATATAAAAAAAAACAATTCATATAAAAAACATACTGCATATAACTAAATTTTAATAAAACAAACTGAAATATCCAAAATACCCATTGGAAAAAACCTAAAAATCATAACAACTGATTTAAATTAATAGAGATATGAGATAAGTTTATTTCTTGCTAACTTTCTCCAAATCCTTGAAATTACTTGGAGTTGAAGACTTATAGACGTCAACCAATTTACGTTTGTTGATTTCATTGGTATCACAACTGGTTTTAGCATCATCAATCTTAACACTTGAAATGTGACTTTTTTTTTGATAAATTCTTTATCGTTTCCCTGAAACAAATGTGAAAATTAAGAAAATAGTAATAAAATTAAATATGATGTAAATATAAATGTATAAATACGAATCATGTATTGAAATAAAAAATACCTCAGTAATCTTCATCTTTTCTTTGAGCTCATTAATAATTGACTCATCATCAGTCATGTTTGTAACAAGATACATTTCATCAAAATTAGTCAGATTATAAGTTGTTATCTCAATTTTAAAAGCAAACATCTTTCCAATCAACTTGTCTAAATCAACAGGAAACATTACTTCTTCAACATCCTGTGAATCAGAATATTTTATGATACAATTAATATAAAAAAATATTTAAATACAATGAGAAAAAAAAATATAGGAGAAGTTAAGATTATTTATACATACAGATGATGAGTTTTCTTTAAGCAATTGAACAGCCGACTTGAGAACAACTTTTTCAATGATTTCATCAACCAGAGGATGAAATAATATTAGTTGAACATCGTCAGTATTATCTTCCACTTGAACTTTTATTTTGAATCTAGTTAAGTTAAATATAAAAACACATATATACAAAATCCATTATTTTATAAAACATATAAATATTAAAATAGATAGAAAAAGGTAATATTACCTTGGAACTGGATATATAACACTTTCATCACAATCACGGTTGAAACACACATGAAAATAATGTGACTCCAAACCCACGCAGTCTACAAGATCTGTACCCGCCTCCATTAAACATTTAGGACACTCCACATAGTGCCAACCAAAATCCTTGTCTATAGCCTTAATAGTACCAATTATGATAACAAATTGTGGCTGTATAAATTGAAAAATACAAAAATAATTTAGTTCAACAAAAAAAAAATTGTACTTTTTGAATTATAAAAATTTAAACAAACCTTCATGATTTGCCAAAGGTCATACACGTTTTTCAACGGAGACTTTATGATAAATTCATCACTTGACATCTACAAAATGAATACAAAACTTTTTAATATACGAATAGCACAAAATAAAAATTGGAAGTAATAAAATAATAGAGAACATGAAGATTAGAGAAAAAAAATATAAAATCATACCTTCTCAGATTCAACCTCAAAGACAGACTTCTCTCTTCTAATGTGTGAATTTGAAACAACTTTGAAC
Organism: Helianthus tuberosus; assembly: GCA_030545235.1. Lineage (NCBI taxonomy): Eukaryota > Viridiplantae > Streptophyta > Magnoliopsida > Asterales > Asteraceae > Helianthus > Helianthus tuberosus. The sequence goes on along the minus strand of CM060370.1, from coordinate 180,821,872 downwards.
ATGTATTTATAATACATATTTGATTTAAACTCAATTGGACAGGTAAGTTATATTTACTTGAATAAAAAACTGAAAACTGCCTAAGGTTACAAAATTTTCGGAAAACATGAAATTAGTGGATAGAGGTTATACATGACTAAATACATCTCTCATAAACCAATGTTTTATACACTATGAATATGTAAAATCACAACGATGTTTATCAAATATTTAATAATTGTAACTATTGCTGTTTAAATTGAATTACACTATAACGATGTTTAAACATATACCTGAATTACAATAAACATGCTTAAATTGAATTACACATCAAAAAAATTGATTGTATGACGTTATTTAATCCAACTATTGACATTATTTAATGACTACAACATACAATACCTCACTGACTTTATAATATATCATAGCCTTTCTATTTAAACATTGTGTTATATATATCAACCTGTTCTTTATTATTATCTATTCATCAGAATTAGAAACCACAACTACACTTGATTCCATTACATAAAAAAAACACAATTAATACAAAACACATACTGGATATAACTAAATTTTAATCAACAAAAATGGATATAACACAAATTTATACAACAAAAACAGATGTCTGCATACACATCATATTTATACGAAAACTAACCGGCTTGTAGAAACATTATTCGAAACAAAATCACAAATCTAAAAACAAAATATACTTACACAGCTTCTTTTTAACACTAAAAATGATAAATAAATCATACCAAAAATATATGAAACACAATTACCTCCTCTTCCTACAAATCTTTTAAGTTTGCTTGTACAAAATTATTTCTTTCTATTTCCTCTAATATGTTCCTTTGCAAATTCCACGTCAACCTCTTGTCTTTTACTTGCTCTAACGGTATCACCTAGTTCATCTTCAGTGTAATTTCTTGAGTTTTTCTTGAGTTGCTCTAACGGTATCACCTACCACCACCATGAGAACAACTTACTTGTAAATCGCAATTCAATGTTTGGAGTGGACGCCATTGCAAAAGTATTTCCAAATGATTAAGATTGGTACATAAAACAACAAAAACAATCGCAAATTCTATAACTTCGAGCCCTAACTTTGAGGTAAAACTGAATGTCACCCTTTTCCCTATTTTTAGTTATTATACAGATAATTTAAAAACACTAATATCAAATACCTTTTCACCCCCATACTGAATACCACTCAAACGAATGTTTAGTTTTATTACAAAAAAAACCACCTAATAAACCGAACCCATATATAAGAAGCATAAAAAAAAACATAATCATTTATATATAAAGTTATATTTCTTTAAATATAGAAAATACAATTTCCTGAAACTTCATACTTATTCTCATTCATCACTCTATATATAACATACTAAGAACTCCCCCAAAAAAAAGCAACAACTAACAATATCACCAAAACATGATAAAATAATTAGAACAAAAACCAACACATAAATTGTCATTCATCATACTATATATTACTAACTACATACGAAAAGAAAAAAAACATACAAAAAACACCAAAACATAGTTCAATACTTGCAACAAAAAACAACACAGAGTAAATTATACACCAACATTTTATACATAAAATAAAACGATAAATTCAAAGTTTCACAACATGAGAACGACGGCGAATTGAAACTTTTGGAACTTTAAGTTTCCGATAGTAACTTTCTAGTGAATCAGCGGTATCATCAACTTCATCTTCAGAATCAGAAAATTGGTCAAAACCAGACTGACCGATAACCTCATCTACATCAGCATCAACAGTCATATCAATAAACTCAATTTCTTCGTGAGAGCTGCTGATCGAAACAACATCATCCCAATTCCAATATAGCAAGTCTCTAGATCGTTTACGCTGCCTCTCAATCCTTCGTATCTGGGTAAGAGAAATAACTTGTTTCATTATGAGCTAGAAACTATCACATAACAAATTTTACTAAGATTTAAAAAATTACAACTTCAATATATATCACCTCCTCACTGAACTCACGGGAAAGATGGGATTTATAAGGACTAAATGGCCCAACAGAAATTATCTCTACACTACCACTGTCGGCCTGTAATCAAAACAAAATAAAAATACCAAAACAACAAAACAATAATATTAAAATATTACAAATAAACTTTATTTATTGATGATATTACTAAATTACCTGTTCTTGACGATTTAAAGGATTGATAAACGACTGCTGCCGGTCATCACCTAAATGAACAGGATTATTACTTCTTGTAGATGCATTTTTCTCCATCACTTGCTCAATATTTGAAGGATAAATCTAAAAATTCTGCTACAAATTCACAAACCTAAATAGTTTTATACTAACATGTTCTTATTATATAAGCTATTCTACAACGGTTTTTAACACACGTTCAAGTATTGTAGCAACAACTATATACACACGTCACATGTCAAGATAATGGAACAGTTGATATTTCCAGTTTTATAGGACAACATGATTTCGAAGGAAATAAAAAACAGTTTAATATAACTTATATAACAAACCGCCAATTGATATCCTAATCAAAATTATAAGGCTACATCCTAAATTGTTACAAATAATATGGGAGAATGGGAAGTGGGTAGTTACTTCCCATAAAGAATTGCTCTTCTCAACAACTGATCCTGTAAACAACTGTTAAGTCAAAACACTGCTGATCCTGTACACAACTGTTAAGTCAAAGCACTGATGAAGCATAAAGAATTTATCTAAAAATTATAGATAAATTATCATTTGTTTTAGCTTGTGAACCACAAGTTAGCTTCATAGAAAAAAAAAGAAATCACACCTACTCATCTATGCAATACTTGTGTTACAATCCCAAAGCATGTTACAAGAATCATAGGAGTTAAATATATCAGGGGTATACCTCTTGTCAACATATAATACTTCTCTTCATTAACAAAAGTTATACCGGCAAAGGCTCATTTCCCCATAACTACTACACTCCCGTGTCACATATAAAAAAATACAACAGTTGATACAATAAGTTTGAGTAAACTTCCGTTTTGCTCCCTGTGGTTTGGCCACTTTAACGATTTTGCCCGAAACCTTCAAAAATAGCCATTTTCAACCAATAGTTTGCTATGGTTTTTCCATTTTGCTCCCTGCAGGAAGGAAAATGGAAAAACAAACAATTTGGATGGAGTTAGAGGCAGGGAGCCAAACATGTCAATACAACTATCTGCAGGTGAAGGACATACATGGGAAATAAAGATAGAGAAAAGAGGAAGACGATACTATTTGACAGACGGATGGATGAATGTTATAAAAGACATGCATCTAAAATTCGGCTACATTCTCGTGTTTGACATAATTCAAAAACCAAAGCTGACGATGACTGTTTTCCATCCTGATGGAAGTGAATTTATAATCCCAAAAAAAGAACCTGTTGAAGAAAAAGAAGCACACACGCATAACCAAGGATGCCACAACAAAGCACCATCATCTACAGCAGACAACAGCACATTTGAAAAGACTGCCACAGAGAATTTCGTAAGATATCCGATACAATTTTTAACTATAATCACAGTTGACTTATATGCATTGAATTCTAACCAACTATTCCATATACTAACATTGTTTATTATACTACTTGAAAAAACAGTTCATCCCAGATGAAGTTGTTAAAAAGAAGAAAATTGCTCAGACACGCACTTTGATAATAAAAAATCAAGAAGGAAGTTGTTATAACCTGGGAGTCAAAAATCATTCACGTAGAGCGCGAAAGGAATACCTGGTGAATGAATGGCTGGAATTTATGGCAGAGAATGATATATCTTATGGAGATAAGTGCACTTTCAAGATCTTAGAAGATGAAGGTATGATATTACTTTCAAACGTTTGCAGGTTAAATTAATTCACCCAGCCAGAAGCAGATTCAGAACCAACTTGACTTCTTTTTGCAACAACTAATATGCAGTATGGTTGGTGGTAGTTTTTTTGTTTAAATTAACCGTCGTTAATCATGAAGGCTTATAACACTTTCCCTAAACTTCAAAAAACAATGTATTTTGTAATGGTAATACCCGTACACAATGATAATCATCGTTGCTCTACTTGCATTGTTGTTTATCATATTGTTTCAAACCGAATATGTCCTTGCAAACAAATAAATAATTTTGTATGAACTAACATGTTAACGTAACATATACCATCTGCTATAGACCACTGTAATAATCACCACAAAATATAGACCACTCAAACATATATCAACTACTATATCCCAATAGCAGTAAAGAACTGCATTTGATGCCAATGGTAGTTTAATATGTAAACATGTCTATAAGTGTGATGGTTTAAAAAATATATATTGGTTTACAAATGTGTCTACTTTTGCATAAAGCATCAAACAAATGATAAGTAATACATATTCAAAACAAATAAAAATAGCCAACCACAATTAATACTACAATGGAGTCCCAAAAATGATCCCAATAACAATAGAAAAATAAAACTAAATAAAAATGAAACACTTTTTTAAAATAATAAACACAATAAACAGAATTGCTAACAATATAACAGCAAATAAAAATACAAGATAATAGTACTACCCAATAGCTGAATCAACAGTCTCTAAAAATAATGCTCCTTTACGACCAAATAATGCTCCTTTAAGCCAACAAAACGAATCAACATGTTGAAGGTATTCAAAATCTTGTACACTCATGTATACTTCAGCAATATTCCCAAATTTGGGGAGCAAAATCAATTTGCCGTTTGCCACATCCGATGCTCCACACCATTCCACAAATGAGAATGTTTCAACATTTGGAAAAGACGACACCATAGACCATAAATTATCTTGATATTTGAAAAGACTCGCATTAACATTAGGCCAGATTTCAACAACAAACATATGAAGTTTATTGTTAACAGTGAGAAAATGTCCATCATAAACATACAGGTCATTAACTGGGGGAAAAGGGAACCTCTTAAACGATTCAGTAATTACATCAAAACCAATTATATGAATGTCACCCCGTACCCTCACTTGTTTAACAGTGAAATATAACGTATTGTTCACAAAAGAGCCAACAGACCAAATATAACACCCCGCTGCATATTTTTTCCCAATAAAAAAATCTACATTTCTCCAAGTGCCGAGTCGTCGTGAATAAACACGAGCAAGATCATAATTATGGCGACGTTTAATGTGTAATATTTTAAGATCGGAGGATGTATCAAAATACATACCAGCTGCATCCGATTGCCAATCATATATACGATCAGAGTGCTCATCGAACAAAATTTTGAAACTCATAGTAGTTGGATTCCAAAGCATCATCTGATATGAAGGCCTTTCATTGCAAACTAATAAAAGCCCACCAACAGTAGAAATAATATGTAACAACAAAGGCCGACTTTTACCAGGGAAACAAATAGTTTTCCTTGCACCAATGTCTACCCGTCCATCCACTATGCTATCAATAAATATTGATAGAGGTTGAATGGTGATTCGTTTCCGACATTTTAAACTACCAATCCGGCTAGAATGCAAAGCAGCAAACTGACAACTTGATAACTCATCACGCCATTGTTTACAAACACATTTGAAACGACCGATTGCCTTAACTGGGAGTCTGGATAGTATTTCAGAAACAACAACTTCGATTCCAATGTCTGACATGCTATAACCTACATTAAAAAGATAAAATTATACATAAAGTAAATACACAAATAAGCGTAAGAAACTGCCTTAACTGGGACTCTACTTAGTAAAAGACTTCAATTATTGTAGTAACTCCTAAACTACCACGTCACAAATCAAAAACACAGCACTTGACTTAATAAGTTTTGAATATAAAAACCAACAATATATTAACAAAAAAAAACCCGCCTTACATAGAGTATTATCAAACAACTAAACTGTTAATGAAAAAGACCATTTCATACTCGATAATTGCATATAACCCTTAGTCCAACATAAATTCAATAGTAATCATTTCACCCAATATTAAATCCTATTATATATAATACTTCTCCTAACTACATCTTTTTTTTATCATCTTTTCAACCTTTGTTTATCTTTACTCAACTCACACAATAAAACACACAATGAAGTAGAACAAAAAAAAATTATAAGAAAAAACACAACATCATACCATAACAAACAATTGGCTTGCGTATAACACAATGCATATGAAAAAAAAAACAACTATAATTTAGAATATATACACAACTAAAATATATCATGTAAGTTCTCTAGACTATAAAAATAACGGACTTTGGAAAAACACAATTTATATATTTATATCTTATTATATTCTTCTAAACCACTTTACATTAATTACTTGAAAAGACTCAACTGCAAATGAAAAGACTATTTCAATAAATCATCATTGCATCTTAGCTCGGATGCCAATAACAAATCATTACTCTTCTTTAACACAAGTTGTTAATCCTATTATATATAATACCTCCTAACTACATCCTTTTCTAACCTCTTCAACGACTCTCTAACTTCACTCAACTCTTCTCTGTTCTAACTACAATGGATACATCAAACTCCAAAGGTTGGTCTGAACTGTCCCAAGTTAAAAGGGATATCTATGAAGGATTCAAAGGTCAACATGAAGACACAGAAAGAGAGATCAGAGACACCTTGATTGACATAACACGACTACTTCAACAGCAACTACGAGAGAATAAGAAGATGAAAATGAAGATCATGAGCAACCCACCTTCACATGAACAGTACATTGCTGGATTGCTTCTGTCTGATGAAGAAAGGGAGACAGAGGATCTTCTTGATAAAGCAAACAGCTTAGCTGACCAATACATAGCAAAAACCAACCAAGGAAAGCAAGCTCTTACTAAATTTCTGGCTTATTAGACTGAATGCAAATTAGTTTGATTGATGTGCATGTAGCTGTTGGTATGGGGTTTCTTTCCATGATTGTAGGACATCTTCCTTATGTTTTTGCTTTTTGATCTCATACTTAACGACCAACATGATTCCACATCTAACGTATTGACAAATTTTCTTATTATGTGTAGTTTTGTCAATGAATGATGGTTATATTTATGTTCCTCTTATAGGTTTTTCTATATACAACTTAACTAATGTAGCATGTTATTATTAACAACCAATACGTAAACTGAACTTCAGATACTCACACATAAGAAAGCTGAACAGCATCAAAACATACGTGAATAAAAAAAAACAAAAGAGAAAGTTTATGTCCAGAAAAAAAAAAACATTGAACAAACACAAAACATAAAAACCATCGCTCTAAAATGCAACAAACAAAAGAAACTACATCTCACTCATTAAAATGGGTAAACTTAATCTCTTTCTTACCAACATCTTTCACGGTCTCCACAATATTATTACTTGTACTTTCACAGATGCTCGAGTTCGAAATGACATCCAAATTGTAAAGATCAAGCAGTTTACGCTTAGACGTCGTATCTTTACAAACCATTGAACATGTTTTTTTATCAATTGAATCACCATCGCAACTCATCACAAGCGAAATTGGAGTACCATTCTTCTTATCATCAGCCATACAGCTCTAAACCAAGATTGAAAAAGTTTATTAACTAAACTACTAAAGACAACTATAATACTTCAGTTAAAAGTTCATAGTACCTGACTAATCCCAGACATTTGTTTAACCAGATCAACAACTGATTCATCGTCAGTTATTCTTTGAATCTCGTATTCTTCATCACAATATGTCAAGTTAGTCTCGCTGACTTCAATCTTGAATGCAAACAATTTATCCACCAAAGTTTTTAATTCGTTTGGAAATCGCACAGTACCATCATCCTGAAAACATAAAAGACAGGATATATAACCAAAAAGTTAGCTTACAAAAAATATATAAATTGAGATATAGAAACTAAATATATACTACCATTATGTTATCCTGAATCAACTGTTTTGCAGACTTCTCGATAACATGGTTAGCCGTATTATGAAACAAAATAAGAGATACATCACCACTGCTATCCTCAACACGAACCTTCAATCTAATTGATAACATAACAACTTAATTTGAATTAAAACGAATTACATAAACCAAAATAAGGTAAGTGATGAAAAAAGTTACAATGACAAAATGACAACGTAAATAACAACAGAATAATAACAATACCTTAAAACCGGTTCATCAATAACATTTTTTCGACAAAATTCATTAGTGCACACATACAACGTATGTTGGTCTTCATCACAACCTCCGTCAGATTTAGTTAAACCAATGTTTTTTGTACAAGCCTCATTTAAACAATTAGGACACTTCAAAGAAAACCAACCAACCTCCTTGGATATTTCCTTTACGGTACCCAGTATGATAACAGATCGTGGCTGTAAAAAATATAAATATATCCACTTACATCTAATGTAAATATTGAAATACGAAACTTGAAATGGTCTATGATTACCTCACTAATTTCCCACACATCATCGATGTTACTAAAAACAACATTCTTTAGAAAATCATCCATAACCGCCTGCAACCCGATAGAATTAGAAAGCAGTAATGCATCAACTTTGCTGTCAGTAACTCAGAATGTAATACAAAAACAATGCAGACAATTATCACATAATGCAAAGCACTTGTTTTCAAAACAGAAAGAATATGAACTAAACAAACCTTGCGAATAAAACTGGACATAATCGAATATGATATGTTTATTAAATAATCAAGTAATACGATATTTATACACCATAAAAAGCAGTTGATGACACCAGATTTGTAGGAACATGGGCGATAGCACATAAGTAAGTAGTAAACCGCTAATACATACCATGATGTAAAACAAATAATACATAAAGTATAGCATGTAAAATAAAAAAACAATAATATAGAAAAAACACAATCATAATACCATATAAAATAAAAAACACAATACTATATAAACACACAATCATAAACACTCCGGATACTTAGCTTATAATACAATAAAGGGAATTTATTCATTTCTCTGCCACAAAAGATTTATTACACATCAAACACAGCATTTAATGTTATACAATAAGATAAAATAAGACAGACAACTACAAAAGAATAGTTAAACCTGAATACAAAAGTTCTAATACATACATTGTCATATAATAAGAGAAAAAATCACTCTTCATAAAATAACACAATTTCTTAAAAAATTACACAATAATAACCATTCCAGATAACTACCTCTACATTAAATTTGAGTTAGGATCGGTTAAGAGAGGTTTATTAACAAATGAACATAGCAGTTTACCTTACCATCTTTGTAGGACAACATGCAAGAAAGACTACAACAACTTATTAACCTAAAATCCTGGATTATAAACCGCTAGTACATACCATATATTAAAATCACACATATTAAAGATTTCATTTAATATAATAACACAATATTATACAAAAGAATGATAGAACCAAATGATAAACATACCATCTATTTTTACAACTGCCTTTTAGCACACATTCATGAGTTATACTAAATGATAAACATACATGACACATATACAAAAAAAAGGAATTGATGATATCAGGTTTGTAGCATTCTTCACCTGAATATATAGTAAAACAAATTAAACTGAAAATATTAAAAGTTCGAAATAATATATGATTAAATAACACCAATCAGAAATAAATATCCATGCAGACAACTGTTAATACACTTATACATACGGAACTACTTGAGACAATAAAACAAAATTCGAAAAAACGACCACCATTCCCTATAATTCATGATATCAGGTTTGTAGGACTTCTTTACCTACATATATAGTAAAACAAATTAAAATGAAAATATTAAAAGTTCGAAATAATATATGATTAAATAACACCAATTGGAATTAAATATCCATGCAGACAATTGTTAATACACTTATACATACGGAATAACAGAACTACTTGAAACAATAAACAAAATTCAAAAAAACAATCACCATTCCCTATAATATAGCATAATAATTTCTAATCGATCAGCGAAACAGTGGTCTCGATAAATAATGCTCGTTTCGCACCAATGTAGGAATCAACATGTTGGAGGTAATTAAAAACTTCATTGCTCAGTTCAGCTTCAATAGCACCACTCCAAATGTTTTTTATCAACCACTTGTTGTTTTGAAATATATTGGACCAATGGAAACTTTCTACATAACCAATAATTTGAAGATTATTGATAGAAAACATCTTGATGAAGGCTTCATCTTCAACTTTGTACAAAGCAACAGATAACTCGGGAGACCTTTCAACAACAATAAAATGGAGCTTCTTTGCAATGCTCAGAAATTCTCCTCGCCAAGGAGTAACTTCCAAACTTTCAGGAAAACGAAGGCTTCTAAAAGTTTCGGAAATAACATCGAAAGCAACTATATACCTCTCTAAAGCGGGATACCAATTTTTTGAACACACGAAATATATGGTTTTGCCAGAATAAATTCCGGAAGACCATGAATAACCCCGACCACCGAAATTAGCTCCCCTCAAGAAATCTATTTCTCTCCACGTCTCACGACGTCGTGAATAAACACGAGCAATAACGACATTCAAAAAAAAAATATTTTATGTGAAGCACTTTAAGATCATTGGTTTCATCAAAATACATTCCACCTGTATCACTGTTTCGAACATACCACTGACAAAAGTCTGACACGGACAACAACTTATGACACCTGGTTGTTGGATTCCAAAGGATCAGCTCACAGCAACTCGGTTCAGAGGACACTAACAACAACCCATTAAGCGACGCTAGAATACGTAAGAATCTAGGGTCAACATTGCCAGGAAAAGTGATCTGTTTGCTTGTAACCACATCCAAATTCCCACCTATTACGTCGTCAACAACAATTGACATATTTGACAAGGAGATATATTTCTTATGTAGAGACTTTCCAATTCGACAAGAATGCATCATCTCAAAAAAATGAGTTGACAGTTCCGTCCGGAAATCTTTGCAAACACATTTCAAACAACCAATTGCTTTGGCAGGAAGCCTTGTGAATATTTCATCGACGATCATTGCAAACCCAAGCTTTTCCATTTTATGATCTATGGGGCTACAATATAAAATATAATAAATGAAACACAATTGAGACAATTTGATATGTAAATGTTTAAAAATAAACACAATGAATACAACTGCTTTTCATACACAACCGGGTGATAAAATATAACTAACCAACCACGTAACTTATATAAAAAAAACTGATAATGAAAGCAGTTTAACATTGTATTAACACAATCTTAAACAACTGCTATGTTAGCAAATATTGACCTTTCTTCAAACATTTTGAAATGAACACAGCAGTTTACCTTATCATCTATAATATATATATATATATATATATATATATATATAATGGCGTTAATGTCACAAGGTACCGTGTGTAACAAAGTAAAAAAGTGTAATGTCACGTGCGTGCATCAAACGTTATTGTCATCATTGTACATTATAACCACAAATGATTATATAGGTTACACTCAGTTTGATCGGATACATCAAACATATGTTTTATATGGTCAGCACATCACATAATGTGTCGGATACATCAAACATATGTTTTATATGGTCAGCATACATGTTTAGTCCCTCTACTTTAACTTTGTTGTCCTTCTACTCTAGCTTTCCTAATATACATATTTAGTCCCTTAACTTAATAAATTTGATTCCCCATTAGTTTACTTTGCTTATATACATGTTTACATCATCTACTTTTAACTTTGTTGATATACATATTTAATTACTCTACTTTACTTTTATTTATTAAGTATTTCGCCTTTTACAGTTTTTTTTTTCTCCCTAACATAATGAACCAAACCATTGAAACAAACACAATGACTTGTTATCCAACTATTAAGAACATCAATAACCATGTCTATATTTAAGATATTAATGACTTTTTATTCGATTGCGATTAGTAACTACAACTGAGTTTCTTATACAAAAACAATGCAGACAATTATCACATAATGCAATGCACTTGTTTTCAAAACAGAAAGAATATGAACTAAACAAACCTTACGAATAAAACTGGACATAATCGAGTATGATATGTTTATTAAATAATCAAGTAATAGGATATTTATACACCATAAAAAGCAGTTGATGACACCAGTTTTGTAGGAACATGGGCGACAACACATAAGTAGTAAACCGCTAATACATACCATGTTGTAAAACAAATAATACATAAAGTATAGCATGTAAAATAAAAAAACAATAATATAGAAAAAACACAATCATAATACTACCATATAAAATAAAAAACACAATACTATATAAACACACAATCATAAACACTCCGGATGCTTAGCTTATAATCCAATAAGGGAATTTATTGATTTATCTACCACAAAATATTTATTGCACATCAAACACAGCATTTAATGTTATACAATAAGATAAAATAAGACACACAACTACAAAAGAATAGTTAAACCTGAATACAAAAGTTCTAATACATACATTGTCATATAATAAGAAATTCCGTTTTGCTCCCTATGGTTTGGTCACTTTAACAGTTTTGCCCCAAACCTTTAAAAATAGCCATTTTCCTCCAATAGTTTGCTATGGTTTTTCCATTTTGCTCCCCGCCTCTAACTCCATCCAAATTGTCTGTATTTCCATTTTGCTCCCCGCAGGGAGCAAAATGCATAAACCATAGCAAACTATTGGAGGAAAATGGCTATTTTTAAAGGTTTGGGGCAAAATCATTAAAGTGACCAAACCACAGGGAGCAAAACGGAAGTTTACTCAAAAATCACTCTTCATAAAATAACACAATTTCTTAAAAAAATACACAATAATAACCATTCCAGATAACTACCTCTACATTAAATTTGAGTTAGGATCGGTTAAGAGAGGTTTACTAACAAATGAACACAGCAGTTTACCTTACCATCTTTGTAGGACAACATGCAAGAAAGACTACAACAACTTATTAACCTAAAATCCTGCATTATAAACCGCTAGTACATACCATATATTAAAATTACACATATTAAAGATTTCATTTAATATAATAACACAATATTATACAAAAGAAGGATAGAACCAACTGATAAACATACCATCTATTTTTACAACTACCTTTTAGCACACATTCATGAGTTGTACTAAATGATATACATACATGACACATATACAAAAAAAAAAAAAAAAAAAAAAAAAAAAAAAAAAAAACAATTGATGATATCAGGTTTGTAGCACTTCTTCACCTAAATATATAGTAAAACAAATTAAACTGAAAATATTAGAAGTTCGAAATAATATATGATTAAATAACACCAATCAGAAATAAATATCCATGCAGACAACTGTTAATACACTTATACATACGGAACTACTTGAAACAATAAACAAAATTCGAAAAAACGACCACCATTCCCTATAATATAGCATAATAATTTCTAATCAATCGGCGAAACAACGGTCTCGATAAATAATGCTAGTTCCACACCAATGTAGGAATCAAGATGTTGAAGGTAATTAAAAACTTCATTGCTCAGCTTAGCTTCAACAGGACGAATCCAAACGTTTCTAAGCAACCACTTGTTGTTTTGAAATATAGTAGACCAACACAAACTTTGTTCATAACTAATAATATGAATATTATTGATAGAAAACATCTTGATGAAGGCTTCATCTTCAACTTTGTACAAACCAACAGATAACTCGGGAGACCCTTCAACAACAATAAAATGGAGCTTCTTTGCAATGCTCAGAATTTTTCCTGGCCAAGGAGTAACTTCCAAACTTTCAGGAAAACGAATGGTTCTAAAAGTTTCAGAAATAACATTGAAAGCAACTATATACCTCTCGAAAGGGCCAGGATACCAACTTCTTGAACACACGAAATATATGGATTTGCCAGAATAAATCCCGGAAGACATTGAATAACCCTGACCACCGAAATTAACTCCCCTCAAGAAATTTATTTCCCTCCACGTCTCACAACGTCGTGAATAAACACGAGCAGTAACGACATTATTCAACAAATAATATTTGATGTGAAGCACTTTAAGATCATTGGTTTCATCAAAATACATTCCACCTGTATCACATTTTTGAACATACCGCTGAGAAAAGTCTGAGACGGACAACAACTTATGGCACCTGGTTGTTGGATTCCAAAGGATCAGCTCACAGCATCTCGCATTAAAAGACACTAACAACAGCCCATTAAGCGACGCTAGAATACGTAAGAATATAGGGTCAACATTGCCAGGAAAACTGATCTGTTTGCTTGTAAACACATCCAAATTCCCACCTATTACGTTGTCAACAACAATTGACATACCTCGCAAGGAGAGATTTTTCTTATGTGAATTTCCAATTCGACAAGAATGCCTCATCTCAAAAAAATGAGTTGACAGTTCCTTACGGAAATCTTTGCAAACACATTTCAAACAACCAATAGCTTTGGCAGGGAGCCTTGTGAATATTTCATCAAAGATCAATGCAAACCCAAGCTTTTCCATTTTATAATCTATGGGGCTACAATATAAAATATAATAAATGAAATACAATTGAGACAATTTGATATGTAAATGTTTATATATAAACACAATGTATACAACCGCTTTTCATACACAACCGGATGATAAAATAAGACTAACCAACCACGTAACTTATATAAAAAAAAACTGTTAATGAAAGCAGTTTAACATTGTATTAGCACAATCTTAAACAACTGCTGATTTTAGCAAATATTGACCTTTCTACAAACATTTTGAAATCAACACAGCAGTTTACCTTACCATCTTTGTAGGAGAACATGCAAGAAAGACTACAACAACTTATTAACCTAAAATCTTTTATAAACACATCATTTAATGATATACAATAAGATAAGATAAGACACACAACTACAAAAGAATAGTTAAACCTGAATACAAAAGTTCTAACACATACATTGTCATATAATAAGAGAAAATATCACTCTTCATAAAACAACACAATTTCTTAAAAAATTACACAATAATAACCATTCCAGTTAACTACCTCTACATCAAAATTGAGTTAGAATCGATGAACACAGCAGTTTACCTTTCCATCTTAGGACCTGTTAATAGAACATCAAAAATAGTTACTATTATAATATTCTCTAAATATATTATGAAATTTCATTTTTGTAAATTATCAACCAAAACAGAATATGTGAATTTTAATCTTTTATATGAAAAGATAAACGAATAATAAAAAATATATATAAAAAAAAACAAAACGGCGGCAGCAACAATATATCAGATTTTATGAAATCTTCTCATCAAAGCCATATTCTCTCTCATAATTAAAGGTGTATCAAAAAGTCAAAATATCCATCATACCTGAACTTCTTTATGACTACCCTTCCAACAAAGATCCTTTCAGTTAGTGGATTTGTGATAAGGGTTTCAAAATTTCTCTCATTTGCATTGCTCATTTCTCCAACATACGATTTCTAAGTCAACAAAAATTAGGTAAAGTAATTCCTTTTTTTCAATATTGATGTTCATTTGCCATTTGTTGGTTGGAATAAGTTAATGAAAATGGCAATCTGTATACAGAAACGTAGATGTAACTTGTTTGGTTGACATATTTACCTTGATTCAGTTACATAACATACATATGTTCTTATTGTATTGACTACATACATGTCTTCGGGTATGAAAAAAAAACAGATTTAGGAAATCAACTGAACACAGGGAAATGCTAAAAGACATTAAATATAAGATGCACACCAGGTGTTCGAACAAATGACTGTATGAAAATTTTTGTACTTAACAAAAGCATCATTTTGTTAAAGTAAAATTTTCAACAATAGTGAGGTGTTTTATATGATTAGGTTGAATAAATAAATAAATTATGTATGTTTGTCATTCCTTTAAAGTACAACAAAAAGAAAAAAATAAATAAATTTCGCGTTACTAAAATGGGTCAACGTTTTAAATGTTTCTTAGAATGGCTGGAGCTGAAAACGATGTTATCGTCATATCGGATTCTGAAGACTCTTCGGCTGAATCAGAGGAGTTTGATGATGATGAGACTGATCCGCTCATATTTTTTGTGCCATACACCAAACAGTTTGTAAGTACCAACAAAATTATATCTTAATAGGCGTCTAATATATTTACATAATTTGGTTAACTTTTGTATTTTTTTAATACTTCAACATCATTAATGGAAATTATTACTATGCTTTGTAACTTATAGCGCATACCGGTTGCAGTAGCACAGATGACAGGAATTGACAAAACCTTGAAAGTTAAGATCGTCAACAAACAACATGTAGAGACAAAACATGATGTTAGGACGGAGCCAAATAAAAACACTATCAAATACATTGTCAAAGGCTGGGCGAAATGGCTTAAAGATAACAACATAAAAAAAGGTGATCATTGCACGTTCCAGTACTTTCCAGATATTCGTGCTTTGTTCCTTACCGATGTTTTTCGCTAGTGGTGATGTTTGAAACTTTGAAACAGGGTTGAACCATAACATATGGTAGTTTTGGCAAACGAAGAAACTTAGCGTAGCTTCTGTAGTGTTAAAATAGTTGTTTGTAAGTAGGTTAACATGTTTGTTAGTTCCAAACTTTACATAGTTTGGACGGCTACTATGTAACCGTGTTTATAAATATATACGTTTTCTAGTTCTAATTTATATGTTATATATTGAACATATTTTTTTATCAATTGTATCACCATCAGAACTCAACACAAGCGAAATTGTACTACCATTCTTCTTATCATCAGGCATACAGCCCTAAACCAAAATTGAAAAGGTTTATTAACAAAAGACAACAAAATGGAAAAGACAACTATAATACTTCAGTTAAAAGTTCACAGTACGTGACTAATCCCAGACATTTGCTTAACCAGATCAACAACTGATTCATCGTCAGTTTTTCTTTGAATCTCGTATTCTTCATCACAATATGTCTAGTTAGTCTCACTGACTTCAATCTTGAATGCAAACAGTTTATCCACCAAAGTTTTTAATTCATTTGGAAATCGCACAAGACCATCATCCTGTAAACATAAAAGATAGGATATATATACAATTTCGTAAGTAAAACACAAATCACTGTAAAAAACACAATTCTTATTATCAGGTCTGTAGGACAACTTCACCTACATCTATAATAAAAGTAATAAAAATCAACTGTTGATGTTAACAGTTTTCACTCTTCTACAACTACTTTTTAGCACACATTCATGAGTTGTAATAAATGATAAACATGCAGGTTACATATACAGAAAAAAAAACAATTGATGTTATCAAGATCTCCCAAGGATATTACACAAAAGCCAAAAAAAACACAATATAAACTATAATATACAATTTCGTTGATAAAACACAAACCATTGTAAAAAACACAATGGCTGTAAATAACAAAAAAAACACAATAGCTGTAAATAACACAATGATTCTAAGTAACACACAATATCATAAATAATAACAGACACTTCATCATAAACTTGCTTCTAAATGTACATTCTCAAGAAAATTCATGTAAATGACCATCCACACACTCGTCAGCTACAACCTGACAAAAAAAGCATGTCAATGATTTTTTTATTATAATAACACAAAGGATTACTACAAACACAAAACGATTGTAAAAAACACAATGCTATCTAAATCACAATACTTGACAAAACAAAATGATATTACATTTCCAACTATATTAGAAGACTTCATATCTGTTGGCTGCTTCATTTCCACAACGCTGTCCAACCCAGAAAACTGAAAAACTAAGCATCATTATTCAAATGAACAAACATGGTTAAATAAACACAATACCATATATTCAAATAAACAAACTTGGTACACTTTGTGGATGAAAGTTTGTCGATGATGGAATCAAAGATTCTGGTTTCACTGGGTTTTTCAAATATACCCAAGTAATTGTGTGTAAATTTAAATGGAATCCCACTTTTGGGTGAATCCTTTTGTATGGTTTTACTGGATTTTTTCACCATGATTGAATCGGGGAATTTTGAATTACAGTAAAAACCTTGTTTGGGATTTTTGATCAGGGTTTTATAGACAGGAAAGGTAAATGCTGACATGGCAGCGGTTACAAAGATCTGATAGTCGAAACACTGTCCACGTGACAACCTCTGATGGAAATGAAGGACAAGTATTTTATGAAAACCACTGATATAAGAAGACCAGTGGCTGTAATGGTGACAAATGAAAGCAGTGAGTGATTTTTACTATCAATGGATAGCATATCAGTGGATAAAAACACTGATTTTGAATAACAGTGCTTATCAAAGAAAAGAGGAAACAGACTTTCAAGAAACAAAACAAAACATTCCATTAAAATAAAAATGAATTTGAATAACAGTACTTATCAAAGAAAAGAGGAAACAGACTTTCAAGAAACAAAACAAAACATTCCATTAAAATAAAAAATACATAATAATTGAATACAAACCACTTCACTATAACAACTATCACTAAACTTAAAAAAACTACTTATAAGGAAACTAAAAACCTACGCTTCAACTCCATTGACTCATTAACTTGTCTATATATCTCTAACATCTGTGCCATTAACTGAACATCTTTATTCCCACTCTCACCATTATTCAACAGTGCCAGGTCACGAACAGCAGTTGCAGGCAATAAACGCAACGTCTCAGTTACATCATCACGAGAGCCAACTCCAGTCTTCAAAGATTGAAAACATTTCCTCAGATCTTTAGAAAACTCTAACTCAGCTTCCAAATCTTCCAACACTGCTTTATAAAACAGTTCCTTCAAATCTTCTCCTTGATTACTTGATGAAGCCATTGAAAAAAGTTAACTTTTTAATTAGAAATCTGTAAAACTTAAATAACTTGAGATACGATATACATGAAATGTCTGCATATATATATATAAAAGGCTTATGGACACAAACGCGGAACTATTAATGGCAGCAACGGTTACATGATGTAAAAATTGCTCCGGGAAACGATACAATCATACAAAAAACTGAAGAGACACATGTTTACATACAGTTATTACTATAAACACATAAACCATTAATTAAACACGGGAAACTTAAACTGGTACACGGCTAACTATGCATCAATCAACGAAAATATTAATTACCATTAAATTTTAACGAAAATATTACAAACAAAGAAAAACATGCATGTTTAAGAGAAAACAAAATACACACATAAAAAAACTCCAACTTGTAACATCCCTATTTTTATATAAGAATTATAGATTTGGTTAAATTTATTAACCACTAGTAACTAGTAACTAGTTTATTTTAATATAAATATTCAACCCAAATAGTTTTAGACACTATTTTATATAGCTGGTTGAAATAATATTGGCTTGTGTATGGGTGATCTTTTCTAAATAAAATAAAAGTATCTAAGAACTTATATTATTAGACGGGTAGATTACGGGTAAGTTGAAAATTAGAAGTATTTAGACGGGCCCAGGAACCGTTTACTAATTAAATTATAAAAATACATTGTATTTTGAACCTACTCTATTTTTAATAAAACTTAGACCCAAATGTAGACAAAAATATTCTCGTTCTGATGACATATTATACATATTAAAATAGAGTCTTGATGAACAGTGACTTTCATTTATTAAACAATTGTTTCAATTTTTCTAATAATATTTTATTTATTATATATTATAATTATTTTTCTAATAATTTACGTTTTATGTTGATTTTTTCAGTATAATGTTATAAATTAATTGAAAACGTTTACTGTGTCGCTATAGCACTAAACCGAACCAAAACCGATTGTATTTTTCAACATTGCAATATAAATGTTATTGAAAATGGATATTGTGCCGCTATCGTACCAAATAAGAACCGAAACCGA
This sequence comes from Helianthus tuberosus, assembly GCA_030545235.1. Taxonomy (NCBI): domain Eukaryota; kingdom Viridiplantae; phylum Streptophyta; class Magnoliopsida; order Asterales; family Asteraceae; genus Helianthus; species Helianthus tuberosus. The sequence goes on along the minus strand of CM060370.1, from coordinate 180,802,092 downwards.
CCGAATAATATATGTATCGGTCCAGTATTTATTTATATTGTTTTCCCTTTTTGATAAAATGACATCGTATTACTACTATGTCGTACCAAACGACATTGGTACATGTACTCATTTGTATGGTTTTTGTTTGGTAATGAATTTTGTGTCACTACCGTAGTTTACCAAATCGAAACCAACTGAACAGCATCGGTATCTGTACCAGTACTTATCTTTACTGTTTTTGCCTTTGATAATTAACGTGTCCAACCAAACAACATTGGTACATGTACTTGTATTCATTTTTATGGTTTCCGGTTTCAATAATTTTCATTATACAACTATATCTGCGAAGATAAACCAATATCATTACCAGTACCATGACGATCTGAACTGGTCGATACCGTTAGGACAACATCATTGTCGGTACCGATGTTTGTTTTTTTCATTTTTGGTCGATGTAAAATATGTGTTAATTTCTGTACCGAGTGTATGTATCGTACCAATACTATAATGAACCTAACTGATACTGATTGAACGCTCATGATAACGTTAACGTATCGCCGCAACGCGCGAGGGAAACAATCTCGTTTACTATTGTATAAAACATCGTATTTTAAGTTATACACGCCAAATAATTGAAGCAGTTGAATTAATTATAATATATAAATTAATAAAATTAAAATAATAAAAATCAAAGACTTATGAATGAATTAAAATAATAAAATAATAGAATTCGAAATTTTGAATCTTATGTACGTAAAATAATAGAATAATTAAATAATACTTATAAAATCAAAAATATATGAAAGGGGAAGTGGACTTACGTGTCCAAATAATTTAATATGTATATATACGTGTCATGAGCACAATAAACAAGATTCTTTTTACTTGGAAGTTAAGTTTTGGAATTGGTTATAAACTAGATTTTTTACCCGCCGCGCGTTGCGGCGGCGTAACAACGCACTGTCGTGGATGCACGACGTAAGTAACTCCATTGTGATTTACTTTTTATCATACAGCGTCTCTGACTCCATACACTTGTACTTCATCGGATTTCAAACAGTCTATGTCATGATTGTATATGGTATTACTATCGTTTTCATACAGATTGGATCATCAAATCACAAACTTTAGCTTTCATCTAAAGATCTTCACCCCACCACCTTTTGGTTGTATGAACTTCTATCTACCCTTTTTTTATTCGGATGGCTACGTGATACACTCACCTTCAAAGGGTTGAAAGATACTTTTGACACAAAGGATTCGATACAGCGGTTTGCGATTCCCAACTCATCTGAGCCATAAGTGGAATGGTTATGTGGCATGATGAGCGACAATGCAATCTTTCCAACCATTGAGAATGCAAGAGCTGAAGAATATTTGGCTGCACATCGAGCAGAGAATATTGTAGGCGCTCAGAGTGATCGTGATTCCATAGTAGAACTTTACACATAACTCAAAAGCATCATTGAGTCCATGAAAATCCGCGAGTTTGATCATTTGAAGCTGTGAGGATTCAGTCTTCAGAATAGTGTTTCTGCAACTGGTAGAAGTGGAACCTGAAAGTGGAAAAACATAGAATCAAACAATTAACATGATACCAAAGAACATAACTTGCAATCAACAAACATGATATGAAAAACCTGGCCTATGGCAACAACATAAACCTCTTCAACGCCGTCAGTTCTTTTCTTAAGTTCCTGTTGTCCACAGAGCAGAAGATGCCTCTTCAAGGCATCTATTCTACATAAGACAAAAACATGTCAGTTAATATTATGCAAATAGTTAGCAGAAATTTTCGGCAGATTACATCAATTTACAAAAAAATGTACAGAACCAGTCACATTAAGCATTTGACACCCAACCAGGTCAACATAACCAACTCCTAGACCACAAATAGTTAGAAAAAATCAAAATATTTTACTAATTTAGCTGGCATATGAATTAGAATGGAAAAAAGAAGAAATCACATTGTAAAGTAGGGGTGTCATACTCCATAAACAATTGAAACCAACTTAACCGATGGCTAAAGGCTCGAACGGCATACACTCACGAATCTCATCAACATCTGCATTTTAAATCCAAACTTCATTTGGAGATACACTCTAATATCACAAGATAAAATGGCCAAATAAATGTCGTTTATAAAGTCAAAATTTAACACTGTGTAAATACGCGGTATATATGTGGTTGCACGTACTGTGTATAATTTAAATGGCAAAACTGCTACATTAATCCGCAAATGCAAGGAAGAATATGAACAACTTAAACCAAAGGCGTAAAAAGGCAACCTGCAATGTAAAAAGGTTATAAGAATCAAGTTTGCGATTTGCAATGTATAAAATTATAAGAATCAGTGCATGTGCTTTAACAATGGATGGTGTGCTATTTCAAATTGGTTTGACCCATTCAAACTATTTGGTTGATTGTTCAAATTACATGTCAGGATTAGGCCCGGCAAAGTTGACCCACACACCTAGTTTTAGGTTAAGAAGGACCATTATCTCATCATGTTGGGTTATGTTGGGCATCAAAAAAAGTATGAAAGGGTTGCCATGGATCAAATTTCGTAGGATAGAAGACTCCCACGGGTCAGGATGGGTTGTGGGAAAACAACTTATGGGTCAGGATGGGTACTGCCAATTGCTTATGACTGCCCACACTCGTCACCACCGGAACCATCCCCAACAACATAACCAGCACCAACCATCACCTCCGCGACAACCACCATCAACCGAAGCCACCACCTTAGCTACCGTCAACCAACGCCACCACCTAATTCCACCACCACACCCACCGTCAACCATCGCCACAACCATAACCACCGTCAACCATCGCCACAACCATAACCACCGTCAACCATTGCCACCACCACAACCATCGCCACCACCGCAGCGACCGTCAAACCATTGCTAGTTCGCCACCACCGCAGCCACCATCAACCATCTCCGCCACAACCACACCAACCATCTCTGCCGCCGCAATCACCAACAATCAACGCCACCAAAACCATCATAAGTTGTGGACACAAAACACTACACAAATCCACGTCTGCGGTCGTCGTTAGTGCGGTTCATATCACACTCCATGGATCACCACGATTAAGTTGTGAACTTGTGAAGGAAACTAATACAAATCGAAGTGAGAGTATTATGTAGTAAAAGTAAAAATGTATATATATGTTTCCAAGAAGTGGAACGTGATAGAGCTATTTCAAATAAAATAATATATTTAATATGGAATTGAATTGAATTCTATTAAATAAAGGCAAACCAAAGCTCTGAACACAAAATTACAAAACCCAGCACATCTTTCTATCATCATTACTTCTTTTTCTAAGTTACCCATCCTAACCCAAACCCATTTTGACCTAAACTTATTCTAACCCAAACCCATTGTGATCTTTTTTTTAATCAGTCTAGTCTATCCTAACCCAAACCCATCCTAACCCAAAAATATAAATAAACAACAAATTAAAGACTATACAAAGAAATTAAACCATCCAATATGCAAATCTTGCAGCAAAATAGCTAACCGAACTAAAGAAAAACTGACGTAATCGTGAACACCAAACACACACACACACACACACACACCATCATCAAGTAAAAACCATCAGATATCATCCAAAAAAAGGTCTTACATCCAAGAACTCACAACAACATCGAACCAACATAGCTCTAAATCAAAATAGTCGGTGGCCCCTATCAACTTCTAAATCAGAACGCACAACTGCCGCTCAACCACAGGAACTATGGTGAATGTCGTCGTGAACAGAAGATCAAAAACAGATAAAAGTGGTAAGCTGCAAACAAATCATTGGAAGAAAACGACAGGGAGGAAGACACCTCATAGTACACTCGGTAACTTAGCAAAAAAGTACAAATAGGGTATGCAAGGGTACAACCGAACAAAGCATAAACACCCACCTCTGCCAAACTTACAACACATATGAACAACATGTTGCCAATTGATAGTATACAAATTGACTAATAATAAAATCATGCCTAAATATAGTATCGTGTTCATAGAGTCCAATTTGAACGGTTTATACCTTCACACGTGTTAGGTTTGCGAACCCGTTTGAACCTGTCAATAGAACCTGAGTAGTCCGTTTGGCTTGTTATCGAGTTCAAACCATTTCTCCAACTCTATTACGCCAAAACCATCCGGATCACCACCATTGTTTGCAGGTACGGTTGTCCTTGTTCCACTTGATTATTTCCACTGTTTGGGTCACCGAATCTGCCGTTTATCCTAGCCCCTAAATTGTGGTTTCATTAGCCAAAGGTAAAAAAAAATAGAAATCACAACTTTTATAGTGATTCATCAGCCAGAAGCAACTTGAAAAAAAATTACTTTTGACTTTATTTAGATAAAACCAATATTGTACGACCTCTTTACTTTGACATCAACAAAATTATAAGAGCCCTAACTTGAAAACAACATACTTTTAAATACATATCTTTCCTGATTAATTCATCATTTTCACCACGTTAATTGCACCATTCATCATGCAAAGAAATACTCAATAAATTGAAAACTTTTTAACAAAAAGACTTACCAATTATCCTATTCATGGCTAGATGAGAAAGGCAACCAATATTCATGATATTTAACTTGTGTTGGGGAATTTCCACCAGAGTATAGTCGGAGGTTGGCCTGTTATTCATTTGAAAGCTAATCTGGCCAGAATAGGCTTCTGCATCAAACCGTCTCTGAGAATGAAAAGTTAACCATTAACACAATCCTCTCGATTTAAACACAAAGATGCTTATGATAATTTTGAAACAAAACCAAAATTAATAGGGTTCGAAAAATTTACCAGGAAGAATTAACAAACCGTAATTGTTTGTTCACCTCCCGTGTGCTTGAATTATCGTATAACCTAAGAAAACAAAACCCTAAACACCCAAGTTAAGAAGTCGTTTTTGATGGGAAAGAAAATGAGAGATCAAGATAAGGAAGAAACCATACAACAGTTGATAGGATTCGAAAATTTTAACTGGATGAATTGACAAACGCTAATTGTTTCCAGCTCTGTACTTATTCTTCAATCTGAAATTGATGACCTGGTACTCTCGATTGACTAAATCTACACAGAAAACGGGTACTGCCACCGTGACAGTGAGGGTTCGCCGGAGGGGAGTCGCTTTCCTGGGAGACGGTTTGTGAGATCGGATGATCTATGTGGGTTTACCCTAAAGAATCAATGGAGTGTGTGACGCGTGTTTAGGGCGGTGATGCATCAGCCACCGCCCACACTGACCAATAAAAAAACAACTTTCCAAAAGTGATAGAATCAAACACAATAGCACATGGTACAACACCTATTGCACCTAATTGTTGCTAATTTATATTATATAAATAGGCAGTAGGCAACGTTTGTTAGAATTGTTTTCTATCATTCATTCTAAATTTTAATTTCTATTTTTACTTATAATAATAATAATATTCTGCCCGTATTTAGTGTTTTAACTCCCGATCACCGCTACCCTTTCCGATTGATCTGAGCCTCATAACATATGTCAGGGCTCTGCCCGACTAAGTTGTTGGGATTCGGTCTCGGACATCGGGACAAGGTTGAAATTAGGGGTACTATACTTAACACGAGTGCTTTATATATATTTTCAAAATAGCTCAGAAATTATACCCAAAATTTATACCAGGAATCTTTCTAGTTGAACCCTAAAGTTACAAAGTGAGTCCATTTTCTTTTCTCACTATTTTATTCCCTTTTTCTTTATAATATAATTATATTCAAAAATGTCCCAAACCATAACAACTCTCACAAACACTATTATATTTTTATTTATATTATTATTATTATTTATATTTTTTCTAAAAAGAAACCCTAATTGAGACACCCAAGTAATCCTCCACAAATCCCTAAAATTTTCAGTATAAATAGGGGAGGTTGGCACTTAGCTTTCTGCGTTGGTTCGACGTCCAAATTCGTTCTGTACACTAAGATATTGTCTGATTACTACCAAACACACACTAGCTCGAATTCTGCTACGATACAGGGTATTAACTCGATCGCTGCTACGATTCAATGTCCGATCGATAGAAACTATCCGATGGATGTTTAAGCGCTATCCTTTGTCATTAGTCGTGATTTCGACAGGATGTTTGAGTACCACCCGAATTCGGGGAATACTCTGTCATTCGTTGTGAATCCGATGGATGTTTAAGTGATTGCACTTTGTCATTCGTTGTGAGGGTTTTAATCTCGTGAGTTATCGTAATTGGTGTATTAAGTTAACTACCTAGTTCGTATGCACTAGGTTACAAGGCTAAATCAATAGGCTCAGCTCTGCCTGTATAAATCTGCAATATATCAAGGCTTATCTGTAGACTAAACTTTGGTCATATGAATCTGCATGCTTATAATGTGAGTCATTCTCTTTTTATCAAATTACTTTCAAAATCATGTTTATTTTCAAAGGTTATAATTACAGTGATTAAGTTTATGTAATCACCAAGTTACAGCCGGTATGTGGGGTTTTGTATACATAACTTGATATCCGTCACTATTGGACAACGAGTTAGCCAATGAGTGATATGACCATAGTCACAGACACTATTTGGACAACAAGATAGCCAATGTGTGTTCGAGTGACAAGTACTGTGGGTAGTTGGTTTGATATCTGAAACATTGTAATCTCTCTTAATACTGTAAATTATAACAAATGTGTCGTTTTAGTAAATAGAATGATTCACTCAGTATTTCCCTGCTGACAAAAACCTTTTTAAAACGCGTTTCAGGTAATTACAACAGATTTGAGTAAGAGATGGATACGGCACTGAAAGGCATCAAGAAGTGGCTTATTTATTAATTAAATCAAAATAAGAAATATTGTTTTATGAAATAAAATTTATCTTTATTAAAGCTACCATTATAAAACATGGGTTTATCCCATTTATTTATTAAATAAAATCCGGTGTTTTCTAAACTCTGATATTTTTCCTAACTCACGGTTCTGATGAAATTTCCGCTGCAACGTTTTTAAAATGATCACCGGTACCACTGGACTGTTCACGGCACCCGATTCCGTCCAGGGTGGGTCGGGGGTCGTGACAGAAGGTGGTATCAGAGCCACTGCTTCAAGCCTTTAAGTGTTATAATAATAATACCTAAATAAAAGAGTTAGGAGATTGCTATTAACTAGTAGCACACATGATAGCATTTAGACTTGAACTTAAGAAAAGATGCCTTAGTATAAGCTTCGAGATAAGCTAAGTACTGGTGTAAATAAAGTATGATGGGTTTTGATATACCATAAGAATGGTAATTAGAATATTGCAAGATATGATAAATAAGAAAGAATTAATAGTAATTATTGCTTATTGATATTACTTGGGCTAGAATAAGATATGTTACGAGAAATACAATTTTCTTTGGTTCTGGATAAAAGCCCTAATAAGAGAGTCACTTTTGAAAAGATACTATTTATGGGAAATAGAAAATTTTCTCCGGCAAGACTGGGTATAGTGTAGCAGACTCTCCAGTTTGTCCGGATATAATGAGATTACCGCTCCGGCGCGAATCGGATAAGACGGGGTATATAATATGTCAAACAAATGACAAAATTTCCCTAAATAGTATCTTGACCAAATATTTGACTGGTTTTTGAAAATATGAATCTGTTAAATGCATTGACTTTATGAAGGGTATGTGAAATATATGATTATATAGATAATTATATCTATGAAGAATTCCAAAAGTCAAATAGGAATAAAGCACAAGTATCTGTGTCTAGATTTCTTTATCAGGAATTTCTTTTCCGATACCAAACAGTATTTCGTTTAATCATCTGTCTCGTAGCTCGTGTGATAAAATAAAATAATGGAAACCCTTTAAGTTAAAATGCCATCAAAAGAATTTCTAACACGTTACCATAAACTATTAACGCAAGTAAGAACCATGTAAAGTTGTGCTAGTGCACAAGAAAACACATGAAACTTAAATTTTACGTCCACAGACGTTAAAGTATGTCACACACGACTTCTAAAGGTAAGACCTTTGAAAAATATAATTGGGCACAATGGCAACAAGGCTAATCCCGTTAGTGGAAAAGCTACTAATCAAAAAGGAGCACTTTGCCACATGATCCTACAAAATGAATATCGCTGAGGTACTTTGAAACAATATTTCACAATCATCGGTGCACAGTCTAATCAAAGTCATAATTATTATCACTGCAAAAGGAATTACATACTTTGCAAATTCCCTATTTCATTTTATTTGATATTCCTTGGTAATGTTACTTAATAACGGTTATCACCCAAAATTTCAGATAAAGCTCTTAAATTTCTTTCATTGAAATTCTGAATTCTGCATATAAAGAGTTGACTTTCGTATTTCTACGTTCCCCTAATAATTATCATACCGTGAGAATTTCTTTCGTAGTAGCGAATATTGATCTATTTCATTTCTTAATAAATCCATACGTTACACATGCACTATTTGTTGCACATATGGTTCATTTGATTTATGAAACCAACTGGAGGACTTCATTCTAAATTGTTATTTTATCCAAACTCAAATATCATTTCGCTATACTCGATTTTTTGGCACTGTATACCGCAGTAATGCAAAACAATGACCCTTTTATATTGAGTCAATAAATTTCTTGAGAAACTCAATTTTCTTTGGCATACATGATTTTGATGTAACCATGTCTGAACTTTCTTATTAATACATGAACTCGTCGTGATTAAACCAAGTTCAATTGCTTGAACTTGTTCGCATTATATATTCATTTCAAATTCCCATATGATGGATTAAAGCTATCATATTCAACATAATCCCAACAAACACTTCAATTCTCTAGAACTATAAAATGCTTATTTGGTCTTCGACTTCACTAAATCATTTCTTTGATCACGGTCACCTTGTACTAACGTTTTCATAAAATTTAAAACTTGCACTAATCTCATTTATATATATATATATCATATACGGATATTTATAAAAGTTATCTTAACACAAATCATGTATTAAGATAATGATACACAAATTCTTGTCATATTTTAATGTATCTCTTAAATGATTTTTACAACATCAATCTAGCCTTTCGTGGTAAATTATTATTTTAACATCTTCAATCGAAAAATATTATATAAAATTTATTTTATATATGGAAACTTACATAAGTGATTACCTAATAGTATTACTATATTATTATTAGTCAACATAATGAGGATAAGTATGTGACTTATAATAAGAAGTACAGAATTTATTGTACATGTGCTTATATTTAACCAAAATAGAAATTTTCACAAACTAGGCACTTAGCTCGGTTGGCTAGGCGCGCGAAAGGGTGTGACCTAGACCCGGGTTCGATCCTGGGGACGGCTGGTTTCACCATTTTTTTTAGAAATTTTTCCATTTAAGTGTATGTTTAGTTATGTAATACTAATATCAGTTTTATTATTAGTAATAAAATATTAATAATAATAGTGTTAGTATTATTTTAAAATACTAGGATTATTGTCAAGGGCAGATATTGGGTAACCTAGCCTTAGTTAGGCATGGATTGGCCACCTATGCTTAAACAAGGCAGCACTAACCAATATTTAACCATGATAATGACTAGTTAAGGTATATAAATTAAGTTATCATACTTATTTAGCAAATTTTAGTTTAAAAAAAAAAATTCTTATGAAACGTAGACTCCATATCTATATTGAATTTTTCACATAAATATATCTTCATATATTCATAAAAAAATAGATATATATATAATCCTATATAAATTTTCTTTATAAAAATATTTGATATAAAGTAAATTTTTCTCTATATATAAATATATTTTTATATATAAGAAAGATTATTTATAACTGCTAAATTATACTGTGATAACTATATATATATAAGAAAAATCGAATATACAGTATAATATATGTGAATATACAGTATAAATCATGTATATGTATATAATATCAAAATTTATACATAAAGGTGATCGGAAATTTAAAATACTAAATAAGAGTTTAACATATCTAAATATAGTTATAACGATATTATAGGATTTCGCGATCATCTAGACGTAATCTATTATCTCACGATCATCACTTAAGATACGAACTCTAAAATAAAGATACACTAACTTTATTGTCTTTTGGTGTATCCCTGCAATTCACTCATCCCAACACTTTGATTTTTTCATATCATAAATATTTAACAAATTATTTTTCATGCTTTTATTTTGAACCTATCAATTCTAAGTCTTCCTCAGTTGCCAATCCAAGTAAGCCTTCTTTTGACAAAGAATTTTATTGATTTTAAAAGTCCATCACATTCATTTTAAATATATATCTTTTGGCTTGAACCTAGTCACTTTGGAAAATATATCATTTCATCTCATTCATTTGTCATCAATTTCTTGAACTAATTCAGTTGAATCATTGAATCCTACTTATGGTACAACTCGTATTCACAAAATTTAATATTTTAATTCTATGTCATCTATATTTTTATTGACTAAAATATGACATAAGCCTAAAAGAAAATATCAAAACCCAAATCTCGAGGACGAGATTTAAAACAAGGTGGGGAGAATGTAACATCCCTATTTTTATATAAGAATTATAGATTTGGTTAAATTTATTAACCACTAGTAACTAGTAACTAGTTTATTTTAATATAAATATTCAACCCAAATAGTTTTAGACACTATTTTATATAGCTGGTTGAAATAATATTGGCTTGTGTATGGGTGACATTTTCTAAATAAAATAAAAGTATCTAAGAACTTATATTATTAGACGGGTAGATTACGGGTAAGTTGAAAATTAGAAGTATTTAGACGGGCCCAGGAACCGTTTACTAATTAAATTATAAAAATACATTGTATTTTGAACCTACTCTATTTTTAATAAAACTTAGACCCAAATGTAGACAAAAATATTCTCGTTCTGATGACATATTTACTATTGTATAAAACATCGTATTTTAAGTTATACACGCCAAATAATTGAAGCAGTTGAATTAATTATAATATATAAATTAATAAAATTAAAATAATAAAAATCAAAGACTTATGAATGAATTAAAATAATAAAATAATAGAATTCGAAATTTTGAATCTTATGTACGTAAAATAATAGAATAATTAAATAATACTTATAAAATCAAAAATATATAAAAGGGGAAGTGGACTTACGTGTCCAAATAATTTAATATGTATATATACGTGTCATGAGCACAATAAACAAGATTCTTTTTACTTGGAAGTTAAGTTTTGGAATTGGTTATAAATAGGCAGTAGGCAACGTTTGTTAGAATTGTTTTCTATCATTCATTCTAAATTTTAATTTCTATTTTTACTTATAATAATAATAATATTCTGCCCGTATTTAGTGTTTTAACTCCCGATCACCGCTACCCTTTCCGATTGATCTGAGCCTCATAACATATGTCAGGGCTCTGCCCGACTAAGTTGTTGGGATTCGGTCTCGGACATCGGGACAAGGTTGAAATTAGGGGTACTATACTTAACACGAGTGCTTTATATATATTTTCAAAATAGCTCAGAAATTATACCCAAAATTTATACCAGGAATCTTTCTAGTTGAACCCTAAAGTTACAAAGTGAGTCCATTTTCTTTTCTCACTATTTTATTCCCTTTTTCTTTATAATATAATTATATTCAAAAATGTCCCAAACCATAACAACTCTCACCAACACTATTATATTTTTATTTCTATTATTATTATTATTTATATTTTTTCTAAAAAGAAACCCTAATTGAGACACTCAAGTAATCCTCCACAAATCCCTAAAATTTTCAGTATAAATAGGGGAGGTTGGCACTTAGCTTTCTGCGTTGGTTCGACGTCCAAATTCGTTCTGTACACTAAGATATTGTCTGATTACTACCAAACACACACTAGCTCGAATTCTGCTACGATACAGGGTATTAACTCGATCGCTGCTACGATTCAATGTCCGATCGATAGAAACTATCCGATGGATGTTTAAGCGCTATCCTTTGTCATTAGTCGTGATTTCGACAGGATGTTTGAGTACCACCCGAATTCGGGGAATACTCTGTCATTCGTTGTGAATCCGATGGATGTTTAAGTGATTGCACTTTGTCATTCGTTGTGAGGGTTTTAATCTCGTGAGTTATCGTAATTGGTGTATTAAGTTAACTACCTAGTTCGTATGCACTAGGTTACAAGGCTAAATCAATAGGCTCAGCTCTGCCTGTATAAATCTGCAATATATCAAGGCTTATCTGTAGACTAAACTTTGGTCATATGAATCTGCATGCTTATAATGTGAGTCATTCTCTTTTTATCAAATTACTTTCAAAATCATGTTTATTTTCAAAGGTTATAATTACAGTGATTAAGTTTATGTAATCACCAAGTTACAGCCGGTATGTGGGGTTTTGTATACATAACTTGATATCCGTCACTATTGGACAACGAGTTAGCCAATGAGTGATATGACCATAGTCACAGACACCATTTGGACAACAAGATAGCCAATGTGTGTTCGAGTGACAAGTACTGTGGGTAGTTGGTTTGATATCTGAAACATTGTAATCTCTCTTAATACTGTAAATTATAACAAATGTGTCGTTTTAGTAAATAGAATGATTCACTCAGTATTTCCCTGCTGACAAAAACCTTTTTAAAACGCGTTTCAGGTAATTACAACAGATTTGAGTAAGAGATGGATACGGCACTGAAAGGCATCAAGAAGTGGCTTATTTATTAATTAAATCAAAATAAGAAATATTGTTTTATGAAATAAAATTTATCTTTATTAAAGCTACCATTATAAAACATGGGTTTATCCCATTTATTTATTAAATAAAATCCGGTGTTTTCTAAACTCTGATATTTTTCCTAACTCACGGTTCTGATGAAATTTCCGCTGCAACGTTTTTAAAATGATCACCGGTACCACTGGACTGTTCACGGCACCCGATTCCGTCCAGGGTGGGTCGGGGGTCGTGACACAACTCAACAGAGTATCATTACCAAAATATAATAACCATCATCATACATAAAAAAACAACATAACTAATCTTCGCCAAAACTGTCGATTTCAATCACCTCATCCCACTTCCAATTCTTCAGCGCCTTTACCCTTTGATTAATTCTTCTGAAATTACGAGGCTAGAGAATAATATATCAGTCATTCATCTAGAATATTAACTAAACACAACTAAACATAAAGATATGGAACCAACCTTGTTGATCTCATGCTTTATAGAATTGTCGGGACATCCAACCAAAGCATCAAACTCCAAGTCAAAGCCTTTAGATTTGTTCTGAAATTTACAAAACAAAATATAAGCAAACATAATAAGATTCAGCATAAACATCACCATCTATCACTAACAAAATAATTTACATACTTTAACATAAACGATTTACCTTTGCAGCTCCGATTGAAGACATAGTCAAGTCAGGAAGTACTCCAAACAATTCTTCAAACTGAAAAACAATATACTCATTAATAAAATAAACTACCATGTTGAACTAAAACAATGTTATCTTACAGTTATAAAAGAATTGTTACATACATCTCCAGTTTCATCAGATATCTTACTCAACTTTTGAAAATGATCATCCACAAAAATGTTGTCAGCCACAACCTGGAAAAAAAAAAACAACTGTTAATCACTGTTGTCATAGTATATTACAAAGATAAACCAAAAAACACAGTATATGTAAAAAAACACAATGATTTTTAAAAATAAACAACATGATAAAATATTTTACAAGAATTATTACGCACGTTTCCAACTTCATCACATGTACTGCTCAACGTTTGAATATGATCATCCACAAAAATCTTGTCAGCCACCACCTAGAAAAGAAAAAAAAAAAACAACTGTCAACCACTGTTGTCATAATATATTACAAAAAAAAAACATCACAAAAAACACAATAGCTGTAAATAACACAATGATTCTAAGTAACACACAATATCATAAATAATAACAGAAACTTCATCATAAACTTACTTCTAAATGTACATTCTCATTAGAGCAATAAGAAAATTCATGCAAATGACCATCCACACACTCGTCAGCTACAACCTGACAAAAAAAACATGTCAATGATTTTTTACTATAATAACACAAAGGATTCCTACAAACACAAAATGATTGTAAAAAACACAATGCTATGTAAATCCGAATACTTGACAAAACAAAATGATATTACATTTCCAACTATATTAGAAGACATCATATCTGCTGGCTGCTTCATTTCCACAACGCTGTCCAACCCAGCAAACTGAAAAACAAAGCATCATTATTCAAATGAACAAACATGGTTAAATAAACACAATACCATATAAATTAACATCTTACATTTTCCCCCGAAATTGAATCCTCATCATACACAGCATTATCCATCGATCATAACTGAAGCAAAACAAACAAACTAAATAAGAAACTATTATCGAAGCATAACAAACATCATTAACACATAAAATATGTAACCACCTTACAGTGATATGCTTTATTGAAAAGGATGTAATGCAAAGAATTCACGGACATATATATACATCTTGTATGCTAACTACCACGTAGAAGTTATCCAAGATGAACCGACAAGGTTGAGAGAGCGTACCCACGTAGCGAGAAACATGCAGAAAACACAGCAAAACTTAACTTGCGTTGAAAAATCAAACTACCAATTTTTTGGGATTGAACGGATGAGATTAAATCTTGAACGTAACCACCTGAATTATTACGGTCAGGATCTACTTGAACGTGGGTTTGACCGACGGTTGTTTCGCGGCGAACAATTTATTAATAATTAGGCATTCCAAACATATAGAATTAGACATTTCAAGTATATAATATGACATAAAATTCCCAAGTATCAAAGTTTTAATGACTTCATAGATTAGGGGTCAAAATTAACAACAGGCAAGGTCGAGGGACCAAACTTGCCAAAAGTCTAAAGTTTAGGGACGCAGGGCGTTACAGTCGTCCCTGATGAGCGTACGTCCGTAACGGGCGTTGAAACTGAAACGAGTACAAAATAAATATAATTTTAATTTTTTAGTAGATTTCGTCCGTAACGAGCGTACGTCCGTAACGCACGTCGAAACTGTAACGAGTCCAAAATATATAATATTTTTATTTTTTAGTAGATGTTGTCCGTAACGAGCGTCCGTCCGTAACGCGCGTCGAATCTGTAACGAGTTAAAAATATATATTATTTTTATTTTTTAGTCGATGTCGTCCGTAATGAGCGTACGTCTGTAACGCGCGTCGAAACAGGAACAAGTCCAAAATATACAATATTTTTAATTTTTAGTCGACGTCATACGTAACGAGTGTACATCCGTAACGCGTGTCGAAACTGTAACGAGTCCAAAATATATAATATTTCCGTTTTTTAGTCGATGTCGTACGTAACGAGCGTATGTCCGTAACGCGTGTCGAAACTGTAACGAGTCCAAAATAAATATTAATTTCGTTTTTTAGTCGACGCCGTCCGTAACGAGCGTACGTATGTAACGCGCGTCGAAACTGTAACGAGTCCAAAATATATAATATTTTTATTTTTTAGTCGACGTCGTCCGTAACGAGCGTACGTCCATAACGCGCGTTGAATCTGTAACGAGTTAAAAATATATATTATTTTTATTTTTTTAGTCGATGTCGTCCGTAACAAGCGTACGTCCGTAACAAGCGTCGAAACCGTAACGAGTTCAAAGTAAATAAGAATTTTAATTTTTAGTTGACATCGTCTGTAAAGAGTATAACAACCCGCACTCTCGCGCTCGTCACGCCTAGCACCGAGATTCGGGTCATAATGTAAACTACATCGCTTACTACGCTACATCGCATATTTTCGCACTACGTCACTTATTACACACGCCATATCGCACATCACAACGCTTACGCTTATAACGCTTACACTTACACTACTACATCGCGTGAGTATTTAAAGTACTCGCTCGCTCTCGCATAAACACAACGTAAACTCGAAACGCAGTTACTTATATATATATGTATATATATATAGATATATATATACATATATATATATATATTATCTATGTGTTAAAAGTCGCTTAAACGCTCAATTGTGCGAGTGAGCGGCTCGACTAATCGCAAAACTCGACTTATCGCTCTAAAACGCAACGTAATGTAACCCTTAATACCTTGCTAAAATACTTAAAGTACTTGCACTAACTAACGCAACAAAACGCACCAAACGAGCATCCTACACGCGAAACGGAGAATTCATACTCAAGACTGACCCTTCGAACGAAGCCAGCAGCTTCGTACGAAGGCACCAAAACGCTACCGAATTGTTATCCAACTGTTTTCAAGTAAGATCTATCATTTTTACATGATTACACAACGTTTTCCACTACGATTTTCCACAAGTTTATCTTCGATTTCATCAAAACTCTTCTATTTTCATCCAAACTTTTATATTTTCAACTAAACTTCATCTTTTTCATCAAATCTTCTTCATTTACCACCGAACTACACCTGAATGAGTAATTTAGGTTTAGCTTTGGCTTTGGCTTCCCAAGTTATAGATCTGGAGATCTCAAACTCACCAAGTGTTAGATCTAGGTGGAAACCCTTTTAAACTTGATTTTCACACTAAAACGGACCTAAAACGACATGTATTTCGTTCACTGGATAGTTGGACGAAGTAGTGTCGAAACCGTCATGAATAGGACTCGAAAACACATCTGATTCAGGCGAAAACACGGCTCCGAACACAAGAACAGCCACTTGTGAAAACTGGATTGTTATGTGCGAAGCCTTGGCTTCGTACGAAGGCATTGGTTTCACACAACGCAAAGTGACTCAAATTTATAGCGTCTAATGAAAACGTATTATATTTTACTCTACTCGTTTCCGAACAAATTTACATCAAAACGTAGAGAAATTAAAAACGTAGAGAAATTAAAAACGTAAATAAAATAAGCGCGAAAGTGAGTTATACTTGACTCGACTCATTTTCCAAAAAATTACGTTAAAATATAGATTAACTGAAAACGTATATAATAATACGGATGAGAACATATTATATTTGACCCAACTCATTTTCGCAAAAAAATTACCTCTAAACACAAATAACGCATATCAATTTTAATTTATACCAACACATAAGTAAAAATAAACACGCAAAACTTGATTACAAAGTTTTTATAACGTTAAATGGTTGGAAGTGTCGACGTTGAAAGTTAAGAGGTAAAAGAATACAAAACTATAAATAAAAAACAAAAGATAATAGAAATAAAAAACTATCAAATATTAATATAAGAATACTTTTAATGTCACATGGCATTCTTTTCATTGATTTAGTAATAATAATGCCACATGTTATTTACTACTTCAATCTTAAAATTTTATTTATATTTTTTAACTTAATTCTTTTATTAATAATTAGATGTGACATTAAAAGTATTCTTTTACTAATATTAGATATATATTATTGATTAGTATTTGGATAATCAAAATATTTTAGATTTTCGCATTGAGCGAATAACAAAATATTCTAAGTTAGTATTAGCGATAAAAAACATTAATATAAATTATATTATTGCAAATGTAATATATTTAAACATTATAAATATTAATTGTATAGTTTTTCTTTCTTCAAATATTTATGCGAATAGCATTCTCTCCTTTAATTTAATTTAATATGTGTTCAATATAATTAATATAATAATTAGTTCTACAATAATTCTAATGGGTATCTAATATTATAATTAATAACCGTAGTTCATTTTTTAAGATGTGTTATGAATTATATTAATATCTAATATTATTATCATTAATATATTGTATTGTATTGTAAACAACTTCAATATTTAAATGATGTAAAGATAATTAGGTTCTCAACGAGTTCGATTAATCCAATCAGAGAACATCTCCACCTTTGCATTTATGACTGTAATTTCCAGATCTATTATCAAAATGCATATCAGGATTTCAAAATTAAAAAAAAATAGTTAATCTCGAGTTATCCATGTTCATCTAAATGACATCTATAAACATCACTGCTAATAACAGTTTTAACTTTACCAAAGCATAGAGGTTTACCTTTTCTATTAACATAGCATAAAATACCATACTAGCACTATTATTCTTCAATATTTCAAAAAACAAAATTTGAATATTTTCATAACATAGTCATACTTGCTATGAATGAAGTTGTACATAAAGTAAATAATCACCTACTTTCATTGCTTCCCGACAGAGAAAAACAATAACTAAGTTATGTAGATTGGTGTACGTATAAAAATAATTCACTTGTGTAAATTTGTGCAGATATTGTAAAGTTACATGATTTCTATCTATAGATCTGTGTAATACACAAGCTTATAATCAATAATCATTGTATGCAAGTCTATACTCACCAGATGTCTTAAATGGAGTTATATTTTTAGGCTTGCCAAACCATTGATAATTACTAAAGGTCAGTGTTTCAGTGATGATAGCAAGAAATACTGATGGAAATAATGGTGAATGTAATGTAACTCGACTTCAGGTCCTATCACTGTTTGATCAGGTTATTGAAGCATCATATTATCCGGAAGTAATACTGGCACTCGAACGTTTATCCATAGATTTCGTTTAATACCGCCAAATAGAAGGATTCCGTTTAAATTGAAAATAAAACAGTTTCCTCTCGCCCTATGTTTTGCCATGTAAAGTTGGTTTGTTTCTAAAAGAATCGGTTTTTACCAATGACCAATTGTTGCGTCATCTATGGTAAAATAAATCATTTATGTAAATTTATAAAGACAATTTAAAATTAAATAATTTATAATTTTATATCCTTAAACCCGTGTAGTACACGGGTCTAATAATCTAGTAAAAGAATACAAAACTATTAAAAAAAGTCAAAAAGATAAAAGGGAAGGCAAATAAAAGAAGCATAAAACGGATAGCGACCTCTCATGCAAGTGGTAACAACTGTTAATGCAATAAATATCCAAAAAGAAAAAGACAAAAGACCAAAAAGGTCAAAAAGAAAAAAAAATATTAAAACTATAAAATAAAAAAAAGAAAAAAAATATTAAAACTATAAAAATAAACAAAGGAAAAGACAAATGGAAAAAAATCAAGAAGGAAAAAATAATAATAAATTATTGTTCATCATATTTGTGAAATGTTATAGAGATAATACGAAGGTACATTCGTCACATATAAGTTAAAGTTTTGTTATTGAAATCAAGGCATAATCTCATTTTGATACTGAATTCGTTTATTGTCATTTGTATCTATGGTGTTTATATCATTGAATGTTCGTCTGTGGAAAGCTAATTGAATGCAGTGAAATAAAAGAGAGAAGATAGAGAGACATAGACCAATCACAAAAGAAGGATGGAAAAAAGAACACATGGAAAATCGAATTCATAAGCGTGCCCTAAATTTATTTGTTGGTTTTTGTATGCTTATATTGAGAAGGAGGATAATAAGAATCTTAAACAAAAGCAACGTGAGCAAATGCATGCAGCAAATGTTACACAACATTTCATAAATAACTACTTTATGATTTAGAAGTTACATTTTTGTAGTGACCATAATGGCTCTATATTTTGTCTAACCTCTCTTAACTATGTTATTGTGATTGAACATTATTTATTTGTGATGTTGTTGTGAATATAGATGTTGCAGCAAATAGGGTGGCAACCGGTGAGGTTGGGCCGTTTGAAATTTCATCAAATCAATACTTGTAGATGGTGCAGATCGGGTGGGTGTTTTTGTGAGAGAAGACATTCATGATGCTCGAACCCGTGCTTTAAGGCTCTTAAGCAGGTGGTTTCTCACTGTATATATGTATGTGCAGCTTTATGCAACTAAACCATACTTAAATATGGCCGCCCACTTGTGTGTGTATGTATGTATACATTAAATAAAGAGATATTTTTCTCTACATACATATTTTTCCCTTAAATTAAATCAATATGTCATTTGTAAACCACATTCCAAAATAATTGAATATCACACCATGTAAACTAATTCACATAGTTATCCCTGTAAAAATATACAATATATATTAGAGTAAATTGCTAGAATCGTCGCAGAGTTTTGGACATGTTTGTTAGTTTTATTCAAAACAATTTTTTTGTACTATATTGTCCTTCACTTTTGGGATATTTTGGACATTTTCTTTCAAATGTCTAATTTACTTTATTTTTTGTTACAGACATTTGAATGAAAATAACAAAAAATCACAAATCTCAGAGGCGATATTGGCAAAAAAGTTACATGTTTGAATGAAAATGGAAAAAAAAAACTCAAAACTGAAGGGCAATACGATACAAAAAAAAAATTGTTTTGGATGAAACTAACAAACATGCTCAAAACTCAGGAACGATTTTGACAATTTACTCTATATATTATTATTTGTGTATGTTGGTTTAAATAAAATAACAGTGGACTGGACAAGGTGAATAGAAGTGCATGTCGGCTGCTAATGAAATGAACATGGACAACATGACCACATACTTATTGTTAACACTGCGGGGTATGGGGCGTGGGTTTGGGCGTGGGTTGGCTGAAAACACCCAAGCCACCACCCCGGGTGGGCATGGGTTTGGGCGTGGCCCCTTTGGCGTGGGATTCAGCCCGGGCGTGGGGCGGGCTAGTAAGTGACATGGCATGCTCTAAATGGCCAAACCAAATTCATGCCCCCCAACCCAAGCCCCCAACCCAAGCCCCATCATACCCCATGGGCGTGGGTTTTGGTGGTGGGTTTTTTCCCATTCCACGTGTCAACATATGCCCCAACCCAAGCCCCAACCCAAGCCCCCCATACCCCGCAGTCTAACGTTTTATATTCATATGATCCAGGATCTTCATGTTTTAAAAGGGCTATGTTTAACCCATTCCTACTATTCAAGTATTCTGTTACATAAAAAGTTACAATAACTCAACACTAAAATTATTCGTTTCAAATATTAAATGGTAAATATATAATATCAATTTGATTAGTAACTGTGTTTAATTTTTTAAACTTTGTGATTTTTGCATATGTTCAAAACTGTGAAACCGAAACCAAACCAAACCAAAGACAAACCGTTAGTAACGGTTTGGTTAGGAGAAGAAGAATTGGGAAGGGGAGCAGAAGAGAGAAAGAAGAATGAACATTTTTTTTATTTGACGTTTTAATAGTGATTCAACCCGTGTAGCACACGGTATATAACCCAATCTTTAATAAATAAGAAAGCTCAACTAGTATTGGAAGGAAGTGAACATTCAGGGTCGAAGTCGACATGGAGAAGATGTTGGTAATTTTAGTGATTATCAACATTTGTGGTGGTATTGGATTAACTCGTTGAATAGACGTTCTCGTTATATATTAATCGAGTTAGGTGATGCAGGAATGGCGAGCTTGGTTGTTATAACAAGTGTGTGTAACCGGATTTGGGCCTAATTAATTATATATGCACCTAATTATTTAATTGATTTGTTAATTTGTGAATTGATTGGGCCTATAAATAACATCAGTATGTTAATTAATGATTATGGGACTTTAGCTTTCTTGGCTAGTAAACTCACGGTTCGGAATCGGAAATCAAGTTATCTCCACTAAAGTTACAAAGATTGATATATTATTAAATATATTAAATCTATTATTAAACAAAATTACAAGTTAGTTTTATTTGGAGATAACTGATCCGTGAATCAAGGGATCACAACAAGTTTTTCGAAACAACTGTACACACAAAAGAAGTTCCATTGGGTTCTGGAGTTCTGGAACGAATACGGTATTTTGATTATTCTCAAAATCACAACGAAATGAGTTTAATCCGTTCAAACTTTTGAGTATACCGATCAAATAGTTCGTTCTGATAGTTTTCATACGACTCTCAATTCAATCCAAGCAACTTTATTTGATTCACTGTGGTCTCATTCAATTCAACCAACAAAGAACGAACTATTTCAACATGACTGGTGAATCTGCAAGCGACATGACAAGCAAATTCGCGAAGTTGGAGAAATTTGAAGGGCAGGATTTTAGGCGCTGGAGGAAGAAGATGCACTTCTTGTTAACCACACTAAAAGTTGTGTACGTTCTGAGTACACCGATGCCTGAAGAAGGGGGGGAAAACGAACCACTTGATCAACAGAGGAGAAGGTCGAAGTGGGAAAATGATGATTATATATGCAGAGGGCATATATTGAATGGAATGTGTGATGGGTTATTTGATCTACACCGATGCCTGAAGAAGGGGGGGAAAACGAACCACTTGATCAACAGAGGAGAAGGTCGAAGTGGGAAAATGATGATTATATATGCAGAGGGCATATATTGAATGGAATGTGTGATGGGTTATTTGATCTGTACCAGAATGCAGTGTCTGCCAAAGATCTTTGGGATTCTCTTGAATCCAAGTATATGGCAGAGGATGCATCTAGCAAAAAATTTCTGGTAAGTAATTTTAATTCCTACAAAATGGTTGATGATAGACCGGTTATGGAGCAATATAATGAATTATTGCACATTGGATCAATATACTCAACACAATTTGTATATGGATGAGTCAATTTCTGTTTCAAGCATCATTGAAAAACTCCCTCCATCATGGAAAGATTTTAAACACACCCTTAAACATCAAAAAGAAGAATTGACTTTGGTTCAATTGGGAAGTCACATTCGAATCGAAGAATCTCTTCGGGTTCAAGAAGTTGGTAAAAATAAGGGAAAAGGTGTGGTTGGTCAATCTTCAATTAATATGGTGGAGCATGATGGGAAATCGGGTAATTATAACAAGTTTAAAGGCAAAAAACGCAAGGTTGATCATGGTGATAAAAATTCAAACAAGAAAGCCAAAAAGACATGTTGGAGGTGTCACAAAGTGGGGCACTTCAAAAAGGATTGTCGGGTGAAGCTTACGGGAAACAACAAAGGCTCAAGTGGAGCGGGTCCAAGTGGGTCCAAGGATCCACCAACTCAAACGGGTATGTCTTCTAATTCTTATATGTGTTCAGCTAAGTCTAGTGATTGTTTGGTCATACAAAAGGTTCCATGTAAATGTACTATTTGTAAAAATAATTTGTCAAATCCAAAATTTCCAAATGACAATAATTTAATTGACTGCCAAAATAAATTGCAATATTGTAACTTCATGTCACAAATTGATTTTGGAAAATTAAAACAACCCACTGCCACACTTGGAAAAGGCAGTCCATCATTAATTAAAGGAATGTCTTTGGGCTTGGGCAGTATTGTGACCGATACAAACAAAAGTGGAAAAGACCAAATTGATTTAGTCTCACAATCCATGGAAAAATATAACAACTTTCGCCCACAATCAAAAAGGCCTACGGCCTGTGATATAAATAATAAATTGATTTTGGGTCATGGATTTTTATTTGGTCAAAAAGATAGTGATGGGTCACATGAAGTGATGAAACACCAATTTGGTGGATGTGAACACATCACAGAATGCAAATACTAGTGGCTTTAACAAATTAAATGTTATTGGAAGGCATGATCAAATAGATCATGGTGGGCCATTAAATAAACTAAAGGATCATAAAAGAACAAATAAATTCAGTTTGGTGAACTCGGTTCTAACTGAACCAAATGTGGAAAATGATGAACTTTTGGGTCACAAACTGATTGAGAATAATAGTCAGTTGGTGGGCTCAATTTTAACCAATGTTGTACTAGACGCTAGTCGGGCGGTGAGGTACAGCCTAGGGATTAATCGGAATGGGATTTTTATATGTATTTTTTCAAAATTATATATATATACCCAATAATATAAAAATAATACTTCAAAATTCACATAAATACTTCAAGTTTCAGATAGTATGGTTCGATTTTGACCGCCTAGGACCGCCTAGAACCGCCTAGCACCGATTTTGATCGATTTTGACCGACTAATATTGTCCGATTAATCCGATTTTTGACCGCCTAGGACCGATTTTGACCGCCTAGGACTTATTTTGACCGATTTTTGACCATGACCGATTAATTGACCGCCTAGCTCAAAATTAGGCAGTAGATGACCGCCTAGCGCCTAGGCGCCGATTAATCGGCCGCCTAGGCCGATTTCTGCAACCATGATTTTAACACCAAACTGTCATAATTATTGTGGCTCGACCAATACACGGTTAACGGAAAATTCACATAATAATGTGAATTTAAATGTACCGGTTGTGAATTATGTTTCCTTTATCACTGAATCATTTTGTGTTCAGGATGATGAATTTGCATGGTGGGTAGACTCGGGAGCTACGGTGCATGTCTGCAAAGATCTAAGGTGGTTTGAAGAGTGCAAACCTATTTATGATGGATCTAAATTACGAATGGGAAATGTAGCAACCGAGCCTATCAAAGGTGTCGGGAAAGTCAAGCTTGTATTTACTTCTGGCAAACACTTATTATTAGATTATGTGTTGTATGTTCCGGGTATACGGAAAAATTTATTGTCGGGTATGTATTAAATAATTATGGTTTCAAACAGGTCATTGAGTCTGACAAGTTTATCTTGTCAAAACATGGAACCTTTGTAGGATTTGGATATTTATCTAATGGTATGTTTAAATTAAATGTTCATGTCCCGTTTGCTAAAGAATCCGTGTGTATTGCTTCTTCTAGTAATAAAGTAGATAATGAATCAAAGTTATGGCATGCTAGATTAGGACATGTTAATTATTTTAGAATGAAAGACATGTCAAAAATGAGCTTGATACCCGCTTTTGATATGATCAATAATCAATGTCACACTTGCAAGTTAACCAAGATAATAAGAAAACCTTTTAAAGATGTCAAAAGAGAATCTAAGGTTTTAGAACTCATTCATTCTGACTTATGTGATTTTCACAATACTCCCTCGCTTGGAAATAAGAAATATGTTGTGACCTTTATTGACGATGCTTCTAGGTTTTGTTATGTTTACTTGTTACATGCAAAGGATGAAACGTTAGATAAATTTAAAATATATAAACAAGAAGTAGAATTGCATCAAAAGGATTTGATTAAAAATCTTCGTACAGATAGAGGTGGTGAATACTATGATCCAGTTTATTTCCAATCTACGGGTAACATACATCAGACCACTGCTCCTTATACACCACAACAAAATGGTGTATCTGAGAGGAATAATAGGACATTAAAAGAAATGGTTAATTCCATGTTGTCCTATTCGGGTTTGAGTGAAGGATTTTGGGGTGAGGCTATGCTGACAGCCTGCTATTTATTGAATAGGGTCCCAAATAAAAGGACCAAGGTAACCCCATATGAGCTCTGGCACAAAAAGGCACCAAACTTAAGTCACCTTAAAGTTTGGGTTGTAGAGCTGTAGTGAGACTCACTAAACCTAAGATGCAAACCTTAGGTGAGAGAGGCATCGATTGCATATTCATTGGATATGTTGAACATTCTCCAGCTCATAGGTTCTATGTGACAGAACCAAATGATTACGTGTCAGTTCACACAGTAATTGAGTCAAGAGATGGAGATTTTGGAAATGAGGATAGGTTCTCCTCAGTACCTAGACTTAAAGATGTGCC
This sequence comes from Helianthus tuberosus, assembly GCA_030545235.1. Taxonomy (NCBI): domain Eukaryota; kingdom Viridiplantae; phylum Streptophyta; class Magnoliopsida; order Asterales; family Asteraceae; genus Helianthus; species Helianthus tuberosus. The sequence continues at coordinate 180,776,616 of CM060370.1, read as the reverse complement.
TCAGAGTCTAAAAGATTTTGAAAGAAACTCTTCCAATACGAAAGATGTTTCCAGTAGTACAGAACCAAGGAAAAGTACTAGGGTAAGGAAAGCCAAGAACTTTGGTGATGATTTCCAACTTTATTTGGTTGAAGGATCAAGGGATAAAATTGAATATCAATATCAATATTGTTTCAATATTGAGGATGATCCGAAAACTTTCAGTGAAGCAATGGCTTCAAGGGATGTTTCATTTTGGAAGGAAGCTATTCAAGATGAAATTAATTCTAACATACAGAATAAGACCTGGAAGTTGACAGATTTACCTCCTTGATGCAAACCATTAGGATGTAAATGGATTTTCAAAAGGAAAATGAAAGTGGATGGAAGCATTGATAAATTTAAAGCCAGGCTAGTGATACAAGGCTTTAGACAAAAAGAAGGAATTGACTTCTTTAATATATATGCTCCAGTAGCAAGAATATCCACAATTAGGTTGTTGTTGGCTTTAGCAACTATCCACAATCTTGTAATTCATCAAATGGATGTAAAGACTGCATTCCTAAACGGTGAATTGGATGAAGAAATATATATGAAACAACCAGAAGGTTTCATTATGCCAGGAAATGAACATAAGGTTTGCAAGCTGGTTAAGTATTTATATGGCTTGAAACAAGCTCCTAAACAGTGGCATCAAAAATTTGATGATGTGGTGTTGTCAGATGGTTTTATACTTAATCAAGCTGACAAGTGTGTATATAGCAAATTTGAATCCTCAGGAAAAGGAGTTATAATTTGTCTATATGTTGATGACATGTTGATATTTGGAACTGACTTAGGTCAAGTTGTTAAAACCAAAGAGTTCTTGTCATCAAAGTTTGCCATGAAAGACATGGGGGAGGCTGAGGTGATTCTTGGTATAAAGATCACTCGAGGGAACAATGGTATATCAATCTCTCAATCGCATTATATTGAGAAGATCTTGAAGAGATTCAATAATCTGAATTGTTCTCCAGTTGCAACTCCTATTGATCCTAACATTAGGCTTATGCCTGATCATGGTAGCCCCATATCTCAACTTGAATATTCCAAAGCAATAGGATGTTTGATGTATGCTATGATCAGCACTAGGCCTGATATTGCTTATGCGGTGGGAAAACTTAGTAGATTTACAACTAACCCGAGCACACATCATTGGCAGGCAATAAACAGATTGTTTAAGTACCTGAAAGGAACTATAAATTATAGTTTGTGCTATTCAGGTTTCCCCTCAGTACTTGAAGGGTTTACTGATGCAAGTTGGATAAACAATAAGGAAGATCATTCTTCCACAAGTGGATGGGTGTTCTTACTTGGTGGAGGTGCTATCTCCTGGGCCTCAAAGAAACAAACTTGCATCACAAATTCAACAATGGAATCTGAATTTGTAGCTTTAGCAGCAACTGGTAAAGAAGCTGAATGGCTAAGAAATTTGATCTATGAGATTCCTTTGTGGCCAAAACCGATATCACCTATATCTATCAGATGTGATAGTGCAGCTACTTTGGCTAAGGCTTATAGCCAAGTGTACAATGGAAAGTGTAGACACCTAGGTGTTAGACATAGCATGATTAGAGAATTAATCATGAATGGAGTGATATCTGTTGACTTTGTAAGATCTGAGTATAATATGGCGGATCATCTAACTAAAGGGTTAGGAAGAGATCTCGTAAACAAATCAGCCAAAAGGATGGGTTTAAAGTCCATACTTTAATATCATATGCCAAGACACCCAATTCCCATCTAATACAACGTTAGATGCTGAATTCAATGTGGAAAGCTTGTCATAAAGATATTGGAACACAATATTAGAATCATCCCAAGGTTTGTGTTCAGACTGCAGATAAAGTAGGTTGACGTATAACTTCTTAATAGTTCTTTGATAAATTTCATTTGCAGGTGCAAGAATAAAGAAAGTACCTATAAGAGTATGAAGTTTAGCCGCTTCAAGAAGCTTGGACTTGGCTTTGATATACTCTTTGAAGGATTGGACATAGGCTAGTAAAATATAGTGTCATGTAAGAACATATGGGTTGTAAACTTATGTGTAATTTACCTTCAAGTATTCAAATGGATAGCAAGGGTTCAATTCATAGAGACACCCCGATATTCGAATATTTGGATCGTGTAATTTACTAAGATGAAAATTCAATCCTCATGACATTTTCATTTATGCATGAGTTTGACATACTTGAGATTTGATTTGAGTTAATCATGGATATCACTAAAATGGGGGAGAAATGTTGGTAATTTTAGTGATTATCAACATTTGTGGTGGTATTGGATTAACTCGTTAAATAGACATTCTCGTTATATATTAATCGAGTTAGGTGATACAGGAATGGCGAGCTTGGTTGTTATAACAAGTGTGTGTGTAACCGGATTTGGGCCTAATTAATTATATATGCACCTAATTATTTAATTGATTTGTTAATTTGTGAATTGATTGGGCCTATAAATAACATCAGTATGTTAATTAATGATTATGGGCCTTTAGCTTTCTTGGCTAGTAAACTCACGGTTCGGAATCCGAAATCAAGTTATCTCCACTAAAGTTAAAAAGATTGATATATTATTAAATATATTAAATCTATTATTAAACAAAATTACAAGTTAGTTTTATTTGGAGATAACTGATCCGTGAATCAAGGGATCACATCAAGTTTTTCGAAACAACTGTACACACAAAAGAAGTTCCATTGGGTTCTGGAGTTCTGGAACGAATACGGTATTTTGATTATTCTCAAAATCACAACGAATTGAGTTTAATCCGTTCGAACTTTTGAGTATACCGATCAAATAGTTCGTTCTGATAGTTTTCAAATGACAATATCAGAAACGTAATCAGTGTCACTTGGAACAGACCCGACAACATACAATGTTATCATACCATTTGACGTTTTAAGAGCCGTATCCAAAAACACCTCAACGTCCTCGTTGTCAGCTATGTCTACAACCATATGAGTTGAGTTTTGGTGAGAAGAAGAAAGAGGGACTTGGTAAGTCATCCTAAACCCATGCCTCTCGGATAAACTGAACTTCGTTGCCACCTTTGATTTCAACTCACTATACGTTAGATCCAGTGGCGACTGTAAGATACGTCCGGCTAACCCTAACGGCATATACGTCGAAACCTCATTAACTATCTCCCACGACCCTCCGGTACAAGCAACAAACCTAACATTCTTGTCATGTGATGTCATGATCCTGAACATATATAAAAAATTAAATAAACAAAAGTTGAAAGAATCATGGATCTTATTACAAGAATGTATCACTATCAATGCATGATGAATTTACAAGTTTGGAAATTATAAATATTTAACGTACTCTACTTAGGAACATACCTCTAAAACAATTGATGCGGGCAGGGGTCGATAAGTTCAGGCTGAGAATTGGGAGGCTGAATTCATATTGGTATGTGGTTTTATACGCATTTTTCTTGGTGAGGGGAGGATTTCAAAATGGTTTTAGAATTTGGGAAACAAGCGCTCTTTAATGTATATTTAATTAACATTTTAAGTTAGTTTTAGAATTTGGGAAACAAGCGCTCTTTAATGTATATTTAATCAACATTTTAAGTATTGGGAAAGGATGCCCATCTAGGGGTGTAAACGAGCAGAGCCGAGCCCGAGCCTGACTAGGCTCGAGCTCGGCTCGTTATGTTTTTATGAAGCTCGAGCTCGGCTCGAGCCTACTTCTCTGAGCTCGAGCTCGGCTCGCGAGTAAAATCCAAAGCTCGAGCTCGGCTCGAGCTATTTCGAGAACAATCTCAAATGAGCTAGAAGCTCGGCTCGAGCTCATTTCAACAGCGATTAAGCGAGTCAAAGCTCGGCTCGAGCTTGGCTCACCAATGTTATCATCATCATTATATATAAAAAAACTAAAATTTTGTTTAGGCTCGTTTGGGCTCGCGAGCCTAAACGAGCTTTGTATTTCAGGCTCGAGCTCGGGCTCGATAACTAAACGAGTTCTATTTCAGGCTCGAGCTCGGGCTCGTTAAGGCTCGACTCGTTTGAGCTTTTAACCGAGCCGATCACGAGTAGCTCTCGACCTCTGGGCTTGTTTACACCCCTAATCTTTACTTGATGGATGTTGGTATATGCAACTTTTTTTAGAAGTATTGTGTTTTCTTTTTTTTTTTTTTTTTCTTTTCTTTTTCTTGAGTTTATTTGTAATTCGTTGATAAAAATACAATGCTTGTAGTATCATTTTGTTAGCTAACTATTTTATCTCCATACCCACTAACCTTTTAAGCTAATTAATTTATTAAAATTAGACAAATGCACCTCGAACATGCAACCTGCATCATGTTCGTAAAAAAAAAAAACAAATAAAAAAATATTTTTGAAATAAAAAAACAGATTTATGGGTAGGAAAAAAAATAAATGAATATATAATTATTTTATTGTCCTAATATGTACTATATTATAATATAGATATATATTTTATTTAAGTTCTGTTAATTCATTTAATAGTTTTTGGATTTTATTAATGGTATAAATACATTATGTAAATTTCATGTAAGCTAGAACGGAAAGTTTACATGTTTTTGACAAAAACAAGTTGGGCTTTTTGATTGTAATATTTTTTTTAACGGCTAACAGAATCAATCCTAAGCATTTTTGGGGCACCCACTGGACAAACGGAGTACTCTGAGAGTAACTCGAGTCTACCACCAATTCCGGGGAAAACCCGGTAACCCACCTGCCCGTAGGCACGACAGTGAAATTACCGGTAAAACCCGTTTGGCTCAATGATCCAACCCAGGTTTCCCTGGGTCTCCTATCATTGCCCACCAGTGCCTCACTCTGCACCAAGTGAGAGTCGAACATGCATCTCGCAAGAGAAATGCAAGTCCTCCACCACTTGATCTAGAGATCATTGGCTTTTTTTTTATTGTAATACTAAGCTTAAGCTTATAGGGTGTGGTATTGACATTCATGATCAACAAAACTTAAGCAACAAAACTTAAATGTAATTATAGATGTCACATGAAAGATGAAACAAAACTTAAGCAACAAAACTCGTTTGGCAGATTTGTTAGATGGATATCATTTTAAATAGGGCTAACAATTTTACACGAATACACGACACGAACCTACACGAAGTTAACAGGTATCGTGTACCAAACAGGTAGACACGAGATTACCTGTTAATTTTCGTGTATAAACAGGTAAAATACCTGTTTACCTGTTAATACCCGTTAGTACACGATAAGAAATTAAATTAAGTAAAACTCATCAGTCATGTGTGTGTGGGTTCCTTAATTCCTTTCTAATTTCATTCCTCATTCAATTCAAAAACAAAATAAAACCTTAAACTCCCTCTGTAACTCTCAGATAGCATGTCGTGTTCGTGTTTTTGTTCGTGTTAACAGGTATTAACAGGTAATTTTCGTGTATAACAGTCGAACAGACATGTTAACAGGTATTAACAGGTAATTTTCGTGTATATCGTGTCGTGTTCGTGTATGGGGTTTCGTGTATCGTGTCTTATCGTGTCGTGTCTTATCGTGTACGGGTATACACGATATGCCAGCCCTAATTTTAAATGCTAGGTCTCGGGACACACGATCTAACTGTTGCGAGGGATTTTCTGTTTTTTTTTTAATAGTTTCAAAATTTATCAAAATAAAATCATGTATTGTATTTTGTTAAATAGCTAGTTTTTGCCCCGCCCGCGTTGCGGGGCAATAAGGCAAACATTTCTCTCTCATAACATGTATGTCTGTACAGAGGGCTAAATCGGAATTATATTTTGAACAGGAGACGAAATCATGATTTTAAACTGAGAGCAAAATCATAATTTTGAGCTTGGGGAAAACATAGTTTTATTTTTAACTGTGGGAAAAAACGTAATTTTGCGCTGAGGGCAGAATCGTAATTTTGAGCTAGAGGAAAAAAACAACATTTTATTTTTAACTGGGGGCAAAAATGTAATTTTAAACGGAGGGCGAAACCGTAATTTTAAACTGGGAACAAAATTAAAAAAGAGTTTTTGAACCGAGGGCAAAAGCGTTTTTTGAGCTAGGGCAAAAGTATAATTTTATTTTCAGCTGGGGGCAAAAACGTAATTTTAAATGAAGGACGAAAGCGTAATTTTAAACTGGGAATAAAATTAAAAAAAATAAGTTGGTCCAATAGGGAAGTGATAGGGAGCTAATAATTTTGAGCTAGGGGGAAAATATAATTTTATTTTGAACTAGAGGCGAAAACGTAATTTTGAGCCGAGGGCAGAAGCGTAATTTTGAGCTAGAGGGAAAAACAACATTTTATTTTGAACTGGGGGTAAAAACGTAATTTTTAACGGAGGGCGAAACCGTAATTTTAAAATGGAAACAAAATTAAAAATGAGTTTTTGAATAGATGGCAAAAGCGTAATTTTGAGCTAAGGGCAAAATTATAATTTTATTTTGAGTTGGGGGCGAAAACGTAATTTTACCTGGGGGGTAATTATAATTTTATTTTTTGGGTGGGGACAAAACCGTAATTTTAAACGAAGGACGAAAACGTAATTTTAAACTGGGAATAAAATTAAATTAAAAATGGGTTGGTCCAATAGGAAAGTGCCAGGCAAGCTGCCTGGCACTACTCCTTTTAACTTGTAAATGTATATGTAGGTAATAAAAAAAAACCAATAAACTAAACACATGTCGATATACTTTTAGAAATATTACGACTCAATTTTGTGTGTTTTTTTCTTTCGATTGCTATAACGATAGTGATACCATACGGGTACGGGGTACCTTACCAGTCCTTTACCGAATTGAGCTTATAACCAGACAAGTTCCCGCCACAATGCACAGGAATTGGGATAACAAATTTTAAAAACACTTTTTAGTTTAGGCTCACTCTCATTAAAATTTGATTTATTTTAGGGCGACTAAATATTAAAGTTTAAACCGTCTTTTAACTAAACCCATTTATCAGTTACCCAATTACCCATTAGCCCATTTCAAAACCCAAAAAAGCAAATCAAAGGGGTGGCAACGCATTAAGTAAACAGAAGTTAGAATTTTCTAAGACCATGTGTAGTGGTGAGTGAAACAAATGTCATACCCTAGGCATTATTTGATATGTGGCATTATGAAATGTGAAGTGAAAAAAGAGGTGTAGTGGTATAATTCCCCATAACCCCTATTCAATTATTACCAGGGGTGTAAACAAGCACAAAGGCTTGAGAGCTACTCGTTATCGGCTTGCTTAAAAGTTCGAACAAGCCGAGCTTTAACGAGCCCGAGCTCGAACCTGAAATAGAGCTCGTTTAGTTATCGAGCACGAGCTCGAGCCTTAAATACAAAGTTCGTTTAGGCTTGCGAGCCTAAACGAGCCCAAACAAAAATTTATTTATTTTATATTTAATATAATAATAATAATGATAACATTGGCGAGCCGAGCTTTGGCTCGTTTAAGCGATATTGAATCGAGCTTGAGCTGAGTTTTGAGCTCGCTAAGGTTGTTCTTAAAATAGCCCGAGCCGAGTTCGAGCGCAAATAAGTAGGCTCGAACCGAGCCGAGCTCGAACTTCATAAAAACATGACGAGCCAAGCTCGACGGTGACGGTCGAGTTCGGGCTCGTCCAACCAAAATCCAAATCAGGCATGTAACAGTAACACTTTACACAGATTCTCAAAATTCGAATATATAGATCGAAAACAAAAACTTGCATATAATATGTTTAACAATACTAGTATAATTAACTTACGGATTTGAATACCTTGGAAAATAGACGAATCACGAATGTTAATTCGGGTTGCTAGAAGTCAACAGAAAATCAAAGAGGCGCTGACTGAAGACTTGAGGGCTGAAGCTGCTTAATGTCGACTAGGGTTTCATAACTAGTGTCGAATGATGATTGGGCCTAAAAGTTTTGAAACACTAATGGACTTGTAATTTGATGATTGGGCCTAAAAGTTTTGAAACACTAATGGACTTGTAATTTTAATTTACGAGATTTTAGTGCATTTTCAACGAAACAAACTTTCTCTATTAACCCTTGAATGTTGTGAAAAATTAAATAATTATATGATGCAACAATATGCATGTTTGTATCATGGCGTAGTAGTCTACTCGTATAATATATATTTTTTGTAAAAGTGGTATGAATCTAAGGGCTTGTTTGGCAACATCTGAATGGTTAAGTGTTGAAGCAGTTAGAGGTCTGAACCATTAAATGTTGAACCAGTAAGAGGTCTGAATCATTAACAGCCTGTATTATGCGTAACCGTTCAGAGGCAAATTTCTGACCAATTCAGATTAGAGGTCTTAACCATTCAGACTCTGTATAATGATTAACCATTCAGAGGCAAATGTCGAACTATTCATACATCTGCTCGTGAAAACAAACAGTCTGAACCGTTAAGTGCTGAACCAGTAAGAAGTCTGAACCATTAAGAGTCTCATTAAGAGGTAAACAAACAGCTCCTAAATCTTTATAAGTACGATGTTAATTGGTGTTTACGTGTAAAGAATTGTTGTAAAAATTAAACTATGCATTTTTGTAAAATTACGAAATATGCATGTTTGTAAAGTATACGAACTTATAATTTTATAGTTTTTATGAATTGTAAAAATATTTATTAATACACTTTGTTGATCAAATCTTAAAAGTTGTATGAAAACTCGATATGTTTATGAAGATGGGAACTTATGGTTTTGTAATTTTATTGAATTGTAAAAATACTTATTTATTTACCAATGGGTTGGCATGTGTGATGCGACGGGTATCACGAAAGCTTTTTTGGAGAGTGTAATCTAATCTAACATGTCCTAAACACTTATTATATTTGTGTGTTGTTATTATTATTATATGAATATTTAGTAATTATATACTTTAGTATTTATATAAGATAATACTACGTAATGTGGCAAGTCAAAACTCTTCTCTAGAGCGCAATCTAAGAGGACATGCCTTAAACATTGATTAAAAGTGTATTGTTGTTGTTATTGTAGTTCTATGCTAAAATACATGTCTTAAATTAAGTTTCATTTTTATTAGAAATTTGGTGTTCTTTTAGCAAATGTTTTAAAATCCGGTTTTTTAATCATACAGGATTTGACATAAAAATGGTTTAACCGGTTGAACCGGGTTGTGCCGGGCGGTTCAACCGGGTTGACTAGTTAATTGTATAATTTCATAAATTACAACATTAACTCAAAAATAATCCAAAATTGGATTAAAATGGAAATCTGGAACGAACGATGGGGTGATGGAAGTCTGGAATAAGTCACGAATGATGGAGTGATGAAGCAAGTATTGAATTTTGATCGATGGAGATAAAATATTAAATGGAACCAGTCACGAATGATGGAGTGATGAAATAAGTTTTGAATGTTGATCGATGGAGATAAAATATTAAAAGTTGTTAGGTTAAAGCTAAGGGTAAACATGGAGATGGGACGATAAAAAGTAAATTCCTAACCCAAAAACAGACCTGGGACGATACCGGTATAACGGTTCAAACCGGTATACCGGATTTTATCGGCGGTACAAAGAGTATGCTGTTTCTCCTACTTACCAGGGTGTTTCGGACCGGATTTACATCCGAAAACGGTAATACCGGTATAACCGGCCGGTATTTACCGGTTTTTAAAACATTGGTTTTAGCTCTACAATTTTTTAGCTTTAAATTATCCAAAGTGTGTTATTTAATTGACCATGGTTTAATATAGCATAAACTCTACATCCAAGACAAATACTTAATAAAAAAAAATTATATATGATATTGTTTTTTTTAGTTGTGATACATAATACTTAATAAATTATAAAGATACATAAAATAAGTATTAAATAATATAGGCAAATTAGTTGTTTTTATCCTAACCGAGTTTATTTTTGTAGTGGTCCAACATTTTTCATTTTGTATGTATAATGGTCTGTCGTTAAAAATAACTTAAGGAAGTTAAGTTTTTTCCGAATTACAAACCGATGTTTTAGGGTTTTTATTAGAACAACGATACGAGTCGATTGATGTAAATTTACCTTGAAACGGTGCTCCAAACGACTTGATTTTTGTTAATTGGAAATTTAATCACTCGAATTGAAGCACCGTCTTCATCGTTTGGAGCACTCTTTCGAGGTAAATTTTACATCAATTGACTCATATCCTCGTTCTGATCAAAAGCCCTAAAAAATAGTTTGTAATTCGGAAAAAAAATTAACTCCGTTATGTTTTTCTATTGGCGGGCCATTATACAAACAAAATGATAAAAATTGGACCACTGGTGGGAATAAACTCGGTTGGGATTATTATTTGCCAAAAACAGCCATATTTGATTATTTAAATCCAATTTGCCAATGTAATATATTAATTAGTAAAACTTTATTAAATAAGGGAAAATTAAGTATTATTGCATAGAACATCTGTAACATATGCTTCGAAAGTTTTAACAGGCGTCTAAAAGTTTAATTGAAATTTGGGTAAATTACACTTTCGTCCTTTATGTTTGTATCGGATTGCGACAGATGCCTTTAACTTCAATAATTACAGTCATGATTCTTTTTAGAGAAAACATTACACCTTATGTCCTTTGGCGCTAAACTGGTTAAAATTTTCAGTTAAGTATGGCATATGCCTTGCACATGAGGGCATTTACGTGTTTTTACCCCAATCTATTAAGACCCAAAAGTGTGAAAACGCTGAGAACGATTCTGGTGTTAACATGTGGCGTTGATGCTAACTTACACTAAGGGTAATGTTGTCAAAAAAACCCATGCACATGCCACTCACATGCCAAAACCATGCACATGCAAGTCACATGCATATTCCACCATCTTTTTTAAACTCTCGTAACTTTTCTATACGTGATTATTTTTAAAAAAAATTACACCATAAAATCAAGTGTTTTATTATCTTTCCAATGAGTATACTATTGCTGTACTTTGAGATTTAAAAAAAGACATGAACAAGAGTGTTCAAATAAAAACACCATAAAACCACCCAATTCAGAACCAATTTAGAAAAATACCATGAAAATACCCAATTGAAAACGCCATAAAACACCCAGTTCAGAAAAAGACCATGAAAATACCAAGTTGAAAGCGCCATAAAACACATAGTTCAGAAAAAAAAAAACCCATGAAAACCCAATTGAAAACGCCATAAAAACACCCACTTCAGAAAAACACCATAAAAACCTAGTTGAAAACGACATAAAGAAATAAAGTTCAAAACACCATAAAAAACCCAGTTCATTTTTTTCGAAAAAATATATCAATAGTATACTCGTTGGAAAGATAAAAAAACGTTGAGTTTTATGGCGTAATTTTTTTAGAAAAATAATCACGTATAAATATGATGGGGGAAAATGAAATGTGATTAGCGTGCGCACCCTTGTTTGGATCTTCCAATTTTACCCCTTCTGGTAGTTCTAAGATTCCCATTATTTACAAAAATCTTATTGCATCATCTTAGCCACAAATCACAAAGATCTTATGGCTGAAATTCGTTCTCACCGTTTTCACACTTCTAGTTGTTTTCTCCTGAACCAACTTCTATATATATAGAGAGAGAGTAGGGATCATGCGCAAAGTGTGTTTTTCCTACAAAGTGTAGGAAGCGATCTGGGTCATCCGATGGGTGTTTTTAATGGTTGAGACGAAGTCAATGGAAATCTTGTAATATTTTTGTTTCCTTAATTAATTGATTTAATAGATTGGGGGTATTTTGGTCATTCATGTTTTAAATCAATTAACAATCTGTCAAACATTAACCCACGTCCTACATTCACGCGATTTTCCCTCTCTCTCAAACACCCATTTCCGACAAACCCTAATCCATACCAAAATTCGCTAGTTTTATGAACAGAAGATAACAAATTCGAACAAAAATACAAGAGTAAGTTGCCGTTTAACTTGTTGATTGTGTTCTAGAACTCGATATTCATCATATGTGTGTTTTTTTCTGGTGATTTTGATTGTAGGTAGGAGATTCGAGAAGATTGAAACAATGGAGAAGATTGATACTCCAATCTATTCCAAAAAACGTTCCAATTAGTCGTCGTCGGCCAAAGGTGTGTTTTTTCTGTATTTTTCAAGACTAGGGTTTCAAAATTGTGTTGATTGTAATCGATCATAGCTGGTTGTTGATACCAGTGTGTTATACGGAAATATGAATTGTGTGTTTGACAATAGATTTTAGTTAAATAGGATCTCAACTTAAAACAAAACTTAAAACACAATCTGATAGCTGTAAAACTGGAAACCAGTCTAAAACACATTCTGTTATAATGTGAACTGGAAACCAAATTAAGACACAATCTGATAGCTGTAACTGGAAACCAACTTAGCTAATACATGGTATTTGTATACTGTATGCCAACTTAAAACACAGTCTGAATGTTGTAAAGTTGACACCAACTTAAACCCCAGTTTAAAACACATTTTGAATTATACTTGGTGGCTGTAAACTGCATCGGATGTGACGTTCGAAGGGAAATACAATGGATGGCCGGAAAAATTGGTACACTACTTTTCTATAAACTATAAAACAATGCACTTAGGACACGACCATGTGTGGAAAGCAAATGTATATTATAAAACACAGTTGCTACTGCATGATAGCTTATGTTCTGTGTAAATAACTTAAAACATAATTGGAAAACATAGTCTAATATCTGGGAAAAGGAAACCAACTTAAAACACAATCTGACTAATGCATACTAGCTGTAAAGTGGACATCAACTTAAAACACAATCTGATAAATCTTTATCATGCAGAGGGATGCTTTGTCGACTTATTTGGAGAATGTTACACACCCAGCAGGCAGGGTGATAAAACAAGTGGTGCCCGTCAGATTGGAGATGCCTTGGCATCCAAACCATAATAAAATAGACTGTGGCGTCTTTGTGATGCGCCATATGGAAACATACAAAGGCGCGACCAGGAAAAGTTGGGAATGTGGATTGTCGAACGAGTGTACACACGCAGGTGAGATTTCGTACAAACAGCGCAAGGAAATTGATGATCTAAGGCATAAATATGTTGCGAAAATGCTTCTAAGTGACGCAAACACATTCAGAGCATTTGTTGAAGCTGATGTTGCACGTTATAAGAAGTTAACGGACGACCAAAAAATGAGGCTCGAAGCGGCAGCCTTTGACACAATCACTTCAAGATTGGACAATTGACGTTACATGGGGTGTCTTATAAAACAATATTAACATTTCGTTGGTTGTGTTTTTTGAATTTTATGGTGATATGGGTATCTTTTAGTTAACATATCATCTAAAAAAAATACGCTTATTTTATACCTATTTAACATCGTGAATTTATGGCGATATTGTCACACCCCCAAAATCCACACGCGGAGTATCACCGCTTGGAGGCGTGACTGACCAGGATCAAGCCACCAATCATATTGAACAAGTAGATAAATAAACATAATTCAACAAACCAATATGAAGGGTGTTCAAAACCAAAGCGTAGTTAAGCGTTAGCGGAAGCATAATTTGTAAAACCCATAACAAGTATTAAATATTAAATAAGGTAATGTCTAAAGCATGGCACACATCGCCATGTCCCACAACGACCGTTCCTCCCTGTGCAAGCTCCATTGGGTACCTAATGACCTGCAAGGCATGTAGCAACAAATCAACAACAAAGTTGAGCGAGTTCACAGTTGGTTGTTTGGTTTGCGTATTCATTTAGTAAGTCATATGTATTCATTATGTAAACCATGTATCGCGTTAATCCTTGCTGCCAGTCCAGGCATGCGTGCGATGATTAGTGGGGGCTTCCCATGTGTTACAAGACCACGCGTATCGACTGCTACGAAAATATAATATGTGCCCTAAGTCAATGTCTATCATCATTGACCCTTTGCCCATAGTCCATTAGTACACGCCCGTCCGACTGGCACGGTGTGAGGTTTGTTAAACCTAATAGCGCTATTAACTAATGACCCGCTCGCCCTAGGCCTCGGCGATTAAGTCGATAATTGAGGGACTTCCTTTGATAGAGGCGATGGTCTTAAGATCGTGTACGTAGGCTTTACGTACGTGCCCTTCAATCCGAGGACAGTAGTAAGTATAACTGTACGTAGGTTTTACGTACGTGCCCTTCAATCCGATGACAGTAATAATTTGTTTAAGAGTAATAGTTGTACGAGTAGTTATTCAATCCCATTCCCGACCCCTGGGAATCCCATGCCTTGGCTAGTGTGAACTCACCTTGGTTTGCTCGGCAGATTACATAGAAAGGTCAAGTCTAGCAGCTAGTGGTCAACCACGTCCTAACATGGTTATCATACAAGTCAGGTTTTGGTTTCAAGTAATGCTTACAAGCATCACATACATAGCATATGAGACACATACGGATCATGGCAACACATTTCCTCATATTAAATCATTATAATGTATTCATGATTTGGGCTCGCACAAGTCTAACAACTTGTGTGATGCACCTGTTAAAGCCCAACAATACCCGGCCCCATATTCAATTACTTTTCATTTGTGCGACTGATCATGACCTTGTGCGACCAGCTCTATTACCCAGCCCAAGTCCACGGCCCAACAGATATACCTACGGCCCAAAACAACAAACAACAATTCTTGTGCGATTGGGGACTGCTTGTACGATCAGGTCCTCTTGTGCGACCTGATTAGCTTGTGCGCATGAACTCCTTGTGCGACTAGGAGTCTTGTACGATTGGTTTTTTATTATCCGAATATTTTGCAATTTAGTTAAATTGTTTCCATAATAGATTTAGTCAACAAGAAAATAATTACACCTTTGATTTTCAACAATCATTATCAACAGTTACCATATCGCATTAAATCGATCAAATCATTACTTTTAACATTTGTTTCACATAACTCCAACATTATAATTATGAATAACAACCACACATGATCATCATCGAAATAAACAACAATGGCCGACAATCGTAGGTAGATTTCATGTGGCTATATGACTAAATATCCATCCTATTACAATATTATACAATGTAACAACATAATTGGACCAATTTAAAGTCTGATTACTTGCACATGCACATGACTGATTTCCTATCATCATTAATATCATCACATGGCTACAATAGCATGTTACATCTAATCTATATGCACATAATAATTTCCTGTTTATTTACAATCACATGCACATGAGACAAATACAATCATGATTTAATCACAATAATCAATGCTACACATGTATGACAAGAGATTCAATACTATAATCATGTTATTTGCACAAAAGCCATCCCTATATCATATCATCATACTAACAATTCAAACCTAAAACATAACAGCCGATTTAACTAGTATGCGGTTCCAAATCGTGATCATACAAATCATCCTAACATAACATCAAACCTTTCGGATCTAACATGCATATGACCGATTACATATATTCATGATCCATCATATATTATTCAAGCCAATCATAACAATACATCATTAATCATGTCAAGCATATGTAGCATAACGTCATACAATCATAAAACAATAGCTACATACTAACCGAATAGAGGAAGAGCAAAGATTTATCCGAACAAGAGAATGATCTTCGATGGAGAGAGAGTTTGGCAGCCTTCGGTTTCGTGAGGGAGAGAGAGAGAAGAGCTAGGGTTTGTAGGTTTGTTGTGAGATTGCAAGTAATGAGAAAACAATCCCCTAAAGGTGTGTGTAAGCGAATAAGAGGAGTGGGCCGACCCTCACTTGGGCCGCCCTTGATCCGAATATAAGTGATGTCCCGAATGGGCTTGTGCGATCGGGTGAGTGTTGTGCGTTTGGGTCGTTCATATACATACATACATATAACACAACATATAACACATAACATTCAATAAAATAACACTCCATTAAATCATCTAATTCACATAATCACATGATGTTTACATTGCACCAAGGTACTAAGATAGGTTCGAAATACGAGTTGTCACATTATCCCCAAGTTGAAAGAAATTTCGTCCCGAAATTTAGCACGTACTCACTGAGGAAGCTAGTTAGGTTGCATGGTTTTCCTGGTTTTCCTGGGGTGTCACATCCTCCCCCCGTTGATCTGGAATTTCGTCCCGAAATTCCGTAGCTTCAGCCTCAGTAGTGTATGTACCGTGTGCAAATAGCTGGGGATACTTTTGTTTCATCTGATCTTCGCGTTCCCAGGTGAACTCTGGGCCGCGACGTGAGTTCCATCGAACTCGAACGAGAGGTATTCTGGTACGCTTGAGGACCTTAACATCCCGGTCCGTGATTTCGACTGGTTCCTCGACGAATCGTAGCTGCTCGTCGATAGTGAGCTCCTTCAAAGGAACTACGTGGGTCTCATCTGACAGGCACTTCTTTAGATTAGCCACATGGAAAACGTTGTGAACTGCACTGAGTTCTGCTGGTAAATTCAGTCTGTAGGCCACCTTGCCTATTTTCTCAATGACCTCGAAAGGTCTAACGTATCGTGGGTTAAGTTTGCCCCGTTTGCCAAAACGAACCACACCCTTCCAGGGTGAAACTTTGAGTAGTACACGCTCCCCAACCTGGAGCTCTAGCGGTTTTCTGTCCTTATCGGCGTAGACTTTCTGAAGGTCATGAGCTGCCGCCATTCGTTGTCGTATCTGGGCAATTTTCTCTGTTGTGTCAACCACATGTTCTGGACCAGTAATCTGACTATCCCCCACCTCTGCCCAACAAAGAGGTGACCGGCATTTACGCCCGTTCAATGCCTCAAACGGAGCAACTTTAATGCTGGTGTGGTAGCTATTGTTGTACGAAAATTCCACAAGTGGCAGATGCTTTTCCCAGCCGTTGCCAAAGTCAATAACACATGCCCTCAGTATGTCTTCGAGGGTCTGGATGGTGCGTTCAGACTGCCCATCCGTTTGCGGGTGATAAGCTGTGCTCATGTCTAACCTTGAGCCAAAGGACTTGTGCATTGCTTGCCACAATTCTGATGTAAAACGTGCATCTCGATCCGAGATAATAGAGGTGGGCACCCCGTGCCTCGAGACAACTTCCTTGAGATATACTTCTGCTAGGGTGGAGAACTTATCTGTTTCTTTGATGGCCAAGAAGTGAGCAGACTTCGTGAGTCGATCCACGATCACCCAAATAGTATCGTTACCACGTTGTGATCTAGGTAGGCCAGTAACAAAATCCATGGAAATTTGCTCCCATTTCCATTGTGGTATCTCTGGTTGTTGAAAGGGGCCTGAAGGTTTCTGGTACTCCGCCTTGACTCTCGCACAAGTCAAGCACTTGCTAACGTAAGTTGCTATGTGGGCCTTCATGCTAGGCCACCAATATGTGGTCTTGATATCGTGATACATCTTATCCGAACCAGGATGTACCGAGTAGCGAGACTTGTGTGCCTCATCCATCACAAGCTCTCGTAGGTTGCCATAAAATGGGACCTAAATGCGTCCCGTGACGTAGTATGCACCGTCTTCCTTCTGTTCTAAGCGTTGCCTTGAGCCGCGTAGGGCTTCAGCCCTGACGTTCTCTGGTTTCAATGCTTCTACCTGAGCATTTCGTATTTGAGAAGGAAGGTTAGACTGTATAGTAAGTTGTAAAGCTCGTACTCGCTTGGGCGCAGTGTCCTTTCGACTGAGGGCGTCAGCCACAACATTGGCTTTGCCTGGGTGATACCTGATCGAGCATTCGTAATCGTTCAGCAGTTCGACCCATCGTCGCTGTCTCATATTGAGTTCCTTCTGTTTAAAGATGTGTTCGAGGCTTCTGTGATCAGTGTAGATAGCACACTTGGTGCCATACAAGTAGTGTCTCCATATCTTAAGTGCAAAAACAACCGCTCCCAGCTCTAGATCGTGTGTAGTGTAGTTCTTCTCATGAACCTTGAGTTGGCGTGAAGCGTATGCTATAACTTTATCCCGCTGCATCAAAACACAACCAAGACCCTGAATAGATGCGTCGCAGTAGACCACGAAGTCGTCTGTGCCCTCTGGCAATGAAAGGATAGGTGCACTGCAAAGTCTATCCTTTAGGTGCTGAAACGCTAACTCCTGTGCGTTTCCCCAACGATAAACAACGCCCTTCTGCGTTAGTGAAGTAAGAGGCTGAGCAATCTTGGAAAAATCCTTGATAAATCTCCTGTAGTAACCTGCCAATCCCAAGAATTGGCGAATTTCCGTTGGTGTACGAGGTGCAGGCCAGCTCTTGATTGACTCTACCTTGGATGGATCAACGTGAATCCCATCCTTGTTCACTACATGGCCTAAGAAATGGACTTCACGAAGCCAGAAGTCACATTTTGAAAACTTTGCGTACAGCTGTTCTTTTCGAAGGAGTTCCAAAATGAGTCGTAAGTGTTGTTCGTGCTCCTCCTGACTCTTAGAATAGATCAGGATGTCGTCGATGAAAACTATAACGAACTTGTCTAGGTACGGCTTGCACACTCGATTCATCAAGTCCATGAAGACCGCTGGTGCGTTTGTCATCCCAAAAGGCATGACCAAAAACTCATAGTGGCCATATCGAGTTCTGAAGGCTGTTTTGGAGACGTCCTCTTCTCGGACTCTCAGTTGATGATACCCTGATCTCAAATCAATCTTTGAGTAGTAACTCGACCCTTGCAGCTGGTCGAACAAATCGTCAATGCGTGGAAGAGGGTAGCGGTTCTTCACAGTCACCTTGTTCAGTTCACGGTAGTCGATGCACATTCTGAACGTACCGTCTTTCTTCTTCATAAATAGTACTGGAGCTCCCCAGGGCGAAGAGCTAGGACGAATAAAACCCTTATCTAAGAGTTCTTGTAGTTGCGTAGATAGCTCTTTCAACTCTGATGGAGCTAAGCGATACGGTGCACGAGCTATGGGCGCTGCTCCAGGAGCTAACTCGATTTGAAACTCGACCTGACGATGAGGCGGGAGGCCAGGTAATTCCTCAGGAAATACCTCAGGATAGTCGCGTACAATTGGAAAGTCTTCTATATTTTTCTCTTTCTTCGAGGTGTCAGTAACAAGAGCCAGAAAAGCAGTGTGGCCCTTGCGCAAACACTTTTGGGCCTTAAGGGAAGAAATGATGCTCACAACAGCACCGCTCTTGTCGCCACGAATCATGAGAGGTTCACCACCTGGGCGAGGAATACGAACAATCTTCTCGTTGCAAAGAATCTCTGCCTGGTGTTGAGATAACCAGTCCATCCCAATGACAACGTCGAAACTGCCCAGAGTGATAGGAAGAAGGTCGATCGAGAAAGTGTGATCAGCAAGTACTAGGTTACAACCCTTGACTACGTGTGTGACCTCTATACTTTTACCATTAGCTAGCTCTACATCGTGCTTGGGGTTTAAAGGTGTTGGGGTACGCCTAAGCAGTTGACTAACTTTTTGGGACACATAACTAGTATCAGCACCCGAATCAAATAAGACAGTAACGTAAAAGTCGTCAAGAAGGAACTTACCCGTCACAACATTGGGATCATTCCTCGCTTCTCCCTGACCAATAATGAACACACGACCCCTTGCCCCGTTGCCGTTGTTACCCCCGTTGTTCCCATTTCCCTGGTTGTTGTTGTTATTGTTGTTCTGGTTCCTGTTTAGCTGGGGACAATCTCTCTTGAAGTGGCCTTCAGCTCCGCACTGAAAGCATCCCTTGTTATCTCTTTGTTGCTGCTGCTGGTCTTGTGGAGCTGGTGGCTGTTGTCGCTGGTTCTGATTTGCAGGTCGTAAGCTCCTACAATCCTTTGCTTCGTGACCCAACTTAAGACACCTCTGACATCGAACCTTGTTGCACTGACCGCTATGATGTTTGTTGCATCTGTTGCACTTTGGAAGGTTCCCTCGATAACCACTCTACCCTTGACTACCAGAGGATTGCTGACCAGGACTCTTATACTCTTCAGTTCTTCTCTGCTGTGACTGGGACTGAACAGAAGTCGAACCTCTGCTTGATGCCCCATCCCATTTACGTTTGTTTTCGCTAGGAGTTTCAGAGGTAGCTGTAGCACTAATACGTTTTGGTAACCTGTTTTGCTCCACCGCCTGATCAGTGAGACGGTGAGCCAACTGAACAACCTGCTGGTAGGTGGCGAGATTTACTGAAGTCACATGACTTTGGATCTCTGGTTTTAGACCCTTAAGATATAGTTCGATACGCTTAATTGGAGGGTCCACCATAGTATGACACAGTAATGCAAGCTCATTCGATCTCTTTGTAAACGCCTCAATTTCTGACCCCGTCATCTTGAGGTTGAAGAACTCAACTTCCAGCTTATGAATGTCGTCACGACTGCAGTATTCTTCCTTGATCATCTCTTTGAAATTGTTCCATGGGGTGGCGTTAGCAGCAATCAACCCCAGCATTTGCACCTGGGCGTTCCACCATGTGAGGGCTAAACCCTCGGGAGTGCCGGTAGCATATTTCACCCTGCGTGCCTCAGGGCATTCACACATTTTGAACACAGATTCCAGTTTCTCAAACCAGTGGAGGAGACCTACTGCTCCTTTAGTGCCACTAAAAGTAGTGGGTCGGCAGTCCATGAAAGTTTTGAAGGTGCACACAGGTGGCTGAGCATGCTGACCTGTTGTGGGTATAAGAAGGACAAAGTTTAACACAAGGATAGGTTCACGTGAGTAGGATCTAAAGATCCTAGAATGAGTTTTAAACTGCAGGGTATACCTCCTGCCTGGGCTGCTGCAAGTGCCGCAGCAACCTGTTCGTTGATCAGAGCCGTCAACTGGGCTTGAGTCATGTTAATGCGTCTAGACATGATCTTCATATCAAGGAAACATGAGTGAGAAGGGTTCGCGAAAATGCGATGACAGGAGAGAGTAAGCACACACGTGTTCAAGCAACAGTAGCTATACTAACTAAACATATCATGAGTAAAGTTCTATGTAATCTATCATGTAGGTAATATAACATAAACCATATCACCTAGGATGTCGAGCCTTGCACGTGGAGTGAAGCGTCGTTGTGGATCGTAGAGCACTGTACAGGTTATAGTCTGGTTTTAACAAAAACGTTTTCCCTTTATTAAAACCAAGTTCTCTATAACCAATGGCTCTGATACCAATCTGTCACACCCCCAAAATCCACACGCGGAGTATCACCGCTTGGAGGCGTGACTGACCAGGATCAAGCCACCAATCATATTGAACAAGTAGATAAATAAACATAATTCAACAAACCAATATGAAGGGTGTTCAAAACCAAAGCATAGTTAAGCGTTAGCGGAAGCATAATTTGTAAAACCCATAACAAGTATTAAATATTAAATAAGGTAATGTCTAAAGCATGGCACACATCGCCATGTCCCACAACGACCGTTCCTCCCTGTGCAAGCTCCATTGGGTACCTAATGACCTGCAAGGCATGTAGCAACAAATCAACAACAAAGTTGAGCGAGTTCACAGTTGGTTGTTTGGTTTGCGTATTCATTTAGTAAGTCATATGTATTCATTATGTAAACCATGTATCGCGTTAATCCTTGCTGCCAGTCCAGGCATGCGTGCGATGATTAGTGGGGGCTTCCCATGTGTTACAAGACCACGCGTATCGACTGCTACGAAAATATAATATGTGCCCTAAGTCAATGTCTATCATCATTGACCCTTTGCCCATAGTCCATTAGTACACGCCCGTCTGACTGGCACGGTGTGAGGTTTGTTAAACCTAATAGCGCTATTAACTAATGACCCGCTCGCCCTAGGCCTCGGCGATTAAGTCGATAATTGAGGGACTTCCTTTGATAGAGGCGATGGTCTTAAGATCGTGTACGTAGGCTTTACGTACGTGCCCTTCAATCCGAGGACAGTAGTAAGTATAACTGTACGTAGGTTTTACGTACGTGCCCTTCAATCCGAGGACAGTAATAATTTGTTTAAGAGTAATAGTTGTACGAGTAGTTATTCAATCCCATTCCCGACCCCTGGGAATCCCATGCCTTGGCTAGTGTGAACTCACCTTGGTTTGCTCGGCAGATTACATAGAAAGGTCAAGTCTAGCAGCTAGTGGTCAACCACGTCCTAACATGGTTATCATACAAGTCAGGTTTTGGTTTCAAGTAATGCTTACAAGTATCACATACGGATCATGGCAACACATTTCCTCATATTCAATCATTATAATGTATTCATGATTTGGGCTCGCACAAGTCTAACAACTTGTGTGATGCACCCGTTAAAGCCCAACAATACCCGGCCCCATATTCAATTACTTTTCATTTGTGCGACTGATCATGACCTTGTGCGACCAGCTCTATTACCCAGCCCAAGTCCACGGCCCAACAGATATACCTACGGCCCAAAACAACAAACAACAATTCTTGTGCGATTGGGGACTGCTTGTACGATCAGGTCCTCTTGTGCGAACTGATTAGCTTGTGCGCATGGACTCCTTGTGCGACTAGGAGTCTTGTACGATTGGTTTTTTATTATCCGAATATTTTTCAATTTAGTTAAATTGTTTCCATAATAGATTTAGTCAACAAGCAAACAATTACACCTTTGATTTTCAGCAATCATTATCAACAGTTACCATATCGCATTAAATCGATCAAATCATTACTTTTAACATTTGTTTCACATAACTCCAACATTATAATTATGAATAACAACCACACATGATCATCATCGAAATAAACAACAATGGCCGACAATCGTAGGTAGATTTCATGTGGCTATATGACTAAATATCCATCCTATTACAATATTATACAATGCAACAACATAATTGGACCAATTTAAAGTCTGATTACTTGCACATGCACATGACTGATTTCCTATCATCATTAATATCATCACATGGCTACAATAGCATGTTACATCTAATCTATATGCACATAATAATTTCCTGTTTATTTACAATCACATGCACATGAGACAAATACAATCATGATTTAATCACAATAATCAATGCTACACATGTATGACAAGAGATTCAATACTATAATCATGTTATTTGCACAAAAGCCATCCCTATATCACATCATCATACTAACAATTCAAACCTAAAACATAACAGCCGATTTAACTAGTATGCGGTTCCAAATCGTGATCATACAAATCATCCTAACATAACATCAAACCTTTCGGATCTAACATGCATATGACCGATTACATATATTCATGATCCATCATATATTATTCAAGCCAATCATAACAATACATCATTAATCATGTCAAGCATATGTAGCATAACGTCATACAATCATAAAACAATAGCTACATACTAACCGAATAGAGGAAGAGCAAAGATTTATCCGAACAAGAGAATGATCTTCGATGGAGAGAGAGTTTGGCAGCCTTCGGTTTCGTGAGGGAGAGAGAGAGAAGAGCTAGGGTTTGTAGGTTTGTTGTGAGATTGCAAGTAATGAGAAAACAATCCCCTAAAGGTGTGTGTAAGCGAATAAGAGGAGTGGGCCGACCCTCACTTGGGCCGCCCTTGATCCGAATATAAGTGATGGCCCGAATGGGCTTGTGCGATCGGGTGAGTGTTGTGCGTTTGGGTCATTCATATACATACATACATACATACAACACAACATATAACACATAACATTCAATAAAATAACACTCCATTAAATCATCTAATTCACATAATCACATGATGTTTACATTGCACCAAGGTACTAAGATAGGTTCGAAATACGAGTTGTCACATTATCCCCAAGTTGAAAGAAATTTCGTCCCGAAATTTAGCACGTACTCACTGAGGAAGCTAGTTAGGTTGCATGGTTTTCCTGGTTTTCCTGGGGTGTCACATCCTCCCCCCGTTGATCTGGAATTTCGTCCCGAAATTCCGTAGCTTCAGCCTCAGTAGTGTATGTACCGTGTGCGAATAGCTGGGGATACTTTTGTTTCATCTGATCTTCGCGTTCCCAGGTGAACTCTGGGCCGCGACGTGAGTTCCATCGAACTCGAACGAGAGGTATTCTTGTACGCTTGAGGACCTTAACATCCCGGTCCGTGATTTCGACTGGTTCCTCGACGAATCGTAGCTGCTCGTCGATAGTGAGCTCCTTCAAAGGAACTACGTGGGTCTCATCTGACAGGCACTTCTTTAGATTAGCCACATGGAAAACGTTGTGAACTGCACTGAGTTCGGCTGGTAAATTCAGTCTGTAGGCCACCTTGCCTATTTTCTCAATGACCTTGAAAGGTCCAACGTATCGTGGGTTAAGTTTGCCCCGTTTGCCAAAACGAACCACACCCTTCCAGGGTGAAACTTTGAGTAGTACACGCTCCCCAACCTGGAGCTCTAGCGGTTTTCTGTCCTTATCGGCGTAGACTTTCTGACGGTCACGAGCTGCCGCCATTCGTTCTCGTATCTGGGCAATTTTCTCTGTTGTGTCAACCACATGTTCTGGACCAGTAATCTGACTATCCCCCACCTCTGCCCAACAAAGAGGTGACCGGCATTTACGCCCGTACAATGCCTCAAACGGAGCAGCTTTAATGCTGGTGTGGTAGCTATTGTTGTACGAAAATTCCACAAGTGGCAGATGCTTTTCCCAGCCGTTGCCAAAGTCAATAACACATGCCCTCAGTATGTCTTCGAGGGTCTGGATGGTGCGTTCAGACTGCCCATCCGTTTGCGGGTGATAAGCTGTGCTCATGTCTAACCTTGAGCCAAAGGACTTGTGCATTGCTTGCCACAATTCTGATGTAAAACGTGCATCTCGATCCGAGATAATAGAGGTGGGCACCCCGTGCCTCGAGACAACTTCCTTGAGATATACTTCTGCTAGGGTGGAGAACTTATCTGTTTCTTTGATGGCCAAGAAGTGAGCAGACTTCGTGAGTCGATCCACGATCACCCAAATAGTATCGTTACCACGTTGTGATCTAGGTAGGCCAGTAACAAAATCCATGGAAATTTGCTCCCATTTCCATTGTGGTATCTCTGGTTGTTGAAGGGGGCCTGAAGGTTTCTGGTACTCCGCCTTGACTCTCGCACAAGTCAAGCACTTGCTAACGTAAGTTGCTATGTGGGCCTTCATGCTAGGCCACCAATATGTGGTCTTGATATCGTGATACATCTTATCCGAACCAGGATGTACCGAGTAGCGAGACTTGTGTGCCTCATCCATCACAAGCTCTCGTAGGTTGCCATAAAATGGGACCCAAATGCGTCCCGTGACGTAGTATGCACCGTCTTCCTTTTGTTCTAAGCGTTGCCTTGAGCCGCGCAGGGCTTCAGCCCTGACGTTCTCTGGTTTCAATGCTTCTACATGAGCATTTCGTATTTGAGAAGGAGGGTTAGACTGTATAGTAAGTTGTAAAGCTCGTACTCGCTTGGGCGCAGTGTCCTTTCGACTGAGGGCGTCAGCCACAACATTGGCTTTGCCTGGGTGATACCTGATCGAGCATTCGTAATCGTTCAGCAGTTCGACCCATCGTCGTTGTCTCATATTGAGTTCCTTCTGTTTAAAGATGTGTTCGAGGCTTCTGTGATCAGTGTAGATAGCACACTTGGTGCCATACAAGTAGTGTCTCCATATCTTAAGTGCAAAAACAACCGCTCCCAGCTCTAGATCGTGTGTAGTGTAGTTCTTCTCATGAACCTTGAGTTGGCGTGAAGCGTATGCTATAACTTTATCCCGCTGCATCAAAACACAACCAAGACCCTGAATAGATGCGTCGCAGTAGACCACGAAGTCGTCTGTGCCCTCTGGCAATGAAAGGATAGGTGCACTGCAAAGTCTATCCTTTAGGTGCTGAAACGCTAACTCCTGTGCGTTTCCCCAACGATAAACAACGCCCTTCTGCGTTAGTGAAGTAAGAGGCTGAGCAATCTTGGAAAAATCCTTGATAAATCTCCTGTAGTAACCTGCCAATCCCAAGAATTGGCGAATTTCCGTTGGTGTACGAGGTGCAGGCCAGCTCTTGATTGACTCTACCTTGGATGGATCAACGTGAATCCCATCCTTGTTCACTACATGGCCTAAGAAATGGACTTCACGAAGCCAGAAGTCACATTTTGAAAACTTTGCGTACAGCTGTTCTTTTCGAAGGAGTTCCAAAATGAGTCGTAAGTGTTGTTCGTGCTCCTCCTGACTCTTAGAATAGATCAGGATGTCGTCGATGAAAACTATAACGAACTTGTCTAGGTACGGCTTGCACACTCGATTCATCAAGTCCATGAAGACCGCTGGTGCGTTTGTCATCCCAAAAGGCATGACCAAAAACTCATAGTGGCCATATCGAGTTCTGAAGGCTGTTTTGGAGACGTCCTCTTCTCGGACTCTCAGTTGATGATACCCTGATCTCAAATCAATCTTTGAGTAGTAACTCGACCCTTGCAGCTGGTCGAACAAATCGTCAATGCGTGGAAGAGGGTAGCGGTTCTTCACAGTCACCTTGTTCAGTTCACGGTAGTCGATGCACATTCTGAACGTATCGTCTTTCTTCTTCATAAATAGTACTGGAGCTCCCCAGGGCGAAGAGCTAGGACGAATAAAACCCTTATCTAAGAGTTCTTGTAGTTGCGTAGATAGCTCTTTCAACTCTGATGGAGCTAAGCGATACGGTGCACGAGCTATGGGCGCTGCTCCAGGAGCTAACTCGATTTGAAACTCGACCTGACGATGAGGCGGGAGGCCAGGTAATTCCTCAGGAAATACCTCAGGATAGTCGCGTACAATTGGAAAGTCTTCTATCTTTTTCTCTTTCTTCGAGGTGTCAGTAACAAGAGCCAGAAAAGCAGTGTGGCCCTTGCGCAAACACTTTTGGGCCTTAAGGGAAGAAATGATGCTCACAACAGCACCGCTCTTGTCGCCACAAATCATGAGAGGTTCACCACCTGGGCGAGGAATACGAACAATCTTCTCGTTGCAAAGAATCTCTGCCTGGTGTTGAGATAACCAGTCCATCCCAATGACAACGTCGAAACTGCCCAGAGTGATAGGAAGAAGGTCGATCGAGAAAGTGTGATCAGCAAGTACTAGGTTACAACCCTTGACTACGTGTGTGACCTCTATACTTTTACCATTAGCTAGCTCTACATCGTGCTTGGGGTTTAAAGGTGTTGGGGTACGCCTAAGCAGTTGACTAACTTTTTGGGACACATAACTAGTATCAGCACCCGAATCAAATAAGACAGTAACGTAAAAGTCGTCAAGAAGGAACTTACCCGTCACAACATTGGGATCATTCCTCGCTTCTCCCTGACCAATAACGAACACACGACCCCTTGCCCCGTTGCCGTTGTTACCCCCATTGTTCCCATTTCCCTGGTTGTTGTTATTGTTGTTCTGGTTCCTGTTTAGCTGGGGACAATCTCTCTTGAAGTGGCCTTCAGCTCCGCACTGAAAGTATCCCTTGTTATCTCTTTGTTGCTGCTGCTGGTCTTGTGGAGCTGGTGGCTGTTGTCGCTGGTTCTGATTTGCAGGTCGTAAGCTCCTACAATCCTTTGCTTCGTGACCCAACTTAAGACACCTCTGACATCGAACCTTGTTGCACTGACCGCTATGATGTTTGTTGCATCTGTTGCACTTTGGAAGGTTCCCTCGATAACCACTCTGCCCTTGACTACCAGAGGATTGCTGACCAGGACTCTTATACTCTTCAGTTCTTCTCTGCTGTGACTGGGACTGAATAGAAGTCGAACCTCTGCTTGATGCTGTTGGGATTGAACCCTATCAGAGGAACAGATAATTAAAGCCAAAACTGGATCAGAGCAGTGGATCCAGAATAAGCAGACGTTTACAGTTGGTTCATGCAAATCTCTCCCCTTGAAAGTGGTTTCATACCTGCTGACCTCCTATCTGCTGATCTTGTTAAGTACTGACCTACAACTGCTGCCTTGCATTTACTGCCCAAAGTCAAAGACTGATGGAAGACCAAAGCTCTGCTTACTCAATCTACTGCCTTGAGTCAAGTACTGCTGATCCGGACAAGCACTGCTGGGTTCACAGCAGTGAAAGGATGCAGCAGCTGTTTTAAGTGTCTTTTATGTAAAGAAATGTAATAGCAGTAGTTTAGTACATCAGTGTTTATAGATCAGTAGTTAGAGTTTGTTAGGAGGTTAGATGTCTCTTTCATGGTGACGTCAGCTAAGATGCTCAGTGGTTTGCAAGTGCCTATAAATAGTTCAGTACTTTGTACTGTTCTATTAGCTCTTTCACCACATCGTCTTCTTTGCACGAACAAACTACTGAGCTCTGGCTGAGGGGGAGTTTGCATTCATTCATCAATCATTGTAATCGGTGTTGAAACAAATTCAATCTTTCGATTCATTGTGTAAAGATGTTTGATAAAAGTATTACTCTCGTTTGATTGTATGCAAAGTTTGTTTTCATTAAAATTCCGCTGCATAACTCTTTCATTTCCATCTTAATTTCAAACGAAAATACAATCAAAAAGAAACTCAGATCCAACAATTGGTATCAGAGCTTGGACAGTCAAATTTGATTTAACAATCATTTTGACGTAAATAGTTCAGCTCACAACAGTTGATACTGATCGTTTGTTCATCCGTTGAAAAACAGAGCAAAGATTAATCACCATTAAAGTTGATTTCTCAGTGTCTGTAAAACAACAAGAATGACGTCACAATCTCAGGATGATAAAAACAACATCGGCTCACTTTTTAAACCACCTATGCTAGAAAGAAATGAGTACAACATCTGGTAGAGAAGGATGGGTCACATCCTTGCTCAACAAAGCACAGGTTGTTGGAGATCTGTCATTTATGGTCCCCATGTTCCTTCAGTGCCAAGCGCTGAAGATGCTAAAAAGTTCGTTCCAAAACCAGTTGAAAATTATACCGAAACCGACTTTCAAAAGATCGAACTAGATGCTAAAGCTTTTAGCATCATAGCATCAGCGCTGCCCAATGAGATATATGCTGGACTGTTACACTGTAACAGTGCCAAAGAGTTATGGGACGCACTTAAGGAACAGTTTGGGGGGACTGAAGAAGTCATAGAAAACAACAGGGAAATCCTGAACCAACAGTATGAAACATTTTGCTACGTTAAAGGTGAATCACTAACGCAACAATTTGAGCGTTTCAGTTGTCTCATCAGTGAACTGAGGCTTGTTAACACTACTTTTACAAACTCAACTCAAAATAGCAGGTTCCTCAGGTCACTGCCAGAAAAATGGGACACCATAGCTTTTGTCACCCGAAACTCACCTGAATTCAAGGATCTGACCTTGACCCAACTTCACGGTCGACTCCTGACCTATGAAAGGGAGTTGAACCAGAAAAGGAGGTTACAAGAGTCAGGAAAAGTTACCGATGATTATACTTTCGGTAATACTGCTCTTCTGGGTCAAGAAGAATCTGGGAGCAGTGGTAAGGATCAGGGTTTTGATCACTTCATTGACATAACTGCTGGTGCAAATTTTAACAACCCTGATCCTCACTCTGCTAGTTATGCATTCACTGCAAATGAAAACCAGATGTCAGACAATTTAAGTTTTGAACTAAATGATTTGCAACATTTTGATCCCACTGATTTAGAGGAAATGGACATCCTGCACCAACTGGCTTTGCTAAGTGTCAGAACTAGCAAGTTCTACAAAAGAACAGGGCGAAAATTCCCAGGTTTGCATGGGAATCTAAGGGTTGGGTTGGATAAATCGAAAATCAAGTGCTATAAGTGTAATAGGTTGGGACATTTCGCTAGGGAATGTAGGAGTCAAACTACTGGTCCCATAATTACTCATCCTAGCTCAAATCCTAGACCTCAAAACCAAAACACTGTGCACTATGCCCAATATGCCCCAGCAGCTCAAGTGAACATTGCTCACTATGCTGCTTCCCCTGTGCCAGTACGTTATGTCCAAACTACTGTTCCACAAATCCAATATGTTCAAACCCCTGCTCCACAGGTACAAGTGCAACCTGTTGCACCTCAAACCACTGCTCCAGCAGCAGCACAACCAGATCAACAAAGTTTTTTCACTCAAGGGTTTGTTGACTGGAGCAGTATGCCTGAAGACCTTAATGATGAAAATTTTGCACTCTATGCTTCTAATGATTCTTCTCATGATGAGTTTTGTTTGATGGCATTAGAGTCAATACAGGAGGGGGTTGAAACTGAGGAGGAACAGCAGTGCTTTGAAACAGTGGAAGAGGTGACTGAAGCAGTGGTTACTGCTGTGGCTAGTGAACTACTGTTGGGAGAAAGTTCAGGTACCCTGATTGAACCACTGACAGATCCATGGTCCGAAGAGGACAAACAAGAAGAGAAAGAAGAGAAGGCTGGTGAAAAGAAGGTGAAAGCTGATGATGAGGAAGATCATCAATGTGATTGTGCAATGATGGCAGCTGCCAAGGTATCTCCTCAAGTTCTTGAAAAACTGTGTTCTGACAATTGCATAATTGCTTTTGCTAACATCAAAGAGGTGAATGAAAACCTTCGGGATAAAATCTTGACTGATGAGGTTAAATTTGAAAAGTCTTTAAAAGAACTTAAAAACAAATTGACTGAAAAGGAAAAAGAAATCAGCTGTCTTAAAGAAGAGCAAAGCATCACCAAAACCCAACTTCAAACTATGGTAGAAAAATACCAAGTTTGTAAAAAGGAGTTGGAATCCACCCAGATTACTTGTGAAAGATGGGTGGAATCCTGCAGAGGATATGAGGTGATGCTTGCTAAACAGATTGAAAGCAATGTGAAATTTGGGGTTGGTTATAGAAAATATGATGATGAACATATTGCTTTTGAAAAATCTGTCCAAACCACTGATGAAGCTACTGAGCTCATCCCCACAAACAAGAATGGCCAAGAAGTGAAAATCACTGACAAACTTGGTAACAAAATCACACTTACCAGACCAATGGGCTCCTCCACTTTCAAGGAGCTTGAAGATCATCAATTTAAACCAAAATGGTCTGATGAGTGTGATATTCTTGAAAATTTCAAGCCAATGGACTTTACATCAACTGATGGTGTTAAAGCTCCAAAAGCTAAAGTCATACCTCTCAAGGACATCCCAGCAGTGGTTAAAACCTCTGCTGCAAAGGAGTCTGAAAAGAGAAAGAAGAAAGAAAAAATTGACAACTTGTTTTGTGAATTCTGTGAGAAAAGGAACCATCTAACAAAAGACTGTTTCCACTTAAAAGCTTATGATTTAAACAGAACAAGTGTCATTGTTTCAGCAGAAAGCTGCATTGTTTGTGGAAAAACTAACCACAAAACTCAAGCATGTGTGTATCTCAAAAACTTTGATGTGAAAAAGAATGAGTACATGGTTAAAACATCCTTGAGTCCATCATCATCATCAACATCTGTCAAATTCACCAAGAAACAACCACTGTTTGTGCCAGTTGAAACAGCTGTTACAAAACAGCTGAACCAAACATCTGTCAAAAGAGATGTTCAGGTTACTGATGCACCCCCTGCCAATCAGTTCAGAAAAGGCAAGGAAAAACAGTCTTACCAAAGGATTCCTCACGTTTATGAGGCCTACAAAAGGCCATCTAAACCCAAAGTGAACAAGCATCCTTTTGGTTACCAGCAGATGATTGGTCAGGACCCACAACAGTGGTTAGAGAAACACTGTCCTAAAACAGTTCAAACCCCTGACCTAACCACTGTCCATCATCTTGCATCCATTCCAGACACTGTTGAGACTCCATCCAAAGCCTTGTTGGCTTTGGAGACCTTAATGAACTAATCCTTTTACTTCATGTGCAGGGAGCTTCTGCATGCTTTGATAGTCTTTGGTATGTAGATAGTGGAGGCTCCAGGCACATGACAGGATGTAAAGCCCTCCTCAAAGACTTTAAAATCCATGGAGGGGGTGATATATCCTTTGGGAATAATAGTAAAGGAAAAGTTCTGGGGTCGGGTACAGTGGAGTCTGGAAAAGTAAAATTTGAAAATGTCAATCTAAAAGACAATCTAAAATTCAACCTTCTGAGTGTGTCCCAAATGAGTGACAAGGGTTTTGGGTCATTCTTCACAAAAGACTGTTGTAGGATTGTTGGACCAGAAATGGTCAAAAAGATTGAAGCAATAATCAAAACAGGTCAAACTAAACTTGTTGCTCAAAGAAGTGGCAATGTTTATGTTGTTGACATGTCAAAAGAGTGTCCCAGAGCTGATGCCTGTCTGTTCTCAGCTGCCTCTAACAAAGAGACAGAACTTTGGCACAGAAGGCTGGGGCACACAAATCTTAAGACAATCACAGAAATTTCAAAAAATGGTTTGGTGAGAGGCCTGCCACAAAAATTGTTTTCATGTCCTGAACATTGCATTTCCTGTTTAAAAGGAAAACAGCATAAAAGTTCTTACAAGTCCGTTGAAGAGTCCAAAACAACCCAGTGTTTGCAAATGCTACACATGGATTTGTTTGGCCCAGTTCAAGTCATGAGCCTCAAAAAGAAAAGATATTGTTTGGTTATTGTTGATGACTTTTCTAGGTTCACATGGACTTTCTTTTTGCACTCAAAAGATGAAACTGCAGGCATTTTGCAAGACTTTGTAATACAGGTTGAAAAGCAATTTGACCTTCCAGTGAAAAGCTTCAGGAGTGACAATGGCACAGAATTCAAAAATAGGGAGTTGGATGCCTTCTGTGTGAAGAAAGGGATTGTAAGGCAGTACAGCATCCCAAGAACACTAGAGCAGAATGGGGTAGTGGAAAGGAAGAACAGAACTCTGATTGAGGCTGCCAGAACCATGCTTGCAGATTCAGGTTTGCCATTAACTTTCTGGGCAGAGGCAGTAAACACTGCTTGCTATGTTCAGAACAGAGTTTTAATAAACCCCAGGCACAAAAAGACTGCCTATGAAATTCTGTATAAAATTAAACCACTGATCTCATATTTCAAAGTGTTTGGCTGCCCATGCTTTATTTTGAACTTAAAAGATTCCATTTCAAAATTTGCAGCCAAAATTGATTGTGGTTACCATTTGGGATACTCAACCACTGCCAAGGCTTACAAAGTGTTCAATACACGGACCAAGGCAGTGGAGGAGACTTTGAATGTAAAGTTCAATGAGCTTTCATCAATGAAAATCCCAGCAAACCCTGCAGATTTGTTTGATCTGGAAAAATTCACTTTTGAAAATACTGCTGTCAAGACTAACAGTGCAGGTCCATCAGAGGATACAACACCAGACTATGGGTATGGAATCATCATCCCTCAAAGGTCTGCGACAAAGGGAAAAGCACCAGCTGTTCAAAACAGTTGTCAAAGCTCAACCACTGCTACTTCAACAGTTGTTGACCAAAATAGCCCATCAACCACTGCTTCCATATCCTCAAACACTGCTGACAAAAGTCCTCAAACAGTGGATAAAAGTCAGCAGTTGTCCACTTCATTACCTCCTATACCACCACCTTTTGAAACCACTGCTGGATCATCAAAGTCCCCAACAGTGGTTAGCTCAGATGATACACATTTGCAGCCTTCACCAACCAATGCCATCATACCATACCAAGGAGATTTAATCTTCTTGAGATCTCATCCACCTGATCAAATCATTGGCAACATAAATGAAGGGGTGCTCACAAGAAGCCAAACCCAAAACATTTGTCTTTTTGCTGGTTTTCTATCACTCCATCAGCCAGTCAAGTACCAAGAGGCACTGAAAGACAACAGCTGGGTAGAAGCCATGCAAGAGGAGCTCCAACAGTTTAAAAGACAACAAGTATGGGAGCTTGTACCACTGCCAGAAGAGGTTAGTCCCATTGGCACAAAGTGGGTCTTCAAGAACAAAACTGATGAAAGGGGTATTGTTGTCAAGAATAAAGCCAGGCTTGTGGTTCAAGGTTACAGACAGGAAGAGGGGATTGATTATGATGAAACATTTGCCCCTGTTGCAAGATTAGAAGCAATTAGACTGTTCCTGGCCTTTACTGTCAACCACAATATGAAGGTGTTTCAAATGGATATCAAAAGTGCTTTCCTCTATGGTACAATTCAAGAAGAGGTGTATGTTTGTCAACCTCCAGGTTTTGAAGATCCATTTTATCCAGATCATGTCTACAGGCTAAACAAAGCCTTGTATGGCTTGAAACAAGCACCAAGGGCCTGGTATGAAACTCTTTCCAACTTCCTACTCTCAAATGGTTTCAAAAGAGGTACCATTGATAAAACACTGTTTTTAAAATGGAGAGGGAAGGATTTAATGATTGTCCAGATTTATGTGGATGACATTATTTTTGGAAGCACATGTAACTCAATGTGTGAAGAGTTTAGAGAACTCATGACAGCTGAGTTTGAAATGAGTGCAATGGGTGAGCTGCAATGCTTTCTTGGTCTCCAAGTACAGCAAATGCAAAATGGAACTTTCATTCATCAAAGCAAATATGCTAAAGAACTTTTAACCAAATTTGATATGAATGATTGTAAAGCATGCAACACACCCATGGCAACAAATAAGCTGGTCATGTCTGATGAAAAGGATGAGCTGATTGACCAAACACTTTATAGAAGCATGATTGGGTCTTTATTGTACCTAACTGCATCTAGACCAGACATCATGTTTGCAACATGTGTCTGTGCAAGAAGTCAATCAGCTCCCAGAAAATCAAATCTCATTGCTGTAAAAAGGATCTTCAGATACATAAAAGGTGCTCCCACACTTGGTATCTGGTATCCAGCTAATGGGAACATCAAGCTTTCAGGTTTCTCAGACAGTGACTTTGCTGGATGCAACACAACACGGAAGTCCACATCAGGAGGGTGCCAGTTTCTAGGTGATTGCTTAGTTTCTTGGCAAAGCAAAAAGCAAGCAGCTGTTTCAACATCCACTGCTGAAGCTGAATACATTGCTGCTGCAAGCTGTACAGCCCAACTCCTGTGGCTTCAAAATCAGTTGCTGGATTTTGGTATCACTGCCTTAAAGACACCACTCATGTTGGACAGTCAGGCAGCAGAAAATATCATCAAAAATCCAGTTTCCCATTCAACCACCAAACACATCGACATCAGACATCACTTTGTGTGGGATTGCTATGAAAAAGGTTTGATTTCTCTGCATCATGTCCCAACTAAAGACCAGCTGGCTGATGTGCTCACAAAAGCACTTGATACAGCCACTTTTGAAAGCTTGGTCTCTAGAATTGGGATGCTGAACATGGAATAACAAGCAACATCTTGTTTTTCTATGAATAAAAGCAACAAAATGTTTTCAGAAAATCAAAACTCCATCCTTAAAAATAGCTAAAAATGAAATTTTTCATTACATCCTTAAAAGTCTGCCATTAACCACTGATTGTTCAAAAGTCTGCTCTACCTCAAAAGTTTGTCCACTGCTGAAAGTCAACCCCTGCTCTCTCATTACTTTGATAAACTCTGTTGTTCAAAAGCAGTGTCTTATCCACTGATATGCTATCCACTGATAGTGAAAATCATCCACTGTTTTCATACCACTGCCTTCATCTGTCCCTATTACACAAGTACTGTCCTTCACTTTCAACAGGGGTTGTCACGTGGGCAGTACATATTGGTCAGACCTTTTGTAACGGCTGCCACCTCAGCATTCACTTTCTTCCCTATAAAATCCCCCACTCACCATCAAAACAGGGTTTTACTGTCGAATTGAATTCTTAAAAATTCTCTTCTCAAAGCAGTTTTTCATCTCGTTTCTTCACAAATTTCTTCAATCAATCATCCTCAAAATGACAAAATCAAAGAAATCTTCAAAACCCTCATCGAAAACAGCCTCTCAAAAGGCAATCTCCACTGAAATTCCACATAAACCATCTCACAATCTCCTGGGTCTTCTCACAAAACCAGGAACCACCAAAGTTTTCGATTCCATCATTGATCTCATGGCAAAATCAAAGTACAAAACTTTGATCACTGCCGATGCACCAATCTATTTGGCGACCCAAAGGGAGTTCTGAAAAAATGCAACCCTTGAAAAACAAGGCGACACTACAACCACCATAAACTCTTCTATAAAGGGTAAAGCTGTCCAAATCACGCCACAATCCATTTCAGAGGTCTTTCAACTCGGTGATCAGGAAGGTAAAATTTCTTTCACTAAAACCGAGTTACAAACTGACTTCATTGAGAGAGGGTATGAAGCCACAATGATGAAGAAAATTACCTTAGAAAAAGGTTATTTTCCTTCTGCAACCAGATTTTTATTTCATACCCTCCTACTATGTGTTTCAAACAAAACCACTTCTTTCAATGAAATCCCTTTAAAGATTCAAAATCTGGGATATGCAATTCTTCAAAGAGAAAATTTTAATTATTCTCGGGAAATTTTTAAAGATTTGGTTAACAATGTTGAAACAAAATCATTCTTACTGTTTCCAAGGATTTTAAGTTACTATTTTTCAAAGAAATTCAGTAAGGATGATTTAGCTGTAATAAACCAAGGTGATTCTACTCAAATAAACAGTTTAACAACTGAAACCTTTTCAAGAATGTTAGCACCTTGTAAAACACAAGCAGAGATGCCTGAGCTGATTTTAGCAGTTACAACTGCTCCTCAGGTATCTGCTGCTGAGCCCACTGCTCAAGGTGATCAAAGCAGCAGCACAACTGCTTTGAAACCCACACCTAAAATCACTAAAGAGCCAACAAAAAGAAAAACACAAAAACCCCCCAAAACCATCAAAAAGGCATCTCTGGAGGATGAGATACTAGAGCTCCTGCCAGTGACAACACAAAAGTCACAAGAAACCACTGCTGCTACTTCCTCACAGCAGTTGGTACAAATATCTCAACCCATAGCTGAAACTCCTCCTGTTTCTTCACAAAAAGAACAGGTTGTACAAATAGGGCCTCCACATCATGATGCTCTGGAAACACTCGTTTCTATCATCCACAGTCCAATGCCCGGGACACATCCTATTTCTACACCACTCATCACATCCAAAATTCCTTCACCAATAAAACCACTGTTGGATGCAATTGATTTGAACCAGGCATTATCCAGTCCTTCTCAATCACCTATTAATGAGAATATACCTCAATAACTGACTGGGTCTGATGTATCAATTTTTGCTAACCCACCAACACAACCTGAGGAGGTTACACCCCTTGAGTTACAAGTAACTCTTGGTGGTAATCCAAGTGAAGCAGCCACTACAACTGTTACACCCACTGGGTTACATTTGGACAGTGGTTACATTCATAAGACTTCCTTGGAGGCAATTCCTTTTATAGCACCTCTGCCAACCACCAGTGGATTTATTTATCCTACTGGCAACATCAAAAGGTTGTCATGTGTTGAAGGAAGAAGACCCCAGTACCAAGAAAAAGGGGCATCAGTGGTTAATGTTTGGAGTATATTCCCTACATCTACCACTGATAAAACCACTGCTAGTGGGAAATCAGATGATCCCATTAACTTGGGTGATGGTTTAAAGTACCAGAAATTGACGGATCGTATTGCAAAGCTTGTTAACTCTGTTGCAAAACTCAAAGATATGCTACAACAGGTGTTACAAGTTCAGAAGGTACAATCAACTGCTGTTCCACCTCAAGCACTTGCTCCACAAAGGGCACCGGCTACAAATGAGCTCTGGAATCTATTTCAATCTTTTCTCCAACAACAAGCACTATTAGCAGATCAGCAACATGAAAAACATGTACAACAGCTGAGAAATGTAACGGAGTCAAGGTTCAAGAACACTCAGGCTGATTTAAAGGCTCTCAAAACTCAGATCTTGCAAACCACTGGCACTGCTCCTCCAAAAGTCCGCTTCATTTATCAACTCCCCGAAGATAATGCCAAAAAGGGGGAGAAAATTAAGGAGTGGAAAAGGAAGGGTATAGAGGATGGTCTCTATCTTGAACCAGAAAATTCAAACATGACCAAAAAGATCCCTTTGCCAGATGGCAGCAAGAAAATTGATGTAACAACAAATGCACTAGCAGAAGCAGTTGCAAGTGTAAAAAGGGATAGAGAGGCCAAAAAGAAAGCCAGGGTGGACAGAATGGATCATCCAGATCAGGGTACTTCTGGGTCAAAGGATCATGAAAATCCTGTTGAGGAAAAGAAGAAGCCTACTAGAAAAGTGAGGCAACCCAAATCCATTCCAACCAGACGTTCAAAGTCTGCTCAAAAACCACCATACAAAACAGCTGATGCAACAGTAGTTACAAAAACTACTGCTTGCCAAACAGCTGTTCCATCAACACACACCACTTCAACACACACAACATCCACTGCTTTACCATCATCACCACCAAAAACAACACCTGCTGACATACAGCAGAAGATAGCAGATGTTATAACATCTGTTGTAATGACAACAGTGGTTGAAACACCAGTTGTTTCAACAGCTGTTAGTCAATCACAATCCACTACCACTACATCTACCACCACTGTTCCATTCAAAACATCATCAGTCTCTCCTAAACCAAAAAGGAGAAGGCTAATTTTAAAAGATGATGACACATCTCCATCACCAACATCTTCAAAATCCCTATCACTTGTCACTATTCCAAAACCCATACCTCTCTCTTCAGCTCAAATTGTAAAATCACTACCTCCTGCTGGTGTCTCATTTCCTCTGGAACTCATTGCAGTCAGAGAAGAAATCAAATCCTTTTATTATGAAGATGACCCAGCCAAAAGGAGTTTACCATCAATTGCAAATTATCCCAGGCCTAACAATATTGAAGAATACTTGAAACTTAAGGCCAAACAAGCAGAGGATATTGCAATCAAAAATAGAAAAGGGAAATCTGATAGAGAATTTCAACAAAACTATCAGTTTTTACTCTCAAAGGTCAATGCTATGGAGCGTTTTGCTAAAAATGTATGTCAGAAAATTTCAGAAAGGGCAGATGAGTCTTTAAGGAAAGACTACATTGAAAACATCATGACCTACAAGAAATACAAGGGGGAGAAACAGATGTACAAGAGCTGGACCATTCCTGAGCTTGAAAAAGAAGCAGCCAGGATTCAAGATATGATAAAAAATAAGGTCAAGCAGACTCCTCCTGAGAAGTTTAAACAATTTGAAGCTGAGAAGATGATAGAGCTAAGAAAAATGAAAGAGGAGCTGATTGCAGCTGATTATGGGTCAAAGAACTCTGTGACAAAATGGGGAGAAGATAGAGTCAGAGCAACCTATAAACGCTTAGAGGAACTTAGAAAGAAAGATCAAAGAGTTCCACAAAAGCCTGACTATTCCAAAGCAGAGGTCTCAAAAAGACCATCAAAGCTGCAAATCAAAAGAACCACTGCTCCAGCTGGTGCTGCCATCTACAAAAGAAGGAGCAAAAACCAGTTTAGCATGGAAACAATTCAAGATCTATTAGCTGGAGATGCCATTGTAAAAGCAGGCACGGAAGTAATGATAAAAGAAGATCTTGAATTGGAACAATCTGCAAGTGCTGCTCAGCCAGCTATGAACAGGCCAGCCTCTCCAAATACTTCTGCAAATAAACATCTCCCAAGAAACCCACCAGGCTCAAAAATACAAAAGTGGGAAACTGACAAACAGACCTGCGTATTGACTTTGCTCAGGCCTGGTGGAGTAGTGGAGAAAATATCAAGGGAACAAGCTCTTGGCCTGAGTCTTGAAGATTTGCAGGATCTCCTTGATCTTCCACTTAGCAGGGATGATGAAGATACAGATGCCCTAGACTTTGAATTACAATTTAAAGGTCAGATAAGGGAGCTGTTGATGAGGCAATAAAGAATTCCACAAATAATGAAGAGTTTTGGCATTATCTGTTCCAGGGGGAGATTGTTGGGATTGAACCCTATCAGAGGAACAGATAATTAAAGCCAAAACTGGATCAGAGCAGTGGATCCAGAATAAGCAGACGTTTACAGTTGGTTCATGCAAATCTCTCCCCTTGAAAGTGGTTTCATACCTGCTGACCTCCTATCTGCTGATCTTGTTAAGTACTGACCTACAACTGCTGCCTTGCATTTACTGCCCAAAGTTAAAGACTGATGGAAGACCAAAGCTCTGCTTACTCAATCTACTGCCTTGAGTCAAGTACTGCTGATCCGGACAAGCACTGCTGGGTTCACAGCAGTGGAAGGATGCAGCAGCTGTTTTAAGTGTCTTTTATGTAAAGAAATGTAATAGCTGTAGTTTAGTACATCAGTGTTTATAGATCAGTAGTTAGAGTTTGTTAGGAGGTTAGATGTCTCTTTCATGGTGACGTCAGCTAAGATGCTCAGTGGTTTGCAAGTGCCTATAAATAGTTCAGTACTTTGTACTGTTCTATTAGCTCTTTCACCACATCGTCTTCTTTGCACGAACAAACTACTGAGCTCTGGCTGAGGGGGAGTTTGCATTCATTCATCAATCATTGTAATCGGTGTTGAAACAAATTCAATCTTTCGATTCATTGTGTAAAGATGTTTGATAAAAGTATTACTCTCGTTTGATTGTATGCAAAGTTTGTTTTCATTAAAATTCCGCTGCATAACTCTTTCATTTCCATCTTAATTCAAACGAAAATACAATCAAAAAGAAACTCAGATCCAACAGATGCCCCATCCCATTTACGTTTGTTGTCGCTAGGAGTTTCAGAGGTAGCTATAGCACTAATACGTTTTGGTAACCTGTTTTGCTCCACCGCCTGATCAGTGAGACGGTGAGCCAACTGAACAACCTGCTGGTAGGTGGCGAGATTTGCTGAAGTCACATGACTTTGGATCTCTGGTTTTAGACCCTTAAGATATAGTTCGATACGCTTAATTGGAGGGTCCACCATAGTATGACATAGTAATGCAAGCTCATTCGATCTCTTTGTAAACGCCTCAATTTCTGACCCCGTCATCTTGAGGTTGAAGAACTCAACTTCCAGCTTATGAATGTCGTCACGACTGCAGTATTCTTCCTTGATCATCTCTTTGAAATTGTTCCATGGGGTGGCGTTAGCAGCAATCAACCCCAGCATTTGCACCTGGGCGTTCCACCATGTGAGGGCTAAACCCTCGAGAGTGCCGGTAGCATATTTCACCCTGCGTGCCTCAGGGCATTCACACATTTCGAACACAGATTCCAGTTTCTCAAACCAGTGGAGGAGACCTACTGCTCCTTCAGTGCCACTAAAAGTAGTGGGTCGGCAGTCCATGAAAGTTTTGAAGGTGCACACAGGTGGCTGAGCATGCTGACCTGTTGTGGGTATAAGAAGGACAAAGTTTAACACAAGGATAGGTTCACGTGAGTAGGATCTAAAGATCCTAGAATGAGTTTTAAACTGCAGGGTATACCTCCTGCCTGGGCTGCTGCAAGTGCCGCAGCAACCTGTTCGTTGATCAGAGCCGTCAACTGGGCTTGAGTCATGTTAATGCGTCCAGACATGATCTTCATATCAAGGAAACATGAGTGAGAAGGGTTCGTGAAAATGCGATGACAGGAGAGAGTAAGCACACACGTGTTCAAGCAACAGTAGCTATACTAACTAAACATATCATGAGCAAAGTTCTATGTAATCTATCATGTAGGTAATATAACATAAACCATATCACCTAGGATGTCGAGCCTTGCACGTGGAGTGAAGCGTCGTTGTGGATCGTAGAGCACTGTACAGGTTATAGTTTGGTTTTAACAAAAACGTTTTCCCTTTATTAAAACCAAGTTCTCTATAACCAATGGCTCTGATACCAATCTGTCACACCCCCAAAATCCACACGCGGAGTATCACCGCTTGGAGGCGTGATTGACCAGGATCAAGCCACCAATCATATTGAACAAGTAGATAAATAAACATAATTCAACAAACCAATATGAAGGGTGTTCAAAACCAAAGCGTAGTTAAGCGTTAGCGGAAGCATAATTTGTAAAACCCATAACAAGTATTAAATATTAAATAAGGTAATGTCTAAAGCATGGCACACATCGCCATGTCCCACAACGACCGTTCCTCCCTGTGCAAGCTCCATTGGGTACCTAATGACCTGCAAGGCATGTAGCAACAAATCAACAACAAAGTTGAGCGAGTTCACAGTTGGTTGTTTGGTTTGCGTATTCATTTAGTAAGTCATATGTATTCATTATGTAAACCATGTATCGCGTTAATCCTTGCTGCCAGTCCAGGCAT
The DNA here is from genome assembly GCA_030545235.1 of Helianthus tuberosus. Taxonomy (NCBI): domain Eukaryota; kingdom Viridiplantae; phylum Streptophyta; class Magnoliopsida; order Asterales; family Asteraceae; genus Helianthus; species Helianthus tuberosus. The sequence goes on along the minus strand of CM060370.1, from coordinate 180,734,755 downwards.
GCGTGCGATGATTAGTGGGGGCTTCCCATGTGTTACAAGACCACGCGTATCGACTGCTACGAAAATATAATATGTGCCCTAAGTCAATGTCTATCATCATTGACCCTTTGCCCATAGTCCATTAGTACACGCCCGTCCGACTGGCACGGTGTGAGGTTTGTTAAACCTAATAGCGCTATTAACTAATGACCCGCTCGCCCTAGGCCTCGGCGATTAAGTCGATAATTGAGGAACTTCCTTTGATAGAGGCGATGGTCTTAAGATCGTGTACGTAGGCTTTACGTACGTGCCCTTCAATCCGAGGACAGTAGTAAGTATAACTGTACGTAGGTTTTACGTACGTGCCCTTCAATCCGAGGACAGTAATAATTTGTTTAAGAGTAATAGTTGTACGAGTAGTTATTCAATCCCATTCCCGACCCCTGGGAATCCTATGCCTTGGCTAGTGTGAACTCACCTTGGTTTGCTCGGCAGATTACATAGAAAGGTCAAGTCTAGCAGCTAGTGGTCAACCACGTCCTAACATGGTTATCATACAAGTCAGGTTTTGGTTTCAAGTAATGCTTACAAGTATCACATACGGATCATGGCAACACATTTCCTCATATTCAATCATTATAATGTATTCATGATTTGGGCTCGCACAAGTCTAACAACTTGTGTGATGCACCCGTTAAAGCCCAACAATACCCGGCCCCATATTCAATTACTTTTCATTTATGCGACTGATCATGACCTTGTGCGACCAGCTCTATTACCCAGCCCAAGTCCACGGCCCAACAGATATACCTACGGCCCAAAACAACAAACAACAATTCTTGTGCGATTGGGGACTGCTTGTACGATCAGGTCCTCTTGTGCGACCTGATTAGCTTGTGCGCATGGACTCCTTGTGCGACTAGGAGTCTTGTACGATTGGTTTTTTATTATCCGAATATTTTGCAATTTAGTTAAATTGTTTCCATAATAGATTTAGTCAACAAGCAAACAATTACACCTTTGATTTTCAGCAATCATTATCAACAGTTACCATATCGCATTAAATCGATCAAATCATTACTTTTAACATTTGTTTCACATAACTCCAACATTATAATTATGAATAACAACCACACATGATCATCATCGAAATAAACAACAATGGCCGACAATCATAGGTAGATTTCATGTGGCTATATGACTAAATATCCATCCTATTACAATATTATACAATGCAACAACATAATTGGACCAATTTAAAGTCTGATTACTTGCACATGCACATGATTGATTTCCTATCATCATTAATATCATCACATGGCTACAATAGCATGTTACATCTAATCTATATGCACATAATAATTTCCTGTTTATTTACAATCACATGCACATGAGACAAATACAATCATGATTTAATCACAATAATCAATGCTACACATGTATGACAAGAGATTCAATACTATAATCATGTTATTTGCACAAAAGCCACCCCTATATCACATCATCATACTAACAATTCAAACCTAAAACATAACAGCCGATTTAACTAGTATGCGGTTCCAAATCGTGATCATACAAATCATCCTAACATAACATCAAACCTTTCGGATCTAACATGCATATGACCGATTACATATATTCATGATCCATCATATATTATTCAAGCCAATCATAACAATACATCATTAATCATGTCAAGCATATGTAGCATAACGTCATACAATCATAAAACAATAGTTACATACTAACCGAATAGAGGAAGAGCAAAGATTTATCCGAACAAGAGAATGATCTTCGATGGACAGAGAGTTTGGCAGCCTTCGGTTTCGTGAGGGAGAGAGAGAGAAGAGCTAGGGCTTGTAGGTTTGTTGTGAGATTGCAAGTAATGAGAAAACAATCCCCTAAAGGTGTGTGTAAGCGAATAAGAGGAGTGGGCCGACCCTCACTTGGGCCGCCCTTGATCCGAATATAAGTGATGGCCCGAATGGGCTTGTGCGATCGGGTGAGTGTTGTGCGTTTGGGTCGTTCATATACATACATACATACATACAACACAACATATAACACATAACATTCAATAAAATAACACTCCATTAAATCATCTAATTCACATAATCACATGATGTTTACATTGCACCAAGGTACTAAGATAGGTTCGAAATACGAGTTGTCATAGATATGGTTAGTTTGTTTGCATCCGCCAAAATATGTGAGATAAAAACATCACTTTATAACAAAAAAAGGGATTATGGCTGTAAGACAAAAATTACGGACACATGATAAAAAATATGTTGCACACAACAACAACTCAAAAAGGTTAAGATAAACACAAGCATGTCAGTTATCATTATCGGCCTGTATATTATTCACATTTACATAAAAAGGGATATTATAGCGTGTGTGATGATTAAAACACAGTACATCAGAATACAAACCCAACACCCAGACAAAGAATACAGTAATTAAAACACACAGAGCAGTTCAAATCCAAACTTAACACTGAACACATCAATAACAGGAAAAATAAGAACCTAATAAAAGAAACGATTAAACCATTCCAGTGAAAAATCCACAATAAAATCCAATCCACCACATGGGAAAAATTAAAAAACTAAAATGAATGTTCAACAAAACAATTATTTTTTTAAATAGGTAATTACTCTGACATGTCTTCGTCATCCACATCTACATCCATTCCCGATGTGTCAAACACATCATCCCCATCTGCTGGAGTCAGCGAAGATAATGAAGTTGAAATATATGTCTTTGTTCCCGAATTGGGAGAAACATGTTCCACGCCCCGTGGTTGGTATGTGGGAATATCTACAAACACAAAAAATACATACACATCATTAACGTAGAATAAGGTTTACCGCACACAAAAAACTAATCTATAACAAATGGTGAAGCTTAAAATACAGTTGACCAAAAAATAAAACATACACACCTTCTAAACCTCATTGATGTTTCAGTTTACAACATGTGTTTTAAATTGTGGTTTAAGTTGGTTTCCACTTTACAGCATTCAGATTGTGTTTTAAGTTGGTATACAATTTACAAATACCATGTACTAGCCAATTGTGTTTTAAGTTGGTATCCACTTTGACTTAAAACACAAAGCTGTTTTTGAACACTTAAACACAACTAATCTCATGCAAAAAGATATTAAAACACAAACATGTATACCAACATTACAACCCATTATATTAACTTAAAACAATGTGCTTAAAACACAACGTAATAAAACACAACAAATACACATTTTCAACACGTAAAATAAATAAAAAAACATACTAAAACACACATGATACCTAGATTCAATTACTATACTCCATGCTGATCATGATAAGGCTATAGGGTATGGGGAACGTGTAACAACTCTCATTAAAAAGTCCTAATTATTATTTTAATTGTCCAAATAGGAAACCCTAATTAAGAAACCTAAGTGATTCTGAACAAATCCTAAAATTTTCAGAATAGTTGGAATTAGAATCAGGGCCCCTAAAACTCAGGGGGGGGGTAAACCCTAATTGATAATTATCTTCGAAATACGTTGTCAAAATTTAAATTTGTTTGAATAACAACTCACCAGGCCTATACCAGTGACTAACCTACCCTACCCTACCTTGACACCCCAGGCGACACGCGACAGAAACAGAGTCACCCTCCGCGACACGCGGGAGGGTGAAATTTTCAGTATAAATAGTAGGGCTTGGGTCTTGAACTGTTTACATATTACGACGTTAAAATTCGTTTCGTACAATTACTTATAAGCTGTTTCTTACAAAACACACACTGATCACGAAGTGCTGCCGCAATTCAGGGTAATAACTCGATCGCTGCTACGATTCAATGTCCGATCGATTAAACTATCCAATGGATGTTTAAGTGCTGCCCACATTAGGGTTTATGCTTTGTCATTCGTCGTTAAATCGATGGATGTTTAAGTATCGCACTATGTCATTCGTTGTGAAAGTTTTAATCTCGTGAGTTATCGTAAATGCGGTATTAAGTTACTAACCTAGTTTGTGTGCATGATTATTTAAACTAGGTTATCAAGGCTAATCAGTAGGCTAAGCTCTGTTCATAATAAATCTGCAAAGTGAGTCATTCTCTTTTTATCTAATTACTTTCAAAATCAGGTTTATTTTCAAAGGTTATAATTACAGGGATTAAGTCTATGTAATCTGAAATTACTGCCAGTATGTGGGGGGATGTGCACATAGCTACTAATTATTTATCACTTGTGGGTGAAAGGACCCAGCAAGTGATATGTCCACAGTCACAAGTCCGGTCAAGTGACAACTGGGTCAGTTAATTCAAAAGATAGAGACATTGTAATTGCTCTTAATACTATAAATTATAACAAACAGGTCGTTTTATTAAATAGAATGATTCACTCAGTATTTCTCGCTGACAAAACCTTTTTCAAACATGTTTCAGGTGATCTGTTGTGATCCAGAAAAAGTGCCGTGAAGCACTACAAGCTTAAGGAAGTGGCTCAGTATAAAAATAAAGGAAACATGTTTTGTAAAATAAAAGATTTCTCCGTGAAATCTCAAGATTGTAAATTACCGGGTTTATTCCCGAGTTGTGAAATAAAATAATCGGGAAATATTTTAAGTTTTAAAATGATCCTAAAGAAACTTCCGCTGTTAAATAAATACCACGGGATTTTCTGTCCCACGGCTCCTGAAACGGGTCAAACCGGGTCGGGGGCCGTGACAGAAAAAGGTGGTATCAGAGCCACTGATCTAAGCCTATTAAGTATTTAGAAATACTTAATTTTACTGATTGCCAATTATGTGATTATGTGTTTTATTAACTGATTATTTGTTAGTTACAGTATGGGTAAACAAAAGCTGTCAAACATCTATCTTAAACTAGATAGGTCATCCAACAAGAAGGGAAGTTCATCCCAAACAAAACCATATGTAATTCCTGAAGAAGGAATATTTGTCCGTAAAGCACAGTATGAAGAACCACTTTCTCCTAGTAAAAGAAGTCTGATTATTAGAAAAAGTAAGGAGAAAATAAAGAAATCCCGAGAGAAGAAAGTTAAACAGGAAACCCAGGAATTAACCAGTAAAACACCTTGGGAGGACAAATTAGATGAGAAATGGGCAGATCTTTATATGCTAGCTACTGTAGCAGTAAATGCAAATTTCTAAATATTTTAAAATCAAGTTTTAGCGCCTACAGTCCAGAAATCTTATCCAGTAAATAAATAAATTTACAATAAAAACCTCGTGTGTTTTAAATTTTCATTTGTTTTGTATTTACCCAGTATGAAATAATATTTAAAAGATTTTCTATGAAAATTTTGTTATACATTAGTAATTGTGTTTATTTTGCATAACAGCATGAGTGACTTGTCTGACACCCTTCAAAACCTAAATCTCTATCCAGTAAAAATAGAGGTTTCCCGAGATTTCAATAGGTATATACCAGACATAGAAGAACCTGTTGAATTCAATGCTTCACCACCTCCAGAGAAACCTAAACCCAAGAAGAGGAGGAGATTTGTGGGATGGAGACGTGTGCGTAGGAGGAAGCCTACAACCAGGAAAATTCCTAAAATAGAAAATCCTTTAGACAAAGGAAAAGGGGTTGAAGTCAGTGAAGGTTTTAGGTCACTGGAAATGGAATTGGGAGAAAATTCTAGGCCACCAGGAATGGAATATGGAGGAAGATCTAGGCAAATCCAGAGGGAAGTCGGAGAAAGTTCTAGACAGGTGGAGGAGTTACCTTTTCAGGAGGAATTAGATCAGGCATTGGCATGCTGTGATATTGTCAGGCCAATTAATAATAATCTGTACCCTACTATTGAAAATCAACTACCAATAAACTTAGAACCAGTAATTCCAGACCCTATAATCCATACTCAACCTCTGGGGATAGACGAATGGTGGACAAATGATTGGCAGTTTCAAAACCTAATCAATAGTCCTTATTCCTTTCTTCCTCAGTTCGACCCAGAACCATTACCAAATCCACCCATGAGTAACGAGAATTTAGCAGAACTTCGCCATTTTGGCGAAGAGTTAATGGATGCGGGAAATAGAATTCGGGAGATAGGGGACAAATTTCCCGGAAGTATGATGAAAGGGAGCTTCGTTTTTAGGACAACAAGTGACGAGAGATAGTAGGATGGTAAAACTGTGGTTGTGTAATAGTAAAGGTAATAGTGAAATCAGTCTGTAAAATAACTACGAATAAAACTCTGTAAGATATTGGTGTGTAGTGATGCATACTATAAAAGATATAAAATGAAATCGAGAAATCGATAGTTTTGACTATACGTATATTGTGAAAATTGTCTGATTGTTTTTGTGTATAATTGTTATTTATCAGATACTAATAAAATTATATATATTAATTATCATATGGAAAATATTGGTAATAAACCAGTAAATGAGGTTAATCAGTCTGAGAAACATCCAGGGGATCAATATATGACTAGGCAAGATATCGAAAATATTGTTGCTCAAGGGATAGCCAATGCTATTCCAGCAATCGTTGCTGCTGTAAAGAATCCAATCGAACCGCAACAAATCGTTCCTAGTAAACGTATTTCTGAAGATAACTTCAGTAATAGTGTAAACGGAGGCGATGATTATGTGAATCATAATGAGGAACCACATCAAGCTCCATTTCCTAAGAAAATGAAAACCGCAACGCCTGGTTGCACTTTCAAAGAATTCCTTGCTTGTAAACCCACTGAATTTGCAGGCAATGAAGGAGCAACTGCATCATTGCGTTGGTTAGAGAAAACCAAAGCAGTAATTGTAATAAGTAAATGTGCCAAAGATGATCAGGTCATGTACGTGTCAAATCTTGTCAAGGAAGGAGCACTCGAATGGTGGAACACTGTGTTACAAGCTAAAGGAAGAAATAGGGCTTATGCTATGAATTGGGAAGAATTTAAGAATCTTGTAGAAAGAAAATTCTGTCCTGAGTATGAAAAAGAACAAATGACAAATAAGTTCCTAAATCATCGGATGATGGGTGTAGATTGTTGCGGTTATACTTCGACATTCTTTGAATATGCTAGAGTGGTACCAACGCTGGCTTCGCCAGAACCGGTACTCGTTTCTCGCTATATTTGGGGATTAATTAGTGAAATCCGCAATATCGTTAAAGCTGCGAGACCTCGCACTATTGACGATGCTGTGGAATTAGCTAATACCCTAACTGACGAACTAGTACGCACACAAGATGAAAACAGAAAGAAGGAATTGGCTCAGAAAATTACCCAAGGATTTCGAACGTGTAATAATAACAGCTTCAAGAGAAGAGGAACAGGGCAATCTTCAACTTTGCCGTTCTGTCAAAATTGCAAAAAGAAACATTTTGGAAAATGCAAGGTATATTGCAATTTTTGCAAAACTGTAGGACATCGTGAAGAAAATTGCAGGAAGAAATCCATAATTTGTTACAACTGTGGAGAGGCAGGACATTTCAAAACAGAATGTCCTAAAGTGGTCAAACCAGCAGACAACAAAGCCAAGATAGCTGACGGAGCTACTAAGAAGAATGTTAGAGCATTCCAGCTAACCACTCAAGAAGCAGAACTCATTCCAGATGTGATAGCTGGTACGTTCCTAGTTCACAATGTGTATGCAAAAGTATTATTTGACTCTGATGCAAACCAAAGTTTTATAAATACTTCATTCTGCCAAGCTCTTAATATACCTTTAACCAACATTAGGAAAATTTTTACAGTCGAAACGGCAGACGGAAATTCAGTTAAAATAGATAAAGTTTTGCAGGAAGGAAATATAGAACTTTTAGGACATAAATTCTCTGCAAATCTATTGCCAATGAATTTAGCTGAATTTGATGTTGTATTAGGAATGGATTGGTTAGTAGCCAACCATGCTCGAATCCTTTGTGATCAGAATTCCATAGAAATTCAATCACCCACCGGAGAAGTAATTAGGATTACAGGAGATAAACCACGTAAGCCCATGAAGTTCATATCAATAATGAAAGTTGCTAATTATGAACGAAAACAAGGAATAGTATATATGATTTCAGTAATCATTAGTACTAAGGGTAAAGAACTTAAGGAAATTCCTGTAGTCTCAGAATATCCGGATGTATTCCCAGAAGAATTATCGGGATTACCCCCAGATAGGGAAGTAGAATTTAGGATTCATCTAATTCCAGGAACTACACCGATAGCCAAGGCACCTTATCGGTTAGCACCCACAGAAATGTTAGAACTGAAAAAGCAATTAGATGAATTACTAAGTAAAGGATTCATACAACCTAGTTCATCCCCGTGGGGAGCACCAGTATTGTTTGTTAAGAAAAAGGATGGTTCAATGAGAATGTGTATCGATTATAGAGAATTAAATAAGGTTACAATTAAGAATCGATACCCATTACCTAGGATTGATGATCTGTTTGATCAACTTCAAAGAGCTAGATATTTTTCTAAGATAGACTTACGCTCCGGATATCATCAATTGAAGGTACAAGAAGAAGACATACCTAAAACTGCTTTCAGAACTAGGTATGGTCATTACGAGTTTACAGTCATGCCCTTTGGGTTAACGAATACACCTGCTGCATTCATGGACATGATGAATAGGATGTGTAAACCATATTTGGATAAATTTGTAATTGTTTTTATGGACGATATACTTATTTATTCCAAAAGTCAGACAGAGCATTGTGAACACCTTCATGCACTCTTAACTTTGTTAAGAAAAGAAAAGCTTTATGCCAAATTCTCGAAGTGTGAATTTTGGTTAACGGAAGTACAATTCCTAGGACACATGGTGAATCACGAAGGTATTCACGTAGATCCTGCTAAGATAGAGGCAATTACCAATTGGAAGGTTCCACAAACAGCAATGGAAATTAGAAGTTTTATAGGTTTAGCTGGGTACTATAGACGGTTTATTAAGGATTTTTCCAAGATAGTTGTTCCATTAACTAAGTTAACCTGTAAAACCATTAAGTTTGAATGGGGATCTAAGCAAGAAGAAGCTTTTAGGATTTTGAAGCAGAAATTAACAAATACTCCAATCTTAGCCTTACCAGAAGGAACTGAAGATTTTGAAGTATATTGTGATGCTTCAAAACTAGGATATGGATGTGTGCTTATGCAACGTAAAAAGGTGATTGCATATGCTTCAAGGCAATTGAAAAAGCATGAAGAAAACTATACGACTCATGATTTAGAATTAGGAGCCGTAATTTTTGCCCTTAAGATTTGGAGACATTATCTGTATGGAAGTAAATTTACTGTTTATACAGATCATAAAAGTTTAAGATATATATTTGGGCAAAAAGAGTTAAACATGAGGCAAAGGAGATGGATGGAAATCCTAAGTGACTACGACTGTGATATTCAGTATCACGAAGGAAAGGAAAATGTAGTTGCAGATGCCTTAAGTCGTAAGTATTATGAGAAACAACGACGGGTTCGTGCTCTCAGATTAAATCTACAAATAGATTTAATGGAACAATTGAAGAATGTTCAAGCTACAGCAATCAAGGATGATGCTGAAGGAATGAAAGGACGAATAAATGAATTAGAACAAGGAGCAGATGAAATTTGGACATTCCACAAAAGTAGAATTTGGGTACCTAAGCAGGGAGACTTAAGACCTAAGATTTTAGAAGAAGCCCATAAATCTAGGTATACTATGCACCCAGGAAACAATAAGATGTACCAAGATTTAAGAAAGAACTTCTGGTGGATAGGAATGAAAAAGGATATAGCTCGATATGTTTCTAAATGTCTTACTTGTTCACAAGTTAAGGCAGAACATCAGAAACCTTCAGGGTTACTACAACAATTAGAAATGCCTGTATGGAAATAGGAACTCATAACAATGGATTTTGTTACTAAGTTACCCAAAACAAGAAAAGGTAATGATGCGATTTGGGTAATTGTAGATCGGTTAACCAAATCTGCTCACTTTCTACCAATGAAAGAAACCTTTAGTATGGAAAGGTTGGCAAAATTGTATGTAGATGAAGTCGTATCCTTACATGGAGTTCCACTCTACATTGTTTCGGATAGGGATAGTTGTTTTACTTCTCATTTCTGGAAAAGCTTCCAGCAAGCTATGGGAACTCGACTAAATCTGAGTACTGCATATCATCCACAAACAGACGGACAAAGTGAAAGGACTATCCAAACTCTAGAAGACATGCTCAGAGCACGTGTAATAGATTTTGGTGGAAATTGGGACGATCACTTACCATTAATTGAACTCTCCTATAACAATAGTTATCATTCAAGTATTGAAACTGCCCCATTTGAAGCACTGTATGGAAGAAAGTGCAGAACTCCAGTTTGTTGGGCAGAAATAGGAGAAAGTCAATTGTCAGGTCCTGAAATAGTGCAAGAGACGACTGATAAAATTACTCAAATTAAGGAAAGACTGAAGACAGCTCGCGATCGTCAGAAGAGTTATGCAGATAATCGGCTCAAGCCACTTGAATTCCAAGTGGGAGACAAAGTACTATTAAAAGTTTCCCCTTGGAAAGGAGTTGTTCGATTCGGTAAGAAAGGAAAGTTAAGTCCAAGGTACGTAGGACCATTTTCAGTGATCCAATGTATAGGACCAGTTGCTTATCGTTTACAACTACCAGAAGACTTAGCTGGAGTACATGATGTATTTCATGTATCCAATCTTAAGAAATGCTTATCAGACGAATCACTGGTAGTACCTCTTCGAGATATAGAGGTAAATGAAAAGCTGAAATTTGTTGAGAAACCTCTTCAAATTGAGGATCGAAAGATCAAGTTTCTCAAACACAAACGACTAGTTTTAGTCAAAGTCAGATGGGATTCAAAGAGAGGAGCTGAATACACTTGGGAGCTGGAATCGGAAATGAAGCGAAAGTATCCTCATTTATTCCAGTAAATCTCGAGGACGAGATTTTTATTAAGGTGGGGAGAATGTAACAACTCTCATTAAAAAGTCCTAATTATTATTTTAATTGTCCAAATAGGAAACCCTAATTAAGAAACCCAAGTGATTCTGAACAAATCCTAAAATTTTCAGAATAGTTGGAATTAGAATCAGGGCCCCTAAAACTCAAGGGGGGTAAACCCTAATTGATAATTATCTTCGAAATATGTTGTCAAAATTTAAATTCGTTTGAATAACAACTCACCAGGCCTATACCAGTGACTAACCTACCCTACCCTACCTTGACACCCCAGGCGACACGCGACAGAAACAGAGTCACCCTCCGCGACACGCGGGAGGGTGAAATTTTCAGTATAAATAGTAGGGCTTGGGTCTTGAACTGTTTACATATTACGACGTTAAAATTCGTTTCGTACAATTACTTATAAGCTGTTTCTTACAAAACACACACTGATCACGAAGTGCTGTCGCAATTCAGGGTAATAGCTCGATCGCTGCTACGATTCAATGTCCGATCGATTAAACTATCCAACGGATGTTTAAGTGCTGCCCACATTAGGGTTTATGCTTTGTCATTCGTCGTTAAATCGATGGATGTTTAAGTATCGCACTTTATCATTCGTTGTGAAGGTTTTAATCTCGTGAGTTATCGTAAATGCTGTATTAAGTTACTAACCTAGTTTGTGTGCATGATTATTTAAACTAGGTTATCAAGGCTAATCAGTAGGCTATGCTCTGTTCATAATAAATCTGCAAAGTGAGTCATTCTCTTTTTATCTAATTACTTTCAAAATCAGGTTTATTTTCAAAGGTTATAATTACAGGGATTAAGTCTATGTAATCTGAAATTACTGCCAGTATGTGGGGGGGGGGGGATGTGCACATAGCTACTAATTATTTATCACTTGTGGGTGAAAGGACCCAGCAAGTGATATGTCCACAGTCACAAGTCCGGTCAAGTGAGAACTGGGTCAGTTAATTCAAAAGATAGAGACATTGTAATTGCTCTTAATACTGTAAATTATAACAAACAGGTCGTTTTATTAAATAGAATGATTCACTCAGTATTTTCCGCTGACAAAACCTTTTTCAAACATGTTTCAGGTGATCTGTTGTGATCCAGAAAAAGTGCCGTGAAGCACTACAAGCTTAAGGAAGTGGCTCAGTATAAAAATAAAGGAAACATGTTTTGTAAAATAAAAGATTTCTCCGTGAAATCTCAAGATTGTAAATTACCGGGTTTATTCCTGAGTTGTGAAATAAAATAATCGGGAAATATTTTAAGTTTTAAAATGATCCTGAAGAAACTTCCGCTGTTAAATAAATACCACGGGATTTTCTGTCCCGCGGCTCCTGAAACGGGTCAAACCGGGTCGGGGGCCGTGACAGAACGTCCCCCACCCCGTTGAGGCCCGGCGACGCCGGCACACCGTGCCGCCCCCCCACGTCCCGTCCTATCCGTCGTCCTCAAGACGTTGGCGACGAAGCGATTTTGGTGGGCCCCCTCTCCAACGGTAATTTTTCATAGATGGTGTAAGCTCACCATTGCTACTGCTGCGTGAAAATGGTGTGTGTTCTTCGGAGGCTTTCAGAGGCCACCCCAACAACGAATCTGAAGGAGAGTCACCCTAGGGTTTCTAACTATATTGGGGTTTATTCAACCATACTTTGGGCCCGGCCTTGTACTTTGTGGCCTGGTTTGTTGTTTTTCAATTGGGCCTTTTATATTACATACACTTTACCATACTTTGGGCCCGGCCTTGTACTTTGTGGCCTGGTTTGGATGTCGATGAGTATCCCGAGCCGAAACGTTCGATGTTGAAAAAACTACAAACCGACATCATGAAGAAGCATCAAATTATTTAAGTCTATGTTTTTTTATTAAGTCTATGTTTTTTTATTATGTCTATGTTTTTTTTAAGTTTATGTAATGTGTTTTTAATATTAATGAAAATATTTTGTTAGTTTATTTGTTAAATGTTAAAAAAAGTAGAAGATTAAAAAATAAAAAAAACATAAAAGTGGTGAGGTAAGATCATCTAGGACCATCCTCCATACCCTCTACTTTTGTGGGATGGACCATCCTTGGGAGGACTATGACGTGGCGCCTACGTGGCGGATCATCCTCCCTTGGAGGACCATCACCATACCCTCTAGCCTAAGTATTCTGAACTTTCTAAAACACATCACAAAACAGAATTCTAACACCTACATGCTAAAACATGATAACTAATAAACATTAAACTAAAACACAGTATGAAAAGTTGTAACACAACAAACAACATCTAAAAAAAATACTAAGTTACACTATACAAACATCATTTATACGATGGGAGCCATGATTTTAACATCCTAACTAATAAAACATATCATCAAGAACACGCTGGTGATTTCTAGCAAAAAAATTAAAGATCGATACACACAACTTATAATAATAAACATAGAAAGGTTGTATTTACCATCTCCGCAGTCAACAATTGCGTTTGAAGCCATCACTTTTTCTCACGTAAATATGATTTGCGATGAAGAGATTGATGAATACTGTGAAAAACGTATGTAATGTTGATTGAAATTTACGTGTATATACAGTTCGTAAGCACAATTCCTAAAATCATGGAGAAATACATTTTCCATAATCTTCTCAGCAGTTAGTTAATGAAAAATAAATTCAAAAAATAAAATAAATGTCAAATTACACAAATGCCCTTTTTATTAAAAACCCTCCATACCACATGTCACCTCCCTATTGCTTCCTACACTTTGTAGGAAATTCTTCACTCTCTCCTATCTCTATTCTCTCTTCTTCTCTTTCTCTCTACACCAATCATCACCATCAAGTCATCAACCAATAGCTATCATCATTCATCACAATCACCCATCATAACAACAACCATCATCACCATCACCATGTGCCACTGTCATCAGACCGAAACACCACCAACTGTTCGCAATCACGTCGTCATTAACATCAACACCATCATCATTGACCTCCACAGTCCCGCCACCATCAGAACCCAACCCCTCACGTTGGACCCCTAATTAGCTTCGCAGATCTAACATCAATGAAGGGTAGTAGTGTTGTAGGCGGTCCGATTTGAAACCCTAGGTTGTGGTGGTGGTGGTTAGTTGTTGGGAGAAGATGCGGCAGTGCGGGTAGTTGTAGATCCGGCGGTGGTAGTGGTGGTGTTTTGAGTCTAGAGAGATAAAGTTTAAAGAGTGAAACATATCGCGGGGTGGTGGTTGTAGATCCAACAAGGGTGGTGTGGCTTCGGATGAGTTCGATGATCAAAATTACTGATGGCGACGAAGAAGAGCAGTGTTGTAACAATCCGACCTTTCGCATCGTTACCCGTTCACTTATCTTCGATTTGTAATCGCCTTGTATTCAGAGATTCGATATAAATAAAGGGTTATATTGTACTCAATACATTTTCATCACACCGCACCGCTGCACGTTTAAACCCTTTAAACTTGAACGCAAACGCTCAACGCTTACGCAACACGAATTACAGATAATTATGCTATTTACACTACCGTGTTTGTTTGTTTGGTTATCATACGCCACCGCATACGCTTATCACAACTAACACGCTAAAAGCTAACGCAACGCAAACTTGAAACGCAGTTATTAGTAGTATTAATGTTATCATACGCCACCGCATACGCTTATCACAACTAACACGCTAAAAGCTAACGCAACGCAAACTTGAAACGCAATGCAAACTCAACGCTATTCGCACAACTCGATTTATCATAACAAAACACAACGCAACGCTTAACAAACGAACCAAAGTTGGAAAACTAACAAACGCAAACCTGGCCTCCCGGATGACCATCCGTCCAGATGACCATTTATCCCGATGGAGCCATCAGACACCGCCAGTCACGCACCGCCTTACTCTTCACCTCTCCCCTATAAATACTAGTCGTACACCCTCATTCCAACACTTTACTCTCTCATCCGTTCTCAGTGATTCCAGACGCGATTCAAGGCTATTTGTAAGCTTTTTCTCTCAAATCTTCTTCAATCTTCATTCTAAATCACTTCTACTCCATCTTCTTCATTAAAATCACACACACACTTCAACTATTTCCCGAAAATCACCGATTTTGGACCTCTTGAAGGTGTTTTCCACTTGTTTGCTTAGGCAAACAGTTGTGGGACATCAATCAATCGAGAATGGTTGAAGATCTAAAGGATTTACACACTTTTCAACTTATTTATGACGGATTTTGACACTTTTCAACTTGTTTTGAACTTTCCTTCGGTTTTCACACAAACTTAGTGGAACCAGGACTCAATCAGACTCTCGACTCGTTCCTTAGTCGAAAGCCGGCTTGAAAACTGTTTCCACTGAAAAGATGGACCGATTAACGAGTCAAGCATGAATCTTTATCAAGAACAGCACGTTTGTCCGAATGGGCAGGGCCCATCCAGCCAAATGGACTAGATCTGGTATTTTCCGTATTTTGGCACGTAGTCAGACCGTCTCCGTTAACTAAAACCTTCCGTTTAAGAAAAGTTTTACAAAAACTTCAACCACATATCATACGCCCGAAGGGCAATCCGTCCGGATGGAACCCATTGTCACACCCCAACTGATGGCGGAATCATCGGGGCGCGGCACTGAGCAAAACAGATTGTCCTGGAGAAATCCATAACAACTATCATTACCAGATATATATCATTACGTCCCATACCATAACATATCAAAATAAAGCAGTTATTACAGACAGTGTATTTCAAAGATAAATTAAATTGTTCCGACAACTCAGATTTTATTAAGTTCGTTTCTAGACTCTCATAGCTTGATTCCATAGCAGCTAGCAAGTAAAAGCATCCTAAACACCTATCACATACGCTAAAATAACAGTCAATATACATAGTGTAAAGGTGCGCATACAAGTTTAATAGTATAATAGTAGCGAAAGCGATTTACGCATAACCAACATGTAACACGTATAGTTGTAAAGCAGGTAAGTTATCGACATTGAAATATGCACATACGTGACTGCGAGTTGCAGAATGCGTAACACATATCACCACTATGACACGTGAAGAAAAGCCCTTAACAACCCCTGTCCACGACAGGTGCTGAGTCCAAACTATAGTACTATCGTTGCTAAGGTGTCAGGTAACAATCACTGTGTAAACATAACATACTAGCATTCATTGAATAACACGTATAACATGCGAGAGCGGTTAGCGTACAAAAGTGTTTGCGTTGTGTGTTGATTGTGATTTTGATATTGGTAACGTATGTAACACCCAAAAGTGCATAAAGCAAAAAGGGATCGAGTATACTCACAGAGCGTGTTTAACGAATAAACACAGTCTTGGATTGAAGGGAGCGCTGGAGAGTTAGTCTGATCACAATACGACAATATGAGCGTTGAACAGTGCGTAAAACGTTGCGTTGAGTGAGACTTGTGACGAATGTTGATCCGATCGGATGACCGTCCGGACGGATGGTCATCCGGGCGGATGACCAATCGGTCGGAGGGTTGTCCGTTTGGGATGGATGTGTTTCTGTATGATGGAACTTTGAAGTTTTCGTTGTAGCATTTGAAAAGTTTTGAAGTGTTTCTACCTTCTCAGGTCGTCTGGTCGGACGGTCATCCAGACGGATGGCCGTCCGCTCGGATGGTGATCCAAGTGGAAGTTAACGTATTTTGAAGATTGAAAATTGTTTAAGTGTTTAGCAACATAAGTCATCCGGTCGGATAGCCGTTCGATCGGATGGCTATCCGATCGGATGGATATTCGTTCGATGACTGGTTCGTTTAGAAAGCTTGTTAAGTTAAAAGATTTTATCAAGACGGTATGACCACGTGTTAAACAACGGAAACCACCTCAGGCCCAACTCATCCGGTCGGACGGGAATCACCCCGTTCGGTCCGGATCAGCTGTTCATGAAACATTTGAAAAATGTTTAGATTTAGGTGAAATCAATGTTTAAACATTGTAGAAATCCTTTAGATTTGAGTTGTTCTTGGTGGAATTAGGACACACTTTGGTGTTCATGAACACCCATGATGACGTCATCGTAGAACAACCCGAGTCAGGTGGATTTCATGATGAAAAGTGGTGATTTGTTAGTGGGAATGGTGAGAAAGTGTGTGTGGATCAAAGAAGTACAAGATTTGAGATGAAAACTTACAAGAATCGCGAGGAATCGAGAGAAAATAGCCTGAAAGTGCGTGGGTCGAAGGAGAGCTGTCACATCAGTGAGTGTTTGATGTGACAGGTGGTATTTATTGGCAAGAGGAGGAGAAAGGTGATGCAGGGAATGGGTCGGGGGGACCTTCGATCGATGGCCATCTAATCGGATAGTCATCCAGACGGATGACCATTCGATCGAATGGTCCTTCGATCGGATGGCTCGAGGGAGTTGGTTTCCGACTTTTCGTTTCGTGCGTTGAGCGTTGCGTTGCGTTTCGAGTAAGCGATGCGATAGTATTACACATTAGTTACACAAATAACATAATCAACCTAATAACCATAAAAGTAACTTGTATTTCGGGTTGCGATGCGATGCGATAGATTTGCGATTACGTTTGCGATTAACATCCCCTAATATATAAGCACACACAAGTAAAGCACATAATAGCACACACACGTAAAACAATATCCAAAACCTGTAATTTGAATTATGATGCGATAGCGATGTGATAGCGTTTAGTAGGTTAGCGTTTAATTACATTTATCGTAATGTTACTTCACATATTAAATTGTCGTAAAACAAATAGCGCCAAACAAGGTATCGATTATCGAGTCAAAGGTATAAGCAATAATTAAGTCAGGAATGACAGATCTGATTAGCAATCTTTTCTTCCTTTAACTTGGACTTTGACTCTGACTTCGGAAAGTCGGGTTGTTACACCCATTCGGATGACCTGACCCTGATGATAACCCGTGTTCAAAAACTTTTAACTAAACTTTGAAAATATTTAAATTGGTTCACAAACAACCACGGCCTATCCGAATGGCCATCCGTCCGAATGATCGTCCGTCCGGATGATCGTCCGTCCGGATGATCGTCCGTCCGGATGATCGTCCTTCCGGATGATCGTCCGTCCGGATGACCGTACGTCCGGATGACCGTACGTCGGGATGGAACCCATCCGTTCGGATAGACTGTTGAACACTTTTTACCCCACTCGACACTCTGATTATGACCGTTCAGCCCTGAGGAAGACTTATCCATCTGTTTCCATGTACAGGCTGGCCCGACGCGCTCCCTTCAATCCAATCCAGATTGTGTTTACTTGCTAAACGCTCTATGAGTATACTCGAGCCCATTTTCGTTTAACGCACTTTTGGGTGTTACATACGTTCTCTATCAAAACACGATACACAACGCAAACACTTTATACCGCTAACCGCTCCCGCATGCTATACGTGATTTGTTGAATGCTTGTTACTATGCTTACTCAAGGTTATACTAGACCGCCTCTAGCAACGATAGTACTACAGTTTGGACTCAGCACCTGTGTGACAGGAGTTGTTAGGGATCACATTTTACTTCACGTGTTCATAGTGGTGAACATGTGTTGCGCATACTCTATATCGCAGTCGCGTGGTTAGGTTGTATCCTTGTTGCTAGTTACATGCTTCGCCTGTTACGTCTTACATGCTGGTTATGCGTAAATGCTTTTGATATTATATCTATGAAAACTTGTGTACTCACCTTTACTTTATGTATTGATATTTATTTTAACGTATGTGACAGGTTGATTTGGATGTTATGCTGCAAACAAGTAGGAAGTCTAGAAACCCACGAACAAAATCTGAGTTGTTGGAATGGTTTTGTTTTTGAGACTGAATATCTGTAATGACTATTTATGCTTTATTTGTTTAATAGTATGGGATATTAAACCTTATAAATATTGTCAATTAATAGTTGTTATGGATTCTCTTCAAGAATCTGTTTCGCTCAGTGCCACGCCCCGATGATTACGCCATCGGTTAGGGGGTGACAGATTGGTATCAGAGCCACAACTATAGGAAATTAGGTCAAGTCATGTAGATTTGACCTAGTCTATAGTCTAAGTACCAACAGACCATTCGTACGGACCCACTTGTGGCTTCGTACGAGCTTATGTGCTATTCGATTAACTCAAACTCTCATCTCTGCAACTTCGTATGAACCCACGCACTACAGCTTCATTTGAAGGAAACCTTTCCTAAGGTTGAAAACTATATTTGCCTTTCCTAAGGCTAACACAATACATACATTTTTGAAAACGCTCGCATAACATAAATGAGTGGTTGTGTCGAGAATAGGTGTGAAAACCGAGAACTCTCGATAAGATCACTCACTCCGCTTACTTTTACTCTCAGCACGAGAATCTTTGTTGAGTTAGGAGTGATATCCATACCTCAACAGAGATCTCCACCTCTCTATCTCGTGGTTGTTTAACCACACTTAGGAACGAAGTTGTTAAGCTAGGGGTGAAACCCACCTCTTAATAACACGTTCCACTCTCTAAAATTGATTTTCAAAGATCTCACCAAAGTCTCGATTGTTCCAACGACTCGAGTCATGTAGTAACTGGAATGATGAGTGCCGATCGCTGTAGTACAACAAGAGCATAGTCTATTAGGCCAAAGCGTGTACTACTTGTTGTGAATAGTTGAATCACTTTGGGTAGTCGATGTCTAACACCCAGGACACTCCATCTATTTTTAGCTTGCGATTGTTGATTTTACGCGTTGTCGATTTTATTATGTTTATGTGTTTTCTTTTGCTCATTTATGGTTTCTATTTATCGCTTCTCTCTCACCCAAACATGCACAACTCGCACAGTGTTCACAATCTAAAACGTTAACTAATCGCGTAACAACTAAAACACGCAACTCTCCTATGCCATTATACACTACAGTACTTAGTGATGTACGCTACACTTATCGCTTACACTACTCACTCGCTACACGAAATCAAAGTATTGGGTCCTGATTAGAAGGTGAATACGTGCAAAATATATGTTTCTGTAACTTATGTGCCCACACGTGCTTATATGCTTATGTGTATACGTGCCATTACGTGACTATGTGCCTATGTGCTTACGTTCTTATGTGATTATGTGCTGACGTGTTCCTACGCTTTATAGTAATATACATATATAGTGTATAAACGCTAAACCCTTATCTAAAACCCAACATAATCGAATCTCGTCTAAATCCAATTTGATGACATTTGCAAAAGAAATTCGCAATGTCTTCTTTTGGATCTCACACACGTCGCTCTGCACAGCGAAGAAACACTAACAAACGCATCGCCTCACTGGTGGCCAAGGAAATGGCCAAGGTCATACCTCAGATTTTCAGTGAAATTAACAAAGTCAACAGCAAATCCTCAGTTGAATCAAAGAGTGACGCACCTAAAGCTCCTTTCAGCTTTAAACAATTCAAAGCATGTGGTCCTGCAAACTTCACTGGTGAAGATGGACCAAGTGCAATGTTTCAGTGGTTTGAATCGATCGAGGTTACCTTCAGACAAAGCGGATGTCCTGAAAATCTCCGCATTGTGAATGCTACTGGAGTCTTCCAGTCCAGGGCACTCGATCGGTGGGCCGCTGAGCGCAACAGGCGCGGAAATGATGCAGCTTATGGCCTATCCTGGGAGGAGCTCAGGGAGCTCATGATGAAGGAGTTCTGTCCTCATGAAATTCAAAAGCTGGAGAATGAATTTTGGCACATCAAGTAAGAAGGAGGTGACAACGCTGGTCTCACCGCCCGTTTCAAGCAATTGAGCATTATCTGTCCAAGTCAGGTGGACACGCCTGATAAGACCATCAAGAAGTAGATTTGAGCTCTCCACGATTGTGTTGCTGATTTTGTTCAAGCAGCGAGACCCACTACTATCGAGGAAACCTACTAACTCGCAGCTGAGATCAACGACAAACGAGTCTTGGTTGGAGCTTTCAAAACCTCGACCAAGAATCTCAACCAGGTCACTGCTACTCCTGGTACCAACAATGCAGCATCTCAAGGTTCAAAGCCTTCACACCAAAGCTACAAGCAAAGGAACAACAACAACAACAGCAAGAACTATGCGACAACCACCGCAGCACCACTCAATGTAGTCTCCACACCGCCCAGCAACCAGAATCGTCAAGTTGTTGTTACCAACGCACCGCGTGCTAAGCGTGTGTATACTGGTACTCACCCTTTGTGCCCTACTTGCACCTATCACTCAGCAGGGGTAAACTGTTGATTTTGTGTGAATTGCAACATCAATGGGCACTTTACTGCTCACTTCCGCTCAGGCCCTCACCAGCAAGCTCCTCAAGCTCTCACCGCACCACCAGCTCCACTCCAAGCTCTTCCAGTCAACCAGACACTTCCCGCACCCGCTGCTAACGCACGTGCCTGCTACACTTGTGGCGACCCGAACCATTTTGCAAACGCTTGCCCTCAGCGAGTGGTGAAGCAAGAGCCACAGCAGCAGCAACAACAATAACAGCAGCAGCAATAGCCACAACAAGCAGCCCACGGAAGAACCTTCAATATCAATGTCCGCCAGGCCCAGACTGACAACAATGTTGTCAATGGTACGTTCCTTGTTAATGGAATTTATGCTTCTTGCTTATTTGATACTGGAGCCGATAACTGTTTTGTGTCGTTTGAATTCGAAAAGCTCCTAAAACATAAACGCGCTAACCTCCCAATGACGTTCAACGTAGAAGCTGCCACCATAAGGACCGTCACTGTCAGTTCCATTCTCCATGATTGTACTCTTGAACTCAACAATCACGTCTTCCTGATCGATCTCATCCCTATGCAGCTAGGTAGTTTTGATGTCATAGTAGGCATAGATTTTCTTCGCAAAAATCGTGCTGAAGTCATTTATTTCGAAAAGATGATCCGTTTCTCTCTTTCCAACGACGATTAATTATATGTTTATGGCGAAGTGTCCTCGAAGGAGTTGAAGTTGATGTCGTGTATTCAGGCAAGCAAGTATCTTCGCAAGGAATACTTGGCTTTCTTAGTCCACATTGTAGTAGCGGAGGGGGAAAAGAAGCCGATGGAAAAGGTACCTGTGGTTAGTGATTTTCCTAATGTCTTTCCTGACGAATTACCTGGTCTACCCCCTACTCGTGATATCAATTTATCAATTTTCGTATTGACCTTATCCCTGGTGCTAACCCTGTTGCCAAGGCTCCTTATCGCCTCGAACCGTCCGAAATGCGTGAACTTTCTAGCCAACTCCAGGATTTACTTAATAAAGGCTTCATACGCCCAAGCACATCCCCACGGGGCGCGCCCGTCCTTTTCGTGAAAAAGAAGGATTGATCATTCCGAATGTGCATCGATTATAGGGAACTCAACAAGCTTACTATCAAGAACCATAACTCT
Source organism: Helianthus tuberosus (assembly GCA_030545235.1). Lineage (NCBI taxonomy): Eukaryota > Viridiplantae > Streptophyta > Magnoliopsida > Asterales > Asteraceae > Helianthus > Helianthus tuberosus. Next base: position 180,712,513 of record CM060370.1, on the reverse strand, counting down.
CTACCCCGAACCGATGACTTATTTGACCAACTGCAAGGCACTACGTGTTTCTCGAAGGTCGATATATGTTCTGGCTATCACCAGTTACGAATCCAAGAGCAAGACATTCCTAAAACCACCTTTTTTACCCGTTATGGCCATTATGAATTCGTGTTCATGCCCTTTGGTCTCATAAACGCACCCGCGGTTTTCATGGATTTGATGAACCGTGTTTGTAAACCCTTCCTTGATCGCTTTTTCATTGTGTTTATCGATGATATCCTTATCTATTCGAAGTCAAGGACCGAACAATCGCGACATCTTCATTTAGTTCTCGAACTTCTTCAAGGAAATCGCCTCTATGATAAGTTCTCCAAGTGAGAATTTTGGCTCGAGGAGGTTCAATTCCTAGGTCACATCGTTAACAGTCAAGGAATTCACGTCGACCCCGCGAAGATCGAAGCAGTCAAGAGTTGGATTACACCAAAGTCAGCATCTGAAATCCGTTCCTTCCTTAGATTGGCGGGTTATTACCGTCGATTCATCGCCGATTTCTCCAAAATCGCTGTACCGCTTACCGCTCTAACTCAAAAGGATAAACCTTTTTTTTTTGGTGTCCCGAACAGGAGGAAGCCTTCCAAACCCTCAAGTTCATGCTTTACAACGCTCCTGTACTTACACTTCCCGACAGAAATGACGATTTCGTTTTTTATTGCGATGCCTCTAACCTAGGTCTAGGTTGTATTCTTATGCAACGAGACAAGGTTATCGCGTATACGTCTCGACAACTCAAGGTCCACGAGAAGAACTACACAACTCACGATCTCGAACTTGGTGCAGTTATTTTTGTGTTGAAGATATGGCGACACTACCTTTACGGTACTAAGTGTACGGTCTTCACCGACCATAAGAGCCTACAACACATCTTGAACCAGAAATAACTGAACATGCGCCAACGCAGATGGGTTGAACTTCTCAATGACTACGATTGCGAGATACGCTACCACCCAGGCAAAGCAAACGTCGTGGCCGATGCTCTCAGCCGACAAAACTATGTGTATAGTCTTCATGATACCCAAGCCCAAAACGATCTCAAATCACTCATTCGCGACGCTCAACACGTTTGTTTTCTTGAGAATAGTTTGAGGGAAGAAAGAATACTTGGTACCGAAATCCAGTTGGTAAGCAAATCTAATGGCATATTTCACTATCGCGACCGCATTTGGATTCCTAGTCGCAATAACCTCAGGGAGATCTTGATGACTGAAGCTCACAAGTCCCGATATTCTATTCATCCAGGTGCTGACAAGATGTACCAAAACCTCCGATCCAGGTATTGGTGGCCTGGGATGAAGAAGGATATCGTTATGTATGTTTCTAAATGCCTAACTTACTCAAAAGTTAAGGCCGAACATCAACGACCCTCTGGTCTACTCGAGCAACCCAAAATCCCGATGTGGAAATGGGAAAGTATAGCCATGGATTTCGTTACTAAACTCCCTCTGGTCACGATAGCATTTGGGTTATCATTGATCATCTTACGAAATCCGCCCATTTCCTACCAATACGAGAAGACTTCAAAGTAGAACGATTAGCACGAATCTATACCAATGAAGTCATTTGACGACACGGGACGCCTCGTGACATCATCTCTAACCGCGATGGTCGATTCACCTCACGCCTCTGGGAGACTTTTCAATCCGCTCTCGGTACGACTCTTAATCATAGTACTGCATTCCATCCCCAGACCGACGGTCAGACTGAGCACACAATCCGCACCCTTGAAGACATGCTTCGTTCGTGCGTTATAGATTTTGGTGATACGCATTTACCTTTAGTAGAATTCTCGTACAACAACAGTTATCACACTAGTATTCAGATGGCACCTTTTGAGGCATTATATGGTAGAAAATGTCGATCACCTATTGTATGGCACGAGATCGGAGACGCGCAAATTACCGGTCCTAAGTTACTACAAGAGACGACTTACAAGATCCTCCAGATACGAGACAATCTCTTGAAAGCTCGAAGTCGTCAAAAGAGCTATGCCGATAAACGCCGCAAGCCCCATGAGTTCGAAGTTGGTGATCACGTACTCCTAAAGGTTTCACCTTGGAAGAGGGTGATCCGATTCGGCAAGAAAGGAAAGCTAGCGCCACGATACGTGGGTCCCTTTAAGATTCGGAAAATAATTGGTAAAGTGGCCTACCGACTTGAATTACCAAAGGAACTCAGCAACGTACATCCGACTTTCCATGTCTCAAACCTCAAGAAATGCCAGGCTGAAGAAAATCTTCATGTACCTCTTGAAGATTTGCAAATAAACGAGACCCTACACTTTGTGGGAAAGCCAGTAGAAAACATGGATCGGAGACCAAGAAGCTTCGACGCTCACGCATTCCCATAGTGAAGGTTCGCTGGAAAGGCAAACATGGCACCAAGTTCACTTGGGAACTCGAAAGTGATATGAAAGCTAAATATCCGCAGCTCTTTGTTACGCCTGCTCCTTAATTTCGGGATGAAATTTTTGAAAGTAGGGGAGGCTGTAACAACCCGACCTTTTGTATCGTTGCCCGTTCGCTTATCTTCGATTTGTAATCGCCTTGTATTCCGGGATTCGATATAAATAAAGGGTTATATTGTACTAAATACATTTTCATCACACCGCAGCGCTGCACGTTTAAACGCCTTAAACTTAAACGCAAACGCTCAACGCTTACGTAACATGAATTACAGAGAATTATGTTATTTACACTACTATGTTTGTTTGTTTGTTTGGCTATCATACGCCACCACATACGCTTATCACAACTAACACGCTAAACGCTAACTCTACGCAAACTTGAAACGCAGTTATTAGTAATAGTAATGTTATGATGTGTGTTCTTATGTGCTTTACTTGTGTGTGCTTTATATGCTTTGGATGATACTCGCAAACGCTATCGCAACGCAAACTCAACGCTATTCGCACAAATTGATTTATCATAACAAAATGCAACGCAACGCTTAAAAAACGAACCAAAGTTGGAAAACTAACAAACGCAAACCCGGCCGTTCGAATGGCCATCCGCCTGGATGACCATCCGTCCGGATGGAGCCATCCGGACACCGCCAGTCACGCACAGCCTTACTCTTCACCTCTCCCCTATAAATACTAGCCGTACACCCTCATTCCAACACTTTACTCTCTCATCCTCTCTCAGTGATTCCAGACGCGATTCAAGGCTATTTGTAAGCTTTTTCTCTCAAATCTTCTTCAATCATCATTCTAAATCACTTCTACTCCATCTTCTTCATTAAAATCACACACACACTTCAACTAATTCCCGAAAATCACCGATTTTGGACCTATTGAAGGTGTTTTCCACTCGTTTGCTTAGGCAAACTGTTGTGGGACGTCAATCAATCGAGAATGGTTGAAGATCAAAAGGATTTCCACATTTTTCAACTTATTTATGACGGATTTCGATACTTTTCAACTTGTTTTGAACTTTCCTTCGGTTTTCACACAAACTTGGTGGAATCAGGACTCAATCAGACCCTCGATTCGTTCCTTAGTCGCAAGCCGGCTTGAAAACTGGTTTCTACTGAAGAGATGGACCGATTAACGAGTCAAGCATGAATCTTTATCAAGAACAGCACGTTTGTCCGAATGGGCAGGGCCCATCCGGCCAAATGGACTAGATCTGGTATTTTCCATTGTTTGGCACGTAGTCACATCGTCTTCGTTAACTAAAACCTTCCGTTTAAGAAAAGTTTTACAAAAACTTCAACCATAGATCATCCGCCCGAAGGGCCATCCATCCAGATGGAACCCATTCGTCCGGATGACCTGACCCTGATGATAACCCATGTTCAAAAACTTTTAACTAAACTTCAAAAATATTTAAATCGGTTCATGTTAGGATCGGAGGCTCTTATGATTGTGTTTGTTTGTATGTTTTGAACAAATCAAATAGATATGAACAGTTTAAGTGCAGCGGAAATGGAAACAAACTTTGTAAACACAATCTAAGGAAGAATAGTATGATAAACAATTGCTTTTCATAGAGTCAAAAGATTTACAAGTCAAAGCAAAAGATTACAGATATGCTCACATACTAAGCTCCCCCTCAGCCTGATGCCCCAAAGTTGGTTGCACACAAGATGAAAGGATTAGACATGAGGAGAAGAACTCGCTCAGTCAATCAAATGTAACAGTACAGGGTACTGTTACATTTATAGGCAAACCAAACCACTGAGGAATCTCAGCTGACGTCACCATGAAAGCGACGTCTAACAGCCTAACAAACTATATCTACTGTTCTTACACAAACTACTGATGTCTAACAACTGATTGTAATAATAATACAAAACATGAGGAAACAACTGCTTCACGTTCCACTATTGTAGCCTAAGCACTGATGCTCAACAACAACATCAGTGCTTTCTTCAAAGGTGATCAGTCCTTGAATGAGCAGTGGTTGTATCTTCAGCAGCACTTAAGAAACAGCAGTAGATAGAGCAACAGAGTTTGTCCTCAGCAGTCTTTAGGATCATATCAGCAGTTGAAAGGGCACAGCAGTTGATTATGAGCAGCAGTTAGAGACCATCAGATGTTATAACTCACTTTCAAGGGGAGAGCAAAGTGTAAACTACTGTTTATTGTGAATCCTCTGTTGTGACCTGGTTTTGGCTTTACATTATCTGTTCCTTTGTTAGGCTTCAATCCCAACAATCTCCCCCTGGAACAGATAATGCCAAAACCTTTCATTATTCAGGACCTTTATTACTCATCAAGAGTGCCTTAGCTTGTTCTTTGAATTCAGCTTCAAATTCCTTTGCACTCTGGTCATCTTCATCCCTGCACAGTGTAAGCTCAAGGAGATCCTGCAAATCTTGAACACTAAGGCCTAGTGCTTCTTTCCTTGATATATGCTTCACATCGCCATTGGCTCTGACCAAGGTCAATACGTGAGTCTTTTGATCAGACATCCACTTTAGTATTTTAAAGCCAAGTGGGTTTCTTGGGAGAGACTTATTTGAAGATGAGTTGAGGGATAATGGCCTTGAAAACAACTGCAGACTATCAGACATTCTTTTGAAAGCTTCTTCAAAGACTTTGTCTGCTGCAGCTATATCTTCTGCAGTTTCTTGTTCAATAAATTCTTGTCTTTCAGCTTCTGTCTTGTCTTTAGCAGTGTTTGGAGACGCAGGTTTGTTTAATGTCTTAAAGAGGCTTTGAAGCTTTGTTGAAGTTTCTTCTTTTAGACCCATTTTCGTGATGGTATCTTTGAAGTACTCTGCTTCCTTTTCTATAACCTCTTCTTCAGTCAACTGTTCTCCTTCTTCTGGATTTGATGCATAAGTAGACCGGAACAGTGTTGTGATGTTTCCTATCTTCTGTTCAAGCTTCATCATTTGTTCTTTCTTCTTAGAAGTGCCTGAAACAGTTATCTTTCTTTTCTTTAGCCTTTCATAGGCTTCATCAGTCTGCTGTTTTGACCATTTTGATATGGCATCAGAAGTATCCATTTTTGCATCCACCAGCTCATTTTTCTTCCTCTTATATTCAGCAGTTAAGTCAGCAATGAGCTTTTCAAATTTTCTCCAGTTAGGAGCATTTCTCTTCTTCGTAGGATCATTCTTAATCTTCTCAATCCTTTCTGCTTCACGCTTAAGAGCTACTACTGGCCATTCTTTGAACTGTTGTTCTTCAGCATGATAGAATTTTTCTTTCATAATGTAGGCTAGATAATGTTTCCTTAATTCTTTCTTTTGATCAGCCTTTTCTTTGTTTAGTTCTTGTGCAAATTCTTCTATCTGCTTTACTTTTGTTAAGTAGAACTCCAGTCTTTTAGCAATGCCAACTTCGCTTAAATGATCACGTTCACTTTCAAATTTTGCTCTTGCTTTAGCCTGCCTTGCCTTGAGTTTGAGGTAATCATCCATATCTTCTGGTGGCATGTAGCCTATGAGTGAGGAGAATCTCCTTTTTGAAGGATCTTCTTCTGTATAGAATTGCCTCATCTCATTTTTGATAGCTTCAAGTTCCAGTGGATGTTGTGTAGCATTAGGATCATGTGTACTCTCATCTGCAGGTATTGGCTTTCTTTTTCTGTTGAAGAGCTTTGGCTGTGAAGTAGGAAAGGTTAGAGCAGTGGTGGATGATTGACTAACAGCTGTTGAAACAACTGGTGTTTCAACATCTGCTGTCATTACAACTGCTGATATGTCAGCAGTTGTCTTCTGCTTTTGAGCAGGGGATGGATGTGGTGAGATAGTTTTTGATTGTGGTGATGGTGGTGGTGAATCATAAGGAATAAAAACCTTTCTCCTTTTTGGTTGAGGAGAGGCGGTTGGTGAAACAGTGGGTTGAATGGTGGAGAGTGTCTGACAAACAACTGTTGAGACAACTGGTGCTTCAACCGCTGCTGTCATTACAACAGATGTTGTAACATCTGTTGTCTTCTGTTTTATAACAGGAGACAGTGGTGATGGTGTGATTGTATATGATGAAGATAAAGCAGTAGTTGTGGTGGTGTGTGGTAAAGTGGTGTGTGTTGAAAGTGTGTGTGTTGATGATATGGCAGCTGTTTGACTACTGACAGCAGTTTTTGTAACTGCTGCTGCAGCAGTTTTTGTAACTGCTGCTGTATCAGCTGTTTGGCTAACAGGTTTTGAGACCTGTTTTTCTTTTTCTTTTTCTTTTTCAGGTTCAATATAATTGCCATGTTCAATTCCCTTTTTCTTCATTTGTTTCAATATCTCCCCCTTTTTGGCATTATCTGCAAGGGGATCATCAAAGAATAGTAAAGTTGAAGGAGCCTTGCCAGTGGCAATTTGGATACTGGCCTTAATAGCCTTGATATCTGCTTGAGTATCCTTGAACCTTGATTCCATCATGTTGGACAGCATTTGTACTTGAATGGCATGCTTTTTGTCAGCCATTTGTTGCTGTGCTTCAAGCATGGGTTGAAAAATATTCCATAGCTCATTTGCAGCAAATGCCTGTTGTGCAGGTGCTTGAGCAGGAACAGCAGATTGTGGTGGGGCAGCAGTGGATTGTGCTTTTTGAGCTTTTAAAATCTCTTGCACCATCTCCTTTATTTCAGCAACTGAGATTTCCAGTTTGTCAACCCTGTCCGTCAATTCCTGATATTTTGAATCATCACCTACTTTAGTAGGATCATCTGAATCCCCACCTGTGGTGGTTATATCAATGTGTGACTTAGGAACAGAGTCCCAAAAATCATCCATTGATGCCCCTTGTTCTCGGTACTGGGGACTTCTTTCTTCGGCACTCGATAAACCTTTGATGGTACCAGTGGTTAGATCCAACTCACTGGTGGTCACCGAAATTGCCATGGAAGAAATTGCCTTCAAGGGAGTCTTACTTATGAAACAACTGTCCAACTGAGGATCTGTTGATCCACCAGTTGTAGTTGCTGCTCCACTTGAACTACTGACAGGAGTTACTTGTAACTCCTGCAGTGTAACCTCCTCAACTGTTGCTGGGATAGCAGAAGTATAAGCATCAGACCCAGTCACTTGTGGATGTATACTCTCAGTGATAGGTGGTAGAGAGGAACTGGTTTGTGTCAGTGCAATAGCAGCTGCATGCAACAAAGGTAGCATGGATTGTGGCATTATTATTGGTGAGGGGATGGGGGTTGAAAGAGACATGTCCTTGGGATCAGGACTGAGGAAGATGGATCCGAGTGGATTCAGAGCTTCATATTGTGGTGTCCCTGTGCTTACAACCTGATCCTTTTGTGAGGATGCAGGAGGAGTTTTAGGCAAGGGTTGAGATCTTTCTTCCAACTGCTGTGAGGAAGTAACAGCAGTGGTTTGTGGTGACTTTTGTGTTGTCACAGGCATTTCCTCTGGGATCTCATCTTCCAGAGTTGCCTTTGTTTTGGGTTTGGTGTGTTTTCTGGATGTTTTCTTTTTGGTCTTTTTAGTGGTGGCAGGTGTGGGTTTCAAAGCAGTGGGAGTGCTGCTCTGATCACCTGGAGTAGTGGGCTCAGCAGCTGATACCTGAGGAGCAGTTGTAACCACTAAAATCTGCTCAGGTACCCCTGCTTTTGTTTTTATTGGTGCCATCATCCTTGAAAAAGTTTCTTTTGTTAAGCTCTTTATTTGACAATGAACACCTTGTTTTAGCAAGTTTAAACTTTCCTTTTCAAATTTTTGTTCAAAATAGTAACTCAAAAATCTTGGAAAGAGTAAAAATGCTTTACTTTCAACGTTTTTCACCATGTCATTGAAAATCTCCTGGGAGTAGTTGTAGTCCTTTTTATTCAAAATAGCGTAACCCAGGCATTGAATTTTTAATGGTATTTCGTTGAAAGATGTCGTTTTATTTGACGCACACATCAAGAGTGTGTGAAATAAAAATCTGGGTGCAGATGGAAAATAACCCTTTTGTAGGGTATCTACCTTTGATTCTTCTGCATAACCCCTTTTCAGAAAATCAGCTTTTAACTCGTTTTTGTCAAAAGAGGTTTTACCGTTCTGATCATCGAGTATGAAGACTTCTGATATCGATTGTGGTGTGATTTTGATCGCTTTTCCCTGTATCGAGGAGTTAATGGCAATGACTTTATCGTCTTGTTTTTCAAGCGTCGCCTTTTTCCAAAACTCTCTCTGGGTTTGTAGATATATGGGAGCATTTACCGTCAACAAAGTTTTGTACTTTGATCCAGTTATTGCATCAATGATGGAGTCGAAGGTGTGGTTATCAGTAGGTTTTGTGAGTAAACCCAGATAGTTGTGAGATTGTTTGAATGGTATTTCGATGGTTTCTTCAGCCGTTTGAGCGGCCTCAGTTGAAGGTGGTGGTGATGTAGGTTTTGATTTTGATTTTCCTTTTGACTTCGTCATTTTGATGAAGAAGAATCGGAGAATGATTTTGAGGGTTTTGAGAAGAAGGGTTGGAAACTGCTATGAGAAGAGAATTTTTGGAATTCAATTCGACAGTGTAAAACCCTGTTTGGGGGTTTAGGGCAGGGTTTTATTTGAAAAAAAATGATCGCTGATGTGGCAGCGGTTATTAAGATCTGAGGGCTAAAAACTGACCACGTGTCAAACACTGATGAAACGGATGAAGTTTGTAGAACAGTTGTTTTAAGAGCCACTGACGTATCAAGCATCAGTGGTTACAACGGTAAAAATATGGGCAGCGGATGATTTTGACTATCAGTGGATATCATGTCAGTGGATAAGACACTGATTTTGAGCATCAGTGCTTTTCAAGAAAATGAGGGATCAGTGGTTAACTTTCAGCAGTGGACAGTGTTTAGAGATCAGACGTTGGAACAAAACAGTGGTTAGGATAAATGGTGCAAATCTGAAGAACATGTGTTTCAGCAATAATTTTGAGGTTTTTCATTCAAGGTTTTGCCACATGTCAATTTTGAAAGACAGTGATTTAGTACCCCAGATGATGAAAACTTTTTACTAAGGCAACTCATTTTCGTTCAAATATTCAATTAAAACATGAGTACCCTAGTAGTTTAAGCACAGTTTATAATCAACCTTTGATAAAAGTTTAGGAGCAAACCTGAGTTATGATATAATCTTAACACATATACCATTTCCTTTTGACCCATTTATGAGGACAATAATACCACCAAAAATAAGGTATTACCTCCTGTCAGGAGCTGAAACTATTGCCAACAAAAACAAGCAAAAGTTCCAAATATATTATTCTAAAAAAAAATGAATAATATATCCTGATTATTCAAGAAAATCCTTTGAAGAAAAAAAATGATTAAAGGATTTTCTGAGAACAGCATCAAAAGGATTTGGTGTAAATCCAAATAAAACACATAATCACATCATTCTCAAGTTTTTGAAAATGGTCAGTGGTTTTGACAATAGTGGTAGGAAAACCTTGAACATATTTTGACCACTGTATGGTACCATTTTCTTTGTCAGTTGATTGCAAACATGATTCTTTTTGTAATTCATTCACTGGAATCAAAAACCCTTTTCTGAACAGGTGAATGCACATAGTTGCTTAATGACCATTATTACCCTACACTTTGACTCTTCAGTGTTTTATGTTTATACTCTTTTCTTATGACTTCAGAAGTTTTGAGATAAACACACTTCGGAGTTTTTGTGAATTTTCTTAATGTATTTTAACATAGTTGATTTTGTCCTTTTGAGGAACTCAACCTGTTTTCAACACATAAGATCTGGATAACTAAAGTTTTAATTTCCCTCTTTTTGTGTTAACAAAACAACAATGCTTTTATAAACATAGGTTTTGTTACTCTGAGGTTTGTACTTTAGTATTTAATGAAAACAACACATATTACACATCAACAGTTTAAATCAGTTTAGAAAATAAAAATAATCTCATGGTTTAATCAGATATTGTTTTCAGATCTAGAAACCATGAGTGTCTTGTGCATGAATTTTCATGTTGTGTGAAATTTGTGTGTCATATGACATCTTGGTTGATTTACAGAGTTTTTGAATAACCATTTTGAACATGATTTATTTGATACTCTGTTTTTCAACAAAATACAACCAACCTTAGTATCAACGGATTTCGAGCCGAACTGTTATGTCAATTTGACTGTTAAATCGAAATTGACTGTCCAAGCTCTGATACCAATTGTTAGGATCGGAGGCTCTTATGATTGTGTTTGTTTGTATGTTTTGAACAAATCAAATAGATATGAACAGTTTAAGTGCAGCGGAAATGGAAACAAACTTTGTAAACACAATCTAAGGAAGAATAGTATGATAAACAATTGCTTTTCATAGAGTCAAAAGATTTACAAGTCAAAGCAAAAGATTACAGATATGCTCACATACTAAGCTCCCCCTCAGCCTGATGCCCCAAAGTTGGTTGCACACAAGATGAAAGGATTAGACATGAGGAGAAGAACTCGCTCAGTCAATCAAATGTAACAGTACAGGGTACTGTTACATTTATAGGCAAACCAAACCACTGAGGAATCTCAGCTGACGTCACCATGAAAGCGACGTCTAACAGCCTAACAAACTATATCTACTGTTCTTACACAAACTACTGATTGTAATAATAATACAAAACATGAGGAAACAACTGCTTCACGTTCCACTATTGTAGCCTAAGCACTGATGCTCAACAACAACATCAGTGCTTTCTTCAAAGGTGATCAGTCCTTGAATGAGCAGTGGTTGTATCTTCAGCAGCACTTAAGAAACAGCAGTAGATAGAGCAACAGAGTTTGTCCTCAGCAGTCTTTAGGATCATATCAGCAGTTGAAAGGGCACAGCAGTTGATTATGAGCAGCAGTTAGAGACCATCAGATGTTATAACTCACTTTCAAGGGGAGAGCAAAGTGTAAACTACTGTTTATTGTGAATCCTCTGTTGTGACCTGGTTTTGGCTTTACATTATCTGTTCCTTTGTTAGGGTTCAATCCCAACAGTTCACAAACAACCACAGCCTATCCGAATGGCCATCCGTCTGGATGACCGTCCGTTCGGATGACCGTCCATCCGGATGGAACCCATCCGTTCGGATAGACTGTTGAACACTTTTTATCCCACTCGACACTCTGATTACGACCGTTCAGCCCTGAGAAAGACTTATCCATATGTTTCCGTGCACAGGCTGACCCGACGCGCTCCCTTCAATCCAATATAGATTGTGTTTACTTGCTAAACGCACTATGAGTATACTCCTGCCCATTTTCGTTTAACGCACTTTTGGGTGTTGCATACGTTCTCTATCAAAACACGACACACAACGCAAACACTTTATAACGCTAACCGCTCCCGCATGCTATACGTGATTTGTTGAATGCTTGTTACTATGGTTACTCAGTGTTACACTAGACTGCCTCTAGCAACGATAGTACTATAGTTTGGACTCAGCACCTGTGCGATAGGGGTTGCTAGGACCACATTTTACTTCACGTGTTCACAGTGGTGAACATGTGTCGCGCATACTCTGCATCGCAGTCGCGTAGTTAGGTTGTATCATTGTTGCTAGTTACATGCTTCGCCCGTTACGTGTTACATGTTGGTTATGCATAAACGCTTTTCATATTATATCTATGCAAACTTGTGTACTCACCTTTACTTTATGTATTGACTTTTATTTTAACGTAGTTAGGTTGTATCATTGTTGCTAGTTACATGCTTCGCCTAGTTAGGTTGATTTGGATGTTATGCTGCAAACAAGTAGTAAGTCTAGAAACCCACGAATAAAATCTGAGTTGTCGGAATGGTTTTGTTTTTGAGACTGAATATCTGTAATGACTATTTATGCTTTATTTGTTTAATAGTATGGGATATTAAACCTTATAAATATTGTCACTTAATAGTTGTTGTGGATTCTCTTTAACAATTTGTTTCGCTCAGTGCCACGCCACCATGATTCCGCCATCGGTTGGGGTGTGACAAGTGTGACTTCTTTTGAATTCGATGATCAGATTAGTACCAATTCGAAGTTCTCAATCAATGGTATGTTCATAATTGCACGCATCAATACACATTCTACTTATTTTATTCTCAATTAACTTTTGCAATTCTGTCGATGATTTGACTAGAGTAGATTTTTAAGGTGGTTGGAGCTCCGTTTTTGACTGAGCTAATGGCTATGGGGTCGATGATGGTGTTTTAGGGTTAGGGAATGGTGTATTAGAGAGATTAGGGTAAAAAGACGTAAATCTTCTCATGTGCATAGCACATGCCAAACTTAATTGAAAAGTTTAATAAGGTTAGGGCCAAAGGATGTAGGGTGTAATGGTTTCTTATGAAAAAAATGATTGTAACTGTAATTATTGAAATTAAAGGGCATTCATTGCAATCTAATACAAACATAAAGGACGGAAAGTGTAATTTACCCTTATATTGTTTTCCCAAAAAGATCTTTTTTATATAGTAATAAAGATACTATATTATAAATTTATAATGCATTTGAGAATCACACTTTAAGATACCCAAAAGTTAAAAGTTCTTTAAATCTAATACATAACTTACAATTCTAAAAGAAATGTATTAGTTTTTCAAACACTCATTATATTTTAATGTATCATTTTAAATACACTTTAGTTCTTTTATTCTTAACCAATTTTTAATTAATTAATTAGTAGTTACATCATGGACTAACCTATAGAAAAAAAATTGAGAGTTATGGGGCTATCTTTCCTTATGGTGGAAATTTTAATATTCAAATGTCGAATATGATGCAGATTATATTAAGCCAAGAACACGAAAGAAACCGATAAAATAGTGGTTAACCAGGGAAGGTTAATTCACTGGTCTCGTCAAATAGGGTTAATCCCTTCTTTCTGAGGATCGGTAGCTGGATCGTCCGCTGATCTGTCTTCTGCACAAGGAAACACATCGTGACTCGTAACAAGGAGTATGGGGTGGGGGTGCCCCTTATTACCACTATCCGGCGTGAGAATCAGTATTTGCTTGAGAGCAAAGTGTGTGATAGGAGTAAGTGTGAGAGAGAGTAGATAAGCGATACCTCAAACCTGGTCCGGGATGGGTATATATAGCCGAAGAGTGAAGGAGGATAATTGAGTGGCAAGAATGACAACACGCAGCCCTTTGCAGGTATGTCAGGTGCGTAGGTCACTGAGGTGGCGCCATGTCCTGCTGTGGCTGTCAGTCAGTATGCCAGTGTTGCTTACGTGTGAGTTGGACAGGTGACTGTTGTCAGTGCCACTTGCTGTTTTGGACACTTAAGTCAAAGTGATAGTTCCACTTGTGTCGTCAATAGGATGCGGTGCTAGACCGCATCGCTACATGCGGTAACTGCGGTTGTTTCTGCGTCCCATGCCTTGACGAAGAAATGTATAGGATGCGATGCTAAGCCGCATCGCTATATGCGGTAACTGCTGTTTGTTACTGCATCCCTTTTCGTGACGAAAATATGTATAGGATGCGATGCTGAGCCGCATCGCTATATGCGGTAACTGTTGTTTGTTACCGCATCCCTTGTCGTGACGAAAACAGCCGTTCTCATCACTCGACCGATTGGAATCGTCAACCGTGTTCGCGCGTGCCAAAAACGGACGCATATAAGTCCTTGTTAATGGGAGTATTTGATAAGGGTGATGGTCACTCGCGACCGCTTTGGTGCAAGATCTAGGACCATACCCCTTCAGAAATAAAATCACATATCAACATAATAATAAGTTCGATCCCCACCTGTTGCATTTGGGGGTAAGGGCAATGAGGGCGAGGAGACCCGTGGACACAAAGGACCGCGGGCCTGAGCCTGAGCCCGCCCCCGGTTTTCATCCGGCTGTTACTCTAGTGAGGTTTCTCGTGTGGAGGCAGAACGGTTTTCGGGGGAAAGCCGTAACCAAGTCTGATAACCAACGCGGGCCCGGTTAAGACAACGTAGTCTGGGCAGACTTGGCTAGGGCCCCCCGGTTTGGGGGGTGTGGGAGTAGCTCTCACAACTAAAGTAGACTCTCACCTTTCAAAAAAAAAATTTAAAAAAAATAATAATAATAAGTTTGATTGTTTTAAGCCTACCGTAAATATGCGCATTTAAGAGTTTGATATCCGTTTTAATGAGATAAGCATTGAGTTACTTGAAAACATGAAGGAGTGAAGGCCTTTGATTCGTTCCTTAACATCAAACTTCTTAAAGTTTGATGGGTTCCCATCGTCATAAAAAAAACGTTGCTAACTTGAATGGCTTCCCGACCTTGTTGGAGTAAATAAACAAGGATTCATCTATATTATCCTTTAGTCTATGAGCTAAGACCGTGGGGTATGGTGGGGCGGGGGTTTGGAGCATGGGTTGACACGTGTAATTTGAAAACTCAATTCACAAACCCATTTTGTATGGGGTATGGTGGGCGTGGCTTGGCTGGCGTGGCCAAGCCACATCAGTTTTTTTGTTTTTTTAATATATATATATATATATATAGGGTAATGCTCTATAAAAACCCATTAAAATTAGAAAACTTTGCAAACTCAACATGTGGCCAATGACCTTCCACGTATGCATAGTATTCTGATTATGGTTTTTGCTTTTAAGGGTATATTTGTAATTGTACATCTATCCACCCAACCCTCCAAGATATCTTCCCCAATTGATTTGACATTATCATTAATGTACATCACCTCATTGTCAAACCCATATTTCTTTTCGATTATTTCTTTTTTAAAAGCAAAAATTACAAGATATGTTCTCCATTAATTTCCCTCATATCTTCATTTACCCCTCTTCTCCTGCATATTATCCTAGCTTCATTAAAGTCCATGGAGACAAATCCACCAAGTTATTATGTGAAGGTTGGATTTTTTTTAATTGAAGAAGTGTCAAATTGCAGGTTGTGTTGATAACGATTTGGGAACTCGATTTTGCAGGAAGCGATGGATGAAGATGATGTGCGTACCCGGCTTCTTATGTGAAGGTTGGATTTATTTTAATCAAGTTATTACCCTTATTTTTCTATATTTGATTTTGATATCAAGCAACCAATTTGCTTTGAAGTTTAACTATAAGGTTTGATTTCTTTGTGTATTGTATCCATACTCTCATCAAGTTTTTTGTTTGATGTTTTCTTTATTTATTATGTGGGCTAGTTCAATATGATTATTTTATATCATCTTAGAAAACCTAAGTTGAAATTCATACATAGATGAAGATGAATTTGTTTGATGTTTGGTTTATTAACGTCAATTTGTTTTATTTTTGCTTCTACATACACCAGTAGACCTTTGCCTATAATCTTGGCATGTTTTGGACCAACAACATTGGTTATTTCATTTTGCTTCCAATATAATGTATAAGAAAGAAAGTAAGAAACAAGGTAATAAAATACAATTTTTAGACCAAATTAGATTTTGAACATATTTGAGAAGAAGAATTTTGGTTTTTTTTATGTGCGAGGGTAATATTTGTTAGATGATTGAAATTTTGAGCTTGGGGACTGTGTGGATGTTAATGTTCGTAATTAGACCTTTAATGTGTCTTATAGATTACAAATTACAGTTTGTATAATTCCAACCATTATTGTGAAACACGAACAACCGTTAATGTTCGTATAGATTACAAATTATAGACCGTTAATGTTTCGTATTTAACGTGTAATCTTGTTGTTTTTAGTTATGTGTACTTTGTTAGTTGCTGAATTTTAGACATCTAATAATCGGCACATCTGTTTTTAGAAACGAAAAGCCAAGTTTGTCTTACAGCACAACCAACGTAACACGTGTTATAGTCTGAACTCCTGTTTCACAGCTAAAACATAGTAACATGTTATAGAGACATGTATTAGGGTATGACGATGTATTAGAGACATGTATTAGGGTATGACGAATTAATTGCAGGTTTTTAGTTCTGTGTACTTTGTTAGTTGTTGTTTCAGTTGTGTAAGATTAATTTGCAGGTTTTTATTTTTTGTGTTAAAAAGCTGTGCTTGGTTTGGTTGCTTGTTTGGGCTTTTGATCTGAATAGTAACTGTTTTTTTGTTGGTTTGGTTGCTTTGTTTGGGGCTTTTTGATCTGAATAGTAACTGTTTTTGTGATGTTATCTGAGAAAAAAAATTTCTTGCTATGAATGTGTTAATATTTATGTCTGGTTAACGACTTAACGGTTACCCTATCTTTTTGTTATTAGGACGGTGATGGATTCAAGGGAAATAAGATCCAATTCTCGAGACCATTGGAAAGCTAAGGCAGCAAAGGTAGCCGCTGAAAAGCTAAGGCAGACTTTCAAAGGAAGCTCCACCATTTTCTTAGTGCTATGTATTTTCGTTTACTAGTAATATGTAATGTGAGACTCTTATTTTGTTTTGTCTAGTACATGATGTTAAAACGGTATGGACTTAACACATTCTGGAAGTCTTAACACACGTTATAAAAGAGGCTTAACACGCGTTATATTAGGTATACTATGTTATTAAGTTACTATGGGAGTTTATGCATCCATTCTGGAAGTCTTAACACACGTTATAATAGAGGCTTAACACACGTTATTCAATATTAACTTGTATGTTCCATATACGGTGTTACAATATTAACTTGTATGTTCCATATTAACTTGTACACATATTAACTTGCAAACCACTTTCATATACATGAATACAAGTCGGGTTATAATGGATGCTCACATGTTATCATATGTATACAAGTGGGGTTACAACAAGATTACAATATTAACTAATCTCACCATTAAACTCATCGCCCCCGTCGACTGTTTTCACCCTTGTCACATGTTAAGCCATTACATGTTCCGAATAGACAAATTGTAACACATGTTAGATCAGTATTGTTTTGGTCAAAAATTACCGAAGCAATTAAGTGATCAAATTAGTTAAGTGAGGTAGTGTGCTAAAAAGTGTATTTGAAAATGTGCTTGTTGAGTTATTTAGGAAATCAGTATTCAGGATACGGCTCAGGATATCGAGCTGTGTCTATGATCAAACAATGAGCAAAAGTAAAGTGAACGACACGAGATGTACGAGGAAAGCCCTTGATCAATCTAGATCGCCGGCATAAAACCTCGGGAGCTGACAATCGCATCTGCCTTGTTCTTCTATTGCTTCAAATATCAGGATACAGTGCAGGATGTGGTACGGATCGACTAAGTGTTACAACGAAATTTGAATACAAGTGTGGTGTTTGCAATCAGCTAGAAAGTGAAAGTATGCGAGAGTGTAAGTGGAGATTGTGTGACTTAAACTGATCCGTACCCATCTATTTATAGTAAAGATAAGCTAACAAACTATCCTAAACTTCCGGGATCCACCGAATATTCCTTAATCGAACGTTGTAGACCTAGTCTTTCGGGTTCAACGTCTCTCCTTCAACAAACTCGTCCGAGTCTTGAGGAGAAGAAGTCCTCTTGACCGTTAGCAAGTCTCAGCCTTTAACCTGCACGTGGTTAATTCAATAAACCTCGGGATATCGCCCAAGATGTTAGCAATATCCTCTTCCAGCATCCTGGTCACAAATAAACAAACAAAGGCAGGATATTGGTCAGGATACGTATGTTAAGAAAATGACCCCTAACAATTGTCCCCAAATATATCGGTTGGGATACCAATCCAATGGATATATTTCAAAAATCTTATCCCATAACTCAAGGCATTCAAAACGAAGCGACGGTCAAGATCACATCGTAACTTCCAACGCGTTTTTTACTCAATGGAGATCCACGAAGCCCCTATATCTTCTCTTTTCTTGTTTGAAAAGCAGATATCTTCAACAGAACCTTCAGGTAATTCTCCATTTCTGATTTTCTTCCTGTCAATTTACTTCACCTTACTTGCAATGGACGCCGAGATCTTCACCCAGCAGAATCTTCTTAAAAATCCCGAAAAGGAGATCTGCGCTTTTGACAACGCAAACATTGCAGCTTTAAGAGCCTCCGGCGCTTTCCCTGACAGCACGGTCTTTAGACCATTCGATCGGTCAATCCGATCGGATGTTTCTTCCACCGAATGGGTCTGTTTTCCAGCATATCCTTTTTCATTAGGTCTTCGATACCCTTTTCCTGAATTCATGATGCAATTCTTTCGAATTACCGGCATCTCTTTTGTTCAAACCATGCCCATGGTTTGGAGAGTACTAATTGTACTCAACCAAATCAAAAACCTCCATTGCTCCGACCTCTGCATCGAGGATTTACCTATTGCTTATCGCCTCCGATCCCACGGCTCTAGCCGGTTCTTGCTCTTCTCGACCTCCAGCAAACCCCTGATTCTCAAAGCCACCAAAAACGAAGACGGATGGCAACGCAAATTCTTCTTTGTCAAACGAGATTCCATTGCTGAGGGTGCCAACCTTCCGGTGGAGTGGTTAACCACCGGTAGGATCATAAATATCCTCATAGACCATTTGATTGTTATCTTCTATTAATACTCTTCTTTTTGATCTTTATGCAGTGAACTTCAAGGAAGTTGCTCCCCCTACCACTGAGTCAGAAGAGAGAATCAATACTGTTTACCGGTTACCTGCAATAGACAGGACTTTCACCACACACGTCCCGAGTTCCAGTCAATACTCATCATCCGAGATGTCTGGTAAGAATTTCTTTCAAAATAATTAGTCACAACAGCATAATGATAAGATAAAGAGTAAAACTTTTCCCTTTATGCAGCACCAGCTAAGATCCCTGAAGTCTTTGATCTTGACGAATTGGATAGCTATTCTGACCAGATCCAGGTCAAGAAAGAACCTAGCCCCAAGATCACAGCTACATCCAAACCCAGCAGCTCCAAAGCCATCATCATTCCTAAACCTTCACCGGCTACCAAGCCCCGGAGTTCAAGTTCCCGCAAGAGGAAAGAACCCGATTCCCCTGTCATTTCTGACACCTTTCCTTATGAGAAGCACGGGTTCATTGAAGCCAGCGGGTTTATGACTTCTTTTCTTAACCAGGTTAGTATCCTCATATCATATCCTGCAATTTAGATTATTTTCAAAGATTTAACAATATTAATCCCTGTCCTCTTACCTTTGTAGGGTCTTGAGCGTTTGGTTCATTTATATCAAGAATCCTGCAAGCTTAACAAAACACTTGAATCTAAGCTAAAGGAAGCAGAAATCACAATCTCCGACCAAGGTATGATTGTGGCCGCCAAATCTCGTCATTACGAGGAGAAATACAAAGCTATGACCCAAGAACACCAAGTTGCTCTCAACAAAGCTGCTCTTCAAGCCCAGGCCGATCTGGAAGCCGCCCATGTGCAATACGAATGGGATATGGTCAGCTACCGGGAAAGCCTCAAAAGTTCCGTCGTCATTTCTCTCCTCCAAGCCAGGTTGAAGATGGCTCATGAAGCCAAAACATTAGGTTTCGAATGCCCTTCTTGGGATGTTGGTGCTTGGGAGACCAAGCTGAAGAACCTCGGCGGCACCTCTTCCAAATCAACTGTCGAAGATCCTTCCAAAGCAGTTGAAAAAGCAACCGATGCTGAGAAGGATGCTGAGGCGGATCCCAAGACGGATGTTGCTGAAACCACTATGGACCAAGAAGGCACTACCCCCTAGAGCTTATTTCCTTTAAATCATTCGAACAATTTTACGTTTTTATGAACAATTTATATTTCTGTATCGAAACAATTTGATAGCCGAAGGTGGATGGGTCCTGGGTTTCAGGATGAAACCTTCGGTTATCAACCAGTATTGATTGCTTAAGAATAATTTCATCTTTTTATTTTTCTAAGTGTAAATCTTAGCTTTGCAAAAAATTTCATACTGTTATCTTATAAAATATCCTGATCAGTATGCTCAGCGGTATACTGTAAAAACCTTTTATTAGATAGAACTTCCAAACGTTCCTTCAACTTTGTAAAAATTTCTTTAGAAAGTGAAAAACAGTCAACTAAGTTTTGATAATATTTAAATGATCAGAGTTCCAAACTAATACTAGTTTCAAACACCCTAATCAAATATCCTGAAAAGGACTTTGAGAACATATCAGGATACTTAGAATAATGTTACTTAGACGACGTTTACAAAGGAAAGATCATACCAGAAATAGGGTATAAACCTATTACCAAACTTCAATCCCTTTGCAACTCTCCCAACGATGGTGTCCCCTGTGCAAGGTACTTAGTGCATTAGTCCCGAGCCTCATCCTTTTAGCTTTACATCACCATCTTGGCAGGGATGTCCCCTGTGTACAATGTCTTCAAATACTTTAGAAATCTACTGAATGTCAGTTTCCATTGCATTGGCAATTTTTTACGTCCCAAGGGTGAAACCCAAGGATGTACTGGAGATAAATCCCTTGTATCCTGGGGAAAATCCCAAATTTTCATGCGCTACAGGCGGGAGTGTATAAACTCCAAGACTTAGAAAGGTGAAAATCTTTAAACCTTAGAGAGTATGAAAATACCCTTTCGTGAGAGAGGGTGATCAATCCTCATATACCTTTAGGATTCAGGATATAGCCAACAGTAACGAAATTGTCAGCCACTTTTACATGGACTGGTCCCGCCACCTTGAACTATTCCTGAATAACTTGCGCTCCAGGCGGGGTGTTTAAACCCAATTCGGAAGAAAGGTGAATACCTTTAAACCTGTGAAGGGATCAGTATCCCTTAAACGTGAGAGAGGGGGCCAATCCTCTAATCTTTCGAGTTATCCTGAGTACATATCCTAGAGCTATATCCTGAAACATATCTTGCAAAACAATTGTAAACTAAGGTGGGTGTTAGCTTGGCTAACACCCCTCCGATGCTTAAGTCAGTATTGGGTAACAAAGAACAAATTAAACCAAACATATTTAAAAAAGGTAGAATTCATACCATCCTGAGTTAGAAATTAAATTCTAAACTCACTTGAAATAGAGCTTAAGGTGTATAGCATTCCAAGATCTCGGTAGCATATCCCCCTCCATATTCTTGAGTCTGTATGCTCCTTTCCCTGCTTCTGATCCAACTTCGTATGGTCCTTCCCATTTTGGAGCTAACTTGCCATCGGCAGGATTAGTAGTATTCTGAAAAGCCTTTCTTAACACCCAATCTCCAATCTTAAATCTTCTGGTCCTAATATTCTTGTTATATGCCCTGGATATTCTCTCTTGATATGCTGCCATCCTTAGCCTTGCCGCATCTCTCTTCTCATCTATGGTGTCTAAATCTTGACTCAAGGCTTCAGGATTCTGCTCAGGATCACTTAAGATAGATCTTGCAGCAGGTATTGTCATTTCCGTTGGAATCATTGCTTCTGCTCCAAACACCAAGGAAAATGGGGTTTGGCCTGTTGCATTTTTTACCGTTGTCCTATCAGCCCATAAAACAAAGGGTAGTTCTTCTGCCCATCTTCCTTTTTTGGCTCCAAGCCTTTTCTTTAAGTTATTGACAATTATCTTGTTTGAGGATTCTGCTTGTCCATTTGCTTGAGGATGTACCGGAGTAGACGTAATCATTTTGATTCCCCAACTCTTGCAAAAGTCAGTAGTCCTCTTACTTATAAACTGAGAACCATTGTCACAGATTATCTCGGCTGGTACTCCGAATCTGGTCAGGATATTTCTCTTGATGAAGGATACTACTTCTTGGTCTCTAACTTGAACAAATGCTTCTGCTTCAACCCACTTAGAGAAATAATCCGTCATTGCTAGCATAAAGACTTTTCCTCCCGGAGCTTTTGGTAGCTTTCCCACTATATCCATACCCCACTTCATAAATGGCCAAGGGGAAACAATAGGATACAATGGTTCAGCTGGCTGATGCAGTATGTTACTATGTCTTTGACATGCATCACATCTTCGAACATATTCTGCGGCATCTTTTCTCATTGTTGGCCAATAATATCCTGTCCTTAACACTTTTGAGAATAACGACCTACCCCCAGCATGGTTACCACAATCCCCTTCATGTATATCCTGAAGTACTTCTTTGGCTTCAGGATCCTCCAAGCATCTCAAATACGGTCCTGCAAGAGATTTCTTGTATAAAATATTATTTATAATAGTGAATCGTGATACCTTCATCCTAAATGCCTTAGGATTTTCATTTCCAGGGATATGTCCTTCTTTGAGATATCTCATGATTGGAGCCGTCCAGGATTTAGGATCCTCTTCAGGATGTTCTGCTCCAGGATCCTGAATACCAGCTACTTCTTTATCCTGAGGATTCGTTGCAGGATATAAGACATGTAATATTGGTATTTGCGTCCCTTCAGGTATCCTGATCGATGATCCCAAATTTCCTAAGGCATCTGCTTCAGCATTATCCTCCCTTGGTACCTGTTCAAGTATAAAAACATCGAAATATCCTGCTAATTTTTTGAGAATATCGAGATATTCGATTAATTTCTCACCCTTAACTGCATAGGATCCATTAAAATGGTTAGTAATTAACAAAGAGTCAACATATACTTGCAATTTTTTGATACTCATGCTCTTAGCCAATTCTAATCCTGCAATTAAAGCCTCATACTCTGCTTCATTATTAGTAGCAGGAAATTCACACCTAATAGCCTGGGGTAATATGTCCCCCTATGGCGATTTTAGTAGTATTCCTAATCCTACTCCTCTTACATTAGATGCACCGTCAGTATATAATGTCCAGGATCCTGAGGATTCTCCTAACTGTTGAACTTCTAGGTCTACCTCGTCCTGAATGTCACTACTAAAGTCAGCCACAAAGTCAGCTAAAGCCTGAGATTTTATGGCATTTCTAGGTTCATATACTAAATCATAAGCACTCAACTTTACTGACCACTTGGCCATCCTGCCTGACATCTCTGGTTTCCTAAGCACATTTTTTACAGGATAATTTGTTTTAACATGTATCCTATGTGTCTCGAAATAATGCCTAAGTTTCGTTGATGCCATGACTAATGCTAGTATCAATTTTTCTAAATGAGAATACCTAGTTTCAGCATCTAGCAAACTTTTACTAACATAATAAACAGGATATTGCTGACCTTCATGATCCTTTATGAGAACGGCACTTACAGCATTCCCTGATACAGCAAGGTACAAGGATAGTGGTTCACCATTTTCAGGCTTCATCAATAGAGGTGCGGTTGATAGATATCGTTTCAAATCCTGCAATGCTGCTTCATGCTTCTCCCCCCATTCGAATCTTTTGTTCTTCTTTAGGATATCATAAAAGTCTTTGCATTTCTCTGAGGATCTCGAGATAAACCTGTTTAAAGCTGCTACTCGGCCTGTCAATCTTTGTACGTCCTTCATATTTGAGGGTGATTTTATATCCAGGATAGCTTTGATCTGCTCTGGGCTTGCTTCTATCCCCCTTTTTGTCACCATATATCCAAGAAACTTTCCTGCCCCCACTCCGAAATGGCATTTAGCAGGATTCAGCTTCATGTTGTATTGATCCAGGATATCAAATGCTCCCTTGATATCCTGGAGGTGATCCTCAGCCTTTTTAGATTTCACCACCATATCATCGATATATACCTCCATGGTGTCCCCCAGTTTGTCTTTGAACATCATATTTACCAATCTTTGGTATGTTGCACCTGCATTTTTCAAACCAAAAGGCATAGCTGTATAACAATAAATACCTGTTGGTGTCATGAAGGCAGTATCCTCCTGGTCAGAAGGCTCCATTTGGATCTGTTGAAATCCTGAAGATGCGTCCATGAAGGTCAGCATTTCATGCCCGGCAGTGGCATCTACCATTGCATCAATGTGTGGAAGAGGAAATGGGTCTTTAGGACAGGCTTTGTTCAAGTCTGTGTAGTCTACACAAACTCTCCATTTCCCATTTTTCTTTTGTACTACAACCACGTTTGCTAGCCATCTTGGGAACTTAACCTCTCTGCTCATTCTGGACTTTAATAGTCTCTCAACTTCCTCCTGGATAATAGTGTTCCGCTCAGGAGCAAACTTCCTTCTTTTTTGTTGCACAGGCTTGAATGATTTATCAATTCCAAGCTTGTGAGTGATAATATCTTTGGATATGCCTGTCATATCCTCATGCTTCCATGCAAACGTTGACATCCTGCATTTCAAAAAGTTAATTAATTGTTCTTCAATATCCAGAGGGATATTGGTCCCTACGAGCACCGAAATATCGGGATTATCCTGGTCCAGGATAATTTTCTTCACATCCCGCTCCGGATCCTCATATCCTGGGCCCGCGTCTTTAATTGCTATGCTGCACTAGGTTTGGTTGAGGATTTCATCGAGGATGAGTAGCATTCTTTCGCCTCCTGCTGATCACTATCAACTTTGACCACTCCCCAAGGGGTAGGTATCTTGATGCATTGGTGATATGTCGATGGCACGGCCTTCATATCGTGAATCCACGGTCTTCCCAGTATGATGTTATAGCAGGATAGAGAATCCATCACACAGAAACGTTGTATCGAGTTGACTCGTTCAACGTATACTGGCAACTTTATCTCTCCCACTGTATTTCTAGCCTCTCCACTGAACCCAACAAGCACGGTAGACTTTGAAGTGATATCCATTGGAGATACATTCATTCTCTTCAGAGTTTCTAGTTGGATTATGTTGACGGAGCTGCCGTTATCAACCAGTATCCTGCGTACAAAATGGTTAGCCACATATAACGTTATTACCAGAGCATCATGGTGAGGATCCTGGACAGTATCCCTGTCATCAGCATCAAAAGTGATCACTTTGTCAGTTGTGAGGGTAGTCATTCTGACAGGTTTGTCTCCCCTTTCGGCCTTAGCTTCCTTTGCATGTCTCTTTGCTGCCGAATACGAAGTTCCACAAATGTCGGATCCTCCCGAAATGAAGTTGATTATCTTGGCATCCGCGGGAGGTGATGCTGCTCGCTCAGGATCCTTCTCAGTATCCTGACCCTTATTCTTCTTTCTTCCTAAGAGATCTTTCAGATATCCCTTGCTTAGAAGATAGCTTATTTCTTTCCTTAGAGCAATGCAATCCTCGGTTACATGTCCGAAATCTTCGTGGAAAGCACACCATTTCGACTTATCTTTCCAGTCAGTCTTTTGTTGATTCTTTCGAGGCCACCTAGCCTTGTCTCCTAGACCCTGCATAGCATACATCAATTCAGGAATATTAACAGAAAAGTAATATTCAGACAACTTAGGATACTCTTCAGGATCCTCATCTTCGACAGCATTCACTCTCTTGTTTTCATTTCTACCTATGGCTTAGGCCGATATGACTTGAATGAGGATTCTGACTTCCTGTTAGTTGACTCATAAGTGTTAGATGAGTTCATCCTTTCTTGCATTTTCCTGTCATCTTCCAGACGGATATATCTCAAAGCCCTGTTACGAGCTTCGTCGAGATTCCTGCAGGGATTCATTACAAGATCCTGATAAAACTGAGAATCCTTTTGTAATCCCATCTTAAAAGCTTGCACAGCTGTTGCAACATCAAGATGTGGGATATCCAAGGATTCTCGACTGAATTTGTTCACATAATCCCTCAAGGATTCCTGAGGCCCTTGAGTTATCCTGTAAAGATCACTGGTTAGTTTCTCAAAACTCCGACTACAAGAAAATTAACTGTTAAATAAATTAACCAAACGAGCAAACGAAGTAATTGAGTGAGGAGGAACGTTTAACAGCCATTTCAAGGCTGATCCTGTTAAGGTAGAACCAAATCCCTTGCATAAACACGCTTCCTTGAGCTCCGGAGGGATAGGGTTAATCTCCATTCTTTCCCTATATTGAGCAATATGCTCCTCAGGATCCGTAGTTCCGTCGCAAAGCTTCATGTTGGGGGTTTGAAATCTCTTTGGGATCTCAGCATCACAGATAGGATGTGCAAAACGAGATATCTTATGGCTGTCTTGGGACACTTCCGGGATCGGCTGGACCACCCCAGGTACACTGGATATCATGTCCTTCAATTTTTGAAGTTCCCTAGTAAGTGCTGATGTCACACCTGTATCCTGCAAAGATCCACTATTGTTAGTAGCATGAGTATTATTTATTTGACACGTTACCCGTTGGAGGATTTTGCCCATATCCTGAAGCATATCCTGAGCTCCTCATGGTTGACTTCCTGACCGAGGAGGGTATTTCAGGAGTATGATTCTGAGGAAGACTGGGCACAATATTCCCCCTGTTATCCTCAGTATACACAGCTGAACTAAAGTTCAACGCTCTGGGGTGTAAGGGAGTGACATTATCCTCAGCAGATCTGCTCGAGCCAGACTTCAGGAGTTGTATTTCCCTTAAAAGCATTTGGTTTGTTTCCTGTTGCTGCCTCATTTGTTCCTGCACACTTCCAAATAAAGTAAGAATTTCATCATTAGAAGCCAGAACGGGAACAGATTCCTGAACACTGCGGGTAGGGATAATATCCTGAGGTCGTGAAGAGGCTGGCATCCTTGGAGGAGGTGGTGGAAGCACCGGACCGGTAGTAGCAGAAGTCATAGCAGACACAGTAGAGGGACTCATGTTTGATCTTGAGGCCATTATGGACAATGTGGCAAAAAGTTTTGAAAATAGAAAGCCGATTAGTGATTTCACAAATTTTTTTAGTAAAGAGAGCACCACTTGCCCCACGGTGGGCGCCAAATTGTTTTGGTTAAAAATTACCGAAGCAATTAAGTGATCAAATTAGTTAAGTGAGGTAGTGTGCTAAAAAGTGTATTTGAAAATGTGCTTGTTGAGTTATTTAGGAAATCAGTATTCAGGATACGGCTCAGGATATCGAGCTGTATCTATGATCAAACAATGAGCAAAAGTAAAGTGAACGACACGAGATGTACGAGGAAAGCCCTTGATCAATCTAGATCGCCGGCATAAAACCTCGAGAGCTAACAATCGCAGCTGCCTTGTTCTTCTATTGCTTCAAATATCAGGATACAGTGCAGGATGTGGTACGGATCGACTAAGTGTTACAAGGAAATTTGAATACAAGTGTGGTGTTTGCAATCAGCTAGAAAGTGAAAGTATGCGAGAGTGTAAGTGGAGATTGTGTGACTTAAACTGATCCGTACCCATCTATTTATAGTAAAGATAAGCTAACAAACTATCCTAAACTTCCGGGATCCACCGAATATTCCTTAATCGAACGTTGTAGACCTGGTCTTTCGGGTTCAACGTCTCTCCTTCAACAAACTCGTCCGAGTCTTGAGGAGAAGAAGTCCTCTTGACCGTTAGCAAGTCTCAGCCTTTAACCTGCACGTGGTTAATTCAATAAACCTCAGAATATCGCCCAAGATGTTAGCAATATCCTCTTCCAGCATCCTGGTCACAAATAAACAAACAAAGGCAGGATATTGGTCAGGATACGTATGTTAAGAAAATGACCCCTAACAAGTATATACACATCATGGTGTTTTGTAAACCCCTAGCTTATACATGAATATATGTCAGGTTACAAAAAGATTATAACAGAGGCTTAACACATGTTATACATTCCAAAATGTGCAAAACAAACACATGTTATAAACGAACGAAGAGTTTTTTCCCACGTTATATATCATTATAACAGGGGCTTAACACATGTTATACATGAACACATGTCAGGTTACATCATGGTGTTCTGTTACAGCATGGACCACCAACACATGTTATAAATGAACGAAGACTTCTTTCCCAAAGGATGTGACTTCCATATACATGAATACAAGTCGGGTTACGGTGTTACAATATTAACTTGTATGTTCCAAGATTATACAAGTTAATAATCTTTTGGAAACCACTAGCTTATACATGACACCATGTTGGGTTAAACCAAGATTATAACAGAGGCTTAACGCATGTTATCCCAGGTATACGGTGTTACAATATTAACTTGTATGTTCCATATTAACTTGTACACGTGTTACGATCAGTATATGCACATCATGGTGTTTTGCAAACCACTTTTGATATACATGAATACAAGTCGGGTTATAATGGATGCTTACATGTTATCATATGTATACAAGTGGGGTTACAACAAGATTACGATATTAACTAAGCTCACCATTAAACTCATCGCCCCCGTCGACTGTTTTCACCCTTGTCACATGTTAATCAATTACATGTTCCGAACAGACACATTGTAACACATGTTAGATCAGTATATACACATCATGGTGTTTTGTAAACCACTAGCTTATACATGAATACATGTCAGGTTACAAAAAGATTATAACAGAGGCTTAACACATGTTATACATTCCAAAATGTGCAAAACATGTTAGAAACGAACGAAAACTTGTTACAGCATGAAAACTTCTTTATGGATCTGTTACAGCATGAACCACTAACACATGTTATAAACGAACGAAAACTTCTTTCCCAAAAGAGTTGACTTATTCAATGTCCCCGCATTAACGTCGCCTACATCCATCCAGCTTGTCAATTGAATATCTTTATGGTTCTGTTTCTGTAAATCAACACACGTTATATATCATTCTAACAGGTGCTTAACACATGTTATGGGTCTGTTTCTGTAAATCAAACAACCCAACAAAAAAAAAAAACACTTACTGTTCAGATTAAAAGCCCAAACCAGCAACCAAACCAACAAAAAAAAAACAATTATTGTTAAGATCAAAATCCTCAAACAAGCAACCAAACCAACAAAAAATCTCGTTCAAAATCGCATCCTAAAGTTTTCGATTTATTTAAAATACATGAACATTAACCATTACTAGATCTTGATTGAAGACAGAGGAGAGGAGAGAGAGAGAGAGAGAGAGAACATTAACCATTACTAGATCTTGACTCCGACGACGTTCCGAACTCCGGCGCCACCAACCACCCACCCTCCACCACCTTCTACAACCACCCACTGTCGCCGCTATCAACCACCAACACCCCAGAATGAACCAGTCACCACCTTCCACCAACCACCAGATCTGCAACCACCATCGTCTTCTACAACTGAATCATGCTTTGATCTGCAACCACCATCGTCTTCTGCAATTGAATCTGGGATTAGTATTTCTTGAAATCTTGAAGGTAGATATTTTATTTCTGAAATGAGAACATCTTCTTCTTGTTCTTCTTCACGTTTGTGGGGTGGGGGAGGAAAGAGGTGTGATAATTGTGAGTAGAGAGTGGGAAAGAGAAAGAGGGATATGATTTTGAAATCTCTTATTTGATTTGACAGTACAACATGGCAGATGGGTTTTTGATTTCCAATACTCAAAAAGTCTTTTTTACTACCCAAAATGCCCTTTATGCATTAATTTAAATCTAATATATACACCAAAAAAGGAGAGCCATTGATCTATTAAAGTGAAACCAAATCAAGGGTGAATCTAGGGTTTCCAAGGTTTCTTAAAAAAGATGGGGTTTCTTATAGAGCCCACCCCTATATATATATATATATATATATATATATATATATAACCATTAAAAACTACATAAAATACAAAATAATTATCAAAATAAAAAACTATAATTCTTCGTCGTCTTCGTCGGTTTCGAACCCAGGAATCGTTGAAACATGATCCACCAAATCAGATCGAAGGTTGTGATGTATATCCCTTTTGCCACATACTAAATCCTAATTGCCCGGTTACATCCGGTTTTTGTTGGAAATAAACATACTTCTCCTCAAGATCTCTAGATATCCTTAAAAATAAGTTTCTACTCATACGAAAACGACGCCTAAACATTTTTTCATCATACTTAGGTTCCGCTGAGAAGTAATCGCTTACCAATAAATTGTTAGCGGTGTGCCGTTCACGAGCGATGTACCTTCTCCTCCGTTTAGGTTGCGGAGTCTCTTCCTCGTCGTCTTCGTCTTCCATGATAGCTTTCACCACTGTCGCGATCGTTCGTAGAAATATTTTCGTACCATCGTCAGATGATGATGACGATACACTTGAACTTGAAGAACTCATGGCAAGATTGTGTTTTATGTGTTTGATATTGTGTGAGAAAAATGTTAAATATGGTAAGGTATTTATAAAGGAATTTTTTTTAAAACATGCCCCAACGGCTAGGCCAACGGCTAGTTTGAATTGGCCATTGACAGCCCGCCATGTCACCTTGCTAGACCCGCCCCACACCCGGCTTCAAACCCCTGCCCCTTGGGCCACGCCCCAACCCAAGCCCACCCGGGGTGGTGGCTTGGGCGTTTTCCCCCAACCCAAGCCCCATACCCTATAGTCTAACATGTTTTTGTCCGTTATGCCATTTTGCAATGTGTTTTCATCAATAAAACATTTTACGACGTCAAACTCGGGATGTTTTAAAAGATGAAAATACATAAAGAATAGATGTAAAATATAGTTTACTAGGCTAACTCCCGCGTTAAACGTAGCTTCAACAAAAAACCAATTATTTATGTTCAAATTTAATACTATGTAAAAACACAGACCCGAGCTAGGGGGCGCGGGGGGTTCCATCTTTCCCATTTCCGTGTATTAAAAACTTTGATTCCTTCATAAAGAGTTCCGCAGACCCGAGCT
This sequence comes from Helianthus tuberosus, assembly GCA_030545235.1. Classification (NCBI taxonomy): domain Eukaryota; kingdom Viridiplantae; phylum Streptophyta; class Magnoliopsida; order Asterales; family Asteraceae; genus Helianthus; species Helianthus tuberosus. The sequence goes on along the minus strand of CM060370.1, from coordinate 180,681,767 downwards.
GGGAAAAGAAAATTTGTATAAGAATACAAAGAGTTTGACTTTCGAGGTCAATCACTTATGGATTGGTCAATCGGTCTATTTGGGTTATGATCTTATCTCAAATGGGTCAAATGAGCCAACTTGATAACTTAGCTCAAAAGGGAACGGGTCACACGGTTTGAAAATTGGTCAACGTGGGCTTTCAGTTATTTCCTTCAAGTACTTATATTATATTTAAAAAATTTAGATAATAATTGTACCAATATAGTTATCTTGTAATAATATCTGATAACTGATACATTATTCATAAAAAGATATAGTAGAAAGAATAAAAAAGGAGCTTGCAATTTTCAACACATCCGGCACCCTACCCGTTTTAACATGTATAAAAAAATGACAAGTTTCAACCCAAACCCGTCACCCAACACAGACCCTCCCATCTTGCCACCTCTACCCAAACCCATATCATATTCGCATAGAAAAAAGTAATACGTTTGACCTGTAAAAGTCAAAGTGTACATCAATTACAACATGTGAAGCATATTAAGTGACTCGTCAATTACATATATCTGTTCAGCAAACACATCAAAGGGCTTTTGTCCATTAGATACCATAGTACCGCATAAAAACACGGCTTTCGAAATCTTTCGTGGAAATTGCTCCATTGCATAAGAAACACAAGCACCACCACTACTATGTCCTTCTAAGATCACCTATAAAAATTCTCACATAAATAATACAAAATTGCATATTATATTAATAAAAACAAATTAATATACCAAAAACAATCTTGTTTATATTGATTTTAGACATAAAAGAGAATCTTAAATTCAAAGATACTTGAGGATGAAAATGTTACTTGGAAAAGATTACTTTTTTCATTTATCCATTTTGCTAGTCTAATAAACACATAAACCGTAGGCTCGCTCTTCGATCTTAGATACTCATGAGTTTGAAAATAAGCATCAATTCGACCATACAAGGCTCGTGGAGCCTGCTTCAACCCGTATAAAGCTTTGTGTAGCTTCTACACCTTTCATTCTTCGCCTTCAACTTCAAAGCCCGGTGGCTGAGTCACATAAACTTCCTATGGCCCATTAAGAAATGCATATTTGACATCAAATTGATATAAATCCCATTTGTTACGAGCTGCCAAGGATAATGCTAACATGATTGTTTCAAAGCAGGCTACGGGCGAAAACGTTTCTTCAAAATCAATACCATAGTCTTGGTTATAACCTTTTGCAACGATCCTTGCCTTGTATTTAGTTACTTTCCCATCAGTTCCAACTTTAGTATGATACACCCACTTCAAACCTTTGACATTTTTGTTTTCTTGGCAAATCTGTCAAGGTCCAAGTGTGATGTCTCTTTAAGGATTCCAGTTCTTCCTTCATTGCATTAACCCACTCGGTGTATTTTACCTCCTCACAGAATGAACTTGGTTCCACCAGAGATAAAGCAAATTGACATGATACATCAGCGTCTTTAATTTCTACCGTACTTATGTAGAGATCATCAAGAGTACGTACCAGATGTGGTTCACCATCAGAATCGCTTGAGGCTGCTTCCATTTTTTCTTCAGTACCATAGTGATCATTGTTTAAATTTTCCACACTTGAAGGAGAGTTATCATGTGTTGCAGCAGCTTCATCATCTTCTTGCCATTTCACTAAACACTACATCACGAGAAGTGATGATTATGTTTTTCGAAGGGTCAAACAACTTGTAGGCTTTTGAATGATTACAATATCCAACAAAAATACATTTGTTGGATTTAGAATCCAGCTTGTCTCTATGCTGTGACGTCTTTAAACTGTATGCAACACACCCAAAAATTCTTAAATGACTCACAGAAGGTTATACGCGCCATTAATGAATTAAGATAGTAAAAGGTGTTTTGCATCGGATAACAGATTGGCTCATGTGACCCACCATAAGAAGCAATATATGTAACATGCACTTCATCTGCATAATACTGATGGTACTATCAAACTGGTACTTACAGTTCCTGCAATCTATCCATGTTTGCCAAAGATGACGGAAAATGGTCCATTAAAACGATTGTCCTCCAAATGTCTGTTTAAGAAGACGAGAAAAAAAGAGCGATGAAATATGTTCAGTACAAGGGCTCCATTGTTATTTAACTTCTTTTACACCCCCAACCCCTAACCATATTATTTGCAACCAAACCACAGTTGTCAAAGGCGCCCAATGCATTTTTATACCATGAGCCTTGCTTAAAAAACCCCTCACTTTTTTAAGCAACTTGCGCCTTTGACTACCTGGACCAGTCCCATTGAATGTAAATCACTTTTTCCTTTTGTTTTCTTGTTTAGTATTGTTTGGTCAAAAATTACCGAAGCAATTAAGTGATCAAATTAGTTAAGTGAGGTAGTGTGCTAGAAATGAGTGTCGAAAATATGTTAATCAAATTAATTGCAAAAACAGTTTCAGGATACGGCTCAGGATATAGAGCTGTATCTGTGATCAAACAATGAGCAAAAAAGTAAAGGTTGACACGTGATGTACGAGGAAAGCCAAGATCAATCTAGATCGCCGGCACAAAACCTCGGGAGCTGACAATCGCAGCTGCCTTGTTCTTCTATTACTTCAAATATCAGGATACAGTGCAGGATGTGATGCGGATCAACTAGGTGTTACAATATAATTCGAGTACAAGTGTTGGTGTATAGTGTTTGCTTGAAGCTAGAGAGCAAAAGTGTGCGAAAGAGTGTGTGTGTAAAGTTGTGTGCCTTAATCTGATCCACCCCATCTATTTATAGTAAAAGAAATACAACAAACTATCCTATTAAACCGGGATCCGACGGATATTCCCCACTTGAACGTTGTAGACCTGGTCTTTCGGGTTCAACGTCTCTCGTATAACAGATTTGCCCGAGTCGTAAGGAGAAGAAGTCCATCTGACCGTTAGTGACCCACAGCTACTTACCTGCACGTGGTCAATTTAGTTAACACCAGGATATCGCCTAGGATGTTACCAAGATCCTGACCCGGTATCCTGATCACAAGTAAACAATCAAAAGCAAGATATTAGTCAGGATCCATATGCTCAGAAAATGACCCATAACAATTGTCCCCAAATATATCTGTTGGTATACCAATCCAACGGATATATTTAAAAATTCTATCTCGTAGACCGAGGCAATTAAAATGAGGTGACGTTTGAGATGACATTGTGCAACTTCCCATGCTACTTTTACTCTTCACCCCCTATATCCAGCCTATAATTAGCTGAGATATTTCACATTCTTATCACTACTTCTTCAAGCAATTTCAGGTACTCATCCTTTCTTTCATCCTCTGTTTTTCTTTGAATTTCTTATAGTTTGCTTGATACCCCTTATGGCATCACAGACAAGATCACGTTCGGATGAACCGGTCCCCACCCTCGTGAGTCAAAACCTCATACGAGAACCAGAAAAAGAAATCTGCTCCTTCAATAATGCCGATATCGCCGCCCTGAAGGATTCCAGCGCTTTTCCCGCCGGAGCCGTCATTCGCCCTTTTGATCGGGAGGTCCGATCAGATGCATCATCAGACGAGTGGGTCTGCTTTTTTGCCTACCCCTTTTCTTTGGGACTCCGGTACCCATTTCCACCCTTCATCTCTCATTTCTTCGAGCTCACCAGCCTTAGTTATGCCCAAACTATGCCAATGGTTTGGCGAGTTTTGATGGTGCTAGATCAAATCAAATCTCGTCATTGCCCTGACCTGCGCATTGAAGACCTTCCCATAGCATATCGATTGAGATCTCATGGCAATAGTCGTTTTCTCTTGTTCTTCACTTCCAAAAATCCCCTAATCCTTAAAGCCACTAAGAACGAAGATCAGTGGCAACGAAAGTTCTTTTTCGTAAGAAGGGACTCCATCGACGGGGGTTTCGATCTGCCAGTTAGATGGCTAACCAAGGGTAGGATTTAGGGTTTTAGGAATATCCCCAAATATATCCTTAACTGTATTCTGACTGATATCCTAATATTTGTGCAGCGAATTTCAGAGACCTAGCATCCCCAAGTGCAGAATCACAACCCAGGATCAACGAGATTTACCGACTTCCTGCCGCTGAAAGAACTTTCTCCCTGTCTCTCATAAACTCAAGTCAGAAATCCAGTTCAGAAATGTCTGGTAAGTATACGTGAATAAAATTGACTATAGAATATAAATGACATAGATTAAACACTTCTCCCTTGACACAGTGCGGGTCATCAACCTTGAAGGCTTCCAACTCGATGAGTTGGATAGTTATTCCAGCCTTGCACCCATCAAACAAGAGATCAACCCAAAGCCAGCCGATACTCCAAAGCCTAGCAGCTAAAAGACTACTATGGCTCCCAAAGCTCCTCCTGCATCCAGGACCCGGGCCTCCAGCTCCCGGAAAAGGAAGGAAGCAGATCATCCTACTACTCCCCATGTATTCCCATTTGAGAATCATGGGTTCACAGATTCCAGCAAATTTATGTCAAGTTTCCTTAACCAGGTTAGTATCCGACCCGTATCCTGCACCATATGCTAAGTACAAATGTTAATTTAGGTTGATACCTGTTTCCTTACCTTGCAGGGCCTTGAACGCCTGGTATTCCTCTATGAGGACGCATGTGGCTCGAACGTCATGTTAGAGAGCAAACTGAAGAAGGCTGAGGCTACCATCGTGGACCAAGCAGCAATCGCCACCGCCAAATCGGAACACTATGAAGCTAAGTATAAGGCCATGACTCAAGATCACCAGGCTGCCATCCAGAAGATCACCCAAGAGGCTCAGGCTAAGTCTGACGCGGCCCAGGTTCAGCATGAGCAAGATATGGCTTCATACCGGGAGAGCCTTAAGAATTCAGTTATCATCTCCCTCCTTCAGGCCAGACTGAAAATGGCTTACGAGGCTAGGGCTTTGGGCGTTGAATGCCCTTCGTTGAACATCAAAGCCTGGGAGATGAAATTGAAGGATCTCGGTGGCAACCCTGTGGAGCCCCCTTCAAAACCTGCTGCAGAGGAGCCCGCTAAGGTGACTGAGAAGGTGGATGATGCTGGCGCTTCAAAGGATGCTGGTGGAGAGGATGCTGGTGGAGAGGATGCTGCTGATGACGCTGAGAAGAATGCTGGAGAGGATACTGGTGGAGATGTCATGATGAAGGAGGGAGCTGACCCTTAAATGCAGCTATGCGGGCGATGATGGATATATGTGCTGAGGCCGGAGCCCACTTTTTAAAATTTCATGGTTGTGGTCTGTATAAACAATTTACCTTTCCTGTCGTTGAACAATTTACATTTTCTGCATTAGAACAATATGATGACCAAAGGTGGATGGGTCCTGTGTTTCAGGATGAAGCCCTTGGTCATCGGTTAGTATAAGTTATTTTGGATGATGCAACGGTTGGAGGCGGATGGGTCTTGTTTTGAGATGAAACCTTCATCTGTTGCGCAAATATGGTTAAAACTAATCGTGCTTTTGGCGGATGGGCCTCGGTTTGAGGTGAAACCAAAAGCACAACTTTTGACTTGTTAATAATATAACTACCTCTTGACTTATTTGTTGTCGTCTTTTAGATTTTTGCCATGCATTACTTAGTTAATTTTGCAAAATATCTTGATCAATATACTCAGTGATATATTATGAAAACCTTTTTCAAATAGAATTTCTAAAAATTCAATTAATTTCAGACAAAACTTCTAAAGAATAAAAGATAGCCCATTTTCTAAAACCTGTTTTGATAATACTTGTTTGATATGGGCTTTCATTTTCAATTCAAATATTTCAATCAAATATTTCAATGAAATATCCCGAAACGTATTCCAAAAACACATTTCGAAGAAATATCCTAAAGATATATCCTTAATCAGAGTTAAACAATTCATTTAAGGTTCGCAAAGGAAAGATCATACCAGGAATTGAGTGTAGCCCTAGTATTAAACTCCAACCCCTTTTGTGACTTCTCCTACTAAGATATCCCCAGTTCGACACACTTAGCTCAACTTTGATCCTTTGTGCTTCATACAATTGCTTTAAATGGAATGTCCCCTGTGCATGAAGTCTTCAAACACTTAGAAAATTTTTGAACACTAGTTCCAATTGTATTTTTGTGTTACAGGGGTAAAACCCAAAATATACTGGAGATAAATCCTTTGTATCCTGGGGAAAATCCCAAATTTTCATGCGCTATAGGTGGGAGTGTATAAACTCCAAGACTTAGAAAGGTGAAAACCTTTAAACCTTAGAGAGTATGAAAATACCCTTTCGCGAGAAAGGGTGATCAATCCTCATATACCTTTAGGATTCAGGATATAGCCAATAGTAACGAAATTGTCAGCCACTTTTACATGAACTGGTCCCGCCACCTTGGACTATTCCCGAATAACTTGCGCTCCAGGCGGGGTGTTTAAACCCAATTCGGAAGAAAGGTGAATACCTTTAAACCTGTTAAGGGATCAGGATCCCTTAGACGTGAGAGAGGGGGCCAATCCTCTAATCTTCCGAAGTATCCTGAATGTGTATCCTGGTGCTACACCCTGAAGCATATACTGCAAAACAATCGTAAGCTAAGGTGGGTGTTAGCCTGGCTAACACCCCTCCGATGCTTAAGTCAGTAATGGATTCAAAATAGTAAATAATATCGAAGTTTAATAAAAGAGACAGAATCCATACCACCCTGAGTCAGAATTTGAATTCACTTAAATAGAGCTTTAGATGTATAGCATTCCAGGATCTCGGTAGCATACCCCCTCCATATTCTTGAGTCGGTATGCTCCTTTTCCTGATTCTAATTCAACCTCATAGGGTCCTTCCCATTTTGGAGCCAACTTTCCATCAGCAGGATTCGTAGTATTCTGAAAAGCCTTTCTCGATACCCAATCTCCAACATGAAATCTTCTAGTCCTTATATTCTTGTTATATGCTTTAGATATCCTTTGTTGATATGTTGCCATCCTTAGCCTTGCAGCGTCTCTTGTCTCATCAATAGTATCCAGTTCCTGGCATAAGATTTCAGGATTCTGCTCAGGATCCCTGAGGTTGGATTTCGCTGTAGGTATCACCATTTCCGTTGGGATCACCGCTTCTGCTCCAAACACCAAGGAAAATGGGGTTTGGCCAGTTGCACTCTTTACCGTTGTCCTATCAGCCCACAAAACAAAGGGTAATTCTTCTGCCCATCTTCCTTTCTTTGCCCCTAGTCTCTTTTTCAAGTTGTTGACAATTATCTTGTTCGAGGATTCTGCTTGTCCATTCGCTTGAGGATGTACCGGGGTAGACGTGATCATTTTGATTCCCCAACTCTTGCAAAATTCAGTAGTCCTTTTACTTATAAATTGAGATCCATTGTCACAAATTATCTCAGCTGGTACTCCAAACCTAGTCAGGATATTCCTTTTTATGATGGATACCACTTCTTGATCTCTAACTTGAACAAATGTTTCTGCTTCAACCCACTTGGAGAAATAATCCGTCATTGCCAACATGAAAGCCTTTCCTCCTGGAGCCTTTGGAAGCTTTCCCACTATATCCATACCCCATTTCATGAACGGCCAAGGGGAAATAATAGGATACAGCGGTTCAGCAGGCTGATGTAATATGTTACTATGTCTTTGACATGCGTCACATCTTCGAGCATATTCTGTGGCATCTTTTCTCATCGTCGGCCAATAATATCCTGTCCTTAATACTTTTGAGAATAACAACCTGCCCCCAGTATGGTTACCACAATCCCCTTCGTGTATATCCTGAAGCACTTCTTTGGTTTCGGGATCCTCCAAGCACCTCAGATATGGTCCTGCAAGAGATTTCATATACAAAACGTCATTTATAATAGTGAATCGTGATACCTTCATTCTAAAGGCTTTAGGATTCTCATTCTTTGGGATGTGTCCTTCCTTGAGATATCTCATGATTGGAGCCGTCCAGGACTTAGGATCCTCCTCGGGATACTCATCATCAGGATCCTGAATACCTATTACTTCCTTATCCTGAGGATTCGTCACAGGATATAGGATACGTAATATTGGTATTCGGGTTCCTTCCGGTATCCTGACCGATGATCCCAGATTTGCCAAGGCATCAGCTTCAGCATTTTCCTCTCTTGGTACATGTTCAAGTGTAAAAATATCGAAGTATCCTGCTAATTTTTTGAGAATTTCGAGATACTCTATTAACTTCTCTCCTTTAACTGCATAGGTTCCATTAAAATGATTAGTGATTAACAAAGAATCAACATATACTTGCAAATACTTGATACTCATATTTTTAGCCAACTCTAATCCTGCAATCGAAGCTTCATATTCTGCCTCATTATTAGTAGCAGGAAATTCACACCTAATAGCCTGGGGTAATATGTCCCCCTGTGGCGATTTTAGTAGTATACCTAGACCTACACCTCTTACATTAGATGCACCATCAGTATATAATGTCCATCATTCTAAGTTTTCTCCTAGCTGCTGTACTTCTAGGTCTACTTCATTTTGAATGTCACTACTGAAATCAGCCACAAAGTCAGCTAAAGCCTGAGACTTTATGGCATTTCTAGGCTCATATACTAAGTCATAAGCACTTAATTTTACTGACCACTTAGCCATCCTTCCCGACATCTCGGGTTTCCTAAGCACATTCTTAAGAGGATAGTTAGTTTTAACATGAATCCTATGTGTCTAAAAATAATGTCTAAGTTTCGTTGATGCCATAACTAGGGCTAATATCAATTTTTCTAGATGAGAATATCTAGTTTCAGCATCTAATAAACTTTTACTAACATAATAGACAGGATATTGCTGACCTTCATGGTCCTTTATAAGAACAGCACTTACAGCATTCCCTGATACAGCGAGGTATAGGGATAGTGGTTCACCATTTTCAGGCTTCATCAATAGAGGTGCAGTTGAGAGATATTGCTTCAAATCCTGCAAGGCTGCTTCATGCTTTGCTCCCCATTCGAACTTCTTATTCTTCTTGAGGATATCGTAAAATTCCTTGCATTTTTCCGATGATCTTGAAATAAATCTGTTCAATGCTGCTACTCGGCCTGTTAACCGTTGAACATCCTTCATATTCAAAGGTGATTTTATATCCAGGATAGCTTTGATTTGCTCCGGGCTTGCCTCTATCCCCCTTTTGGTCACCATATATCCTAGAAACTTTCCTGCCCCCACTCCGAAATGGCACTTAGCATGATTCAGTTTCATGTTATACTGATCCAGGATATCAAACGCTCCCTTAATATCCTAGAGGTGATCCTCAGCCTTTTTAGATTTCACCACCATATCGTCAATATATACCTCCATGGTGTCCCCCAGCTTGTCTTTAAACATCATGTTTACCAACCTCTGGTATGTTGCACCTGCATTTTTCAAACCAAAGGGCATAGCAGTATAACAATAAATACCTGTGGGTGTCATGAAAGCAGTATCCTCCTGATCAGAGGGTTCCATTTGGATTTGCTGAAATCCTGAAGAGGCATCCATGAAGGTTAACATCTCGTGGCCGGCGGTAGCATCTACCATTGAATCAATATGAGGTAGAGGAAACGGGTCTATGGGACATGCTTTGTTTAAGTCTGTGTAATCTACACAAACTCTCCATTTCCCATTTTTCTTTTGTACCACAACTACATTCGCAAGCCATTTAGGAAAATTCACTTCTCTAATCATCTTGCTCCTTAGTAGCCTTTCAACTTCCTCTTGGATGATCACATTTCGCTCCAGAGCAAATTTCCTTCTCTTTTGCTGGACCGGCTTGAACGACCTGTCAATACCGAGCTTATGTGTTATAATATCCTTGGAAATACCTGTCATATCTTCGTGCTTCCATGCGAATGTTGACATCCTGCATTTCAAAAAATTAGTCAATTGATTTTCAATATCCTGAGGGATATTGGTTCCTACGAGCACCGAGATATCAGGATTATCCTGATCCAGGATAACTTTCTTTACATCCTGCTCCGAAGCCTCCATGATATCCTGGGCCCGCATCTTTAATTGCTATGCTGCATTAGGCTTAGTTGAGGATTTCATTGAGGATGAGTAGCATTCCTTCGCCTCCTGCTGATCACTATCAACTTTGACAACCTCCCAAGGGGTAGGGATCTTGATGCACTGATGATAAGTCGATGGCACAGCCTTCATATCATGGATCCATGGCCTGCCTAGTATGATTTTATAGCAGGACAGGGAGTCCATCACACAGAAACGTTGTATCGAGTTAACCCCTTCAACATATACTGGTAACTTTATCTCCCCTACGGTATTCCTAGCTTCCCCACTGAAGCCAACGAGCACTGTGGATTTCGAAGTAATGTCCATCGAAGATACATTCATCCTTTTCAATGTTTCTAGCTGAATTATGTTGACAGAGCTGCCATTATCCACTAATATCCTGCGTATAAAATGGTTAGCAACATATAATGTTATTACGAGGGCATCATGGTGAGGATCCTGGAGAGTATCCCTGTCATCACTGTCGAAAGTGATCACTTTGGCAGTTGTGAGGGTAGTCATTCTGACTGGTCTATCTCCCCTTTCAGTCTTAGCCTCCTTTGCATGTCTCTTGGCCGGAGAATACGAAGTCCCACAAATGTCGGATCCTCCTGAAATAAAGTTAATTATTTTGGCATCTGATGGGGGTGATGCTGCTCGTTCAGGATCCTTCTCAGGATCCTGCCCTTTATTCTTCTTTCTTCCCAGCAAATCCTTCAGATATCCCTTGCTCAATAGGTAGCTTATTTCTTTCCTTAGAGCAATGCAATCCTCAGTCACATGTCCGAAATCTTCATGGAAGGCACACCATTTGGATTTATCCTTCCAATCAGCTTTTTGTTGATTCTTTCGAGGCCATCTAGCTTTGTCTCCTAAACCCTGCATAACATACATTAACTCAGGTATATTAACAGAAAAGCAATATTCAGATAATTCAGGATATTCTTCAGGATCCTCATCTTCAACAACATTCACTTTCTTGGAGCGATACGGTTTATACGAGGATTCTGATTTCCTGTTGGTTGATTCGTAGGTTGAGGTAGAATTCATCCTCTCTTGCATCTTTTTGTCATCTTCCAAGCGAATATATCTCAAGGCCCTGTTACGAGCTTCGTCGAGATTCCTGCAGGGATTCATTACAAGATCCTGATAAAACTGAGAATCTTTTTGTAATCCCATCTTAAAAGCCTGCACAGCTGTTGCAACATCAAGATGTGGGATATCCAAGGATTCCCGACTAAACTTGTTCACATAATCCCTCAAGGATTCCTGAGGTCCTTGAGTTATCCTGTAAAGATCACTGGTTAGTTTCTCAAAACTCCGGCTGCAAGAAAACTGACTATTAAATAAATTAACCAAATGAGCAAACGAAGTAATTGAGTGAGGAGGAACATTTAACAGCCATTTTAAGGCTGATCCTGTCAAGGTAGAACCGAAACCCTTGCACAAGCATGCTTCCTTGAGCTCTGGAGGGATAGGGTTAATCTCCATTCTTTCCCTATACTGGGCAATATGCTCTTCAGGATCCGTAGTCCCATCATACAGTTTCATGTTGGGGGTCTGAAATCTCTTTGGGATTTCAGCATCACAGATAGGATATGCAAAGCGGGATATCCTGTGGCTGTCTTGGGATACTTCCGGAATTGGCTGGACCACTCTAGGTACACTGGATATCATGTCCTTCAATTTCTGAAGCTCCCTAGTAAATGTTGACGTCATACCTACATCCTGCAAAGATCCATTGGTGTTAGTAGCAAGAATATTATTATTTGACACGTTACCGGTCTGAGGATTCTGGCCATATCCTGAAGCATATCATGAGCTCCTCACAGTTGACATCTTGACCGAGGAGGGTATCTCAGGAGTATGATTCTGAGAATGGCTTGGCACGATATTCCCCCGGTTATCTTCAGTGTAAACTGCAGAACTGAAGTTCAAAGCTCTAGGCTGCAAAGGAGTGACAGTTTCTTCAGCAGGTCTACTTGGGCCGGATTTCAAGAGTTGTATCTCTCTCATCAGCATCCGATTAGTTTCCTACTGCTGCCTCATCTGTTCCTGTACACTACCAAACAAATTCAGAATTTCATCATTAGAAGCCAAAACAGGAGCAGATCCCTGGGTACTAGGAGCGGGGATAACATCCCGAGCCACATGACTCTCAGTTCTGTGTGAAGAAGCTTGCATTCTTGGAGGAGGAGGTGGAAGCACCGAACCAATTGTTGCAGAGGTTGTAGCAGACATGGTGGAAGAGCTCATGTTTGATCTCGAGGCCATTGAAAACATTGTAGCAAAAAGTTTTGACAATAGAAAACCGAGTAATGATTTTACTAAAGTTTTTAGAAAAAATAGCACCACTTGCCCCACGGTGGGTGCCAAATTGTTAGTGACCCATAGCAACAAACTATCCTATTAAACCGGGATCCGGCGGATATTCCCCACTTGAACGTTGTAGACCTGGTCTTTCGGGTTCAACGTCCCTCGTATAACAGATTTGCCCGAGTCTTAAGGAGAAGAAGTCCATCTGACTGTTAGTGACCCATAGCTACTTACCTGCACGTGGTCAATTTAGTTAACACCAGGATATCGCCCAGGATGTTACCAATATCCTGACCCGGTATCCTGATCACAAGTAAACAATCAAAAGCATGATACTAGTCAGGATACATATGCTCAGAAAATGACCCATAACAAGTATATTGATTTTAGACATAAAAGAGAATCTTAAATTCAAAGATACTTCAGAATGATAATGTTACTTGGAAAAGATTACTTTTTTAATTTATCCATTTTGCTAGTCTAACATTTAGTGAATAAATAAACACAAAGATCCATTATTTGTGACATGTTCTTATTTAGTCAAGATTAAAAAAATAGAATTTGAGTGACAGAGTGAACAGCTTACACAGTCTTTAACATCCTTAATGTACTGAGATCAGGAATAGATCAAGAAAAGTTATTGTTACCAAGCCATCTGTCAAGTCCACCAAACAGTCTATAAAACTTCTAATTATATAAAATTTAAACATTTTGCATATAAAACTAATATTGTATAGGCAGGTTTAGAAGTAAATAATGTGTCATACAGGTCACTCAATGCAGTCAAATTCGCAATGTTGGATGACAGAGATCCCGAAAGGTCCATGCCTGTAAGGTTTCTGTAAAGAAAACCCAAATTAATTAAATTCAGTCAATTCACAGGTAACAAACTATGATCATCATGAATATTGCAGTCAACTCACAATCCAGTCACGCGAATATTAGATCCATTAGAGCATGTAACTCCAGTCCATGAGTTTTCCTTCGGTAAACATCGATCACCATTCCAATCGAACGGAGGGTTCTGAAAGACGTTATTCAAACCATTCAAGCCGATCACTAAAAAACACGAAATGCACATAAACATGTCAACTTGTGAACGAAAAACATGTTATCAACGTATACAGCCAAAGTTGTGAATCATACAATCTCGCGTATGAGTTCTTCCACCAACTGGAATCACTTCAAACATCTCTCCGCCATTAATCAAAGGGCCGAGAGTTGATCCGCTTGCAGGAGTTATAACAATCTTAGCAAGACCTGAAAGCGGCCATTGGTTGGCAAACAAAGCAACACCAGTTGACATGAGCAACTCGTTATATGTTTAAACATCCGATAATCTATTTATCATCCATTATCTAGAAATCAAACACTAACGGGTTCTTCTAGAAAGACACTTGAACATTAGTAGATTTATGTGTTTCCCATATAAGGCTGTTTGAAATCCCTTTTAAACCACTCAACATTCAAAAGCTCAGGTAATGTTATCCGCTATCGCAAAAAAAAAAAAAAAAAAAAAAAACTCGGTGTTTAAATAGGCATAATTTGAACTGTAATGGACAAACAATGAAATGCTGCAAGGGACTTGGGTACAGTTTTAATGCTCAAGTAATGATATCTTATAATGCACATATCTTATTTCAGTAATAATGAAGCCATGATCTCAATAACAAAATGCAACAGTGAGTACAGACACTTACAATAGAGAGGTTATGATCCAATAACCGATGTATCAACCTTTGTGTATCTAAGGTTAAGGAAATATAATAGTAAGTTAACACCAAAATCCAATCAATAATGAAAATTAGGGTTAAAAGAAAAACAAAATAGCAATACCTTAATACACTTACACTGAATAGAACGAAAGCCAATCTGCACCGAACCACCGAAGATGCGACAACATCAGATTTAACAACAACCTAATATATCTGAATAAGAAGCGGAAAACAAAATCAATTACAAGATGAATGTTAGCAATTTCAACAGCTCTGTTAACGAAATAGTAACAATTATCATAGAACAAAAACTACAAAATATATGAAATCGCCTAATCCCTCCAACTAATAACATCCCTGCACCAAAAATTACATAAGAAATTATATTAAAAAGAAACAATTATGAACACTAAATGAAAATGAAATAACACCTTAGAAATTGGAAAGAACGATCAAAGATATAACAAATTAAAAAACGGGATAACAAATAATACTAACCTGGTTTACACTTCGAATCAAAACAAAGTACAGCAAACCATTCAAATAGAATCGATCAATAAGATGATGAAGGGAAGGAATCATTACTGTCAAGGTTTTCGCACAGATTTATTGAGATCTGAGGAGGCAGATGATTCGGCGTTTAGGGTTTTGGTTGAAAAAAGGAACGATGATTGAGAGAGAGTATAAAAGAAACTTACATAATACACTTAAACCAATACTCGCACCAGACGTATGCCATGTGGATTGCTTAGGTGGCTTAAGCATGGGGTGACATGTGCCCCCCAATGGTTTCTTTTATTATAGATATATATACTAGCGGTAAGACTCGTGTGCAAACACGGGTGGTTTCTTAGAAAACCATGCATAACACATATTGATAGAAAGTAAAAAAAAATAATTAGTGCAGACTTACAAAATTGATATAAACTAATAGTCAATAGATTTATTCAACAGGAATTTCATTATGTTGATAACCAAACCACTGTTGTCTATTAACTGTTGATAACCTCTGTTGCTTTCCAGCAGACTTTCCTAAAAACTGTCATCCATTATCTCCAACAGAGTTTCCAGATCGATAGATAGTAAGTATCAGATGTTAGTCAACCCATGTTAAAAAGGTTAGTCATCAGAAATTACAAAGGTTAGTGAACAGATGTTAAGAGAATGATGTTATTAACAAAGAATTTAGTACTCTCATTAAAAATGAGACCTGCAAACTTGTTACTACAATGCCAGATATAAACATTTTTCGAAACATGTGTTCTCAGGATAGGCTTAATGCAGAGCAAGTATCAGATGGTTTCAAAAAGTTGTATTGCTTTCCAACAAACATTTCCTAACAACAGTTCCTCCATTATACCCAACAAACGTTGCCAGGTTGACAGATGTTTAGTATCATCATAGATTTTGTAAAAATTCTTTGTAAACCACATTAGTAGTGGTTGTACAGACTCGTTTCTCTTTATCACAAATCAAAACTTTCAACCCCTTCCTATTTTTTAGCCTAGATACAGCAACGTAGAGTTGGCCATGACTAAACACTGGACGTGGAAGATATAAACCAACATGCTCCAACGATTGTCCTTGACTTTTATTTATTGTCATAGCAAAACATAGTGAAAGTGGGAATTGTCTTCGAGAAATCTTCACTGGTATTCTTTTATCAGAAGGTGTCATCTTTAGTCTTGAAATCAAAGTATGGTGACCTATATTAGTCCTTATGATAATTTTTGCTTCAATCACAACTTTTCCAAGCTTCGTGACTTATAAACGTGTACCGTTACACAATCCCTTTGTCTGATCAATGTTTCTGAGTAACATCACTGGAGCACCAAGTTTCAGTACTAATTTATGATTAGGTAAACCAGATAAATGAAGATTGTTTAACACAACAGGAGGAAACAATGCCATGTTAAGCTCTGATTCTTCCTCAGATTGGCATAAACTATCTAAACTAAAATAAATCTTCTCTTCACCAGGCAGACTCTCTAACAACTCTTTATTTATTGAATCTACTACTTCATTAGTTAGAGCAAGAATCGCTCTTTGTTGGAAATACGTTAAATCCCACAAAAACTTATTCGTGTCCGGATATGTAAATGAAATGAGAGAAGAAATAGGATTGACTTGGTCATGAATAAGTAAATCATCTAGTATTTCAATATCTATCTCACCATCATTTTCTTCACCAAGCAGACCATCACCAAGCTTTAAATTCCATTCTGCAAATTCCTTTATTTCTTTTAAATCTGCTTCCTGACACCCAACTCTTAATCTCATATTCTCAGTTAGCTTTAGTACTTAACAGTATTGCCATATATAAGAAGAATTCAAAGAAGCATTGACTATCATTGTTCGGGTACCTTTAGGGATGACCGGAAGAATTTGTCTAAAATCAACACCAAATAGAATGACCTTTCCCCTAAATGGCTTGGATTCCATGTTCGGTTAACTGGAACATGATATGTCTCTCATTGTTCTATCGAGAGCCTCGAAACAATGCTTGTGAATCATAGGTGCTTCATCCCAAATAATCAAAGTTGCTCTTTTAATTAAATCACCTAACTCAGTATTAGGCTCTATCGAACATATTGAATTCTCATTAATGTTGATTGGAATTACAAACCTTGAATGAGCAGTTCTACCACCATCCAGCAAAGGTGAAGCAATTCCACTGGATGCAACATTCAATACAACTTCACCTTTCGATCGTAACGTAGCTGAGAATATCTTCCAAAGAAACGTCTTTCCAGTTCCACCATAACCATATACAAAAAACACACCTCCATCACCTTTTTCAACCGCTTCCATAACAATTTTATATATCCTTTCCTGTTCGGCAGTTAAACACTTTACATAACCATCATGTTCCCTTTGAAGAGCTAGTCTGTGATACGATAGTTCTTTCATTGTCAATCGATTGTTCGACGATGAAACATAATTGTCCGGAACACTTGGTATATCATCAAAATTTCTCACTGTACTTCCATTGATAAGTAGCAACTTTTCAATTTCAGATAGACATATATTTTCAAGTTCTTCTTGTTGAAGAATCAAATCTAAACAAATGTTGAAAAAAGTATTAGTTTTTTCCCAATAACAAATCTATTGCATAATTTTAATCTAGTTGTATATAACTTTAATAAAATAATCACATTACCTGCAATACCAGTTATCTTTCATTGCTGATACAGAATGTCTTCACATAACAGGGACTTCGTTTCCGACCAAAAACACCAGGACGAGATATCGAATTTGACAGCAACAACATTACAAAAAAGTCCTCAAGAAATCTCCGGTTGACCATGTGTTAGCTTCTTTGACAGCATTAACATATTCCTTATCATCATCCAACAGTCCCCGTGCAAAACATGCATCTTTAAATGTTCCAAAAACCTGTCCATCAACTATTTTTATATCTTCAAAATAGGTTGGTCCCTTAATATGATTCAGTAAAATCCTTAAGTAATAACAATCACCAAGTGATGGTGGGACATAATGTATCCTCCCAATTGATCCATACGGATGCTTTCTTCGATTCCATTTGCGATTTTTAGCTTTCCATATATAATATCCCGAAAACTGAACATACCTCAATGTCCTGGCAAATTCATCAACTTTGATACAATTCATCCACTCTGTAAACATTGTCATTTTCACAGTTGGATCAGTAACAATATCACACAAATTATCATGATCGTTATACACAATACTCTGACCATCTTCACAATGAAAAGGCAATACATCAACATCAGGATATCTATAATGTATATCATACATGAATATTCTCCAAGCAGCTTCACAAGCAGAGATATATCTATAATCAAGGTATGCTTTTATCTCGTCTATAGCTACATTCTGTTGCGTATCATTGTTGGTGCTATTGGATTGAAAAACAGAAGTCGTGACTCTATGTCACACCCCAACCGTGACGGAATCATCGGGGCGCGACACTGAGCGAAATAGATTGTCAAGAGAAATTCCATAACAACTAAATTACCAGATAGTTAATATTATGCCCCATACCATAACCCATCAAGTAACTAATTATTAGAGACATAGATATCTCAAAACAAAACATGTTTCAACAACTCAGATTTAAATAAATAAATTGTCTTTGTTTGTTTCTAGACTCTCATTCATACTAGGTTCCACAAAGCAGGTAAGCACAACATCCTAGGCAATCAAACACCTGTCACATACATTAAAATAGAGGTCAATACACATAATGTAAAGGTGAGCATACAAGTTTAATAGATATAATAGAGTTCGAAAGCGTTTACACATAACTAGCATGTATCATGTATAATGTGAAGCTAGTAGGTTATCGACAATGAAATATGCACAGACTAGACTGCGAGTTGTAGAATGCGCAACACATATCACCACCGTGACACGTGAAGAGGTAACCTTAACAACCCCTGTCCACGACAGGTGCTGAGTCCAAACAAATAATACTATCGTTGCTAAGGCGTCAGGCAACAATCACTGTGTTAACATAACATACAAGCATTCATTGAGTAACGCATAACACGCAACAACAGTCAGCGTATAAATAGTGTTTGTGTTGTGTGATTGATATGATTTAGAATAAGTAACGTATGTAACACCCAAAAGTGCATAAAGCAAAAAGGGATTTAGTATACTCACAACAATGGAAAACGGATTGAAGGGAGTGCTAGAGTGATTAGCCTGAACAGTTAATGATAGCATAAGTGAAGAGTGGTGCGTAAATCGGTGAAAAGTGACCAAGTGTCGAATGGTAACCCGATCGGATGGCAATCTGATCGGATGGTCATTCAATCGGATGTCAATCCGTTTGGATGGTCATCTGATTGGATGGCCATTCGGTCGGATTGACATTCGTTTGGCAAGGATGTGTCTGTGTATGATGGCTTTGAAGTTTTCATTGTAGCTTTTTGAAAACAAAGAAGTATCTCTACCCATCAGGTCGATCGATCGAACGGTCGATCGATCGGATGGTGATCCGATTGGCAAGGCTCCTCAGTTGAGAACAAGTTCACAGCAGGATGGACACTCGATCGAATAGCAATCCGATCGGATGTCAATCCGTTAGAACTGATGTTCCTTGAAAACTAAAAATGATGAAGTGTTGGTGCTCAAGTGCAATCCGATAGGATTACGGTTCGATCGGATGGCAATCTGATCGGATTGCGGTTTGATCGGATGGCAATCCGATCGGACGACAATCCATCCCATGATCCTGATCGTCTTGAACTTGACTATTTTGAAAGGTTTTGTGGTTTGCTTGACACGGTATGACAACGTGTCAACAACGGAAACTCCATCAGAACCAGACTATCCGATCGAACGGGAATCGCCCCAATCCGATCAGTTAGCTTTTCATGACGGATGGCTTCATGTCCAACCAGAAATCAACTGTCTCGTTGATAGGATTCAGATCTCAAACCGGAACATCACTAGAGAAGAGTGGAAGGCATGAATGAGCTCCAAATCTATGGGTTTTGAGTGCATTGAGTGTAAATGAGTTGAAAGAAAGTTAGAAACCACCTTTCAATCCTTTTAATCTTGAAAATGTTTAGATTTATGCAAAATTGTTGTGAAATCATGTGGAAATCCTTCAGATGTGAGTTGTTCTTGGTGGAGTAAAGCCAAATCTTGAAGTTCATAAGAACTCCATGATGACATCATCCTAAAACACCTCAAACCCACTGATTTCAGGTTAAAAGTTAAGATTCAAAGGTGAAAATGATGAAGTAGTGTGTGTAGATCACAGAAGTACAAGATTTGAGTTGAAAACTTACAGGAATCGCGAGAAATCGATAGAAAGAAGGCTTGAGCGAGCTGGTCGAGTGAGAGAGCTGTCACATCACTTGTGATGTGACAAGTGGGGTATTTATAGGTTGCCAAAAATAGAAAGGAGGGGCAAGGGTCGGATAGGATGGCACCGATCGGATGGCGCCTCGATCGGATGGCCATTCGATCAGATGGCCATTCGATCCAAGTGTCCGACGAGTTGAGTTTTGGCGTTTCGTTCAGCGTGTTGAGCGTTGCGATGCGATTCGAGTGAGCGATGCGATAGTATTACCCATTAGTTACACAAATAACCTAACTACTATATCTAACATACAATCACTATAAATAACTTGCGTTTAACGTTTAAAGTTTGCGATTAGATTACGATTGCGATAGAATTGCGATTGCGATTAAACACCTCAGCATAAACATAACATACATAAGTAATACATAATGGCACACACACACGTAAAGCAATATCCATAACACATAATTCGAGTTGCGAACGCGATAGCGATGCGATACGGCGATTAGCGATTAAACATGCGATTAAACCTCGATTATTAATAGATACTCCACATAATACAACTAAAGCGATAAAATAAAAGAATTCGATTACAAGTCATTAACGTACAATCAATAGTTAAGCAAGGGGTGACAGATCCCAATTAGCAATCTTTTCTTCCTTTGACTTTGACTTTAACTTGTACTTTGACTTTCCAAAAAGTGGGTTGTTACAGACTCCCCTACTTTAGGAAATTTCGTCCTGAAATTTAAGAAGTAGGCGTAACAAACAGTTGCGGGTACTTCGCCTTCATGTCACTTTCGAGTTCTCAGGTGAACTCGGCGCCGCGTTTTCCTTCCCAGCGAACCTTCACAATGGGAATGCGTGAGCGTCTGAGCACCTTGGTTTCTCGTCCCATGATCTCAACAGGCTTTTCCACGAAGTGTAATGTTTCGTCCACTTGTAAATCTTCAAGAAGGACATGTAATTCCTAGTCGGCTAAGCACTTTCTGAGGTTCGAAACGTGGAAAGTCGGGTGGACGTTACTGAGTTCCTCCGGTAGTTCGAGTTTGTAGGCCACTTTTCCAATCCTTTCCAGAATTCTAAAGGGTCCAACATATCGAGGCACGAGCTTTCCTTTCTTGCCGAATCTGATCACCCCCTTCCAAGGTGCAACCTTTAGGAGTACGTGATCGCCAACGTCAAATTCAAGGGGCTTGCGGCGTCTATCGGCGTAACTTTTCTGTCGGCTCCGAGCTTTCAACAAATTGTCTCGAATCTGGAGGATTTTGTCAGTCGTTTCTTGCAACAGCTCAGGACCGGTAATTTGCGCGTCTCTAATCTCATGCCATACAATAGGCTATCGACATTTCCTTCCATATAATGCCTTAAATGGTGCCATTTGGATGCTAGAATGATAAGTGTTATTGTACGAGAATTCGACCAAAGGTAAGTGCGTGTCCCAATTACCACCGAAATCTATGACACACGAGCGAAGCATGTCTTCAAGGGTGCGAATAGTTCTTTCAGCCTGACCGTCGGTTTGGGGATAGAAAGCGGTACTTAGATTAAGAGTAGTACCGAGAGCAGATTGAAACGTTTCCCAAAGACGCGAGGTAAACCGACCATCGCGGTCAGAGATGATGTCACGAGGCGTCCCGTGTCGACAAATGATCTCATCGGTGTAGATTCAGGCTAATTTTTCTACCTTAAAGTCTTCTCGTATCGGCAGGAAATGAGCTAATTTAGTCAAATGGTCAACGACAACCCAGATGCTGTTATGAACTGATTGAGTACGCTGGAGTTTCGTTATGAAGTCCATAGCTATACTCTCCCATTTCCACATCGGGATCTCGGGTTGAACGAGTAAGCCAGATGGTCTTTGATGCTCAGCCATGACTTTGGAACAAGTCAGGCATTTCAAAACATAGAGAGCGATATCCTTCTTCATGCCCGGCCACCAGTACTTGTAGCGCATGTCTTGGTACATCTTGTCAGCACCGGGATGAATAGAATACCGGGATTTATGGGCTTCGTCCATCAGAAGTTGTCGCAAGTTCGTGCGCTTGGGAATCCAAATTCGGTCCAAATAATGAAAGATACCATTCGATTTATTCTTGAGTTAGGCACCATCGTTTAGAATCCTTTCCTTCTTCAAAGTACGTTCGGTAAAACAAGCATGCTGAGCATCACGGATAAGAGCTTCGAAATTAAACTGGGCTTGAGAATTACGAACGCTATGCAAATAGCTTCGTTGACTGAGAGCATCGGCAATGACATTCGCTTCGCCTGGATGGTAACGGATCTCACAATCATAATCGTTGAGGAGTTCTACCCACCGGCGTTGACGCATATTCAGTTCCTGGTCAAAGATGTGTTGTAGGCTCCTATGATCGGTGAAGATCGTACACTTGGTATCGTAAAGGTAGTGTCGCCAAATCTTTAACGCAAAAACAACTGCGCCAAGCTTGAGGACGTGTGTGTTGTAGTTCTTCTCATGGATCTTGAGTTGTTGAGTGGCGTACGCGATAACCTTGTCCCGTTGCATGAGAACACAACCAAGACCAAGGTTTGAGGCATCGCAGTAGACTACAAAATCGTTGTTTCCGTCGGGCAGTGAGAGCACGGGAGCATTGCAAAGCATAGCCTTGAGAGCTTGAAAGGCTTCCTCCTGTTTAGTTCCCCAAACAAAAGGTTTATCCTTATGCGTAAGAGAGGTAAGAGGCACAATGATCTTAGAGAAATCTTCGAAAAGTCGGCAATAATAGCCCGCTAGTCCGAGAAAAGAACGGACTTTGGATGGGTTCTTGGATGTAACCCAACTCTTAATAGCCTCGATCTTCGCGGGATCGACATGAATTCCTTGACTATTGACAATGTGACCCAGGAATTGGACCTCCTCAAGCTAGAATTCTCACTTGGAGAACTTGGCATTGAGACGGTTTCCCTGGAGTAACTCAAGAACCAAACGTAGATTCTGTGAGTGTTTGGATTTTGACTTGGAATAGATCAGGATATCATCAATGAACACGATGCCGAAGCGGTCAAGAAAGGGTTTGCAAACGCGATTCATTAGATCCATGAAAACTGCGGGAGCGTTAGTCAAACCAAAAGGCATGACAACAAATTCGTAATGACCATAGTGGGTTCGAAAAGCGGTTTTAGGTATATCCTCCTCTTGAATACGTAATTGGTGATAGCCTGAGCGTAGATCGATCTTCGAGAAACATGTAGCACCTTGTAACTAATCAAACAAATCATCGATTCGGAGGGGATAGCGATTCTTAATAGTCAGCTTATTCAACTCCCCATAGTCGATGCACATCCCGAACGATCCGTCCTTCTTTTTGATGAAAAGGACAGGCGCGCCCCAAGGAGAGGTACTAGGGCGAATGAAGCCTTTATCAAGAAGTTCCTGGAGCTGACTCGAGAGTTCGCGCATTTCAGAAGGAGCGAGTCGATAAGGCACTTTAGCAACAGGATTTGCTCCAGGAATGAGGTCGATTCGGAAATCGATATCACGGGTGGGAGGTAAACCAGGTAAATCATCAGGAAATACGTTAGGGAATTCACAAACAACGGGAATGTCTTTCACTCCTGTGTTTCCTTTCCTTTCCTTCTCCGCTACTACAATGTTAGCCAAGAAAGCTCTGTATTCCTTGCGGAGATACTTGCTCGCTTGGACACATGACATGAGTTTAAGACCCTTCGAAGGAGTTTCGCCATACACACAAAGTTGATCACCATTAGGGAGCGAGAAACGAATCATCTTGTCGAAGCAAACAACTTCAACACGATTTTTGCGAAGAAAATCCATGCCTACTATGATGTCAAAACTACCGAGCTGCATCAGAATAAGGTCGATAGGGAAGACGTGATTGTTGAGTTCAAGCGTACAATCACGTAGAACAGAATTGATGGCGACGGTTCTTCCGGTGGCAACTTCAACATCGAACGTCGAGGGGAGATGTGCGTGCTTACGATTAAAGAGCTTTTCGAATTTAAACGATACAAAACAGTTATCTGCTCCAGTATCAAACAAACACGAAGCATATATACCATTCACAAGGAACGTACCATTGACCACATTGTTTTCTGCTTGAGCCTGGCGGGCGTTGATGTTGAAGGCACGTCCGCGGGCTGCTGGCTGCTGCTGTTGGTGTTGTTGCGGCTGCTGCTGGAGCTCTTGTTTCACCACTCTGTTGGGTCACATGTTTGCAAAGTGGTTGGGATCACCACATGCAAAGCAAGCTCGAGCGTGAGCTGCGGGTGCAGGAGCTGCTTGATGGCCTTGAGGAGCAGGAAGTAGAGCTTGTTGAGCGGGAGCTTGACCTTGAGCTGGAGTTGGAGCTTAACATGAACCTGTATGGCAGTTTGCGGTGAAGTGGCCATACATATTGCAATGAACACAGAACCGGCATGCGAGACCCACCGGGTGATGATAAGTACAAGTAGGGCAAAACGGGTGTGGTCCAGTGTAGGCATGCTTGGCAAGCGGTGCATTGACCACAGGTGCCGCTACTTAGCGGTGTTGAGGCTGCGGTTGGGTAGGAACTATTTGGAGCGGGGCAGCAGTAACTGCACAGTTCTTGTTGCTGGAGCTATTGTTGTTCTTCCTCTTGCGACGTGAGAGCCTTGAAGATTGCGGTGTGGCGGTCGATTCAGCGGTGGGAGCAGCGGTGACTTGATGCAGATTCTTGGGGGCTTTGTCAAAATAACCAGCCCTGACTCGCTTATTGTTAATCTCAGCGGCGAGCAGGTAGGTTTCCTCAATTGTTATCGTCTTTGTAGCCTGAACAAAGTCTACAACGCAATCCGGAAGAGCACGGATATACTTCTTGATTGTAATATCTGGGGTAGTAACCTGACCAGGGCAGATAATACTTAACTGCTTGAAGCGAGCAGTTAAACCAACGTTATCTCCGCCATCCTGCTTAATATGCCAGAATTCATCCTCAAGCTTTTGGAGTTCATGGGGAGGACAAAACTCTTGCATCATAATGTTCTTCAACTCATCCCACGACAATCAGAAAGCTGCATAATGTCCTCGTTTGTTCATCTCGGCCATCCACCAGCGCGGGATTGGAAGACGCCGGTAGCATTAACAGTGCGTAGGTTTTCTGGACAGCCACTTTGGCGCAGGGTGACTTCGATAGAATCAAACCATTGAAACATGGCCATAGGACCATCCTCGCCGGTGAACTCTTTTGGTCCGCAGGCTTTGAACTGCTTGAAGCTAAAAGCAGCCTTAAGAGTATCGGTTCTGGACTCCTCCGAGGACTTTGATGCGTGTGTAGTGTTTATATATATTTAAGTATATTTTAAGCCCTTTTTACACGTTAGTCAAGTTTTAAATTTATAAAACAAGATATTTTACTAACACCAAACACACATATGGGCAAGTGCACCCATCGTGAGCGTAGTATAGTGTTGGCAAGATACCGAGGTCGTCCAAGGACACAAGAGCTTTTAGTACCGGTTTATCCTCAACGTCTAATCAAATCAAAAGTTAGAAAAGGGTTTTAAACTAGAAAAATAAAAACTAACTAAAATGCTGAAAAATAAAATAAAAGTAAAAACAAATAGACAAGATGAATCACTTGGATCCGACTCGTGTTTAGTGTAACCTTTGATTATTTCCGCACGTTTGCACTTTTTAAGAGATTATCTTAGTTATTGTAGTAGGCCCCTCTTTTGAAGGTGACGGTACCCTCAACCAAGTAGTTTGAGTCAGCAAGGATACAATCCTAAAGGGTCGGATTATTGAAAGATAATTAATTAAGTTATTAATGAATGTTATGGTAGGCCCCTCTTTTGAAGGTGACGTTACCCTCAGCTAAGTAGTCTGAGTCAGCAGGGATACAGTCCTAAGTAGTCGGGTTAAAGTATTAATAGTAGCTTACTAAATTTGACCCACCCAGGTCCTTGCAGGATCTATACACTGAACAAGGCAAGACTCTTACCAAACCGTTCCCTTAACCCCCGACCAGGTAGCCAACATACCTCCATATAGACCGTGGAGATATGAATGGTGAAAATCGTTTACTTTATATAGACAGTAAAATAATGCCAAGACACCACGGACAAACGATAAGGAAGAATCACCTTCAACATAAGAAACTAGTTATTAAAGTCATTAATACATAACCAAATAAAAAGTGCGGAAAGATTAAAAATAAAAAGTATTACACTAGACACTTGTCTTCACCAAGTGATGTAAGAGAATTAGGCAAACATGGCCTTTGATTGTCAAGAACTCTTACGGTCAATCTTGGATCCCGAGCCGACTCACACACTCTATGATGGATGATGGTGTTGTGATGGTGGTGGGTGGTGGGTGAAGTGTGAGAGAGGTGGTGTGCCAAGGGATGGTTTGCAAATGAGCCAAGCACCCCTATTTATAGGCTGAACAGAGGCTCGGGCACGGCCCCGTGTCCATTGGGCGTGGACACGGTCCGCCTTCATTCTCTTTCTTCATTAATTGCAGTTTGTCTGCATTAGTTGACAACGCCCCCGTGTCCGTTGGGCACGACCCCGTGTGCAGAAGCGTATCTGTACTATCAAGATTTCCCCAGATTATGCGAATCTTAGAGTTTACCACGGCCACGTGTCCGCTGGACACGCCCCCGTGTTCACTGAGCACAGCCTTCTGTCTTCTTGATTTTGCTTGGGAAGATGCTGTCGGGGGGTCGGGCATGCCATGTTTGTTCCTTTTCTTGTATTTATATTAGATTTAGCTGCCTTTTTGCTTCTTTTGTTCATTTGAGCTCATTTAATCCTGAAAATACAAAAGGAAGACAAAAACACACTTTTTCCAACATTATTACTAAAAAAGGGTTAGTTTTATGCCACATTTGATGTAATTTATATGTTGCATTTTGCACACATCAGACTCGCTAGCATTCTCATTCAGTTCACTGACGATTTGTGGGATGACTTTCACCATTTGCTTAGAGACGAGAGCGGCGATGCGTTTGTCATCTTGGTTTCAGCGAGCTGCGCGTGAGTGGAATGATCCAAACGACGACATTGTCTGCAACAGACATCGCCATAGGACTCAAACACAATTTCAATTAATCCTAGTATAGTCTAGCGATTTCATCATAAAGCTCTGGAACACATCGATTCACAAATGCACGTAGGCACATAACCATAGAACCACATAAGCACATAAACACATAAGCACATAAGCTAACCTAAACGCATATTTTGCACGTATTCACCTATCCTTCACATCACCTATAGCGATTAGGTATAGCGAGTGCGATTAGCGAGCAGCGATTGCGAATAAGGACCAGTGATTTGTTTGCGTGGTGTGAATTGTGTGTGTTTTGGTGGAGCGAGAAACGTGGAATCGAAACCATCAGTACCACCGTACTGTTTATCTCAAAATGCTAACAAATAAACACATAAAACTCAAAGTTTTCACATGAAATCGTTCATGAAAGCGATAAATCACACATAAAATCGAAGAGAGATTGTCTTTGCTAGATAGACGTCGACTACCCAAAGTGATTCGACTATTCATAAGGACCTTAAGTGCACACTTTGACCTTCTGGACTATGCTCTCGCTTCAATTTGAGCGATCGGCACGCATCCTTCCAGTTATAGCGCGACCCAAAGTCGTTGGAGTCCGTCGAGACTTTGGTGAGAGTTTTGCAAAATTAAATGTATAGAGCAGAACGAGTCATCAAGGTTCGGGTTTCACCCCTGACTTAACGACTACATCCCTGTTTGTTGTGATGAAAACATGAGATAAATATGGAGATTTACGTCGAAGTATGGATTTCACTCCTAGTTAAATGCAAATTATTTTGTTTATAGTAGAAATAGCAAGTCAAACGAGTGATTCGGTCGAGAGTTTGCGGTTTTCACACCTATTCTTAACCAGATCATCCGTTTGTGTGTGTATCCAGCCTTAGGAAAAGCTTATCTTGCGCGGAACTGTAGTATGCAATGTTCGCGCAAGAGTGTAGTGTACAGGGAGTGCGAGAAATAGCGAGTAAGCTCGTACAAAGACCCATATCGGTGGTTGTTAAGGTTACCTCTTCACGTGTCACGGTGGTGATATGTGTTGCGCATTCTACAACTTGCAGTCTAGTCTGTGCATATTTCATTGTCGATAACCTACTAGCTTCACATTATACATGATACATGTTGGTTATGCGTAAACGCTTTCGAACTCTATTATATCTATTAAACTTGTATGCTCACCTTTACACTATGTGTATTGACCTCTATTTTAACGTATGTGACAGGTGTTTGATTGCCTAGGATGTTGTGCTTACCTGCTTTGTGGAACCTAGTAGGAATGAGAGTCTAGAAACAAACAAAGACAATTTATTTATTTAAATCTGAGTTATCGAAACATGTTTTGTTTTGAGATATCTATGTCTGTAATAACTAGTTACTTGATGGGTTTTGGTATGGGACATAATATTAACTATCCGATAATTTAGTTGTTATGGAATTTCTCTTGACAATCTGTTTCGCTCAGTGTCATGCCCCGATGATTCCGCCATCGGTTGGGGTGTGACAGATTGGTATCAGAGCCATAACTGTAGGGAATTAGGCAAGACTCGACCTAGTCCGGGTCGATGTCTTAGAAACGACCTAGTCTATAGTCTAAGTACCAACAGACCGACTTGTGCATACCCGGTATGGGTCTTTGTACGAGCTTAGTTCCGCGCAAGAGTGTAGTGTACAGCGAGTGCGAGAAATAGCGAGTAAGCTCGTACAAAGACCCATACCGGGTATGCACAAGTGGGTCTGTTGGTACTTAGACTATAGACTAGGTCGTTTTTAAGACATCGACCCGGACTAGGTCGAGTCTTGCCTAATTCCCTACAGTTATGGCTCTGATACCAATCTGTCACACCCCAACCGATGGCGGAATCATCGGGGCGCGACACTGAGCGAAACAGATTGTCAAGAGAAATTCCATAACAACTAAATTACCAGATAATTAATATTATGCCCCATACCATAACCCATCAAGTAACTAGTTATTATAGACATAGATATCTCAAAACAAAACATGTTTCGATAACTAAGATTTAAATAAATAAATTGTCTTTGTTTGTTTCTAGACTCTCATTCCTACTACGTTCCACAAAGCAGGTAAGCACAGCATCCTAGGCAATCAAACACCTGTCACATACGTTAAAATAGAGGTCAATACACATAGTGTAAATGTGAGCATACAAGTATAATAGATATAATAGAGTTCGAAAGCGTTCACGCATAACCAGCATGTATCATGTATAATATGAAGCTAGTAGGTTATCGATAATGAAATATGCACAGACTAGACTGCGAGTTGTAGAATGCGCAACACATATCACCACCGTGACACGTGACAAGGTAACCTTAACAACCCCTGTCCACGACAGGTGTTGAGTCCAAACAAATAGTACTATCGTTGCTAAGGCATCAGGCAACAATCACTGTGTTAACATAACATACAAGCATTCATCGAGCAACACGTAACATGCAACAACGGTCAGTGTATAAATAGTGTTTGCGTTGTGTGATTGATGTGATTTAGAATAAGTAACGTATGTAACACCCAAAAGTGCATAAAGCAAAAAGAGATCGAGTATACCCATAGCGATGGAAAATGGATTGAACAGAGCGCTAGTGTGATTAGCCTGAAAAGTTAACGATAGCATAAGCGAAGAGTGGTGCGTAAATCAGTGAAAAGTGACCAAGTGTCGAACGGTAACCCGATCGGATGGTCATTCGATCGGATGCCAATCCGTTCGGATGGTCATTTGTCGGATGGCCATTCGGTCGGATTGACATTCGTTTGGCAAGGATGTGTCTGTGTATGATGGTTTTGAAGTTTTCGTTGTAGCATTTTGAAAACAGAGAAGTATCTCTACCCTTCAGGTCGATCGATCGAACGGTCGTTCAATCAGATGTTGATCCGATTGGCGAGGCTCCTCAGTTGAGAACAAGTTCACAGCAGGACGGTCACTCGATCGGATAGCAATCCGATCGGATGTCAATCCGTTAGAACTGATGTTCCTTGAAAACTGAAAATGATGAAGTGTTGGTGCTCAAGTGCAATCCGATAGGATTGCAGTTCGATCGGATGGCAATCCGATTGGACGGCAATCCGTCCCACGATCTTGATCGTCTTGAACTTGATTATTTTGAAAGGTTTTGCGGTTTGCTCGAGACGGTATGACAACGTGTCAAACAATGGAAACTCCATCAGACCCAGACTATCCGATCGAACGGGAATCACCCCAATCTGATCAGTTAGCTATTCATGACGGGTGGCTTCATGTTCAACCAGAAATCAATTGTCTCGTTGATAGGATTCAGATCTCAAACCGGTACATCACTAGAGAAGAGTGGAAGGCATGAATGAGCTCCGAATCTATGGGTTTTGAGTGCATTGAGTGTAAAAGAGTTGAAAGAAAGTTAGAAACCACCTTTCAGTCTTTTTAATCTTGAAAATGTTTAGATTTATCCAAAATCGTTGTGAAATCACGTGGAAATCCTTCAGATCTGAGTTGTTCCTGGTGGAGTGAAGCCAAATCTTGAAGTTCATAAGAACTCCATGATGACATCATCCTAAAACACCTCAAATCCACTGATTTTACGGTTAAAAGTTAAGATTCAAAGGTGAAAATGATGAAGTAGTGTGTGTAGATCATAGAAGTACAAGATTTGAGTTGAAAACTTACAGGAATCGAGAGAAATTGAGAGAAAGAAAGCTTGAGCGAGCTGGTCGAGTGAGAGAGCTGTCACATCACTTGTGATGTGACAAGTGGGGTATTTATAGGTTGCCAAAAATAGAAAGGAGGGGCAAGGGTCGGATAGGATGGCACCAATCGGATGGCACCTCGATCGGATGGCAATCCGATCGGATGGCCATTCGATCAGTTGGCCATTCGATCCAAGTATCCGACGAGTTGAGTTTTGGCGTTTCGTTCAGCGTGTTGAGCGTTGCGATGTGATTCGAGTGAGCGATGCGATAATATTACCCATTAGTTACACAAATAATCTAACTACTATATCTGACATACAATCACTATAAATAACTTGCGTTTAACGTTTGTGATTAGATTGCAATTTCGATAGAATTGCGATTGCGATTAAACACCTCAACATACACATAACATGCATAAGTAATACATAATGGCACACACACACGTAAAGCAATATCCATAACACATAATTAGAGCTGCGAACGCGATAGTGATGCGATACGTCGATTAGCGATTAAACATGCGATTAAACCTTGATTATTAATAGATACTCCACATAATACAACTAAAGCGATAAAATAAAAGAATTTGATTACAAGTCATTAACGTATAATCAATAGTTAAGCAAGGAGTGACAGATTGCAATTAGCAATCTTTTCTTCCTTTGACTTTGACTTGTACTTTGACTTTCCAAAAGGCGGGTTGTTAGACTCTATCAGGCCCCTTATTAATATATTTAAACAAATATTTGATAGAACCTGACTGGTTGCACCATTCAACGTTAACGTGGCACTGATACTTTCTGAGGAAGAGAGCCTTGTAAGGAACTACAAATCTATTATCAAGTGCCACACCATTCTTAACTACTGTATTACTTGTTTAACGACGACGATAGACAGGATATCCTTCAGAATCAACACAAGTCTCATCTACATATTTTTTTGGAAACTTTTTAGAACATTTTTGCTGAACCATACATGGACAAAGTGGGTTGTCTGTACCACATGGTCCATGAATCATAAATTGCTTGACAAGCTCATATAATTCGGGATATCATTCTTTATCTGGTATCTTAGCACTAATAACACAATCAATATCAGATGCAGTTTAAAATTTGCTTTCAGAACCCAAGAACAAACATATGTGAGCATGTGGGAGTCCACGCTTCTGAAATTCTACTGTATACATAACTGAAATTTTTCAACAGTGAGCTGTTAGATAAATATAATTAGATGTTCAAAGTAAAAAATATAACTAAAGGGTACCTGCTTGTATATCACCAAAGAATTTATCTTTCTTGAAATCTTTTATAAGATGATCCAGTTTACAGTTGAATAATCTAGAGATAATATCCGTTATGTCTTCAGCATTAAGAGCTTTATCGTGCAAACATCTGTTAATCTCAGGCCAGTTTGGATTACAAGTCACCGTTATGAATAAATCGGGATATCCAACAGACTTGCAATTGCCATAGCATCTGTCGCAACCCCCGATCCCTTATTCCCGGGAACGGGCGGACGCGATCTCAGTTGTGGTGGTATCAGGATTATTTAATCTTGCAGCGGAATTCTCATCAGGACCGTAGTTAGGAAACGTTTATCAGAGTAAAAACCACCATATTTGGTATTAATAATAACATGGGTAAAACCCAAGTTTCTTATTACAACACATTTATAGGGATAAACCCTATTTTATTGAATTTAAAACATCGTTATTAGGTAACTTTTATAGCCACATTATCCCCAAGCCTTTAGTGCTCTCCAGCTGGCTTTTTATTAATTGGCTGTCACATTGAGTTACCTGAAACGTGTTTTAAAAACATTTGTCAGTCAGAAATACTGGTGAGTGAATCCCAGTTTAATCAAGTTTAAATAAAAAGTCACAGTGAACAGTATTGAGAGCGATCACATTGTTTATTTCTACACAATTATTCCATTAGTACTGTCAAACCTGACTTGTGGGTCATATTACCCATTGGCTAACTCATTGTCCAATGGTAACGTATTGTCATCCCGACTTACTACTCGCAAGTAGTACAAATTTTGTATACAAAACCCCAACATACCGGCAGTAATTGAAGAACTACAAAGACTCAATCACTGCTAAATTTCATAGTAAAACATTTAAGGTTTGGTAAAACATTACCAAAAAGATTATAAAAAAGAGGATAAACTCACATTGCTATCTTAGGCTTCTTGTAAGGGTTTCCTGGCTATAATCTATAATTTATACAAATGTACATTGGTTAGTATCATAACCCTTTGAAATTATTAATGATACCCTCCCCGAGACGGCATTCCAACAACTACGTCGGGCAGAACCACGACAGTTGTTACGGAACCCTAAATCAATCGGGCAGCGTAACTATTACGAAACTGGGGTTATAATACTTACAACGGAGCAGAACCTCGCTAATTAGGGGTATAATACCCGACTATAATATGCCTTCTACAGAAATTTAGATTGAGAATTGAGAAATGAACGAGTTCTGGTTGATCCCAATGGCCTTCTTATATAGTTGCTGATTTTAGTCCTGTCGCAGCCCGCGTAAAACATAGGCCAAGGTTACGCGGCCGCGTCAACCTTGGTCAACACTATAGCTTAGTCCGGTCACCAAGTAGACTCGACACGATATCGACACGTGTCAGCACTGGATGTCTTCGCGTGTATAGGTCTATCGCGGCCCGCGTTAGTTTAAGCTGAGGCTTACGCGGCCCGCTTGAACTAATGGAATCAACGAAATCAGGTTCTAGCCCTTATACTGCCCGCGTAAATGGTTAAGGTGGGTCTACGTGGCCCGCCTTAACTTACTATTTCTTATTTTTAATTTATTTTATAAACTATAACGTATTTCGGGCTCGGTTTTCACATACGGGGTGTAATTAAAGACATATAAGGACATTTTACAATATACTAGAGTGTCAGAATATTATGAGGATGTTGGTTTTACCGAGGGTTGTTACATTCTCCCCACTTTGTTTTAGAGCTCGTCCTCGAGATCTTATTGAAACAAATGCGGATATTTCCTTTGCATTTCTGATTCTAGCTCCCATGTGTACTCAGGTCCTCTTTTGGAGTCCCATTTCACTTTGACTAGAACTAGTCTCTTATGCTTGAGATTCTTGACTTTCCTGTCTTCAATCTGTAGAGGTCTTTCTACAAACTTGAGTTGTTCATTTACCTCTATATCCTTAAGAGGTACTATCAATGATTCATCAGCTAAACACTTTTTAAGATTAGATACATGAAACACATCATGTATTCCTGCCATTTCCTCTGGCAGTTGTAGCTGATAGGCTACTGGTCCTATTCTTCTAATAATCTTAAAAGGCCCAACATACCTGGGACTTAGCTTTCCCCGTTTGATGAATCTTACCACTCCTTTCCAAGGAGAGACTTTCAATAATACTTTATCTCCTACTTGAATTCCAATGGTTTTCGCCTGTTATTAGCATAACTTTTCTGTCTATCACGTGCTTCTTTCAGTCGTTCCTTGACTTGAATAATCTTGTCAGTCGTCTCTTGCACTATCTCAGGTCCAGATAATTGTTTTTCCCCAATTTCTGCCCAACAGACTGGGGTTCGACACTTTCTTCCATAAAGTGCTTCAAATGGTGCAGCATTGATACTTGTGTGATAACTATTATTATATGCAAAATTCTATTAAAGGTAAGTGATCGTCCCAATTACCTCCGAAATCAATTACACAAGCTCTAAGCATGTCCTCCATTGTCTGAATTATCCTTTCACTTTTTCCATCCGTTTGTGGATGATAAGCCGTACTCAACTTTAATTTAGTTCCCATTGCCTTTTGGAAACTTGACCAAAAATGAGAGGTAAATCGACTATCCCTGTTAGAAACAATTGATAAAGGAATACCATGTAAAGAAACAATTTCATTTACATACAATTTAGATAATTGTTCCATACTAATTGTTTCCTTCATTGGTAAGAAATGAGCTGACTTAGTTAGCCTATCTACAATCACCCAGATTGTATCATTTCCTTTCTTTGTTTTGGGTAATTTAGTAACAAAATCCATTGTTATCAATTCCCATTTCCACATCGGCATTTCTAATTGCTGTAACAAACCTGAGGGTTTCTGGTGTTCAGCTTTAACTTGTGAGCAAGTTAAACATTTAGAAACATAAGCTGCTATATCCTTTTTCATTCCTATCCACCAGAAATTTTTCCTTAAATCCTGGTACATTTTATCACTTCCTGGATGCATCGTATACTTGGACTTATGAGCTTCTTCTAATATACGATGGTGTAGATTTCCTAATTTAGGTATCCACATTCTCTTTTCATGGAATCTCCAAATTCCATCTGTTCCTTGTTTTAATTCTTTCAACATACCTTTTAACTTTTCAGTATCTTCCTTGATTACTGGTTCTTGTGCTTCTCTTATTTGTTCATTTAAATCTACTTGCAGATTTAATTTAAGAGAACGTACCCTTCTTGGCTTTTCATGATACTTTCGGCTTAAAGCATCTGCCACTACATTTGTTCTTCCTTCATGATACTGGATATCACAATCATAATCACTAAGTATCTCCATCCAACGTCTTTGTCTCATATTCAACTCCTTTTGCTTGAAGATATACCTTAAACTCTTATGATCAGTGAATATGGTAAACTTACTACCATAAAGGTAATGTCTCCAAATCTTAAGAGCAAAAATTATAGCTCCTAACTCTAAATCATGGGTTGAATAATTATCTTCATGATTTTTAAGTTGTCTAGATGCGTAAGCTATAACCTTTTGACGTTGCATTAATACACATCCATAACCTAGTTTAGAAGCATCACAATAAACTACAAAGTCTTCAGCTCCTTTTGGTAATGCTAGTATGGGTGTATGAGTTAATCTTTGCTTAAGAATTCTAAATGCTTCTTCTTGTTTTAATCCCCATTCAAACTTAACAGATTTACATGTTAACTTAGTTAAAGGAATGGCTATTCTAGAAAAATCTCGAATGAATCTTCTATAATAACCGGCCAATCCTAAGAAACTTCTAACCTCGGTTGGTGACTCAGGGGTTTTCCATTTAATAATTGCCTCGATTTTTGTTGGATCTACATGAATTCCTTCATGATTAACTAGGTGTCCAAGGAATTGTACCTGTTCTAACCAAAATTCGCACTTATTGAATTTAGCATAAAGCTTTTCTTTTCTTAATAGACTTAAAAGTGCGTGCAAATGTCTTGCATGATCCTCTTTACTCTTAGAGTAAATTAGAATATCATCTATGAATACAATTATGAATTTATCCAAATATGGCTTGCATACTCGGTTCATCATGTCCATAAATGCAGCTGGGGCATTGGTTAAACCAAATGGCATGACAGTAAATTCATAATGACCATACCTCGTTCTAAATGCGGTTTTAGGAATGTCCTCTTCCTGTACCTTTAATTGATGATGTCCTGACCTTAAATCGATTTTAGAGAAAAATCAAGCTCCTTGTAGTTGATCAAACAGATCATTGATTCTTGGTAATGGGTACCGATTCTTAATCGTGACTTTGTTTAATTCACGGCAGTCAATGCACATACGCATTGATCCGTCCTTCTTTTTAACAAACAGTATCGGCGCTCCCCATGGCGACGAACTTGATTGTATGAATCCTTTCTCTAACAATTCGTCTAATTGTTTCTTCAGTTCCTGCATTTCAGCAGGTGCCAAACGATAAGGTGCTTTGGCAATCGGTGATGTTCCTGGTAGTAGGTGAATTCTGAATTCAACTTCTCTGTCTGGAGGTAGTCCTGGTAATTCTTCTGGAAAGACATCTGAAAACTGTGACACTACTGGAATATCTTTTAGTTCTTTTCCTTTAGTGTTAATGATTATAGAAATCAAATACACTATAGAACCTTTTCTTATACAACTTGCAGTTTTCATCACAGAGATGAACTTATTGGACCTAGAAGGTTTATCTCCTTTAATTGTGATCGTTTTACCTTTAGGTGAATTTACTTGAATTGACTTTTGATCACACAAAATATTGGCTTTATTGGCTATTAACCAATCCATTCCTAAAACAACATCGAATCCTACCAGATTCATGGGATAAAGATTTGCAATAAATTTCTGATTTAAAATTTCTATACTTGCTCCCTGCATGATTTCAGAAATTCTAACGGTTTCTCCATTGGCTGTTTCTACTAGACATTCTTGTGGTAGTTTAGTTAATGACTGATTTAGAATTTTGCAAAATGATGTATTAATAAAACTTTGGTTCGCACCAGAGTCAAATAATACTTTAGCAAATATATCATTAACTAAAAACGTACCAGATATAACGTCTGGGATCATCTTGGCTTCATCTGCAGTCAGAACAAATGCTCTAGCATTTTTAGTATTCTTGTTGTCTGCAGCTGGGATCAATTTTGGACAGTTTGGCCTGATATGACCTTTTTCTCCACAATTGTAGCACAATCCATTACTGGATTTCTTCTTGCAATTTTCTTCCTTGTGCCCTGGCATCTTGCAATAATTGCAGATAATGGAGCATTTTCCCGAATGCTTTTTCTTGCAAACCTTGCAAAAAGGTGCAGAAGTAGAACCCACATTCCTACGGTTGAAATTTCCAGAACGAAATTCTTGAGTAAGCCTTTGGGTTAAGTTTCTCCTCTGATCTTCTTCTCTAGTACGGATTAACTCATCTGTCAAGGTATTGGCTAGTTCTACAACTTCTTCTATAGTTTGAGGTCTAGCTGCCTTGACTACGTGTCTAATCTCTCCAATTAATCCCCAAATATAACGGGAGATTAACACTGGTTCTGGTGAAGCAAGAGTTGGCACTACTCTGGCATATTCAAATAATATTTTAGTGTATCCCTTACTATCCACACCAGTCATTCTAAGGTTTAGGAATTTGTTTGCTATCTGTTCCTTTTCATTGGGTGGGCAGAATTTCCTTTCTACTTTGTTCTTAAATTCTTCCCATTCCATATTGTAGGTTTTATCACTTCCTCTTGTCTGGAGGATAGTGTTCCACCATTCTAGTGCTGCATTCTTAAACAGATTAGAAGCAAACAGTATTTTATCTTCTTCAGCACATTTACTTATCCTTAAGACTGCCTCAGTCTTTTCTATCCAGTGTAGAGTTGCAATGGCCCCTTCATTTCCTGAGAATTCCATTGGTTTACAAGACCAGAATTCTTTATAAGAACAACCATAAGGCATGGTTCTTCTCCTTTTGGGAATAGGCATTTGAAGTATAGGTCCATTGTTCACGCTATGTTCTGGTTCAATTGGTCGCTTACTGCTATGTTTACTTTTATTATTCGCTTCTTGAACCGTTTGAAGAATAAATGGCATTGCATCTATAATTCCCTGTGCCACTATGTGTTGGATAGCACTATTATCCATCTGATTTCCATTGTTATTGATGCTTGGGTTTTCATTAACCACGTTAATGTTACTCTGTTTATCGTTATTCAGATTTCCTTGATTTTCTTCGTCGGCCATTTGAATTTTAAACATTTACCCCATATTAATATTACAATTAATATCTAATATAGTTAATCACATGACACACAATCTAGCAAAAAACGTAGATCATTGCTACTATACTCTTTTCATATACTTATGCTTCTATTACATACTAGTACTGAAATGAAATGAAATTACAATACCAACAGAAATAGAATCACACTAATAGTAATATGCATCCGTACACACATATTTTATTATTATTATTATTATTATTATTATTATTATTATTATTATTATTATTACTACTACCATTCCTCCATTCATACATTCACGGATATGGATTTATCCAAAAATCCATATTGCGTTCATCGTACTTCCATACGAGACGCTCTCCCACCTGACGCATTCTCTCACTGCTTTCTAAAATTTCCTCCCCAAAAGTCCTAAGTTCTTGGACATTTTCTGCACTCATTGGGGGTGCAGGTTCTCGGACTGGGTTTGGAATCTGGGGTGCGGTTTCCTGATATGGGGGTGACAGTTCATGAAATTGGTAAGGATCCTCTAATATTTCCCTAATATATTCATCTTGGTAATAGGGATCTAAAGGGTCCATACCTGGGTAGGCTTCTATATTCTGTATGGGTGGATAATCCTGGATAGGGTAACGTTGCACAAAGTCCCTATTATCGTCCCACCAGGGGTCGTAATTCGGGTCTAGGGGGTTTGGTGCAGGTACCCTAGGGATTTATTCTGGGTTAAAGTCGTGCATCTCCACTTGGTTTTCCTGGTTTTCTATCTCCATAGGTTGTTCTGGGTTTTGTGGTTGTGGGGCTACTAGTTGTTCCAGACTTGGGTCAGCAGCAGTTGTAGCTAGGATATGGAAATTAGGTAGTCTTCTATTAAGCATATCCTGTGTATGGGCATCTGTCTCTCGCTTAATAGCTGCTAAAGTTCTTTGCTGTTGCAATTTTCTCATTCTCTTCCTACGAGCAAAAGATTCTTTACTGAACCATCCTCGTTTCTTATTAGGAAATGGTTCTTCAGATTGAGCTCTAAAAGCAAATATTCCATCCTCCTGATCAGCAGTATACCGTGAAAGGGCAGGCTGTGATGATGTACCCTCACTCTTAGGTGAATCAGATAACTGACGATTCACGTCTGATGGTCTTTGATCACTCATACTGAAAACTAACAAATAGTCAAATAACACACAACACATAATTACAGTTATGCACGTAGTTCCGTAATTTATTTCCTAACACAAATTTTAAAATTTTTAGTGTCAGCAGAACACTTCTTTGGCTCAGACCAGTGGCTTGTGACAACCGTCACTTTTCCGTATATTCCGTACACGAAATGAACAGTAATTTATGCTTAAATGACTGTGCATGATCTGGTTTACCAGACAAATAAATTTCTGAATTCCATACAAGTGAATTCATGCATGATATATTCTACAAGAATTACGTTATGATAGCGTTGCGTCAAAATACTAGTAAACTCACCGGTAAGACACATCGTGTCAACAGAACTACAGAAAGTAGTCAGACATTAGAATTGGAGTCTAGGTGTAGGTCCAACGTCAAGAATGCACTAAAACCCAAGAGTACATACAAGGGTTTTATTATAGGCTTTCCAGAAGCTAAAATACGCACTAAAAAGCACCCGAAACGCACTTCAAGTGCAGAATTTATTTAAATTCAGCAATAACCAGCATTATGACAATGAAACACTGTGCAGAAATGTCGTTTTATCATCCAAGATACTTCCCTAAGTGTCGAGGATTGAAAGTGTTACTAAAGGACACTTAAAAGACACTAAAAAGTGTAATTTAGCACTTTAACGAACCGGTGCCTAACCGAACAACCAGATATTACTCAGAACACCAAAATAATGCTAGAAGCATTGTTTTTATTTTTCTACGCCAGTTAGGGTCCCCGAATACCCTAACACCCGCCACAAGACACTATACACTAGTAACTAACTTAAGGGTCCTACTTAACATAACTAATGCTTAACCAGCTAGTTGGAATCGAACCAAACCCCCTCCCTTGTAACCGAGTTCGGTCACCATGTAGGTGACACCAATTGTACTTGCTAGATTATAATAATCCATGTGCTTAGAATCAAGTGGACATAATTTCCATTGGATAATTTTGCTTGATGGTTTATAAATATATCTCATGGTTTTCCTAAACACTTAACCACCAACAACAAAAATCAACACTCCTCTCTCCTCTCCTTGCTCCTCTCGGCCGAGAACACCCACAAGCATCCATCCATCGTCGAGCTTTGATCATATCATATCAAGAGCATACAAGTGTTGAGGATCACATACGAGGAGGCTTGGTGCATTCGGAACGCGAAGGACCTCACCCTATTGCTTTTATCCACGCATTTTTCGACTAGTTTCTTCCCTAGCCTAGAGCTAGTT
This sequence comes from Helianthus tuberosus, assembly GCA_030545235.1. Classification (NCBI taxonomy): domain Eukaryota; kingdom Viridiplantae; phylum Streptophyta; class Magnoliopsida; order Asterales; family Asteraceae; genus Helianthus; species Helianthus tuberosus. The sequence goes on along the minus strand of CM060370.1, from coordinate 180,641,400 downwards.
GTAAGTGCTTCTAATCACCTTCTTGATCTTGTCTAAAGTGGTTAATAAGAGATTTGTGGGTTGAAAATTATGAACACTAGAGATCAAAGTTTAAAGTCTTGTAAATTATGATAAACTTGGTGGTTAAAAACTAAATAATAGTGTAAAACTTATGGAACTTGTTTTGTTATGGTTATTTATTGTTGTTGGATGCTAGTAGGGGAACGGATCGTCATCTAACCACGCTAGGTCATGTTCATGGAACATGAACTAGCACTATGTTTAGTGTAAAAATAACTAGATGACGAACCCTTTCACTCATAAACATGAACTTGTGTAAAAACGATTTTACTTGTAAAATAGAGTTTTAAACTAGTAGATCTAAAGATCTACAAGTGGTATTTTCGAAGAACCAAGTAAAATATACACAAGTCTTATTTTAAGCCGGATCTTACACAACTAAAAATATTTTTGAGAACCAAAAAGTGTGTAGACACTTGTGTAACGAAAGGATCTAACCAAGAAATATTTTCGTAAATACCGACTAGAAGTTGTAAAACTTCATATTCTTTAAAATAAAGTTTTCGAGATAATGATTTTATTTTTAAAGATGGAAAGACTTACTAAATGTGCTAGTAAGTTACTACACATTTTTACACAACTTGCAAGTTCATGTGATTGCGATATATGTTTATGCTGGACTAGTTTGATGATGATTGGAAATTGATTGGTTGAACTTTTTAAAAGAAAATGATACGCTAGTAAGCGTGGCCACCTCCAGTTACAGAGGAAACTCTGGAGAAATTTTTACAGAAAATAACACTTAGAATATTTTTGGTGACAAGTGTTAAGGATATATTTTTGACTTGTTTTCCAAACAAACTTCGCCATGATGTTTATTACAAAATTACCAAATACCGGAGGTGGATTTTCATAAATGGAACTTGTTAAATATAGATTTAGAATATATATATTTATCGCTTGTGTGATTATGTGATTATTTTGTGAACTAGGTATAGATTATTTTTTTTAGTAAAAATAATATGACGTGGAGATACTCGTAACGAGTAAAAATACAAAAAAATACGCATGCAACCTAGTTAGACAAAATACATAATTCGGGTGCAAAGTGCAAAATACAAAAAGCTTATATTTATTTTTGAGAAAATAATATAAGTAAGACATTTAGTTAAAAATATAAAATATTTTTAACACAAGAAAATATACACAAAAGAGAGTGACTGTACTTGTGCGACGCAAGTCTAGTGACTAACGTTAAGAAAACGCGTATAGGTTACGACGTTAATTAAGCAAATCCGGTGAAGTTTACGACGCACAGGAACGCAAAGTTGTGAGTTCATGCTCCCCCTTTTCTCTAACTGTTTTTGGTTTTATAACTCTCGGGGGTGAAATACATGTTACAAATATTATAATTTTTACAAAGGGTAAAAATACAAGAAGCACTCTTGGTGAGAACGAGAACCGAGTGCAATATGATTTGAGAATACGAGAAGCACTCGTGGTGAGTGCAATATGATGAGCTTTAAGAAAAGCCTAGAAAATACTAGATCATGTGAGCTTAAACTAAATATTGAGATGCCATTAATACTTAATTAGGGACGAGGGTTAGATCTAACGGGTACGGCCGAGCCCCACTCGTGGTCCTTATGTGACCTCTTGAGTGCTTCGGTGTCCCAGTCGAGGTTAATCGACACAGTCAAGGTTAATCGACACAGTCGAGGGAAATCGACACAGTCAAGGGAAATCGACACAGTCGAGGGTAATCGACACAGTTAAAGGAGAAAACACTAATGCTCCCTATGTCCTCACATGCCTTGAAGGAGAATATACTAATGCTCCCTATGTCCTCACGTGCCTTAATGTCCTTGTATAAACAATCATTTAAAACGTGGGGTACACAAGAAAACTTGAATGATTGATGTGCTCGAAACGGGTTAAATAAACTAACTAAATTTACCCTAAATTCTAGACTCTCTAAGTTTTAAATTTATAAGACTAAGACTCTCTAAACCCTAAAACACACAACCGGCAAGTGTACCGATCGTATGTAGTATAGCCTAAGGAAGTCCGAGTATCGAACCCAAGAGACTCTACTGATTACGCTAAGACTCTATCTAGACTTAGACTGACACGAACCTAAACTATTTGTTTATTGATTGGGGGGGGGGGGTTTCTAAAAATCCTAAAAATGCAAATAACGAAAACTAGCTAGACTAGACGAACTAGACACGAACTCACACGAAAACTGAACTCAAGGATGATGAAGGAACTACCTAGACAGGAATCCTGATTGCTTTTAGTTATGATTATAATTGAAAGTTGTCTGCTATGGAACCGGGATCTTGAAATTCTCACCTATCGGGAAATCTAAGGACCGTTTTAAGAGCACGCTAAGATCCCCTAAAGGTTGTTAAACTACCGGTTTTAGACTCTCTTACAAGACATCTAATGGTGTTTATAAAAGTATCCTACAAGGCTCACTCCCTTACGAGACCTAAACCAAGGATAGGTTTGTTTTCTCAGCTAGACTTGCTAGACAGCAGCAAATAGGTTAACTTTCTAAGAAGGACCCACCTTGCGGTTTAATCACTTAGACCTAGCAATAATCTCGCACCTTACAGCTATTGACGATTAGTAGAACACTTGATTTTATTAAATTACCGATTCTTACTTCTAAGGTTACTTGTGCACTTTTCACCCTAAAGGATCAAAGGTTTATTATGTGATATAGACACTCACCAAAACCTAAAACCCTAGCCCGACTCTATTCCGTGATAAAGACCGTCACCAAGATTCAAGCGAAGCAATAATCAATAATAAAATAACATCAAGCACGCAAACACATCTAACCGATAGAACAAACCGTTTACAATTTATAAACAATCCATAGCTTCCAAAATCCAATAATAATCAAAACCTATTCAATCATTCAACCATGTCTAGGTAGTAACAAGAAATCTAGCCGCTAAACATTGTATCAAACGACATAACAATCATTAATAAATCAGAATTCATCATGAATAAACAAAGAACAAACGAACGAGAAGAATAAACGAGAAAATAAAACCCGAAAATCTTCAAACCCGAGCGCTCCTTAGTCTCCCACGATGATTCCTAGCTTCCGATCTTGTATGCGTATCTCCCTTCGTGCCTCCGTGCGTCTGCTGTGATGATATTATATTCGTAGAATTGATGTGCGGCTGCTAACTTCTCCTCCAAGATGTTTTGTGTCGAATATATTAAAAATAATGGGCCTCTCCTTCTTAATTCGTCTGATGTTGACTATATGCGGCCCACTGATATTGTTCTTCGAAAAATATCTCCTCCAGCCCCTTCTTTTGCAAGTTTAGTGCGGCCCAATCACCTTCAAATCAAGATAATGATGATTCTCTTTTATAAAAACCCAATAACCCTCTTGGTCTGTGTGTATTGGACGATGATGTGATGATGAGAATGTTGTTGACTCCTTTTATTTCTTGTACCACAAATACACGTGAATATAGCTGCCCACATGTGCGGCCCAATGTCAAAAGTCTGCGAGCCCAATGTCTCCTTTCTTGTTAATACTATATAAATAGCGGGCACGGTCCAATCAAGGAAAATAGCTGCAATTTCACTTCGGTCCCTGGCGGCCTACTCTACTCAACTGGCTAGTTATTTAATTGTTACTCTTTTTTTCTCCATTTGCACCAGAACCTGCCAAAACACGATATAATATAATATAATACTAAAACTAAAAATAATAGATAAAAACTATACAAAAATTATACATTTTACACGGGACAAATATGTGTATTTTACCCTACATCAATGATACTTGAGTACGTGGGGTACTCAAGAAAACGGGAATTATACTTGAGTACGTGGGGTACTCAAGAAAGACTTGAATTTATACATGACACATACTATGTTTTCATACAAAGTATAAAAACATGAAATACAAAAACGCATGAACTCGCTCAACTTTATGTTGATGTTTTCCAAAATTACATGTATTTCAGGTGACAGGATGGGTCTTGGTGTCACACCCCAATTTTCCACGTGTCACCGGTGGGCCCGGTGGGGGAGTATCGTGACGTGGTTGGCAACATAATAGTCAAACAACACAATATATATGAATGCACAGCGGAAGCAAAGGATATTTATTATTACATTCCGAATATGAAGTAATATTCAGTATTACAACGGAAGTAAAGGATCCACAGGCGGATCTTAAAACATATCATTTGTTCAACAGACTTTAGACGCCTAGAACTTGCAAGATTCCTTATTAGCGCCCTGAGCTCCCAGCCAATTACGTTCAGTACCTGTCACTTAACCCTTTTGGAAAATACGTCAGTTTTCACTGGAAAATACGTCAGTTTTCACTGGTAAATACACTCAACCGACTCATTTGAAAAGAGTTTAAGAAAATTGATTTAGATGCACCAGGCACAAAACCTTTTGACACTTGATTAAAATGCACAGAGGCAAAATTAATCTTTTATAACTTGGGAAAATTATTTGTATATAATCTTGTATACAGTTTTACTTATTTGTCGTCCGTTAGGGCCGGTTTGTAGGGCCGGTCTAGATTAACAGACACGCCACAGGTATAATGCCCACGGGCTATCATCCTCTAAGTGGATTACCAGTTCCGGTATAATGCCCACAAGGATGATACCTCGGAGTGGATTACCAGTTTTCACATAATGCAGCTGTCAGGTGTATGCCTACACCCCGTGCTTAAGTCGTGGCCATTACTTCGAATGATGCCAAGGATATCCGGGACATGGTCATTAACCCCCAAAGGCCATACACCAAATAAAATAAAATAATACATATTAAACAGGTTATGTAAGTACATCAATCACAATCCGATTCAATGACTACATACACCCGACCAAGCGGTACTTTTATAGTACCGTATCCCAAGCCCGTATAGGGAAAATAAGTTAAGAGTATTTACCTGAGCTAGCTCCTGTCTTAAATAGTAAGAATTTAATAACTCAGCCGTGTTCACCTAAGTAAGCGTAGGTACCATTTACCGGAAGGCTCTAGTCTGGAATGATGGTATAAATAATTTATTAGAATGCTAACGGGTCTTTAATTAGTCTTAAGCTTAGACCGGTTAGTCTTACAGGAAGATACGGTTCGTACGCACGATTACGCGAAGACCGAAATAGAATGTGATTTAGACCCGACAAGTTCGGAGACTTGCTTAATTTGGGTATTTAATACACACTTTGAATTTTGAGACAAAACCGATAAGGTTTGACCCGTTTCGGCTAACTTATATAAACTAGTTATATAAACCGATCCGAACGCGAATAACGCGTAACGGGTATTCATAGAGTCATTTACAGGTTTCCTTAGTTAATATGCCTTAAATATGTTGTGGTATCAGTAGGATACCTTCCATTATGCCCAAAACGAGTTTAATCTCAATTTAAGCCCCGTAGGGGTATTTTGGTCATTTACCTAAGGCATATATACTACCTGTCATACAACTACTCGAACGATGTGACCATAAGGTCACTTAATGTGTTTGGTCGGATCCTAATGATCGACCAAACGGGTCGGGTTCGAAAGTATAAGCGATTGTTTAGATTGCTTACCTTTACGACCCTATATAAGCACTAAACTAAAAGTGACGAGCTAAGCATGTTGAAACATGCTTAACTAAGTTAGAAAACAAGTTTGGTATCAAAACAAACAGTTTTGATACCCATAAGTAGTTTGGTTACAAAATACGCAAGAATACGTATTCTGGCCGAAACTACGGCTCGTCACTGAGCCTAGATAACGTGGTAATCAGTAGGTATAGTCACTAGGGACTATAACCATCGTGATCACGCTCACGTTATGAAGTTCAAACGAACTTCGCATCGACCATAAACTGGTCAATGCAGAAAGTCAAGCAAAGTTTGACTTTCGGACCCGTAAAGCAATAAAAGAACGAAAGAATACTTACGAAGGGTCCCCGAATGCTAATCGTGATCACAATAACTCAGGTATGGAACAATGGTTCCAACTTAGAGTCAAATAGATCAGATTCTTGTAAGTAATGAGGTTGGATGGCATGGGTATTTATAGTATTCGGGTAACCGTTGAGATCGTTTCTTGGAAAAGGGGAAAAGATCTAGTCCGTACACTTGTTGAAAGGTTATGGAAGCCACATATCATCTTTATCTTAGTGACTAAGCTACTAAGAACATGTGGTTGTGGTTGAATCTGCTGAAAACAGGCTGTTTAAACATTGCACCTGGTCTGGAGACCCCATACGCATCGTATGGTATATATACCATACGCATCGTATGGGTGAACTTTGGCAGAATTACAGTTTTGGTCCCTGAACTGTATTTAGGCCATTTTTGACACGTTTAAGGCCCGTTAACCCCATTTCAAAGCTCTAAAATGAAGTTAAAGTATAGGGAACTTAAAATGTATTCAAAAATATGTCGGATGTCGGTTCGTTTGGCCGTACGATCGCGTTGTTCGGTTAATTACGACGGAATGCGCACATGCGCGAAAAACGATCCAAATGACGCGACGAATGGATTTTTGGCAAGCCAAACACTAAAGCATAATATAGTCATGCTTACATAAATTTTTGGATGTCCGGATGTATTCAGAACGTATGTGATGCGCGAAAATGCAAACTTATGCACTTTTTGACGCTTTTAGTCCCTGATCCTTCTACACTTGATCTTAACATGACTTCTTGCACTTTGAGCCCTCTAACTTGACTTTTAAGGACCTTAAGACATAACCAAACTTTGTTAAGTCCTTGGGTAACTTTATGGTTACCTGAGAAGTCATAAATTTCAACGTTGACGCTTTTAACCCCTCGTACACGAATTTGATCATAACTTCCTCATACGATAACGAAACTTTATGAAATTTATATCGTGCATTCTAGTGAGCATAATTTACATTTACAAAGCTTCGGGTTTGTCAAAAGGTCACTCAGAGGTATATCTTTAACATGTTGACACATTTAACCCCTGTAGTTTGTAATCTCTCACTTTCTTTCACAATTCGCTTCGTATGATCCATGATCCATTCGTTTAAGGTTATTTACATCATGTAGGGTTATTGTAAAGTATATTTATCCATTGTTGACGTTTTGAACCCTTATATTTACACAGTTTCATTGTTTGTCAACTTTAGTCCTTCAAGAACATTCTTTCACACGTTCAAACTTATGACACGTGTCATTACATTATAGGACGTGAATTTTCGGGGTGTTACATCCTCACCCCCTTAAAAGAAATCTCGGCCTGAGATTTACCGAAATAAAGAAAGTACTCTTTGTCGCATAAAGGACTTAACTTTTATAGCATATCTGGAGTCTTTCCAAGCTCCCTTAGTGGCTCTTATATTAGGCGTATGTATCCTTTTTGAGCTTCTTGATCTGTCGATCCTAAATCGATACAGGATGCTCATCACATCATAATTCTGCATATCATTACATGATAGTGCTTCTTGACTTATTGGCGGAACACATCCTCCAGTCACTATTCTGCAATGTATTGCGAGCTCCGTCAAACTCCTTAAGTAGGTTTCTGATTACAAGCTACTTGATCTTGATACATTCAATTCCTTCGAATGATTTCCATATATTCAGAGCTTAACTAGCCTGATAATTTCACAAATTTGGTACACCCTTCCTGGGTGATATCTTTTGTTAAACCATATTCCCAACAAGAACTTAGGAAGTTTGCTATTTTCATAACTCCTCGATTTCCTGCCGTATACTGGCAACCTACAATCGATTATGGATTTGTATGATCTTATTTGTTGTCCCCCAGGCAACTTTCAGATCTTGATAATTGGACTTACCAATTCTCTATCTAAAACTAAACATTTAACACTCCATCTATACAAGGTCTCCCAAGGAGTAACCTTAATACTTACATATCCATTATTATAGAAAAGCTTTATCTTTAAGGTGAGATGGTTATTCCAACCACTGCTTAGCTAATGTTTAGGGAATAGCTAATCCTTGCCATTAGTCGAACAGATCGACGATCCTGGGTAGGTAATAGCGATTCTTAATTGTTGCCTAAATAAGGTTGCGGTGATAATGCATACGCAAAAGGAACCGTCTTTCTTGTTTATATAAATCGGAGTTCTTAGAACTTTGGATTTTGGCTTTATGAAATCTTCTCTAGAAACTTATCAATTTGGCTCTTAGTTCTTCCTACTCCCTTGGTACTAACTGATATAAGGCCCTTACAATAATTGCAGCCCTAAGCGGGATGTTTGTCCTAACATCCTCTTGCCTCTCAAAAGGTAAACATGGTAATTCCTATGAAGAAAATAATCGTGACACACATAGAGATGTCATAGTTGTCCGTGTTCTCAGGCTTTGATTCATCTATCGATGTCGATGTCAAATACATGACACATTCTCTTTACAATAGCAAAGTTGTCTTAAGTAGGGATACTTATAAGGACATTTTATATTGGATATCTTCTTTGAATACTACTAGTCGACTTTAGCACAATACGACCATTGGGATATCTTAGGGGTTCCATGTATTAAACCTCCATACTGATCAGGCATGGAAATAATCTATGGGACACCCTACGATACGCCAATTCCTCATATGGCACTTTTATCAAACATAGTTTGGCATTCGCAGGCGACAGAAAACAATGAGAAAATAGTTAAAAATAACATAGGTTGTCGTACTCTATGCGAAGAAAGAGTACTCTTCGATTTTTATCACTATATTGAGTCCTTAAGTATGCAACCAAAAGTTTGCTATAAGGATATTAGAGAAGTGATTTCTAATAGATATTAATATCAATATAGGATTTGTTGGAGCATTTTCGACGTAATATCGTCACTTTCTACCAGGCATTAAATGACCGGAGTCTTAATCAGGTGGAGACAACAGTTCTCAACCTTTATCATTCATAACATATTTATATGTGCCAATATCAAATAAGTTTCTGCATAAACTGTTTGATAAGGAAAGGTACATATTATACTATTATTATTCTGCATCATTTCTTGGGCGTTCATCCTGACAATTCGTGCGTTTGTTCTCTCGGCCTACTCGGGCTCCTTCGCGTACTTAGGGCAGTTGGTCTTTATGTGCCCTTTCTCGTTGCAGTTGTAGCAGGTAGCATCTTTAATCTTCCCGCAATCAACAGTCTTGTGCTCCCTAGACTTGCATATCCCACATGCAGGTGGTCCTGAATTAGAATTGGACTCCATTCTGCATTTTCCAAAGTGGCGTTTTTGGCAAGTCGAGCACCTTGGCTTTTCCTCTGTCCGCTGACCATTCTTTCCAGACCCAGACCTCTCAGAGTCAGTGTTTCCCTTGTGTTTCTTCTCTGATCCTCGTGAGTTATCACCCTCACGCTTCTTCTTACTTTCTTCAGATTTCTTTAGCGACCTTAGCCTGACCGCATCTAAAGTAAGGGACAGAGAGAGGTCAGCTACTGACCTAAATATAGTAGGTCTTGAAGCCTTAACACTGGCTTTTATCTCTGGGGCTAAACCCCCAATGAAGCGAGCAATTCGCTTAGGTTCCGGTGTTATCAGATACGGAACTAGCCTGGATAGGGTATTGAAAGTGGTGAGATAAGCTGGACAATCTAGATCCTTCATCACCAATGCTAAGAAATCTGATTCAATCCTTTCCACCTCATGTTGCGGGCAATAATTCTCTCTAATGAGAGCAGCAAACTGTTCCCACGACAGGCCGTAGAGTGGGATCTTCCCATCAGCTTGAATGAGAGACTTCCACCATGCCAGTGCCTCTCCCTTGAACGATTGGGATACATACTTCACAATATCCTCCCCAGCACAACCGCTGATGTCAACAATTGTGTCCATTTCATCTAGCCAAGTCATACAATCAATCGCCCCTTTCTCCCCAGTGAAATCCCGGGGTTTGCAGGAAACGAAGTACTTATAGGTACAGGACTTGGTACGCGGTTCATTATCGAACACTATCCTTTTGGATGGGACACTGTTTTGATTGGAGGGGTGATGGTCGTCATCATCTTTCTTTGGTTCCTCTTTCTTAGGAACAGATTTAGAGTGGGGTACAGATGAGGCTTCACTATATGTCTCACTATACTCCTGGAATTTCTCCTTCACAGCTTTAGATACAGCTGAGTCAATCAATGTACGAAGTTCTCCTCTGGTTATATTAATCCTTTCATCATCGCGATTTTCCAGAGGGTGACTATTCCCTTCTTCCGACCCCGCCATGTAGTCTTAATTGCTACATAAAAATTAAACAAGGACAAGGTTTTTACGGAAGTTTAAACAGTTTTATCTTTTTGAACTATTTATTGACCATGTTTTTAATACACATATTGGTTAATTTTGATAAATATATAATTATTCAGGATATTTATTATACTCCTAAATTATAAGTTAATAATAGCACAAAAGGCCTAGTCATTTAGACAAGTTCAATTTATAGGCCTTGATTTTATAGAATCGAGGCTTCAAGGTTTGAATCAAAGTTCATTACCTTTTCTTGACAGGGAGTTGTAGGCTACCTCTGTCTTTAGTCCCAGAGGACGTTAGTTATAGCCCGTGGGCACTTCATCCATAAGGGATGATTATATAAATAAGGAAATTTAGTATATCCCAAAATGACTTATGTGATTTTATCATATCACATTTTGTCGAGCATGCTAATATGCTTTCATATGTTTAATAAGGATTTGAATCTCTAGAATAGGTTCTACCATCTTGGTCTTGTATGCCGTGACATTTAGGCTAGGTTTTACCTTTAAGATTCTTTTTAATAATTAACGCAGAGAAATCCTAAATTGAACTGTTAACAAGGATCTGAATCTAATTATGGAACTACCATCTTGGCCCTGTCTTAATGTGACATATGGCTAGGTTTTGTCCTTTTTAAATTTTTCCATTTTTATTATAATGGTAGATCTTATAATATAGGAATGATACTTTAAATATAATCGTTCCTTTAAAATTTAACAAATATATGGTTGCCCTAAACGAGACTTCTATAGCAATTGACTTGCCCATGCAAGGGCTAATCAGAAAAATAATAAAGGAACCAAATAAGGTAAAACGAAACAATTTTGGATTTTTCCTATGTTCTTGTCTAGACTCAAGAATGTGCAATTGTGTAACTGAGATTAAACACAAAAGACTAGTGTTTAATTCACTCAGTGTTGGCTCTGATACCAACCTGTCACACCCCAATTTTCCACGTGTCACCGGTGGGCCCGGTGGGGGAGTATCGTGACGTGGTTGGCAACATAATAGTCAAACAACACAATATATATGAATGCACAGCGGAAGCAAAGGATATTTATTATTACATTCCGAATATGAAGTAATATTCAGTATTACAACGGAAGTAAAGGATCCACAGGCGGATCTTAAAACATATCATTTGTTCAACAGACTTTAGACGCCTAGAACTTGCAAGATTCCTTATTAGCGCCCTGAGCTCCCAGCCAATTACGTTCAGTACCTGTCACTTAACCCTTTTGGAAAATACGTCAGTTTTCACTGGTAAATACACTCAACCGACTCATTTGAAAAGAGTTTAAGAAAATTGATTTAGATGCACCAGGCACAAAACCTTTTGACACTTGATTAAAATGCACAGAGTCAAAATTAATCTTTTATAACTTGGGAAAATTATTTGTATATAATCTTGTATACAGTTTTACTTATTTGTCGTCCGTTAGGGCCGGTTTGTAGGGCCGGTCTAGATTAACAGACACGCCACAGGTATAATGCCCACGGGCTATCATCCTCTAAGTGGATTACCAGTTCCGGTATAATGCCCACAAGGATGATACCTCGGAGTGGATTACCAGTTTTCACATAATGCAGCTGTCAGGTGTATGCCTACACCCCGTGCTTAAGTCGTGGCCATTACTTCGAATGATGCCAAGGATATCCGGGACATGGTCATTAACCCCCAAAGGCCATACACCAAATAAAATAAAATAATACATATTAAACAGGTTATGTAAGTACATCAATCACAATCCGATTCAATGACTACATACACCCGACCAAGCGGTACTTTTATAGTACCGTATCCCAAGCCCGTATAGGGAAAATAAGTTAAGAGTATTTACCTGAGCTAGCTCCTGTCTTAAATAGTAAGAATTTAATAACTCAGCCGTGTTCACCTAAGTAAGCGTAGGTACCATTTACCGGAAGGCTCTAGTCTGGAATGATGGTATAAATAATTTATTAGAATGCTAACGGGTCTTTAATTAGTCTTAAGCTTAGACCGGTTAGTCTTACAGGAAGATACGGTTCGTACGCACGATTACGCGAAGACCGAAATAGAATGTGATTTAGACCCGACAAGTTCGGAGACTTGCTTAATTTGGGTATTTAATACACACTTTGAATTTTGAGACAAAACCGATAAGGTTTGACCCGTTTCGGCTAACTTATATAAACTAGTTATATAAACCGATCCGAACGCGAATAACGCGTAACGGGTATTCATAGAGTCATTTACAGGTTTCCTTAGTTAATATGCCTTAAATATGTTGTGGTATCAGTAGGATACCTTCCATTATGCCCAAAACGAGTTTAATCTCAATTTAAGCCCCGTAGGGGTATTTTGGTCATTTACCTAAGGCATATATACTACCTGTCATACAACTACTCGAACGATGTGACCATAAGGTCACTTAATGTGTTTGGTCGGATCCTAATGATCGACCAAACGGGTCGGGTTCGAAAGTATAAGCGATTGTTTAGATTGCTTACCTTTACGACCCTATATAAGCACTAAACTAAAAGTGACGAGCTAAGCATGTTGAAACATGCTTAACTAAGTTAGAAAACAAGTTTGGTATCAAAACAAACAGTTTTGATACCCATAAGTAGTTTGGTTACAAAATACGCAAGAATACGTATTCTGGCCGAAACTACGGCTCGTCACTGAGCCTAGATAACGTGGTAATCAGTAGGTATAGTCACTAGGGACTATAACCATCGTGATCACGCTCACGTTATGAAGTTCAAACGAACTTCGCATCGACCATAAACTGGTCAATGCAGAAAGTCAAGCAAAGTTTGACTTTCGGACCCGTAAAGCAATAAAAGAACGAAAGAATACTTACGAAGGGTCCCCGAATGCTAATCGTGATCACAATAACTCAGGTATGGAACAATGGTTCCAACTTAGAGTCAAATAGATCAGATTCTTGTAAGTAATGAGGTTGGATGGCATGGGTATTTATAGTATTCGGGTAACCGTTGAGATCGTTTCTTGGAAAAGGGGAAAAGATCTAGTCCGTACACTTGTTGAAAGGTTATGGAAGCCACATATCATCTTTATCTTAGTGACTAAGCTACTAAGAACATGTGGTTGTGGTTGAATCTGCTGAAAACAGGCTGTTTAAACATTGCACCTGGTCTGGAGACCCCATACGCATCGTATGGTATATATACCATACGCATCGTATGGGTGAACTTTGGCAGAATTACAGTTTTGGTCCCTGAACTGTATTTAGGCCATTTTTGACACGTTTAAGGCCCGTTAACCCCATTTCAAAGCTCTAAAATGAAGTTAAAGTATAGGGAACTTAAAATGTATTCAAAAATATGTCGGATGTCGGTTCGTTTGGCCGTACGATCGCGTTGTTCGGTTAATTACGACGGAATGCGCACATGCGCGAAAAACGATCCAAATGACGCGACGAATGGATTTTTGGCAAGCCAAACACTAAAGCATAATATAGTCATGCTTACATAAATTTTTGGATGTCCGGATGTATTCAGAACGTATGTGATGCGCGAAAATGCAAACTTATGCACTTTTTGACGCTTTTAGTCCCTGATCCTTCTACACTTGATCTTAACATGACTTCTTGCACTTTGAGCCCTCTAACTTGACTTTTAAGGACCTTAAGACATAACCAAACTTTGTTAAGTCCTTGGGTAACTTTATGGTTACCTGAGAAGTCATAAATTTCAACGTTGACGCTTTTAACCCCTCGTACACGAATTTGATCATAACTTCCTCATACGATAACGAAACTTTATGAAATTTATATCGTGCATTCTAGTGAGCATAATTTACATTTACAAAGCTTCGGGTTTGTCAAAAGGTCACTCAGAGGTATATCTTTAACATGTTGACACATTTAACCCCTGTAGTTTGTAATCTCTCACTTTCTTTCACAATTCGCTTCGTATGATCCATGATCCATTCGTTTAAGGTTATTTACATCATGTAGGGTTATTGTAAAGTATATTTATCCATTGTTGACGTTTTGAACCCTTATATTTACACAGTTTCATTGTTTGTCAACTTTAGTCCTTCAAGAACATTCTTTCACACGTTCAAACTTATGACACGTGTCATTACATTATAGGACGTGAATTTTCGGGGTGTTACACTTGGGCGCAAGTGTCGTAACTAGAAGTAGACTACAAGTTTAGATGTCATCCACTTTTGTTGAATTATAACCTTGTCAAAGGTCGTGTTTTGAAAACTTAAATAACAAGTGTTTGTGATACTCAAATTTTCATGAATGGATGAACATCGTTTTGATCATGTAGTTGTTTATTATGATTGAATGCAATGATAACAAGCTAGTCACACATCATACGCTTCCGCAAAAGACAGGGTGTGACAGTTTGGTATTAGAGCTTTAGATTGTAGTGAACTAGGATTCTTTCTCGAGTCTAGACTACAATCACTAGAGTTCTCTCACAAAAACATTTTACAAAAAGGTTTTCATTGCATTCACGAAAGCGCCAAGATCCACAAGTCAGACACTTTTCAAAAAATGACAAGGCAAGGACATTAGTAAGGAATACCTTTAAAATAAGGTGCCAACCAAAGCATAGTCTACACGAGTTAGACTTGCCAAGAACAAAATGACCCCCCAAAAACGAGATTTATACGTAATATAATGCATTAAATTGCTTGATTATGCTAAGTAGCATATATGTTACTGATATACATACATACAAATAAGTGTACGGAATGATTATTGACGTGAATAAGATACTTTCGACTCCGACTCCTATTACTGAACGTGACTCGCACGATGAAGCTACCGACCTCGCATCCTTTGCAAAGCTCATGGCTGGGAGTGATTACCAAACAAGATGCTGATCTTACTTCCGTAGGAAATGGCTGCTCTTCCCTCTCGAACGTGAAGATGCCAGACTACGGCGATGATGACGAGGCAGAGGCGGCAACCTTGAACAAATTCTTGACCAACGGGACGAGATCCCTGTGGCTTATGAGAAGCAAGATTGACGACGCACTTCACCAGAAAAGGAAGATGAAGTATTCATCTCGAAGGTGCCCCTCCAAC
Organism: Helianthus tuberosus; assembly: GCA_030545235.1. Classification (NCBI taxonomy): domain Eukaryota; kingdom Viridiplantae; phylum Streptophyta; class Magnoliopsida; order Asterales; family Asteraceae; genus Helianthus; species Helianthus tuberosus. The sequence goes on along the minus strand of CM060370.1, from coordinate 180,626,100 downwards.
TACTAGGAATTTTCTCGAATGTTAGCGCGTGGACCATCGCAAAGGTCCTTTCCATGACAAGAGGTATAAGGACAGTAGTGTCCCCTCCTTGATTGATCATCTGCTTGGACAAGAGAAAACTGGGGTAACTGTGCAAGACAATTTATTATTACGGGGGACCACGTAATAACGACTTGTAGTGCACAGAAATCCTGGTGGACTCTGCGGGTCAAGCTAATGAAAACCATACAAAATTAATCTATAGGTGTCCTCACCTTCATCTGGTAGAACAACACATAGATCAGTACTTTAGCACGTCAGAAAGTAGGAAGCCTGTCTTAGTCTACTTCGTGACTGACACTTCTACCTGCATACGAGACGTTTGAGAAAACGATATTTAAGCAAGAGAGGTGGAACGACATTCAGGAAGAATCAGCGATGATACACTCTCTACCACCTCTACACAAACCACCCCATCAAAGGGGAAATATACGCACCAGTAAAGCTAAAGACCTAAGAAAACCAATGTAGCAGGAAATAACTAAAACTTGAATGACCAAGGCGATGTAGCCTCGAGTTCATTTCAAACAATAAGCCAAGTTGGCAAGCCTATGTGAAGGCTCAACAACTGTTTCCTCGCTCATACATTGATTATATACACGTGTGAAATTGGGTGATTACATAATGGCTTATGGTGCTATGTATCTCATAGACAATTGGAATGTTATCTAACCTACTTCATACCATTTTGGCAGAAGAGAATGCCGCCCAGGCAAGACACAAACACCAGTACGTTGCCAAGGACAGAAGCCGAGCTGCAAGAACGCATCTCACAGGCAATTGCGCGACACGAAGCCCTCCGCTCTAAGCACAGCGATGGCACTACCGAAGATAACCCTCCAACTGGCTGCACCTATAAACAATTCCTGGACTGCAAGCCATTGAATTATGATGGCACAGGAGGTGCCGTTGCATATGTTCGTTGGGCAGAAAAGACTGACTCCATTCTAAGAATGAGTAACTGTTCGCCCCGACAGAGTGTTACTTATATCTCAGGGTTATTTGTAGATGGCGTACTCTCCTGGTGGAACCTTCAGGTTCAAACCCTTGGTGCGGATGCTGCTTATGCACTAAGCTGGGACGAGCTCAAGGAAATGATGGAAAAGAAATACTGTTCTAGGGCTGAAATCCAGAAGATTGAGGTGGAGTTCTGGAACTTGAAAATGGATGGACCGAAGATTCCTGAATACGTCCAACGATTTCACGACTTGTCTAGGGTTGTCCCCTACTTAGTCAAACCGGAATTCAAAAGGGTTAAACGATTCATTTGGGGACTTGTACCCCAGATCAGGAGCTTGGTTACTACCTCAAGGCCTCCAACTATCGCGGAGGCTATCGATTTAAGCGTTACGCTTACTGAAGAAGCTCTACGTGCTGGAAAATTTTCGGAATCTGAGGATAACAAGCAAGAGACTCATGTGGAGTCGTCGAGCAACAAGAAGAGGAAGTCCTCAAACCTAAAGATGAGCACCCAAGTCAACTATGGAAGCTCTAAAACAGGCAAAAGAAAGAAAGTAAAACCGCCGCATGACAGGAAAACTGATGGAGCCATGATGTAGGGTAAAATACACATATTTGTCCCGTGTAAAGTGTGTAAATTTTGTATAGTTTTTATTTGTTTTTATTTAGTTTTAGTATTATATTATATTATATTGTGTTTTGGCAGGTCCTGGTACAAATGGAGCGAAAACGAGTAATATGGAAAAAACCAGCCAGTTGGGTAGAGTGGAGTGTCAGGAACCGAATTAAAATTGCCGTTATTTTCCGTGAGTGGGCCAAATCCATCAATTTCTATTTTATAAAGTGCATGAGCATTTAAATAAGGCTGCCATATGTTGAAGTCTATGCCATCAAATAAAAGAATATAATATATATGTTGATGAGAGGTATTGGCAGACAAAAGTGGGGTGGACATCGAGTAAAATAAAGAAGTTGCCATATTTGGTGAGAATTGCATATGCTATTTTGAGGTAGACATCAGAAGAAACAAAAGGCTGCATACATTAAATTGGATGGATTCACTGGCTCGGCCCAATCACTAGCCGATTTCATGTGGGCTTTCTAACAGGCCATTTATGGCGGCAGATTATTTGAGGGGGTTATTTTTGGTGGACAGCTATTATTTTACTTGGAAACAAAGTAATTTCATAAGATATATATTCGACAGCAGCAACGTCGAGGAGGAGGGCCGCATAACACCACAATTATGAATTATTACGAACTTGGGGCATCTAGAGGCTGTTTTGGTGGCGTTTGAAGGCTCGGGAAGCAAGGAATCGTCAAAGATCAATCGGAAGCACTCGGGATCGAAGAATACGGGTTCTTTAATCTTGTTTCTTTGTTTTACGTTTGTTTTTTTTATTGTTTGATGATGAATTCTGTTTTGACAATGTTTATTGCTATGATTATGGACATACCTATTGGCTAAATTTCTCGTACTACCTAGGTTAATGACAATAGCTTAACAAAGTTTGGATCTTTATTTGATTTTAGCGTGGTTGTGGATCTTTCTTGTATTGTAAAAGCTTTGGATTTCTAACTTGGTGCGTATGTGTGCTTGTGATATTTTATTATTGTTTGTTGCTTCGTTCGAATCTTGGTGACGGTCTTTATCACGGAATAGTTTCGGGCTAGGGTTCTTGATTTAGGTGACTGTCTATATCACATAATAGGTCATTAATCCTTTAGGGTGAAATTGCACAAGTAACCTTAGAAGTAATATTCGGTAATCTAATAAAATCAAGTGTGCTGCTAGACTCGTCGCGGAAAGGCTCGAGGATATTAATAGGTCTAGGTTTGGTTATTAGTCCTTAACATTCCATAGCCTATTAAACCAAGATTAGAACCCATTGTCGCTTTAGACGTTCGCGCGGCAAAGTAGAGCGTCTTACATAAGCACTTTCAAGAAACTAGAGGACGGAAAAGAAATCTAGCAAACCGGTAAACTTAACAGCCTAGGTAGTGCCACAAGAATCGCCTTGAGAGTGTTTGAGGGGCTTAGTGGTGTCTTAATAGGTTTAGTATCTTAAGATCCCGGTTCCACACCACAAAATCATCGAATAGAGATCCATTCTGAGTTAGCTTGCGTCTAGCCTAGGTAGTCTTCATCCATCACTGGTCAGAGCCTTCGTGTGAGTTCGTGTCTAGTTCGTCTAGTATAGTTAGTATTTGTTATTTCCATTCTTAGGATTTTTAGAAACCCCCCCCCCCCCAATCAACAAACATTTAGTTAAGTCGTGTCAGTTTGAGTCTAGATAGAGTCTTAGCGTAATCAGTAGAGTCTCTTGGGTTCGATACTCGGACTTCCTTAGGCTATACTACATTCGATCGGTACACTTGCCGGTTGTGTGTTTTAGGGTTTAGAGAGTCTTAGTCTTATAAATTTAAAGCTTAGAGAGTCTAGAATTAGGGTAAATTTAGTTAATTTAGTTAACCCGTTTTCAGCACATCAAGTTTTTGGCGCCGTTGCCGGGGACTCTTGGCGATTGCGTTTATTGGCTTCGATTGGACTTAATTGACATAATTTGTGCTACTTGTCTTTTGTTTTGTGTTTTCGTGGTGAGTCTTGTGAGTCTATTTGTGTTTTGTAGTTGAGTCATAGGAGTCTAATTGTCCGTGTTTTTGTTTTCTTATTTATTTTATTTTTCTTGAGTCTAGTAGATATGTGTGAAATTTGTGGAGGACCTCATTTTACTGTTAAATGCCCCCAATATGAGGGGTCCTCTGCAGATTATTATGCTAACCCTTTTGTGCAGCCACAACCATATTTTTCACAGGGGTATTCTTTGCAAGGTTATGGTAATCGGCCATATTACAATGATCTATATCAGCAGCCGCAACGTAACCTGGTTCAGACGAGCGATAGAGGTTTTGAGGGTAGTATGAGTAGGATAGAAGAGATGTTCGCTCAGATAATGACACAAAATGCGCAGTTCATAGCGCAAAATCAAGCTACCCTGGAAACCATGGCTGAATATGCGGAGAGAAATAAAAAGAGAGTAGAGGAGTTAGTTCGAGAGGGGGGTGAGCTAGAGGAAGTAGAAGAAGAGTCAGATGATGAGACCATTCCAGTCACGGAGACGATAATGGACGACGAAGTCCCACCTCCGGTCCAGAAGGGTATTATATATGACTTCGGGAGTGACTCTGATGATGAAATAGACGAAGAAGAATGGGTGGCGTATCAGAGGTCGTTAGTGAAGAGAGAAATGGAGGAAGAAGAAGTGGAATTGGGGGATTCCACTGGTTGGATGTTTGGTGCAGAGGAAGAAAGTGAAGAGGTTGAAATTAAGTCTTCTGGGGAGGATGAGGTTTTAGAGTCGGAATTGATCGAACCTACCGCTTACGATGAGACTAAGTGTGGGGATGATCCTGCGAGAGCGGTGGAAGAGGAAGAACACCATAGCTGGCATGTGGTATTAGTGATAGATGAAACTTCAGAATCGATAAAACTGCAGGAGAGGGCAAAGAAACGAAAGAGAAAATACAGAAAACGGAAGAGGACCGAAGGGTTATACAAGACGGAGAGGAAGAAGCCGTTCACGCACGATCATTCTTATCATTACATGCCACGCATCCGGTTTCTTCCAGGTAAGTTTAAGTTTTGGTGGTCTGACCCGTTTCGATTTTTTAAAATATTTTATAATTCCACCAATTTATTTTTGAAAATTTTTGAGGTTCGGGTGGAATTAAACGGGTTGAACAGGGTCCAGGTCAAAGAGAAACCTCCTGATTAAATTCAAGTGTGGGGAGGTTTTGTAGAGTTTGTAATTTTATATATTTGGTATATTTTCGGTGGTGTACTTTGAGTTTTTTATTTTGTACCATGTGTCTAAGTTAGAAGTTTTTGAGTCATTTTAGGTTTCGAGTCGGTATTGCTTTGGTATTTTGCTTGTTTTTGTTGATGCAGGTTTGAATATGTACCACCCGTACTCAATCTCCATTCGGGTGATTTTGGAGCTGTTGATTAAATTCAAGGCATTTATCAAGCATGTCAGTTAGAGTCAAAGCCGATCGCGAACGAAATGCTATACGATCGAGCTGGATTGGACGAGAGTTCTGGAGCTTACGCGATTATAAAACCAACTAAGTCCTTTCCGATTTGCCCTTTTGTCTTTTATTTCTTATTTATTTTTAGTTTTTGAGTTAGTTTCCATCTTACATTGAGGGCAATGTAAAGTTTAAGTGTGGGGATGGGAACTATCGTTTAGTGTCATTAGTTAGTGAGTCTTGAGTCATACAAAAAAAAAATGAAAAAAAAAAAATTTAAAAATTGAAAAAAATCCAAAAAAATTAAAAAAATAGAAAATGTCTTTTGAAATAAGAAGTTTGCAAAATAAAAACGGAAAATGATAGAAAAGTTTGGTTTTTGTTCGGGTTCAAATAATGATAATATGAGATAATATAATCGTGCTTGTGTCTAGTTTGGGATGTGCGGGTAGGCTCGGTTTGGTTCTGGGTTCCTTTGATCTTAAAATTACCTAATTGTCGGTCTACTAGTGGGTTCTCATCTAGGGAGAGTGGAGAAACTGAAACCGCCAAAAATAGTATAAGGGGCACCGTTATAAGCTAAGATCGTTAGAGTTTTTGGTCATTATCTCGTTGAAAAAGAAAAAAAAATAGAATAAAAAGTGAGCTAGAAACTAAATGAAAGTAGCACAGGCCTATGTAATCCGAGTTGGGGATAGCGACTCTACAGCCGGAATGCCTCTGGGATGTGTGAAATCGCCTTGCCGAATAAAAGTACCGAAACCTATGTAATCTGTGATTGGGGATAGCGACTCTACAGTCGGAATACCGCTGGGTTAGGGAAAGCATCGTCTAGTCTCACGAATGAAAAAAAAAATGATGAAAAAAAAAAGCAAAAAAAAAGAAAAAAAAATGGAAAAATAGATTTGATTTTAAACTCTCTTTATCTTGGTATAAAACGGTTAGGAAATAACCCAGTGGTAGTTCCTTTTGTCCTATAAGCTTGAGGGGGGATTAGGTGGACTTGCGGATTCTTAGTGTGAGACCCTAGGTAGATTGACCGAACTTGAACTAAATTGCATGATAAGGGCTCGGAACCGGGTTGGGTTTAAGAGGATCGAAATACTTGCAATCGCGGCTAACATGAGTTTCGGTTTTAATAAAATAACATAAGCTTTGGCCCGTTCGACTATTCCGACTATGATTCCGTTTGCATAATTTTTTTTCGAGGACGAAAAAAAGGTTAAGTGTGGGGATATTTGATGTAGGGTAAAATACACATATTTGTCCCGTGTAAAGTGTGTAAATTTTGTATAGTTTTTATTTGTTTTTATTTAGTTTTAGTATTATATTATATTATATTGTGTTTTGGCAGGTCCTGGTACAAATGGAGCGAAAACGAGTAATATGGAAAAAACCAGCCAGTTGGGTAGAGTGGAGTGTCAGGAACCGAATTAAAATTGCCGTTATTTTCCGTGAGTGGGCCAAATCCATCAATTTCTATTTTATAAAGTGCATGAGCATTTAAATAAGGCTGCCATATGTTGAAGTCTATGCCATCAAATAAAAGAATATAATATATATGTTGATGAGAGGTATTGGCAGACAAAAGTGGGGTGGACATCGAGTAAAATAAAGAAGTTGCCATATTTGGTGAGAATTGCATATGCTATTTTGAGGTAGACATCAGAAGAAACAAAAGGCTGCATACATTAAATTGGATGGATTCACTGGCTCGGCCCAATCACTAGCCGATTTCATGTGGGCTTTCTAACAGGCCATTTATGGCGGCAGATTATTTGAGGGGGTTATTTTTGGTGGACAGCTATTATTTTACTTGGAAACAAAGTAATTTCATAAGATATATATTCGACAGCAGCAACGTCGAGGAGGAGGGCCGCATAACACCACAATTACGAATTATTACGAACTTGGGGCATCTAGAGGCTGTTTTGGTGGCGTTTGAAGGCTCGGGAAGCAAGGAATCGTCAAAGATCAATCGGAAGCACTCGGGATCGAAGAATACGGGTTCTTTAATCTTGTTTCTTTGTTTTACGTTTGTTTTTTTGATTGTTTGATGATGAATTCTGTTTTGACAATGTTTATTGCTATGATTATGGACATACCTATTGGCTAAATTTCTCGTACTACCTAGGTTAATGACAATAGCTTAACAAAGTTTGGATCTTTATTTGATTTTAGCGTGGTTGTGGATCTTTCTTGTATTGTAAAAGCTTTGGATTTCTAACTTGGTGCGTATGTGTGCTTGTGATATTTTATTATTGTTTGTTGCTTCGTTCGAATCTTGGTGACGGTCTTTATCACGGAATAGTTTCGGGCTAGGGTTCTTGATTTAGGTGACTGTCTATATCACATAATAGGTCATTAATCCTTTAGGGTGAAATTGCACAAGTAACCTTAGAAGTAATATTCGGTAATCTAATAAAATCAAGTGTGCTGCTAGACTCGTCGCGGAAAGGCTCGAGGATATTAATAGGTCTAGGTTTGGTTATTAGTCCTTAACATTCCATAGCCTATTAAACCAAGATTAGAACCCATTGTCGCTTTAGACGTTCGCGCGGCAAAGTAGAGCGTCTTACATAAGCACTTTCAAGAAACTAGAGGACGGAAAAGAAATCTAGCAAACCGGTAAACTTAACAGCCTAGGTAGTGCCACAAGAATCGCCTTGAGAGTGTTTGAGGGGCTTAGTGGTGTCTTAATAGGTTTAGTATCTTAAGATCCCGGTTCCACACCACAAAATCATCGAATAGAGATCCATTCTGAGTTAGCTTGCGTCTAGCCTAGGTAGTCTTCATCCATCACTGGTCAGAGCCTTCGTGTGAGTTCGTGTCTAGTTCGTCTAGTATAGTTAGTATTTGTTATTTGCATTCTTAGGATTGTTAGAAACCCCCCCCCCCCCCAATCAACAAACATTTAGTTAAGTCGTGTCAGTTTGAGTCTAGATAGAGTCTTAGCGTAATCAGTAGAGTCTCTTGGGTTCGATACTCGGACTTCCTTAGGCTATACTACATTCGATCGGTACACTTGCCGGTTGTGTGTTTTAGGGTTTAGAGAGTCTTAGTCTTATAAATTTAAAGCTTAGAGAGTCTAGAATTAGGGTAAATTTAGTTAATTTAGTTAACCCGTTTTCAGCACATCAAGCCACATATAAGGTCGGTGGTAAAATCTACTCGGGAACTAAGCCGAAGTGCGGAGAATGCAATTTTCACCATGAAGGTCGATGTCTAAGGCCTACGTGCGGAAAGTGTGGAAAAGAAGGGCACAGCAAGGATGCCTGTTGGGCGAAGGACCCAGATGGAAGAAATAAGAGAATACCAGGTTGCTATAGATGTGGTGAAGCAGAGCACTTTAGGAAAGATTGCCCTAGAAAGAGGCAAGCAAGGAAGGGTTTTCACGATCGAAACTCGTGAAGCACGCCAGGATCCAGATGCGGTTACGGGTACGTCCCCTATTAACCAACCCTATGCATCTACTTTTAATTAATACTGGCATCAACGTTAACCTTACATGCTTAGAACTTAAGAAAACTGCTTGGCCTAGTTTCAAGTAAAATAGACGTCCTGTATTCTTTCGAAATAGGCATATAGAAGGCTAGTTGAAGCCGACGAAGCAAGTAAGGAATTATATTTTAGGGACTCAGAAGGCCTGGACCTTCTGTTACCCTTGACTCGCCAAGTCATAATATGATAGTCAGCCTGGATCGGAAATCCAAGTATACAGCTGACGTCGTTTGATATGAGAAAATCAGTCGCATCCCTCTTGCGAATGATGAAACCCAACTTTCCTGCAATAGGTGCAAGGATGCTAGACCCCACAAGGTGGCAGATCTACGACATCCCTCATTGGTCGAAGAGGCATATAAACGCCTCCGAATAGACTGCAGAGCCTGAGAACATCCCCGTAATGGAAGAAGTTCCAGGAGCCTTTTCCGAAGACCTGCCAGGAATACCTCCGCAGCGACAAGAGAGGTTTAAGGCAAATCTCGTGCCGGGAGCGGTACCAGGGCTGAATGACGCCATACCGACTAGCTTCACCAGCGAAGCATGAACCTCTGATACAACTACAAGAGCTGTTAGACAGAGGAAATTAAGGACATAACATCCTTAGTTAAGGAGACAAGGAGAAAGTTGGTAGTCTCCACTTTACATAAACTTCAGAAAATTGAGGATCAGAATCCTTTGCCAGGGACTGGTGGCACAAATGAGCAAATCGTAAGGTTCCAGTTACCACTCAAAGATTAACTTGAGGACAAGAGGTCCTCCACTGTGAATACAAGAGGAAATATCTATAAAATGACCTTTAGGACTTGCTTCGAGCATTACGAGATCCTTGTCGTATCATTTGGCTTAACACATGCATCGACAATATTCATGGACCTCATGAATCGAACGTGTGAGCCATACCTGGATAAGTCATATACTTGTTGACTACATTCTTATATGGCCAACGACCAAGGAAGGTCGTGAGCAACAGCTGCAATTTACCTTGCAACTCTTAGAGAAAGCACAGTTATGCGCAATGATGACGAAAAGCGGATTTCGAGTTCGCGAAGGGAGAACTGAAGATACATGGTGGATAAGAACGAAATTCATGCCAACCCTGCAACCAAGGGCTAAGGAGCTAGAGTTGCAATTATGTGACGTCTCTCGACAAAGTCTCGATTGTACGTCGATGCAACGAGACCACAACATTGCGTACGCGGCACATTGATTAAGGAATCATGAGAAAAGACCTTGAGATAGATACAGTAATTGCGCGCCGCAAACTGGACGTCACTACCTGAAAGAAAAAGCTGTACGATCTTTACTGATCACAAGGGTTGCAGCACACCGATGATTGTAAGAACTCGAATATGAACTGAGCTGCTGAACGATGCAGACTATATGAACACGATACGTGCTTGTGTGATAAACTTCGATAAAAAGTCGGAACACTCACTTGCCCTTAGTGGAGTTTTCCAACAACGGTATCTATCACACCGCCGTCTAAACCGCTTCGTGTAAAGCTTTAGACGGAACATAACGAGTCAATTCCCGTCATGATTGAACGGATACAGAAATAAACAATCAACTAGCCCGAGATGGCCCAGGAAAACTAGAGGCAAGATCGCTCAGATATGTGATCATATCAGGACAGCCCGCAGAATACAGAAAGATTACGCTGATGAGCGGCAGAAATCGTATGAATTTGAGACAAGAAGTATGACTAAAATGAGAGCCTCGCCTAGAGAAGGTGTAGTGTGTTTTGGAAAAAGAAAAGGTTGAATCCCCGGTGTAGGGATCAGAACCATTGCTCACAAGATGAAGCTCCCAGAAAAAGATCAGTAGTGATCACGACACATTCATGTGTCTAGTCTGTAGAGGAGTCTGACTTAAGGAACAGTCGTTGTTCCCACAAATAAGATTCACGTCAATGACAAACGACAAGAATTACTATAGAAACCTGTTGAGGTTAAGGACCAAGAGTCCACAAGACACAAAAAGTCATGATTGACTTACTTGAGTACGATAGAATTCATGACATGACCCAGAGATTTCATGGGAACATAAAGACAAATCATGAATCTAAGTGACCATATTGGTTTCACAACTCCCCTGCGACCGATGGCATCGCTTGAATTTCGGGACGAAATTCTTTTAACGGGGGGAGACTGTGACAACCGTCACTTTTCCGTACATTCCGTACACGAAATGAACAGTAATTTGTGCTTAAATGCCTGTGCATGATCTGGTTTACCAGACAAATAAATTTCTGAATTCCATACAAGTGAATTCATGCATGATATATTCTACAAGAATTACGTTATGATAGCGTTGCGTCAAAATACTAGTAAACTCACCGGTAAGACAAATCGTGTCAACAGAACTGCAGAAAGTAGTCAGACATTAGAATTGGAGTCTAGGTGTAGGTCCAACGTCAAGAATGCACTAAAACCCAAGAGTACATACAAGGGTTTTATTATAGGCTTTCCAGAAGCTAAAATACGCACTAAAAAGCACCCGAAACGCACTTCAAGTGCAGAATTTATTTAAATTCAGCAATAACCAGCATTATGACAATGAAACACTATGCAGAAATGTCGTTTTATCATCCAAGATACTTCCCTAAGTGTCGGGGATTGAAAGTGTTACTAAAGGACACTTAAAAGACACTAAAAAGTGTAATTTAGCACTTTAACGAACCGGTGCCTAACCGAACAACCGGATATTACTCAGAACACCAAAATAATGCTAGAAGCATTGTTTTTATTTTTCTACGCCAGTTAGGGTCCCCGAATACCCTAACACCCGCCACAAGACACTATACTCTAGTAACTAACTTAAGGGTCCTACTTAACATAACTAATGCTTAACCAGCTAGTTGGAATCGAACCAAACCCCCTCCCTTGTAACCGAGTTCGGTCACCATGTAGGTGACACCAATTGTACTTGCTAGATTATAATAATCCATGTGCTTAGAATCAAGTGGACATAATTTCCATTGGATAATTTTGCTTGATGGTTTATAAATATATCTCATGGTTTTCCTAAACACTTAACCACCAACAACAAAAATCAACACTCCTCTCTCCTCTCCTTGCTCCTCTCGGCCGAGAACACCCACAAGCATCCATCCATCGTCGAGCTTTGATCATATCATATCAAGAGCATACAAGTGTTGAGGATCACATACGAGGAGGCTTGGTGCATTCAGAACGCGAAGGACCTCACCCTATTGCTTTTATCCACGCATTTTTCGACTAGTTTCTTCCCTAGCCTAGAGCTAGTTGTAAGTGCTTCTAATCACCTTCTTGATCTTGTCTAAAGTGGTTAATAAGAGATTTGTGGGTTGAAAATTATGAACACTAGAGATCAAAGTTTAAAGTCTTGTAAAGTATGATAAACTTGGTGGTTAAAAACTAAATAATAGTGTAAAGCTTATGGAACTTCTTTTGTAATGGTTATTTATTGTTGTTGGAATGCTAGTAGGGGAACAGATCGTCATCTAACCACGCTAGGTCATGTTCATGGAACATGAACTAGCACTATGTTTAGTGTAAAAATAACTAGATGACGAACCCTTTCACTCATAAACATGAACTTGTGTAAAAACGATTTTATTTGTAAAATAGAGTTTTAAACTAGTAGATCTAAAGATCTACAAGTGGTATTTTCGAAGAACCAAGTAAAATATACACAAGTCTTATTTTAAGTCGGATCTTACACAACTAAAAATATTTTTGAGAACCAAAAAGTGTGTAGACACTTGTGTAACGAAAGGATCTAACCAAGAAATATTTTCGTAAATACCGACTAGAAGTTGTAAAACTTCATATTCTTTAAAATAAAGTTTTCGAGATAATGATTTTATTTTTAAAGATGGAAAGACTTACTAAATGTGCTAGTAAGTTACTACACATTTTTACACAACTTGCAAGTTCATGTGATTGCGATATATGTTTATGCTGGACTAGTTTGATGATGATTGGAAATTGATTGGTTGAACTTTTTAAAAGAAAATGATACGCTAGTAAGCGTGGCCACCTCCAGTTACAGAGGAAACTCTGGCGAAATTTTTCCAGAAAATAACACTTAGAATATTTTTGGTGACAAGTGTTAAGGATATATTTTTTACGTGTTTTCCAAACAAACTTCGCCATGATGTTTATTACAAAATTACCAAATACCGGAGGTGGATTTTCATAAATGGAACTTGTTAAATATATATTTAGAATATATATATTTATCGCTTGTGTGATTATGTGATTATTTTGTGAACTAGGTATAGATTATTTTTTTTAGTAAAAATAATATGACGAGGAGATACTCGTAACGAGTAAAAATACAAAAGAATACGCATGCAACCTAGTTAGACAAAATACATAATTCGGGTGCAAAGTGCAAAATACAAAAAGCTTATATTTATTTTTGAGAAAATAATATAAGTAAGACATTTAGTTAAAAATATAAAATATTTTTAACACAAGAAAATATACACAAAAGAGAGTGACTGTACTTGTGCGACGCAAGTCTAGTGACTAACGTTAAGAAAACGCGTATAGGTTACGACGTTAATTAAGCAAATCCGGTGAAGTTTACGACGCACAGGAACGCAAAGTTGTGAGTTCATGCTCCCCCTTTTCTCTAACTGTTTTTGGTTTTATAACTCTCGGGGGTGAAATACATGTTACAAATATTATAATTTTTACAAAGGGTAAAAATACAAGAAGCACTCTTGGTGAGAACGAGAACCGAGTGCAATATGATTTCAGAATACGAGAAGCACTCGTGGTGAGTGCAATATGATGAGCTTTAAGAAAAGCCTAGAAAATACTAGATCATGTGAGCTTAAACTAAATATTGAGATGCCATTAATACTTAATTAGGGACGAGGGTTAGATCTAACGGGTATGGCCGAGCCCCACTCGTGGTCCTTATGTGACCTCTTGAGTGCTTCGGTGTCCCAGTCGAGGTAAATCGACATAGTCGAGGTTAATCGACACAGTCGAGGGAAATCGACACAGTCAAGGGAAATTGACACAGTCGAGGTTAATCGACACAGTCGAGGGTAATCGACACAGTTAAAGGAGAAAACACTAATGCTCCCTATGTCCTCACATGCCTTGAAGGAGAATATACTAATGCTCCCTATGTCCTCACGTGCCTTAATGTCCTTGTATAAACAATCATTTAAAACGTGGGGTACACAAGAAAACTTGAATGATACTTGAGTACGTGGGGTACTCAAGAAAACGGGAATTATACTTAAGTACGTGGGGTACTCAAGAAAGACTTGAATTTATACATGACACATACTATGTTTTCATACAAAGTATAAAAACGAGAAATACAAAAACGCATGAACTCGCTCAACTTTATGTTGATGTTTTCCAAAATTACATGTATTTCAGGTGACAGGATGGATCTTGGGCGCAAGTATCGTAACTAGAAGTAGACTACAAGTTTAGATGTCATCCACTTTTGTTGAATTATAACCTTGTCAAAGGTCGTGTTTTGAAAACTTAAATAACAAGTGTTTGTGATACTCAAATTTTCATGAATGGATGAACATCGTTTTGATCATGTAGTTGTTTATTACGATTGAATGCAATGATAACAAGCTAGTCACACATCATACGCTTTCGCAAAAGACAGGGTGTGACATGGCTAGGCTCTGATACCACCTTCTGTCGCAACCCCCGATCCCTTATTCCCGGGAACGGGCGGACGCGATCTCAGTTGTGGTGGTATCAGGATTATTTAATCTTGCAGCGGAATTCTCATCAGGACCGTAGTTAGGAAATGTTTATCAGAGTAAAAACCACCATATTTGGTATTAATAATAACATGGGCAAAACCCAAGTTTCTTATTACAATACATTTATAGGGATAAACCCTATTTTATTGAATTTAAAACATCGTTTATTAGGTAAGTTTTATAGCCACGTTATCCCCAAGCCTTTAGTGCTCTCCAGCTGGCTTTTTATTAATTGGCTGTGACATTGGGTTACCTGAAACGTGTTTTAAAAACATTTGTCAGTCGGAAATACTGGTGAGTGAATCTCAATTTAATCAAGTTTAAATAAAAAGTCACAGTGAACAGTATTGAGAGCGATCACATTGTTTATTTCTACACAATTATTCCATTAGTACTGTCAAACCTGACTTGTGGTTCATATTACCCATTGGCTAACTCATTGTCCAATGGTAACGTATTGTCATCCCGACTTACTACTCGCAAGTAGTACAAATTTTGTATACAAAACCCCAACATACCGGCAGTAATTGAAGAACTACAAAGACTCAATCACTGCTAAATTTCATAGTAAAACATTTAAGGTTTGGTAAAACATTACCAAAAAGATTATCAAAAAGAGGATAAACTCACATTGCTATCTTAGGCTTCTTGTAAGGGTTTCCTGGCTATAATCTATAATTTATACAAATGTACATTGGTTAGTATCATAACCCTTTGAAATTATTAATGATACCCTCCCCGAGATGGCATTCCAACAACTACGTCGGGCAGAACCACGACAGTTGTTACGGAACCCTAAATCAATCGGGCAGCGTAACTATTACAAAATTGGGGTTATAATACTTACAGCGGAGCAGAACCTCGCTAATTAGGGGTATAATACCCGACTATAATATGCCTTCTACAGAAATTTAGATTGAGAATTGAGAAATGAACGAGTTCTGGTTGATCCCGATGGCCTTCTTATATAGTTGCTGATTTTAGTCCTGTCACGGCCCGCGTAAAACATAGGCCAAGGTTACACGGCCCGCGTCAACCTTGGTCAACACTATAGCTTAGTCCGGTCACCAAGTAGACACGACACGATATCGACACGTGTCAGCACCGGATGTCTTCGCGTGTATAGGTCTATCGCGGCCCGCGTTAGTTTAAGCTGAGGCTTACGCGGCCCGCTTGAACTAATGGAATCAACGAAATCAGGTTCTAGCCCTTATACTGCCCGTGTAAATGGTTAAGGTGGGTCTACGTGGCCCGCCTTAACTTACTATTTCTTATTTTTAATTTATTTTATAAACTATAACGTATTTCGGGCTCGGTTTTCACATACGGTGTGTAATTAAAGATATATAAGGACATTTTACAATATACTAGAGTGTCAGAATATTATGAGGATGTTAGTTTTATCGAGGGTTGTTGTTGGATCTGAGTTTCTTTTTTATTGTATTTTCGTTTGAAATTAAGATGGAAATGAGAGAGTTGTGCAGCGGAATTAAGATGAAAACAAACTTTGCATACAATCAAACGAGAGTAATACTTTAATCAAACATCTTTACACAATGAATCGAAAGATTGAATTTGTTTCAACAATAATTACAATGATTGATGAATGAATGCAAACTCCCCCTCAGCCAGAGCTCAGTAGTTTGTTCGTGCAAAGAAGACAATGTTGTAAAAGAGCTAATAGAACAGTACAAAGTACTGAACTATTTATAGGCACTTGCAAACCACTGAGCATCTTAGCTGACGTCACCATGAAAGTGACATCTAACCTCCTAACAAACTCTAACCTCTGATCTATACAAACTCTGATATACTAACTACTGCTATTACATTTCTTTACATAAAAGACACTTAAACAGCTGCTGCATCCTTCCACTGCTGTGAACCCAGCAGTGCCTGTCCGGATCAGCAGTACTTGACTCAAGGCAGTAGATTGAGTCAGCAGAGCTTTGGTCTTCCATCAGTCTTTGACATTTGTCAGTAGATGCAAAGCAGCAGTTGTAGGACAGCACTTAGTAAGATCAGCAGATAGGAGGTCAGCAGATATAAAACCACTTTCAAGGGGAGAGATTTGCATGAACTAACTGTAATCGTCTACTTATTCTGGATCCACTGCTCTGATCCAGTTTTGGCTTTAATTATCTGTTCCTCTGATAGGGTTCAATCCCAACAATCTCCCCCTGGAACAGATAATGCCAAAACTCTTCCTTATTTGTGGAATTCTTTATTGCCTCATCAACAGCTCCCTTATCTGACCTTTAAATTGTAATTCAAAGTCTAGGGCATCTGTATCTTCATCATCCCTGCTAAGTGGAAGATCAAGGAGATCCTGCAAATCTTCAAGACTCAGGCCAAGAGCTTGTTCCCTTGATATTTTCTCCAC
Organism: Helianthus tuberosus; assembly: GCA_030545235.1. NCBI lineage: Eukaryota > Viridiplantae > Streptophyta > Magnoliopsida > Asterales > Asteraceae > Helianthus > Helianthus tuberosus. The sequence goes on along the minus strand of CM060370.1, from coordinate 180,609,451 downwards.
TTCTCCACCAGACCTGAGCAAAGTCAATACGCAGGTCTGTTTGTCAGTTTCCCACTTTTGTATTTTTGAGCCTGGTGGGTTTCTTGGGAGATGTTTATTTGCAGAAGTATTTGGAGAGGCTGGCCTATTCATGACTGGCTGAGCAGTACTTGCAGTTTGATCCAAACCAAGAGTTTCCATGATCATTTTCTTTATACCCTCTTTTCCAAGGTCTTCACCTTCCATTAACTCTTTGATGGTTTCAGCAATCAGCTGTTTCTGTGGCCTTCTTTTGTAGATGGCAGCACCAACTGGAGCTGTGGATCTCCTGATTTGCAGCTTTGATGGTCTTTTTGAAACCGCTGCTTCAGGATAGTCAGGCTTTTGAGGAACTGTGGGATCTTTCTTTCTTAATTGTTCCAACTTTTTGTAAGTAGCCCTGACCACATATTCTTTCCATCTAGCAACTTGTCTTTTGTTTCCATAATCAGCTGCTACCAGTTCCTCTTTCATTCTCCTCAGCTCTTCCTGTTTGTCAGGTACATTCTTTCTAAACTTTGCCCAGTTAGGAGGAGTGTGAGTGACTTTCCTTTTTATCATGTCTTGAATTCGTGCTGCTTCATTTTCAAGTTCAGAAATAGTCCACTCTTTGTACATGTATCTCTCTCCTTTGTACTTCTTGTGAGCCATGACGCTTTCAATGTAGTCTTTCTTCAGAGTTTCAGCTGCTCTTTCAGAAATTTGTTGACTAACATTTTTTGCAAATTGCTCTAGGGATCTGACTTGTGTGAGCAAATATTGACTTCTCTGTGCAATTTCTTTATGTGTTTTTCTTTGAGATATCCTCTGCTTGCTTGGCCTTGATTTCCAAATATTCATCAACATTTTTAGGCCAGGGATATCCTTTTATTGATGGCAAACTCCGTTTGGCAGGGTCATCCTCAAAGTAAAAAGATTTTATTTCTTCTCTAACAGCTGCTAATTCAAGAGGAAATTGAACACCTGCAGGAGGTAAGGGCTTGTACATTTTAACTGAAGAGAGAGGAACAGGTTTTGGAATTGTGACAAGTGCTAAAGATTTTGAAGATGTTTGTGGTGGTGAATTGTCATCATCTTTGAGAATTAGTCTTCTCCTTTTTGTAGGAGGGACTGATGATGTTTTGGATGGAACAGTGGTGGTAGATGTAGTGGCAGTGGATTGTGATTGACTAACAGCTGTTGAAACAACTGGTGTTTCAACCACTGTTGTCATTACAACAGATGTTATAACATCTGCTGTCTTCTGCTGTATGTCAGCAGGTGTTGTTTTTGGTGGTGATGATGGTAAAGCAGTGGATGTTGTGTGTGTTGAAGTGGTGTGTGTTGATGGAACAAATGTTTGGCAAGCAGTAGTTTTTGTAACTCCTGTTGCATCAGCTGTTTTGTATGGTGGTTTTTGAGCAGACTTTGAATGTCTGGTTGGAATGGATTTGGGTTGCCTCACTTTTCTAGTAGGCTTCTTCTTTTCCTCAACAGGATTTTCATTATCCTTTGACCCAGAAGTACCCTGATCTGGATGATCCATTCTGTCCACCCTGGCTTTCTTTTTGGCCTCTCTATCCCTTTTTACACTTGCAACTGCTTCTGCTAGTGCATTTGTTGTCACATCAATTTTCTTGCTGCCATCTGGCAAAGGGATCTTTTTGGTCATGTTTGAATTTTCTGGTTCAAGATAGAGACCATCCTCTATACCCTTCTTTTTCCACTCCTTAATTTTCTCCCCCTTTTTGGCATTATCTTCGGGGATTTGATAAATGTAGCGGACTTTTGGAGGAGCATTGCCAGTGATGTGCAAGATCTGAGTTTTGAGAGCCTTTAAGTCAGCATGAGTGTTCTTGAACCATGACTCCATTGCATTTCTCAGCTGTTGTACATGTGTTTCATGTTGCTGATCTGCTAATTGTGCTTGTTGTTGGAGAAAAGATTGAAATAGATTCCAGAGCTCATTTGTAGCAGGTGCCCTTTGTGGAGCAGGTGCTTGAGGTGGAACAGCAGTTGATTGTACCTTCTGAACTTGTAACACCTGTTGTAGCATATCTTTGAGTTCTGCAACAGAGTTATCAAGCTTTGCAATACGATCCGTCAATTTCTGGTACTTTAAACCATCACCCAAGTTAATGGGATCATCTGATTTCCCACTAGCAGTGGTTTTATCAGTGGTAGATGTAGGGAGTATACTCCAAACATTAACCACTGATGCCCCTTTTTCTTGGTACTGGGGTCTTCTTCCTTCAACACTTGACAACCTTTTGATGTTGCCAGTAGGATAAATAAATCCACTGGTGGTTGGCAGAGGTGCTATAAAAGGAATTGCCTCCAAGGAAGTCTTATTAATGTAACCACTGTCCAACTGTAAACCTGTAGGTTCAACAGTTGTAGTGGCTGCTTCACTTGGATTACCACCAAGAGTTACTTGTAACTCATGGGGTGTAACCTCCTCAGGTTGTGTTGGTGGGTTAGCAAAGATTGATACATCAGACCCAGTCAGTTGTTGAAGTATATTCTCATTATCAGGTGATTGAGAAGGACTGGTTAATGCCTGGTTCAAATCAATTGCATCCAACAGTGGTTTTATTGGTGAGGGAATTGTGGATGTGATGATTGGTGTAGAAATAGGATGTGTCCCGGGCATTGGACTGTGGATGATAGAAACGAGTGTTTCCAGAGCATCATGATGTGGAGACCCTATTTGTACAACTTGTTCTTTTTTTGAAGAAACAGGAGGAGTTTCGGTTATGGGTTGAGATATTTGTACCAACTGCTGTGAGGAAGTAGCAGCAGTGGTTTCTTATGACTTTTGTGTTGTCACTGGCAGGTGCTCTGGTATCTCATCCTCCAGAGATGCCTTTTTGATGGTTTTGGGGGGTTTTTGTGTTTTTCTTTTTGTTGGCTTTTTGGTGATTTTAGGTGTGGGTTTCAAAACAGTTGTGCTGCTGCTTTGATCACCTTGAGCAGTGGGCTCAGCAGCAGATACCTAAGGAGCAGTTGTAACTGCTAAAATCTGCTCAGGCACCTCTGCTTGTGTTTTGCAAGGTGCTAACATTCTTGAAAAAGTTTCAGTTGTTAAACTGTTTATTTGAGTAGAATCACCTTGGTTTATTACAGCTAAATCATCCTTACTGAATTTCTTTGAAAAATAGTAACTTAAAAACCTTGGAAACAGTAAGAATGATTTTGTTTCAACATTATTAACCAAATCTTTAAAAATTTCCCGAGAATAGTTAAAATTTTCTCCTTGAAGAATTGCATATCCCAGATTTTGAATCTTTAAAGGGATTTCATTGAAAGAAGTGGTTTTGTTTGAAACACATAGTAGGAGGGTATGAAATAAAAATCTGGTTGCAGACGGAAAATAACCTTTTTCTAAGGTAATTTTTTTCATCATTGTGGCTTCATACCCTCTCTCAATGAAGTCAGTTTGTAACTCGGTTTTAGTGAAAGAAATTTTACCTTCCTGATCACCGAGTTGAAAGACCTCTGAAATGGATTGTGGCGTGATTTGGACAACTTTACCCTTTATCGAAGAGTTTATGGTGGTTGCAGTGTCTCCTTGTTTTTCAAGGGTTGCATTTTTCCAGAACTCCCTTTGGGTCGCCAAATAGATTGGTGCATCGGCAGTGAACAAAGTTTTGTACTTTGATTTTTCCATGAGATCAATTATGGAATCGAAAACTTTGGTGGTTCCAAGTTTTGTGAGAAGACCCAGGAGATTGTGAGATGGTTTATGTGGAATTTCAGTGGAGATTGCCTTTTGAGAGGCTGTTTTCGATGATGATTTGGATGAGGGTTTTGAGGATGACTTCGATTTTGTAATTTTGAAGATGAATGATCGAAGAAAGTTGTGAAAGATGAGAAGAAAAACTGCTTTGAGAAGAGAATTTTTAAGAATTCAATTCGACAGTAAAACCCTGTTTTGTTGGTGAGTGGGGGATTTTATAGGGAAGAAAGTGAATGCTGAGGTGGCAGCCGTTACAAAAGGTCTGACCAATATGTACTGCCCACGTGACAACCCCTGTTGAAAGTGAAGGACAGTACTTGTGTGATAGGGACAGATGAAAGCAGTGGTATGAAAGCAGTGGATGATTTTCACTATCAGTGGATAGCATATCAGTGGATAAGACACTGCTTTTGAACAACAGAGTTTATCAAAGTAATGAGAAAGCAGGGGTTGACTTTCAGCAGTGGACAGACTTTTGAAGTAGAGCAGACTTTTGAACAATCAGTGGGTAATGGCAGACTTTTAAGGATTTTAATGAAAAATATCATTTTTAGCTATTTTTAAGGATGGAGTTTTGATTTTCTGAAAACATTTTGTTGCTTTTATTCATAGAAAAACAAGATGTTGCTTGTTATTCCATGTTCAGCATCCCAATCCTAGAGACCAAACTTTCAAAAGTGGCTGTATCAAGTGCTTTTGTGAGCACATCAGCTAGCTGGTCTTTAGTTGGGACATGATGCAGAGAAATCAAACCTTTTTCATAGCAATCCCTCACAAAGTGATGTCTGATGTAGATGTGTTTGGTGGTTGAGTGGGAAACTGGATTTTTGATGATATTTTCTGCTGCCTGACTGTCCAACATGAGTGGTGTCTTTAAGGCAGTGATACCAAAATCCAGCAACTGATTTTGAAGCCACAGGAGTTGGGCTGTACAGCTTGCAGCAGCAATGTATTCAGCTTCAGCAGTGGATGTTGAAACAGCTGCTTGCTTTTTGCTTTGCCATGAAACTAAGCAATCACCTAGAAACTGGCACCCTCCTGATGTGGACTTCCTTGTGGTGTGACATCCAGCAAAGTCACTGTCTGAGAAACCTGAAAGCTTGATGTTCCCATTAGCTGGATACCAGATACCAAGTGTGGGAGCACCTTTTATGTATCTGAAGATCCTTTTTACAGCAATGAGATTTGATTTTCTGGGAGCTGATTGACTTCTTGCACAGACACATGTTGCAAACATGATGTCTGGTCTAGATGCAGTTAGGTACAATAAAGACCCAATCATGCTTCTATAAAGTGTTTGGTCAATCAGCTCATCTTTTTCATCAGACATGACCAGCTTATTTGTTGCCATGGGTGTGCTACATGGTTTACAATCATTCATATCAAATTTTGTCAAAAGTTCTTTAGCATATTTGCTTTGATGAATGAAAGTTCCATTTTGCATTTGCTGAACTTGGAGACCAAGAAAGCATTGTAGCTCACCCATTGCACTCATTTCAAACTCAGCTGTCATGAGTTCTCTAAACTCTTCACACATTGAGTTACATGTGCTTCCAAAAATAATGTCATCCACATAAATCTGGACAATCATTAAATCCTTCCCTCTCCATTTTAAAAACAATGTTTTATCAATAGTACCTCTTTTGAAACCATTGGAGAGTAGAAAGTTGGAAAGAGTTTCATACCAGGCCCTTGGTGCTTGTTTCAAGCCATACAAGGCTTTGTTTAGCCTGTAGACATGATCTGGATAAAATGGATCCTCAAAACCTGGAGGTTGACAAACATACACCTCTTCTTGAATTGTACCATAGAGGAAAGCACTTTTGATATCCATTTGAAACACCTTCATATTGTGGTTGACAGCAAAGGCCAGGAACAGTCTAATGGCTTCTAATCTAGCAACAGGGGCAAATGTTTCATCATAATCAATCCCCTCTTCCTGTCTGTAACCTTGAACCACGAGCCTGGCTTTATTCTTGACAACAATACCCCTTTCATCAGTTTTGTTCTTGAAGACCCACTTTGTGCCAATGGGACTAACCTCTTCTGGCAGTGGTACAAGCTCCCATACTTGTTGTCTTTTAAACTGTTGGAGCTCCTCTTGCATGGCTTCCACCCAGCTGTTGTCTTTCAGTGCCTCTTGGTACTTGACTGGCTGATGGAGTGATAGAAAACCAGCAAAAAGACAAATGTTTTGGGTTTGACTTCTTGTGAGCACCCCTTCATTTATGTTGCCAATGATTTGATCAGGTGGATGAGATCTCAAGAAGATTAAATCTCCTTGGTATGGTATGATGGCATTGGTTGGTGAAGGCTGCAAATGTGTATCATCTGAGCTAACCACTGCTGGGGACTTTGATGATCCAGCAGTGGCTTCAAAAGGTGGTGGTATAGGAGGTAATGAAGTGGACAACTGCTGACTTTTATCCACTGTTTGAGGACTTTTGTCAGCAGTGTTTGAGGATGTGGAAGCAGTGGTTGATGGGCTACTTTGGTCAACAACTGTTGAGGTAGCAGTGGTTGAGCTTTGACAACTGTTTTGAACAGCTGGTGCTTTTCCCTTTGTGGCAGACCTTTGAGGGATGATGATTTCATACCCATAGTCTGGTGTTGTATCCTCTGATGGACCTGCACTGTTAGTCTTGACAGCAGTATTTTCAAAAGTGAATTTTTCAAGATCAAACAGATCTGCAGGGTTTGCTGGGATTTTCATTGATGAGAGTTCATTGAACTTAAGTCTCCTCCACTGCCTTGGTCCGTGTATTGAACACTTTGTAGGCCTTGGCAGTGGTTGAGTATCCCAGATGATAACCACAATCAATTTTGGCTGCAAATTTTGAAATGGAATCTTTTTTAAGTTCAAAATAAAGCATGGGCAGCCAAACACTTTGAAATATGAGATCAGTGGTTTAATTTTATACAGAATTTCATAGGCAGTCTTTTTGTGCCTGGGGTTATTTAAAACTCTGTTCTGAACATAGCAAACAGTGTTTACTGCCTCTGCCCAGAAAGTTAATGGCAAACCTGAATCTGCAGGCATGGTTCTGGCAGCCTCAATCAGAGTTCTGTTCTTCCTTTCCACTAATCCCATTCTGCTCTGGTGTTCTTGGGATGCTGTACTGCCTTACAATCCCTTTCTTCACACAGAAGGCATCCAACTCCCTATTTTTGAATTCGGTGCCATTGTCACTCCTGAAGCTTTTCACTGGAAGGTCAAATTGCTTTTCAACCTGTATTACAAAGTCTTGCAAAATGCCTGCAGTTTCATCTTTTGAGTGCAAAAAGAAAGTCCATGTGAACCTAGAAAAGTCATCAACAATAACCAAACAATATCTTTTCTTTTTGAGGCTCATGACTTGAACTGGGCCAAACAAATCCATGTGTAGCATTTGCAAACACTGGGTTGTTTTGGACTCTTCAATGGACTTGTAAGAACTTTTATGCTGTTTTCCTTTTAAACAGGAAATGCAATGTTCAGGACATGAAAACAATTTTTGTGGTAGGCCTCTCACCAAACCATTTTTTGAAATTTCTGTGATTGTCTTAAGATTTGTGTGTCCCAGCCTTCTGTGCCAAAGTTCTGTCTCTTTGTTAGAAGCAGCTGAGAACAGACAGGCATCAGCTCTGGGACACTCTTTTGACATGTCAACAACGTAAACATTGCCACTTCTTTGAGCAACAAGTTTAGTTTGACCAGAGTTGATTATTGCTTCAATCTTTTTGACCATTTCTGGTCCAACAATCCTACAACAGTCTTTTGTGAAGAATGACCCAAATCCCTTGTCACTCATTTGGGACACACTCAGAAGGTTGAATTTTAGATTGTCTATTAGATTGACATTTTCAAATTTTACTTTTCCAGACTCCACTGTACCCGACCCCAGAACTTTTCCTTTACTATTATTCCCAGAGGATATATCACCCCCTCCATGGATTTTAAAGTCTTTGAGGAGGGCTTTACATCCTGTCATGTGCCTGGAGCCTCCACTATCTACATACCAAAGACTATCAAAGCATGCAGAAGCTCCCTGCACATGAAGTAAAAGGATTAGTTCATTAAGGTTTCCAAAGCCAACAAGGCTTTGGATGGGGTCTCAACAGTGTCTGGGATGGATGCAGAATGATGGACAGTGGTTAGGTCAGGAGTTTGAACTGTTTTAGGACAGTGTTTCTCTAACCACTGTTGTGGGTCCTGACCAATCATCTGCTGGTAACCAAAAGGATGCTTGTTCACTTTGGGTTTAGAGGGCCTTTTGTAGGCCTCATAAACGTGAGGAATCCTTTGGTAAGACTGTTTTTCTCTACCTTTTCTGAACTGACTGGCAGGGGGTGCATCAATAACCTGAACATCTCTTTTGACAGATGTTTGGTTCAGCTGTTTTGTAACAGCTGTTTGAACTGGCACAAACAGTGGTTGTTACTTGGTGAATTTGACAGATGTTGATGTTGATGATGATGATGGACTCAAGGATGTTTTAGCAATGTACTCATTCTTTTTCACATCAAAGTTTTTGAGATACACACATGCTTGAGTTCTGTGGTTTGTTTTACCACAGACAATGCAACCTTCAGCTGAAGCAATGACACTTGTTCTGTTTAAATCATACGCTTTTAAGTGGAAACAATCTTTTGTAAGATGATTCCTTTTCTCACAGAATTCACAAAACAAGTTATCAATTTTTTCTTTCTTCTTTCTCTTTTCAGACTCCTTTGCAGCAGAGGTTTTAACCACTGCTGGGATGTCCTTGAGAGGTTTGACTTTAGCTTTTGGAGCCTTGACACCATCAGTTGATGTAAAGTCCATTGGCTTGAAATTTTCAAGAATGTCACACTCATCAGACCATTTTGGTTTAAACTGGTATTCTTCAAGCTCCTCAAAAGTAGAGGATTCCATTGGTCTGTCAAGTGTGATTTTGTTACCAAGTTTGTCAGTGATTTTCACTTCTTCGCCATTCTTGTTTGTGGGGATGAACTCAGTGGTTACATCAGTGGTTTGAACAGATTTTTCAAAAGCAGTGTTTTCATCATCATGTTTTCTATAGCCAACCCCAAATTTCACATTGCTTTTTCTCTGTTTTTCAACCATAACCTCATATCCTTTGCAAGATTCCACCCATCTTTCACAAGTAATCTGGGCGGACTCCAACTCCTTTTTGCAAACTTGGTATTTTTCTACCATAGTTTGAAGTTGGGTTTTGGTTATACTTTGCTCTTCTTTTAGACAGCTGTTCTCTTTTTCTTTTTCAGTCAATTTGTTTTTAAGTTCTTTTAAAGACCTTTCAAATTTGACCTCATCAGACAAGATTTTATCCCGAAGGTTTTCATTCACCTCTTTAATGTTAGCAAAAGCAATTATGCAATTGTTAGAACACAGTTTTTCAAGAACTTGAGGAGATACCTTGGCAGCTGCCATCATTGCACAATCACATTGATGATCTTCCTCATCATCAGCTTTCACCTTCTTTTCACCAGCCTTGTCTTCCTTCTCTTCTTGTTTGTCCTCTTCGGACCATGGATCTGTCAGTGGTTCAATCAGGGAACCTGAACTTTCTCCCAACAGTAGTTCACCAGCCACAGCAGTAACCACTGCTTCAGTCACCTCTTCCACTGTTTCAAAGCTCTGTTGTTCCTCCTCAGTTTCAACCCCCTCCTGTATTGACTCTAATGCCATCAAACAAAACTCATCATGAGAAGAATCATTAGAAGCATAGAGTGCAAAATTTTCATCATTAAGGTCTTCAGGCATACTGCTCCAGTCAACAAACCCTTGAGTGAAAAAACTTTGTTGATCTAGTTGTGCTGCTGCTGGAGCAGTGGTTTGAGGTGCAACAGGTTGCACTTGTACCTGTGGAGCAGGGGTTTGAACATATTGGATTTGTGGAACAGTAGTTTGGACATAATGTACTGGCACAGGGGCAGCAGCATAGTGAGCAGTGTTCACTTGAGCTGCTGGGGCATATTGGACATAGTGCACAGTGTTTTGGTTTTGAGGTCTAGGATTTGAGCTAGGATGAGTAATTATGGGACCAGTAGTTTGACTCCTACATTCCCTAGCGAAATGTCCCAACCTATTACACTTGTAGCACTTGATTTTCGATTTATCCAACCCAACCCTTAGATTCCCATGCAAACCTGGGAATTTTCGCCCTGTTCTTTTGTAGAACTTGCTAGTTCTAACACTTAGCAAAGCCAGTTGGTGCAGGATGTCCATTTCCTCTAAATCAGTGGGATCAAAATGTTGCAAATCATTTAGTTCAAAACTTAAATTGTCTGACATCTGGTTTTCATTTGCAGTGAATGCATAACTAGCAGAGTGAGGATCAGGGTTGTTAAAATTTGCACCAGCAGTTATGTCAATGAAGTGATCATAACCCTGATCCTTACCACTGCTCCCAGATTCTTCTTGACCCAGAAGAGCAGTATTACCGAAAGTGTAATCATCGGTAACTTTTCCTGACTCTTGTAACCTCCTTTTCTGGTTCAACTCCCTTTCATAGGTCAGGAGTCGACCGTGGAGTTGGGTCAAGGTCAGATCCTTGAATTCAGGTGAGTTTCAGGTGACAAAAGCTATGGTGTCCCATTTTTCTGGCAGTGACCTGAGGAACCTGCTATTTTGAGTTGAGTTTGTGAAAGTGGTGTTAACAAGCCTCAGTTCACTGATGAGACAATTGAAACGCTCAAATTGTTGCGTTAGTGATTCACCTTTAACGTAGCAAAATGTTTCATACTGTTGGTTCAGGATTTCCCTATTGTTTTCTATGACTTCTTCAGTTCCCCCAAACTGTTCCTTAAGTGCGTCCCATAACTCTTTGGCACTGTTACAATGTAACAGTCCAGCATATATCTCATTGGGCAGCGCTGATGCTACGATGCTAAACGCTTTAGCATCTAGTTCGATCTTTTGAAAATCGGTTTCGGTATAATTTTCAACTGGTTTTGGAACGAACTTTTTAGCATCTTCAGCACTTGGCACTGAAGGAACATGGGGACCATAAATGACAGACTTCCAACAACCTGTGCTTTGTTGAGCGAGGATGTGACCCATCCTCCTCTGCCAGATGTTGTACTCATTTCTTTTTAGCATAGGTGGTTTAAAAAGCGAGCCGATGTTGTTTTTATCATCCTGAGATTATGACGTCATTCTTGTTGTTTTACAGACACTGAGAAATCAACTTTAATGGTGATTAATCATTGCTCTGTTTTTCAACGGACGAACAAACGATCAGTATCAACTGTTATGAGCTGAACTATTTACGTCAAAATGATTGTTAAATCAAATTTGACTGTCCAAGCTCTGATACCAATTGTTGGATCTGAGTTTCTTTTTGATTGTATTTTCGTTTGAAATTAAGATGGAAATGAGAGAGTTGTGCAGCGGAATTAAGATGAAAACAAACTTTGCATACACTCAAACGAGAGTAATACTTTAATCAAACATCTTTACACAATGAATCGAAAGATTGAATTTGTTTCAACAACGATTACAATGATTGATGAATGAATGCAAACTCCCCCTCAGCCAGAGCTCAGTAGTTTGTTCGTGCAAAGAAGACAATGTTGTAAAAGAGCTAATAGAACAGTACAAAGTACTGAACTATTTATAGGCACTTGCAAACCACTGAGCATCTTAGCTGACGTCACCATGAAAGTGACATCTAACCTCCTAACAAACTCTAACCTCTGATCTATACAAACTCTGATATACTAACTACTGCTATTACATTTCTTTACATAAAAGACACTTAAACAGCTGCTGCATCCTTCCACTGCTGTGAACCCAGCAGTGCCTGTCCGGATCAGCAGTACTTGACTCAAGGCAGTAGATTGAGTCAGCAGAGCTTTGGTCTTCCATCAGTCTTTGACATTTGTCAGTAGATGCAAAGCAGCAGTTGTAGGACAGCACTTAGTAAGATCAGCAGATAGGAGGTCAGCAGATATAAAACCACTTTCAAGGGGAGAGATTTGCATGAACTAACTGTAATCGTCTGCTTATTCTGGATCCACTGCTCTGATCCAGTTTTGGCTTTAATTATCTGTTCCTCTGATAGGGTTCAATCCCAACAGTTGTTACAGCATCCAAGTACTTTTGCATCATATATCTAGAACCACCAGTAAATAATGAAGGTAAAAGTATAGGTTTACCACAACTTGAGGCATTATTCTCTCCACTTTCAACAGTAGCATTCAAGTTCTTAAGCTTTTGCGTTCTAAGTTTAGTTTGTTGTGACCATATATAATTCAGCTTGGCAGATTCTATCATCGTGTATCCATCAACCAAAAACTGCTGAAATAGTTTTTTCACATTAACTAACAATGAAAACTGATTCTGTATATCTTAAATTTTGAAACAAAAGAATTCTCTAATTGTAAGGTTGGTTCTAAGTACCTCATTATCAACCGCAATCCCTATATGTTTAATACCAACTCTATAACCATCTTCTGCATATGGGAAAATAAGTGGATATTGCAAAGCAAGGTAAGAGGGATGAAGCTCACTAATTCTTTGAAGACCACCAGACTTCTTTCTAACAACAATGTCCCATTTATCAAATGCTGCATCAAAATCACCAATTATTAACTCAACAATTTCTGATGCTGTTGGCAAATTGTGAACTCTTCCATCTTTATCTCTTGTTCCAATAAGCTTTAAGCTTACATCTTGCCACTCATTTTCTTGAAAACAATCTCTTACCATTCTGAAGGACTGGACAAGAGGATTGCAAGAATCCAACATATCTTAAAGACCTTTGATGGTTGTACTATCAAGCTGGTTGTTTCTTGTAGTTTTGGATTCTATCTGAGAACTACCAGAAATATAAAATGTTAAAATTTACGTTCATTTCAAATGATAATGAATGTAAATATACTGAGAAGCAAAATATATATTCAAAAATGCCACAATTATCATAAAGAAATTACCTTACTGCTTTTTGACGATTTACTACTTCGTTTTGTGAATCATATATGTAAAGCTGTGAGAATTTGGGTTCTTCACCATCGTCCGGAAGTAGACTACCCATTCGATGATAATTCTGACCTTGTAGTCTAAATACATAAGGACCTTTGCCTCTCTGATAACTTTTGTCAACCTTCCCACCAAGAGATGTGAAGGAAAACATCATGTTATATGCTCGAATATAAATCATGAAATTGTGAGACTGTGAGGTATGACTTTTATATAAATGACGTAGTAATGGAGGAGGTGTTGGTGCATATTTCGTACGTCTGCCACTGTGCGAATAGTTAGATAGAGCGTGTGTTGAATATTGTATAGAATAGGAGAAGTTGGAGAGGTTTTGTAATTGTCAAAGTCAATCCGATCGGATGGCAATCCGATCGGATGACACATAGTGTGAGTTGTCTATAAATAGGGGGTTGGGGCTCCCATTTGGACAAGCTTTTGGTTCAAAGAGGGAAAATGTTGTCCAACTGGTCTCGTGGTGCTGTAAACATTGAATAATCAATAGAGACCAGATTGAAATTAACTGATCGGTGTCGTGTCTATCTTCTACTCCTTTCTTAGTCGTAATAAATGCACCGAGCACGTCGTTTTGGGACCGAAGCTCCGTCAAACTCACCAGTTCCTTGAGTCAGCAGTGGTATCAGAGCTACGGTACTGATTTAATCGATCAAACAGTCGGTTAAATCACCCAAAGCTCATCAATTTTGGGTTAAACGGAAGTTTTGACGTTAAACTGAGAAAATCATCAAAATAAAGGTCAATTCATGGATGGATTTTGGATTTGAAGACATCATTCTATTCGGAATTGATTCGCACACAATCCTGTGAAGTTTCATCATGAAATTCACACTAATAAAGATTCTGGATCGAAAAAACGTGATTTGGAGTGTTCTTGAGCTGTTAGAACATATCCAATCGGATGGCAATCTAATCGGATGACCATCCGATCCATATCACTATCTTGTAGGCTTATTGGAGGATAACTGCTTTTCAATCGGATGGCAATCCGATCGGATGACCATCCGATCCATGTCACTATGGGGTGTTTGAAAGTTAAGTTGTTTTCAATCGAATGGCAATCCGATCGGATGACCATCGGATCCACAAACACAAGTCTGCCCATCAAATGACAATCCGATCGGATGGAAATCCGATCGGATGATCGGATGACCATCCGACACTTGACATTCGACCAGATGATCAAATGCCTAAAAAAAATTTTTGGTGATTGTAAATTTTTTCGGGTTTTTAACGACCAAGCTGGGTTGTTCGGGGACACCGTCTAGGGCTTCAGTGTATAGATTTGATGATGCGATCACGGATTGTGGAAATTAGTGGGGTAGTCATGATACTAGTGCAGAAAGTTTATCTTCCAGGGTATCTGACTATTTATGGGCCAAATTGTAAAATCCGCAAAGATGAAAAACTGACAATTGTGGCGAATATTGTGATATTCTAGTTTGGTCAAGTTTTTCGGAGAAGAGAATTAAAAAACTGAATTCAGTTTGAGGGGGAATTCAGTATTAGAGACGTCAGAATTTACAAAAATAAGGAGAATAAAAATTTCACTGTCGTATGTTGAAATTCCGGCATTTTTTAAATTCGTGACACTGCAACAGTATTCGGGTAGTTTTCGACTTCAGATTGTCAGGAGGAATGTGAATCTGATCGTGAGTGTAAGCTTCCGAGATCAAGAGGATCCGAGGTGTTGATATCTGATCGTGGACGAAAGCGTCAGAGATCTGAGAGTGATCGTGGATGATAGCTTCTGAGATCTAGATTATCCGAGGAGATGAATCTGATTATGGACGACTGCTTCAGAGATCGGATTACATTACCAGATGATTTGTTTTCCGATGAAGATTTGCAGATTATGGAGAATACCGTTTACACGGATCTGTCATTCTTATGGTACGTTAACGTGGATCACGGTAAACGGGGTATCAGATCTTTAGGGGGAATCACATATTTGAAGTTAATCAGTGGGGTATTTGAAGTTTCTATCAATTGTGAGACTGTGAGGTATGACTTTTACATAAATGACGCAGTAATGGAGGAGGTGTTGGTGCATATTTCGTAAGTCTGCCACTGTGCGAATAGTTAGATAGAGCGTGTGTTGAATATTGTATAGAATAGGAGAAGTTGGACAGGTTTTGTAATTGTCAAAGTCAATCTGATCGGATGGCAATCCGATCGGATGACACATAGTGTGAGTTGTCTATAAATAGGGGTTGGGGCTCCCATTTGGACAAGCTTTTGGTTCAAAGAGGGAAAATGTTGTGCAACTGGTCTCGTGGTGCTGTAAACGTTGAATAATCAATAGAGACCAAATCGATCTAACAGTCGGTTAAATCAACCAAAGCTCATCAATTTTGGGTTAAACAGGAGTTTTGACGTTAAACTAAGAAAATTATCAAAATAAAGGTTAATTCACGGATGGATTTTGGATTTGAAGACATCATTCTATTCGGAATTGATTTGCGGACAATACTGTGAAGTTTCATCATGAAATTCACACTAATAAAGATTCTGGATCGAAAAAACGTGATTTGGAGTGTTCTTGAGCTGTTAGAACATATCCAATCGGATGGCAATCTGATCGGATGACCATCCGATCCATATCACTATCTTGTAGGCTTATTGGAGGATAACTGCTTTTCAATCGGATGGCAATCCGATCGGATGACCATCCGATCCATGTCACTATGGGGTGTTTGAAAGTTAAGTTGTTTTCAATCGAATGGCAATCCGATCGGATGACCATTGGATCCACAAACACAAGTCTGCCCATCGAATGACAATCTGATAGGATGGAAATCCGATCGGATGACCATCCGACACTTGACATTCGACCAGATGATCAGATGCCTAAAAAAAATTGGTGATTGTAAATTTTTTCGAGTTTTTAACGACCAAGCTGGGTTGTTCGGGGACACCGTCTGGGGCTTCAGTGTATAGATTTGATGATGCGATCATGGATTGTGGAAATTAGTGGGGTAGTCATGATACTAGTGCAGAAAGTTTATCTTTCAGGGTATCTGACTATTTATGGGCCAAATTATAAAATCCGCAAAGATGAAAAACTGACAATTGTGGTGAATATTGTGATATTCTAGTTTGGCCAAGTTTTTCGGAGAAGAGAATTAAAAAACTGAATTCAGTTTGAGGGGGAATTCAGTATTAGAGACGTTAGAATTTACAAAAATGAGGGGAATAAAAATTTCACTGTCGTATGTTGAAATTCCGGCATTTTTGAAATTCGTGACACTTCAACAGTATTCGGGTAGTTTTCAACTTCAGATTGTCAGGAGGAATGTGAATTTGATCGTGAGTGTAAGCTTCCGAGATCAAGAGGATCCGAGGTGTTGATATCTGATCATGGACGAAAGCATCGGAGATCTGAGAGTGATCGTGGATGATAGCTTCTGAGATCTAGATTATCCGAGGAGATGAATCTGATTGTGGATGAATGCTTCAGATATCGGATTACATTA
The DNA here is from genome assembly GCA_030545235.1 of Helianthus tuberosus. Lineage (NCBI taxonomy): Eukaryota > Viridiplantae > Streptophyta > Magnoliopsida > Asterales > Asteraceae > Helianthus > Helianthus tuberosus. The sequence goes on along the minus strand of CM060370.1, from coordinate 180,593,259 downwards.
CCAGATGATTTGTTTTCCGATGAAGATTTGCAGATTATGGAGAATACCGTTTACACGGATCTGTCATTCTTATGGTACGTTAACGTGGATCACGATAAACGGGGTATCAGATCTTTAGGGGGAATCACATATTTGAAGTTAACCAGTTGGGTATTTAAAGTTTCTATCAATTGCCGGTTGAGTTTTTGTATATTCTTAGATCGAGCAGGCGGAATGCGAAGATCGTGGTGCTAACTTGTGATATCAAAAACTGAGCTTGGATGCATGTAAAGTTGAAATAGAGGATACTGCATTGATTAGTTTCAAGTTGGTGATTGTTCGTGAAGGTTGCAGTTTAGCAAATCAGAGGAGAGTCGTAAACTGTGCAAAAGACCTAAAGATTTATTCCTAGGGGAATTCGTGCTTTACTTTGGCAAAAGCAAACCCGAATCATCAATCGAGGGGGAATTTAGATAGTCAGATTTCAAGATACCTGATTGAAGTTGCAGAAAAGTTGAAGATTATCGAATATTCAAACACGGCTCAAGGTTCTCAAAGTTTTAAAGACGATTCGACAGTGACATCCGAGGGGGGATCTGTTGGTGCATATTTCGTACGCCTGCCACTGTGCGAATAGTTAGATATAGCGTGTGTTGAATATTGTATAGAATAGGAGAAGTTGGACAGGTTTTGTAATTGTCAAAGTCAATCCGATCGGATGGCAATCCGATCGGATGACACATAGTGTGAGTTGTCTATAAATAGGGGGTTGGGGCTCCCATTTGGACAAGCTTTTGGTTCAAAGAGGGGAAATGTTGTCCAACTGGTCTAGTGGTGCTGTAAATGTTGAATAATCAATAGAGACCAGATTGAAATTTACTGATCGGTGTCGTGTCTATCTTCTACTCCTTTCTTAGTCGTAATAAACACACCGAGCACGTAGTTTCGGGGTCGAAGCTCCGTAAAACTCACCGGTTTCTGGAGTCAGCAAGAGGTGTAGGTGGTGGTGGTAGCTCAACATCTCCATTTGAACAAAAAAGATAATAGGATGTTTTCTTACGTTTTTTTTTTCCCTAAGCATTTCATCTTCCCATAACATTGCATCACATTTAGAACACACAAAGATGGCATCTCCATGATCAATATAATATACAAACTTAGAAATTCCATGAATCTTCTTAACCACAGAATCTGCTAACATCTCATCACTCATTGATAATTCAATTTTAGGTATTCCGCCTATATTGAAGCTTGTAAAATAAGACATATATAACAATTCATAAAACCTAAGATTAAACAAATATTTTGTTTCCAAAAATTTAAAACATACAATTTGTAATATCTGATAATGGAGTCCTCTCAACAAAATCAGATATTTTCTTAGTACTTCCAAAAGGAGTGTAATGTACATTCCTTGATGAGATTTTTCTTGATGAATCTTATAAGACAAAAGTATATAAAATAAATGAACAAAACTACAGTTCATAATTAAATTAGAAAAAAATTTATGCAGTAAGTTTACCTTTTTCTTTTGTAGATGAGTGACACACATTACTACTAATATTTGGGGTAGCATAAGTAGGAAGGTGATACACATTCCTTCTTTCGACATTGGTGGTTGAAACTTGTTAAATAGAACATATGTAAGGATTCCAAAAACATAACATATACATACATATTTCTTTTAAATTTTGTTTACAAAACTATAACACATACCACTTGAAGTATTTGAAAATGGAATCCTTTCAACATAATCAGATGTTGATGTAGGATGACAACCTCTGTTGTTTTTCTTTTGTTGAAGAATATACTTCCTTTTTTCTCTTTCTTCAGCACAGCTTTGACGTTGACTTGCTTGAAGGAGCACTTCATACTTACTTGAAATTGTGTTATCTGTATGCATAATTTAAAATACCTGAATGAAGAAGATTGTTGACCACTCGAGAAAAGAACTTTAAAAGTATTGTGAAAATGATTTGAAATTACCAAAAAGTATCTGCAGTAAGTATACCTTTTACTTTTGTAGATGAGTGAAACAAATTACTACTAATATTTGGAGTAGCATAAGCAGGAAGATGATACACATTCCTTCTTTCAACATTGTTGGTTGAAACTTGTAAAATACGAAACATGTGTAAGGATTCCCAAAACATAACATATAAATATATATTTCTTGTAAAATTTTGTTTGCAAACCTATAAGGCATACCACTTGGAATGTTTAATAACGGTACCCTTTTAACAGAATCGGATGTTGATGTACGATGAAAACCACTGTTGTTTCGCTTTTGTTGCAGAACACGCTTCTTTTTTTTTCCTTACTTCAGCACAGACTTGACTTTGACTTGGTTAAAGGAACAGTTCATACTTACTTGAAACTCTATTATCTGTATCCATAATTTCAAATACCTGAATGAAGAAGATTGTTGAGCACTCTAGAAAAAGACTTTCAAAGTATTTTGAAAATGGTTTGAATTATTTGAAAATGAGAGTTTTATTAGGGGGTGAAATGTAACTTCCTTATCTCAATGGCGGTAAAATGTAATTTATTATTCCAATGGCGGTTTACCTTTCTACATAGAGGGAGATGGAAACATACTTTACCTTTTTAACGACTCTACACATCCCTTTACAAAATTGTTTGTCTGATCTCATAAAAAGTGCTTCAAGTTTTAATCACCGATGTCCATTTCAATATTCAATCACTCCACTTGTATACTTCTTACTTTTGACATCTTCAACAACTTCGATCAAGGTATAATAATATTTATTAAAATTTGTATGCACATGAGTTTCATATACACATAATTAACAACTGTTATGAAAACTGTTCTCATGTATTGCATGTTTTAGATGATGTATCAATTTAATTTTACAAGCTTTTTTATTTTTTATAATGTTTCCGATTCGAAGTTTTCTTTCATATGGTGCTAGATTTGGTTTCTTGAAAGCAATCGATAAGGTATATTTTGTTGTTTTTCTTACTTGATATTAGATAATATGATTAAATGACCAATCTTTTATTTATGGACTTGCCGAAAAAAATGTTATTTCCTTGCTACTCGATTCTACAGTTTTTAGAGGAATCTTTATTTATTGATATGCTCTAATTAAATTGATAAATATTAAATGCGTTATCTGAATGACATAGATATGTTAAACATTGTTGGTTCATATTTGTTATCACAGACTTTATAAATAATGAAGTATCTGATAAAATACACTGTCTCATTGTTTCTTTGATTTTTAACCAGAAACATCATATCTTGGAAGATGTCTTTTTATAAATATTTGGACTCTCTTAATTCTAAAATCTTGGTAAGATTATTACATTAAAACCATTTTCTACAGTTTTATTGTTAACAATTAATTCACATATAACACTTGCCAATACTTAAATACTTGAACTCAACAGATAATACCACAAAACTTTGCAAACAATCATTTACTCAATGAGGTTCCTGGTAATGTTGGCGTTATAGAGTGTGTAAACGGTATGACACGGGATTACCGATTCTCAAAACACAATGGAAGTTTTGCTCTAAAAGAAGGATGGTCCTCGGTTGTCTCTGACCTTTCATTGAAAGAAGGATGTTTGTTGGTATTTAAAAAAACTGCACCATATACATATCTGCTGACACCTTTTGAAAAAGTTTATCGTTATCCAACAAAACTCTCAATGATTTCTATGTTCACATCAATATCGTTTGAGAGGAACTTTGGATGTATGGATTCATTCTCCCATAGTTTTATTGATGTTTGTAAGGACGTGTTGGTAAGTTTTGGTATTTTAATTCAATACTTAAATGTTACTATAGTAATTAGTGATATAGTTGTTAATTTTACTGTACCTTTGTTGATTTCATAATTTTATATCTTTTTGTTCAGCTAATACCCAAGGACTTAGTTAACAACAGTATTGGAGTTGGTAAACTTAAAAAGACATTTAAGATATATGTGAATCAGTGGGACTCTTTTGATGTAGTACTTCAACGTGATCCTCTTCGGAATTGTTACTTTATAACCGATGGATGGGAAAAGGTTGTACACTACATGAGTCTGCAAACAGGTATTGTACTTGTTTTAAGATACGTAGTGGATTACATCTTTCTGCTAACTGTCTTTGATTTGAATGGATGTGAGATTGTTGCACCCAAAGCCAATCACAGTCCGAAAGATGATACTTCCTCACCCAATTTAGAAGTTGCTCCGATTACCGAGGATTTGGATCACCAGTCGGATGTTGAAGAATCCAATGACGCAGATTCTGATAGTGATTATGTTGTATCGGATGAATCATCCGATGATGGCGACGACGCAGATTTTGATGCCGCTGTCTCAGATTATGAAGCTGATCCTGATGTATACCCCTTACAATTCATATGGTACTGCAGCAAACATTTTGTAAGTTTGTTCTGTTAATATATTATGCCTCATTTTTTGGATGTTAAATTTTTGTTACAATTAAGGTGTTTTTTTGTTACTTTCCTTAAATACATTATTTATTTCTTATTAATTATTGCTATTTTATATTTATTTTTAAGCGTCTGAATGTGAAAGTAGCATCTTTATCAAGGATTCATAGATCATTGAAGATGACAGTTGAAAATCTGAATGGAGCTGACACTGTAATTGACTTTCGACGGGAGAAGCATGGCAAGGGATTTAGATACGCGGCTTGTCAATGGACCAAGAAGTTCACGAAGCCCAATGGTATCTACAGAAATATGAGATGGAAATTTGTCTACTCTACAGAAAAAGCCAAGCTGATCTTAAAGAAAGTCTACAGATAGTTGTGGTTGTTGGTATTATCTCATTTGAGATGAAATTATGGGATAGTGATGTATCAAACTTCTATATTTTGCAAATTTACGATTTACGAATATTTAAATTATAATCATATATGCTTATCTTGTTATTTATATTAACTTAAATTTTTGTTGTACATTCTCCATATATTTTAATTTGGCTCTTCATGATACATTACAACTTGAATTATACTCAGTAAATTTATGGGCAGTCATCGACACTTAAAAGGCTTCAACAAATTTATGGGTGATCATTGTCATAACTTCACTTGAATTAACCTCTAATTACAAATAACAGTCTTTTAACATCTACAAAAGGGATGCACTCAACATCTATTTAGATAAAGTCTGCCAAACCAAAAGCTCTATGAAAAAAATCTGTTCAAGCAAAGTCTGTTGTTCCAAACAACCTCTGCTGATAAACACAACCTCTGCTGTTGATCTATGAATACAAAAGCATCATGAAGCTAACATCTGTTGTTACTTAACAGATGATACGGTCTTTAAACATCTGAAACTAAAAGGACACACTCAACATCTATTTCGCTAAAGTCTGCCAAACCCAAAGTTCTCTTCAAGACAACATCTGTTGAAGCAAACTCTGTTGAACCAAAGGTCCTCTGCTGATAAACAAAAAAACTATTGAACAAAAGGTCTGCCAAACACAACCTCTGCTGATCATTCCATACTATAGATTGCCAACATCTGTTGTGCCTTAACAGATGATGCAGTTCAACAGAGGATTTCAACATCTGTTTACATACGGATCATGATCAACAGATGATAAAGTCTGTTGAATGAAAGTCTGTTCAACAGATCCTAATGTAGCTCAAGTCCCTTCCCATATAGGCCACAGCAGATGATGAACATCTGCTGATAAACACCGAGACGGTTCAAGCAAAGGTCTGCCAAAGAGAACCTCTGCTATGGACTAACAAATGATGCAGTTCAACAGAGAATGTTTAACAGTAGAGCTTTAACAAACCATGATCAACAGATGATAAAGTCTATTGAAGTAAAGACTGCTCAACAGATTCCAACAGTTTTCCTACTAACCAATTCATTAAAGCAGTACTCAGTCACTAAAAATAATATACAACCCTACCACTTGTCCAAAAAATGAACATTAACAATAATATAATAACAGTAATATTCAAATTGTAGCAATGACATACAAAATCCATCAGTTTAAATGATTCAAATTGTAGCCATAATATACCAAACTTTCAAACACAACAGGTTAAAACACACATAACTAAAAACCACAATTTTAGTCTTCAAAATAAGTAGTTTTTACTTTCTATTCAGACTTAATCTAGAATCCCTTTCAACCGAATGCTGCTGAAAAGTCTTCCGTAACATCACCAACTTCCTTGCAACAGATCACAAAACAACTAATGAATATTCATTCAACCTGTTATTATATTACCAGAAATAAAGACTATAGTTATGATTTGCAGATGTAACAAAAATTACCTTTCCATTTTCTTACACTTTACATGCTGTATAACAGCCATCACATACTCAAGAGCTGACATTTTTTAGCATTACCCTGATTCCCCTTTAAATACCAACAGCCTTTATCTCATTTCCAAGATCATTCCACAGTAAACATAAACAATAATTTGAATTAATGACTGAACATGTAAGCCACCACTTACTCCAAGGCTTGAATCTCGCCTTTCATACAGTTCGTTTGTTTTGAAGCTCTGCCAACGAACTCAAGACTTCCAAACCAAATAACAAATGCATCAAGATCTACCTGAAGAACATTTAAACTTCTATTGTTTTTTAGCATTAAAACATACAGTTTGTGATAAAAAGAAAAAATCAAAGAATATACATACTCAATAAACGACGGTACAAAACTCGTGAACATTTATATTACAAACCTACAAAGCATAGAATCAATAATACACACATATACATCTATTTTTAAACACAAATAGACATTACCTCTTCATCAATAAAGTTGAGATCCATTTTATAACCTTGATTACATTTTGAAGTTCGGCCAACGAACTCAAGACTTCCACACCAAATATCAAATCCAGCAAGATATACCTGAAGAACATTTAGCATACAAACCTACAGTTTGTGATAAAAAGAAAAAATCAAAAAATAGCTATTTTTAAACTACCGTAGAAAACTCAGGAACATCTATTTTTAAACACAAACAGACATTACCTTTTCATCAATGAAGTTGTGATCCATTCTATAACCTTCATTCCATTTCGGAACATCCTCGCTCTCATATGCCACAAATCTTTCCTGGGATTCAAATCATTAACTGAACTAAAATTGTTAATTTCAACTGACACTGACTTCTAATTCAGAAATCGGAATGAATTAAAATTTCAAAATACAAAAGTAGAGAACAAGAGAGTGGAAATATGAAGAGTGAAATGAGGAAAGAACCTTTATATAGGCAGATGATTGACAGAAGTGAGTGAGTGACATGCATTAATTGCATTACATATTCCCAAGCATTTTGAATTTGAAACTACCGGCAACTAAACAGAAATGAATCACTAACAATAAGTTACCTGTGGAAATTTGTGATTGATTACGAGCTTTGGATTCATAATGGAATCCTCACTCATGATCGTTATACCGGATGATCGAAAAAATTACAAATTAGAAGTGAAATTAATGGAAGAAGTTAATCGAAATTAACAATTGGGAAACTCAGAGAACTTACCAGAAGTTACTAATTGTGTGAACTGAAGAAGGTTAGGGTTTCTAAGCGTCTGCTCGTGTTGAAGTTTGTAAGTGTTGATACGGTCTGGATAGTTGAGGCTCGTGGAGACGAAGATTGGATGTAGAGGTGCTCTGGATTTGAGAGAGGATTGAATTTTTGAATATGGAGCCGGCTCATGAAGTGGCTGCAGTAAGGATATTTAGCTTTTCGTTTTTCTTTTAACTTTTTAAGCACGTTTTGACTTCAACTGAACTCGAATTCGTTCGTATTGTGCAGAATTCAAGAAAGGTTCATACCTTTGGACTCCAGAAAATAGGTACAAAGAGAATCCCGAAGCACGTGAGAACTCACAAGCAGACTGAACTTGAAAAGGCAAAAGCAACGCTTCTGCTGGCAACATTTCCGAAGCGATATTTTGGATTTTTTCAGTTAATCTATTTTGAGTCTTTTTTTAACAGGAAGAAATCAGAAAGTTGGGTTTGGTGATGTCGAGGCCACTGCTATTTGTTTCGGTTGTTAGTAATAATGTTTAATATAAAAAACTATATATATTTTGTGTTAGGATTATATAGGAAAAAGTGTGACCACCTCGAATTTCTATGCTGTGCTTCTTGGCAATAAAACGGCAGTGAAAGTGGAAGCGGGAAAGTGCTGGCTAGCAAACTTAAAGACAGGATCTTTGTGTTTTACGCCGATCATGGCGGCCCTGGAGTACTTGGTATTGTGTTTCCATGCTTTGTTATTTTCGAGCAAGATCAACACTGTGAATTTAATTTGTTCATTTCCTTAATTACATACTAATTAATGAAATTCTTATGTTAATTTCATTCGGGATGCTGAACATGCCTAATATGCCTAATATTTACGCTAATGATTTCATCAATGTTCTGAAAACAAAGCATGCGAGCGGAACATATGATGAGATGGTGAGTAAGACACATTTGCTCTTGCTTATCTTATAGTTAATTATCAGTTGTGGTAATCGATACAAACATTTGGATGGTGATCGTAGGTGATATATGTATGAATTTATCAACGGCGGTTAGGCTGGAAATGAAGATGGAAAAGGAGTCCGTCTTCAGTTGAGGAGATCAGCGAGTGGCAGAACTATATGAATTTAATGGAGACACTGGTTATTTCGGAGTCTAAAGATAAATGGGAATGTCAATATATATCAAATCTCCGACAATCTAAATGAACCAGTAATTACTTACTAATTAATACAATAAAACGTTACTAAAACTACCCGTGTTTTACATGGGTCCGACTACTAGTAAACTTCATAGAAAAGGGTATACAACATAGCAAGATTCAAAGTAAATTGTCGATGCATTAGTGACAAGCTTTATTCGATAGCATTAAGCTTTTCCGTTCAAGGGAGCTCACTTGAACGATCGATTTAGAATATCATACAATGTAACCGTGGAGATTAACATTTGATCACTTAGTAATCTAGATCAGAAATATATAATGTAAGCAGTCCATGTGATGCTTTATTCGCGATATCCATAAATATCTCAACGTCCTCGTCATCAGCGATCTCTACGTACAACCACAGGTTTTTTACACTAAGATGCTAAATATTTCGGGGTTTTTACCCTGACCATATTGATTCTGAATTCACCCCCGTATTAAAACCGAGAATCAAACCAAGTATGCTTAATCGACTTGGTCTCACATCAAGTAGCCAGTATTCGGAGTGTATTACATGATCCAACCCAAATCATGCTCAAACCTATCCTACTTGCTTCTACAATATCCTGAAAATTTCGAGTATACAATCGAAAACAAAACTTGCAATCATATGATTCACTAGATTGAGTTTAGTTAAGTTGGGATTTTTAGTACCTTGGAGAAATTGTCAAATAGCAAATGCTAATTCATGAACAACCTACTTAATTGGGCTTGAAGCTTGAAGCTGCTGAACAAAAGGTGAAAGAGGCGTTGATTGGATGCTTGATAAACTAGTGGACGAGGGGCATAAAGAATCATTTCGAATGCTTGATGAACTAATGGACAAGGGGCATAAATAATCATTTGGAATCAGTTCATTTTTCTTTTGCATTTAAATTCTTTTCTTATCCAAACTAAAATTTTAAATGCTATTTTTATTATTTTCTTTGCATCTTTAAGTTATTTTGGAACATATTTTTAGCTTCGTATTTTTTTCTTTACGAGCACCGTTTTATGTATTGGTTAAACTTAATACTGTTGTAAGTGACTTCTTAATATCTTAATATACATCGTCCTAGATATATAATGTCTTATTTTGTAAAACACATATTCCCTGTGACATGTAAATTTTATTAAACTGATTTGGGTCAAATATATTATATACTTTTTTGTTTGGTTTCGTGTTCGTTAATGACTTTCACAGCGTAAATATATGTTTGTTACGAACCGAATCGTAATCAAATGATCCAAAGAAATTAGACGGAAGCCAGAAAGAACTTTAGAGAGAATTCAGACTCAATTCATAATTTTTCATTCATAATCCTCATGAGAGTACTTGTTGCAAAATATATAAACATGCAAAGCAAAGACACGTAAAGGAATAAACTGAAATTAACTACTACCACTAGCCCACTACATGATAATTAAACAAATATAAAACTAGAAATGCATGCTAGTAAATGGAAAACGTGTGCATGGTTGCCGGAAATCATGCACACATCAATGTTTCGACATAAGTTTTATTAAAAATCGATCCGCTGCAGACGCAGGTGATTCTCAGTTTCTCACTACTTTCTTATTATAACCTTTGCATATTTTAGATGGTAGATTATGAACTTAAGATAGATTATTACAGTTAAACACCAAGAATTATTTACATGTTATAATCGTAAAGTCACACGAAACCGCTAAACCAACTAGTATATCAGTTCGTGTTAGGGTGTTCATCGATTTGTTTTTCGGTTTATTCGCTCCCTTTTCTGGTTACGATTTTTATTTTGTCATATCTTAAAACCAAACCCCGAATAATAAAAGTGAACAACCCGTTTTGACACATACTTATTTTAATCAAAGCCCATTAACCAAAAAAAATCATGATTCCCTAAATGTTCTACCACAAAAAAATAACAATGAAAAAACAACCGCAAACTTAACTGAAAAAGTTAAAAACATAAAGGCAATATAGTTAACCGGGAGGATGGGATCTAGTGTATAAAATATGTTGAAGACTAGAGTTAACCCGTTCCAACCCGTATTAATTTTGAACCAAAACATGTTCGGTGCCGCACCAAAATGGCCCTTTTTTAAACGACATGTTCCGACCAGTCATCACGCCCGACCCAACCCGCCATTTTTCTAGGTATAGGCAAACCTTATCCCATCGAGGAGGATAGATCGAGAGATCGCTTCCACTGATAGTGTGAGATCACCAACCCTAGAAACCTTTCTATATGTACATCATGTATAATAATCTAAAGAACATAAGATGTATCTGTAATAATAAAGAAAAAATCCTCAAAATAAACTTCACCATAAAAGGTTTACGACATGACAAGATTCAAAAGTAAAATGTCCATGCAATACATAATAAAATTATGTCACGCTTCCACGGCTTCAATTCAGGAATAATAAACATACAATGTGAGGGGTCCGTGTGACGCTTTTTTTGCGATATCCATAAGTATCTTGACGTCGTCGTCATCGGCGATCTCAACATATGCACGCTTATTTTGATCAGGAGATGAGAAGGGGAATTGGTAACACATCTTAATCTTGGATGTATTAAAGTTGGATTTATTAAACTTTTTTACCACGCAACTCGTCATCTGAGAATATGTTAAATCAAACGGCAACTCTAAGACACGTCTCAACCCTGATGGCATAAACTCAGCAACTCCGTCAACTTTTCTCCACCACCCTCCGTTAAAAACAAACATTCTAACTTTTTGGACCTTTGAATCCATTGTCCTGAATATAAGAAGGAAAAAATAGTATAAATGGAAAAATTCGCATTTTAGTTGTTTAAACATCAAAGATCTAAAGTATATCTACAAATCTGAAAAATAATAAATTGTTTAAACAAATATATGTGTGCGTGTCGAAAGATCCATAGTTGCAGCCTAGCGCACCAAATGCACGCCCCTGAAAGGCGAACTTTCAGGCTCTCAGGCGCTGCTTCAAGGCATTATCTGGCCAAATTCAGGCCAAAGATGGTAATAAAAAAAACACTAAATAAGGCTGGAGTCAAACTAAAACATCCTAAACAAGCCAAAAACATATCTAAAATCCCCTAAAAATGGTCAACCTAAATAAGCATGGAATCAACCTAAAACATCCTAAACTAGCCCTAAACAAGCCAAAAACATATCTAAAACCCCTAAAAATGATAATTTATACCATGCACCTTCAGTCTTTGACAACTTAGCTGTGTGTGTGGAGGCACTCCGAAACGTTTAGGTCCCAAAAGCCTAAAGGCGAGGTTTGAGGCGCTCGCATTACATACACAAAGTGTTGTTCTATTTACGACCAAAAAAGATTTATTTACAACCAGAAGGTCTCTCTTGTTAGTTTTATATATCAAACGTTTTAGTAAGTAGTCCTTTTGTTGCATCACACCTCAGGCGCGCCTTTTAAAACCAAGTTAACGTCTACCTAGAAACATATCTAAAAGAGACTCGATGACGATGCAGTGACAATCGTCGAATACAGGCCGGGGTTTCCTCTTTATATATTGCATAGTTATTAAAGCGAGCGCCCAGTGGCAAATAAAGCACTGGGCCCAACAAATCGCCCAGAGTGCGCCTCGCGCCTTTAATAACTATGGTTCATGTCATAGTTATTAAAGCGAGCGCCTAGGCGCAAATAAAGTCTCGGGCCCAACAAATCGCCCTGAATGCGCCCCGCGCCTTTAACAACTATGATATATGGTTCTTCGTGGATGAAATTCAAAGGTGTTTAAATATTTGGGAAACAAGCATGCTTTAATAGATGTTTAATAGTAGGTAAAAAAGAGCAAAACACGTCCCTTTCTAACCACTTTACCATTTGCCATCACAATTTTTTATACTAAGATGTTTCATAATTTGTTTTTTACCCTGACCCTGAATTATATTCACTCACAAGATCAAGACCAACAACCAATTAACCGAACCGAACCGAACCAAGTATGCTTAACCAGTCTGGTTTCAGGTCCAACTCAAATCCTGCTAAGCCCTATAATGCTCTACAGCTTCTATGCATATTCTCAAAATTCGAATACATAATAAAAAACAAAAACTTGCATATCATATGTTTGAGGCTGTTAAGATTAGTTAACATGAGGATTTTAATACCTTGGGAAAATTGGCAAATCACAAATATTATTGATGATCAACCTGCTCGATCGGGCTTGAAGATTGAGTCTACTCAAAAGTCGAATGAGAGTTTATAGTTTAGGGTTTAGTATATTCTTTTTAATCCCGACTGCCGTTCACGGATAATTGGACCAAGGGGCCTATAGAACTATTTGGAATGGGCCTACAACTTTTGAAACAATGATGACATATATTTTAGAGTAAATTACGTTTTTGGCCCCTGTGGTTATATCAGTTTTACTATATTGGCCCAAAATAAGAATTTTTAACAGATCAGCCCCCATGGTCCCATTATCTAACCGTTTTGGCCCCTGAGACTAACTCCATCCATTACCCTGGTTAATTATTTGTCACATGCAAGGGTATTTTTGTAATTTCTCTTCCCCTTTAAATCTAATTTCTATTTACCCAGATTTTAAGAACACTCTTCATCTACATGAACTTGAACAAAAAAAAAAAAAAAAAACCAAAAGTTTCTGCACATCAGTTTCAGATCTTCATCAGATTTCAAGAACACTCTTCATCTACATGAACTTACCCAGATTTCAAGAACACTCTTCATCTTCATCAGTTTCAGATCTTCATGAACATGAACAAATAAAAAAAAAACAAAACCTAAATTCAAGAACAAGAACCCATCATCTGCACATCATCATCTTCAAACCCTAATCTTCAAGAACAATCATCATCTAACCCAGATCATCGTCATCATCATCATCCCCACATAAACAACATCCAAACACCCCCTAAATTCTTAACACAAAATTGTCAAAGAACAAATCAAAAACAAAACCCAAATTCAGTGTTTTGTGTGTTCAAATGAAACCCCCAAATCCGACTGACCTAGGTGATTCAATCGTCGCCAGATGTTTGAACGGAATCGATCGTCGCTGTGTCAATCGTCGCCGGATGTTTGAACGGAGTTGATATCCACCGGCCGTTCTTCTCCATCGTCTTCCCCGTCGAACCAACCTCCGATGTCCACCACAACCACCACCTACAACCGTGAACCACCCTCTCATCATCACTGGTAACCCACATCAATCGTCTTCTCCGGTCACCGTTCTTCACCACCATCATCACCATACCATCAATCAACCGTACTATTTGTTCAAGACACGCAGATGATGATGATCTGATTTGTTAAAGAAATCAGATCTGGGTTTTTGTTCAAGAGATGCAGATGATGATTTGTTCAAGACACGCAGATGATGATGATATGATTTGTTCAAGAAATCAGATCTGGGTTTTTGTTCAAGAGAGATGCAGATGATGATCTGATTTGTTCAAGAAAATGATGATTTTGGGTTTTATTTATAAAGTCATAAAAGGGGGAGGGGAAATTACAATTTTACCCATCATGTGCAACCCATGTGACCAAGAAATTAACCAGGGTAATGGATGGAGTTAGTCTCAGGGGCCAAAACGGTTAGATAATGGGACCATGGGGGCTGATCTGTTAAAAATTCTTATTTTGGGCCAATATAGTAAAACTGATATAACCACAGGGGCCAAAAACGTAATTTACTCTATATTTTATAATTTGAACCTCAAGAAGTCCCCGCGCTCTACTGCGAGCTTTCAGTCGGTATTGGTTCAGCTCGTTATATTATCGGTACAATTCCGGTACTTGGTATATAGCTTTGGTTATAGCTTCACCAAAAAATACTCTATTGTGATACGTCGAAAAAACCATAAAAACAAACATTCTCGGTTGTGGCATGCTTGTGTAGATGAGTGGTTAAACCGTTCTTATGGACCAACAATTTTACTAATATATATGATAATAACAAATTTTGTATTAACCAGTGGCGGATCTAGAAAACCTTCATAGGGGTAACGTCTTAAAAGAAAGGGGTAACGAAATTGAAAAAAGGTCAAAAAAACGTCAATTTTTTTCAAAATTTACACTACCGCCGAAGCGCCAAGGGGTAGTGGAGGCTACCCCTTATAATAAGGTACATCCGCCCCTGGTAATCTGGTATTAACTAAGAAAATTTGTAAATCATTTATGAGAAAATAAATATATTATTTTAAATGGTAAATTACACTTTTCGTCATTCATGTTTGTATCGAATTGCAATGGATGACATTTAACTTCAATAATTATAATCACAATCCTTTATTTGGAAAAACTCGTTACATCTTTCATCGTTTAGCACTAACAAGGTTAAAATTTTAAGTTAACTCAAAACATGTGCCTTGCACATGAGGGTAGATTGGTAATTTCATTATTTTTGTTTTTATAAAACCCTATCCCTTCTCTCAACCATCTCTTTCCCTCTTTCTCTTCACGAACACGAATCTCTTCATAGAACCTGGTGGCAACCTTTAAACCGTGCCGAAACTTCCTGCTTCTAATCCAACTTGAATTGTTGGTAAAAGTCAACTCCCCTAAAGTCCCAACACCTTCGTTGAGAACAACTTGCAAGTCACCGGTCAACAATGGTCTTTTTCCTTCACGTTCTTTAACAACATGGCTTTCGAATTCTTCTTCGGTCCAGTCTTCATCATCCTCATTGTTGAAATCACCTTCTAGAACCACAATGTCTAGTTTTATTGATGATTCGGGTCCTGGTGTAACAACATGACCCAGGGGCATAGGTTAGTAAGTGCCCGGGGGTGCACCCGCCCCCTCCAATATTTCAGTTAGAAGTGTATAATTTCTGATTTTTCGTCCGAAAATTTTAAAATTATATAGGATCGTCCCTCCAACTATTTTGCCTAAATATTTATACATTATATATTATATAAATCAAAGTAAAGTTTGTTACCACTTTAAACCTTAAAGGTCGTCGAGCAGAGTTGTAATTCTTCGTCCAGGTTTCATTTATCTCGTACCATTATATATATTTCGTCCAGGTTTCATTTATCTCGTACCATTATATATATATTTGGTCTTTTGTTTATTAAACAATATTTAGTTTTTTATATGTAAGAACGGGTCCTTTGAATAAATGACATTTTTTTAGTTTTATTTGAAACTATTATTATTTGACTCGACCCGAATCGAATAGCCGACCCGACCCGAAATATAACGATAGGAAAAAAAATTGGGTCTCATGACTTTACGCCCCCTCGAAACTTTTGCACAAGCTCCGCCACTACTGTCACAACCCCCGACCCCACCATGGGAGCGGGAGCCGTGAGCCAGTATCGGTGTTTATTAATTTGGTAGCGGAAAATTTTCATCAGCACCGTAGTTAGGAAATATTTTATCAAAGTAAACCACCATATTTTATAAATACAAATACATGGGGAAAACCTAAGTTTCTTATTACAAACTATTTATAGAGATAAACTTTATTTTATTTGAAATAAAACATCTTCTTTATGCAGGTAACTTTTATAGCCACTTTTCTAAGCCTTCAGTGCTCTCCAGCTGGCTTTTATGTGCTTCACACTAAGTTACCTGAAACACGTGTTTAAAACATTTTATCAGCATGAAATACTGGTGATTGAATCCCAGTTTAATAAATTTTAAATAAAAACCATTGTACAGTATTGAGGGCGGTCTCGCAATTATATTTGTTTCCAAGTCATATCAATTACCACCCACGGTAATGTCAAACCCGACTTGTGGAAAAGTTATTCCTCGCAAGGCAGTAACTAATTTTGTATACAAAACCCCAACATACCGACGATAATCGTATCCTTACAAATACTCAATAATTGTTTAATATATAATTAATCGTGTGAGGTTTTGTAAAAACAATTTGCAAAAATGAGATTACTCACATTGCTATTATAGGTCTTTCCTTTGTGACTTCCTGGTTATGATCTATTAATTAAACAATGCACACGTGTTAGTATATTAACCCAATTTACATTAGTTATACCCCCCCCCCCCGAGACAGAACTCCAACGACTACGTCGGGCAGAACCTCGACAGCCGTTACGGAGCACTAGATCAATCGGGCGGCGTATCTAATACGTAACCGGGGGTTATGATACTTACATCGAGGCAGAGCTTCGCTATTTAGGGGGGCATAATACCCGGGTATGGGGCCTACACTACAGAAATTGAGAGAGATTGAGAATTGTGAACGAAATGGGACTGAAGGCTGATCGACGCTATTTATAGGGCTGTTCAGGAACTTCGTCGCGCCCCGCGAAGACCACACCAAGGTCTTACGCGGCCCGCGAGGATCAGAAAAGGCGGCGGCGGTTCTGAGTCATCCCGGGGGTGTTGACGCGTGTAGGGACACGTGGCGTCACCAAGTCTCGCCACTTGTTACTCGGTCGCGGCCCGCGTAGAATTAGGAGCAGTCTGTCGCGGCCCGCGACATACTTAATTTATTGTTTTTATTTGATCTTTAATTTTATAAAGGTATTTCGGGCTCGTTTATCGCATACGGGGTATATTTTAGGATGTGTAGGGTGTCAGGGGTGTTTTAGAAAGGTTGATATTTAATAAAATATATAATGTACTCGTGTTAAGCATAGTAACTCAATTTAACTTTATCCCTACGTCATGAGACAGAACCCCAACGAACTTAGTCGGGCAGAGCCTTGACATTCGTTACGAGACCCTACGTCAATCGAACAGGGCATCAGAGATCAGGGGTTAAAACACTTAAAATGGGGCAGGGCTTTACAGGATTTAGGGGTGAATTACTAAAGAAAATAGGGTATATATAAAGTGAGAGAGAGGGCGACATGGAAGCAGGAAATTTAGCAACATGAAAAATGGGCCTGTGATCTTATTTATACTAGTTTTGGTGAGCTTACAATTCCAGATTGGTCTACTCTTTCAAAAGTGAGCCACGCACAATCTTCATTAAATGCATTCAAATCTACGTACTGTACTTTACAATTGCATTTTCAAATTTAGATATGTTAGTTTTGGAATTATTGTTATATTATTATTTAATTTAATATATATATATATATATATATATATATTTAACATATTTAACTGCTTCACTTATTTGACGCTTATAACTTCTAAAATTTGATATTTTATAAAATGATGAATATGCCATTAGAACGAGAATATTTTTATCTATATTTTGGTCTAAGTTTCATTAAAAACAGAGCAAGTTCAATTATAATGTATTAAATGGATTTTAGGTCTGTCTAGGTACTTTTTATCTGTCAACTTACCCACGATCTACCCATTTAATCATATAAGTATTTATATACTTTATTTTGAATGTTATAAATAAAATTTTTGGAACTTTTACATCCTCCCCACCTTGTTTTAAATCTCGTCCTCGAGATTTACTGAAATATAGAGGAATACTTTTAGTTCGTCACTGATCCTAGTCCCTAAGTATATTCTGGTCTTTATTTTGAATTCTACTTTACCTTGACCAGAACTATTCTCTATGTTTTGATATTCTTATCTTCTCAAGAGTTCTTAATGAAAGTAAAATTACTATTAGCGTAAGTTTTTTTTTTTTTTTTGATGTTTTGTGTCTTCGCACATCTTTTAGTTACAGATTTCCTAATGTTTTAATGATATAAGGTAATGCAAGGGGAAATCTTATACTTTCGATGGCGTCCCAACTTAAAGAGTTTCTGTCGTTCACCTTGTCGCACGAATTACGAGACGGATGATCAAACGAAATAATATTTGATATCGGAATTATAGATGTATACGGGAGATTTCTACAATTATCATTGACATACCTGTTTGTGATTTATCCCTAATTGCCAATCATTATGGCTTTTGGATTTCCTTATAGATATACATATCTATATAATCATGTATTTCACATGCTTGTAATATACACACCATTCATAAGGTCAATGTATTTAACAGATTCATATTTTCAAAAACATGTCAAATATCCGGTCATGGTACTATTTGGGGAATTCCATTAACATAACACATACCCCATCTCACCCGGTCTCGCCGGAGAGGTACCCTCATCTTACCCGGACAAGCTGGAGTGTTTACCACATCATACCCAGGCTTGCCGGAGAGGTAATTATCATTGTATTTCCCATAAATATAATTTTTCTCACATCATTTATTATTGCTTATATCAAGAAACAAGGAAATTAGTATTCTCCCGATGGATCATATTCTAGAACCGAGTAGTACTAATAAACAAGAAATAACAGTGGCCAGGTGTTATCGCTTATTTATCATACTTGCACCGTTCTAGTCATCATCCTCACGGCATACCAACATCCATCACATTTTATCTACGCAAATAATTAGCTTATCGTGAAGCTTATACTAAGGCATTTTTCTTAGGTTCAAGTCTAAATATTATCCCGGGTGTTACCAGTAAATATTAAAATCTTAACTCTTTTCGTTTAAGCATAGGTATTATTATGGTTGTAACTTTCTTTTGTTTGGAAAATGGAGTTTTGACAAAAATATCATTGTCTCTATTGATATTATGGCTAGGTTCAAAGTGATGAGTATGCTTACAGCTAACTCTTATATATTATTAGATTCTGTCGCAAGGAATATTTTATTGAAACATGTGAAATTTTAAAACATAATACGTTTCATGATTTATTCTTATAATGACTTCGTGTTTTCATATGAATGACTAGTGATATTTTCTCTTATGTTTATCTACAGAGAATATTTGATTATTATATTGTATATATGTCATTAAGAAATTCTATTATGTATATGCATATATGGATATATTTTAGAAACATAAAATTTCAGATCTCTAGTTAATATCAAATTTTGCATAAGATATATACATACACACATATATTAAATTATTTTGTAATATCTTTAATTTATATATATCCGATGGTACCAATTATAAAACTTATTCCCCTAGCTTTATTTACTCTTTTATAAAAGCAATATATGGAAATAAACTTTTTAATTTTATTGAATATAATATTTTAGAATTTAAAGGATTGATAAAAGTTTAGAGAAATAAATTACTCAAAATATAAATTTTCAGGACTCATGGGAACAACTTCATTTTTAACTAGTGGGTTGAACCATATTGGTTTAAAATATTAAAACTTAACTCTTAATTTATTGTATATTATATTATTTATTAAGGAAGTATTAAGAAATACAAAGTTTGACGTTTCTAAAATTAATTCTAAATATATGAGGTAATTGAGTAATATACATGTATTAGACTATGCATGTATATCCCAAACAATAGTAATAGTAATTTGTTTAAAGATATTACAATATTAAAATTGTAATTTGATTGATTTTTTTTATATAGCTGTATAAAGGACAACTGTATTAAACACACATTTGGGTCAATTATATCTATGTGGGGTATTCATTTTAATCTTTGCTTAGAAAATGAAACAATAACTAGAACGTTTAGAAAAATTTTACGTGCAAGGTAAAATAAATAAATAAATAGATACTAAATTATTGATTTAAGTCGGATAAGAAAAGATGTTTTCATATTTATAATATTTTTACTTCTAAAAATTAATTATCTAATCTCTTTTATATATACAGATTGTATGAACCATTAGCCCCTTATTTTCTCTTCTTTTATCATAAAAATTTATTACTTCTTATAAATATCATATTCTCAATGATAGAGAATAAAAACATGATTATGATTATCATAATACATATAATAATCTTTTGATCATACCCTTTCTTTAAATTATGTTATAGTTTTAAATGTAAAAATTTTACATGTATCCTAAAATACATTTTAGTTTACATTATGTACACGTATAAACATATAAATATTGTTTAGACGTTATTATAATGTATATATATACTTCCAATTATTAGTACATGTAGCTTGTATATGTATAAAATTTTATATTTCATGATTACTTAAATAATGCCATTTACAAAACTAATCAGATTAATATTTTAGAAGATTATAATCTAAATTATCACTACGAGAGTTTATTGCATTCAATATATTTTAAAATTTTAAATTCTAAGGTAAAGTGTTTTAGGTTAAAGCACTTAAAACAGACATTTGTTGATTTTAAGAACAGCTTCCATCTTTTCCAATCATAAGGCTTCTTCACTTATTATAATATTTTTTGTTACGACATCATTTTATAAGACCAAACACGGTAATATAACATGTATTTAGATGAGCAATAAGATATTACTAATATCAATTATCATAAGTTATGTGATAATTATCAATATTGTACTAAGGTTTATTTTTCAACTGGAGTTAATAATTATAATAATAATAAATGTACCAAATATCTTGTTATACATAAGTCTGTAATATATGAACTTAGTCAATATGTTAAAACATTTACTTCATAATGATCCTGTATTTACATTAATATATCTAAACAATACTGATGACACAAAAACATTTTATTAAATAAATTAGTTTTAAATAATGTAGATAAAACATTGAACTTGTAGTTAAAACTGATGTTTTTATTGAATAAATAGTCTATTACATATACATATAAAGGCTATTCTATTTATATGATGTCTCATAACTAAAAGTAATAACTTAACTTTGTTTTCAACTAGAGTATTCTAGTTTGACAATTTATTATATATATTAAAATATATATTTACATTTGTATTTACCTAAAATACAAATCTACATATTTTAGGTAAACTCTAATTGTAATGAATTATACTTTCTGTGTAATTCTATATAATTTATAATTCTACAAAATATATATTAAATGTCTTGGGTACACAACATAATTCTACGTTGTATATAACCATATATTTATATTAAGTTTATACATTATTTTATAAAAGTTATATACTTTTATATTTATATTTAAATACAATTACATATAGATATACACACAAAACACATAAGGTATATATGTGTATATTGTATGTACACTTCGATATATAAAATTTAACCTTGTATACAATTCTAAATAAAGTTATATATTGTATAAAATTTTATAAATTATGTATTGTCTTACCATACTCTATTTATGTATACATTTGTATTTAAAGTTATATTTAACTTAAATGTAAATATACAGAAATAGATTGATATTTATGTATAGCTTAATTAAGATGGTACATTCATTTACTTATGAAGGGATGCAACTTAAGGTGGTACTCTAATTTACTAATTGCATAAGAGTGTAGTATAATACATCTGCCTAGGTAACCTATGGATACATCTAATCATATTGGTTACTCATACTCTAAACTCAAAATTTGTATAAATAACATAATAATCATAATATAAGTATGAAAATTTAGCTACGCAGAATAGCACAGAGGTTATTTACATAATTTCCTAACAAAAGGTTTAAGTGTTAGGTATTAAAAGAACACCTAGATGACTTAAACCAGTGGCTCTGATACCACCTTCTGTCACAACCCCCGACCCCACCCTGGGAGCGGGAGCCGTGAGCCAGTTTCGGTGGTATCGGTATTTATTAATTTGGCAGCGGAAAAATTTCATCAGGACCGTAGTTAGGAAATATTTTATCAGAGTAAACCACCATATTTTATAAATACAAATACATGGGAAAAAACCCAAGTTTCTTATTACAAACTGTTTATAGAGATAAACTTTATTTTATTTGAAATAAAACATCTTCTTTATTTAGGTAACTTTTATAGCCACTTTTCTAAGCCTTCAGTGCTCTCCAGCTGGCTTTTATGTGCTTCACACTAAGTTACCTGAAACACGTGTTTAAAACATTTTATTAGCATGAAATACTGGTGAGTGAATCCCAGTTTAATCAATTTTAAATAAAAACCATTGTACAGTATTGAGGGCGGTCTCGCAATTATATTTGTTTCCAAGTCATATCAATTACCACCCACGGTACTGTCAAACCCGACTTGTGAAAAAGTTACTCCTCGCAAGGCAGTAACTAATTTTGTATACTAAACCCCAACATACCGACGATAATCGTATCCTTACAAATACTCAATAACTGTTTAATATATAATTAATCGTGTGAGGTTTTGTAAAAACAATTTGCAAAAAGGAGATTACTCACATCGCTATTATAGGTCTTTCCTTTGTGACTTCATGGTTATGATCTCTTAATTAAACAATGCACACTTGTTAGTATAATAACCCAATTTACATTAGTTATACCCTCCTCGAGACAGAACTCCAACGACTACGTCGGGCAGAACCTCGACAGCCGTTACGGAACACTAGATCAATCGGGCAGCGTATCTAATACGTAACCGGGGGTTATGATACTTGCATCGAGGCAGAGCTTCGCTATTTAGGGGGGCATAATACCCGGGTATAGGGCCTACACTACAGAAATTGAGAGAGATTGAGAATTGTGAACGAAATGGGACTGAAGGCTGATCGACGCTATTTATAGGGCTGTTCAGGAACTTCGTCGCGCCCCGCGAAGACCACAGCAAGGTCTTACGCGGCCCGCGAGGATCAGAAAAGGCGGCGGCGGTTTTGAGTCATCCCGGGGGTGTTGACGCGTGTAGGGACACGTGGCGTCACCAAGTCTCGCCACTTGTTACTCGGTCGCGGCCCGCGTAGAATTAGGAGCAGTCTGTCGCGGCCCGCGACAGACTTAATTTATTGTTTTTATTAGATCTTTATTTATATAAAGGTATTTCGGGCTCGTTTATCGCATACGGGGTATATTTTAGGATGTGTAGGGGTGTCAGGGGTGTTTTAGGAAGGTTGATATTTAATAAAATATATAATGTACTCGTGTTAAGCATAGTAACTCAATTTAACTTTATCCCTACGTCGTGAGACAGAACCCCAACGAACTTAGTCGGGCAGAGCCTTGACATTCGTTACGGGGCCCTACGTTAATCGGACAGGGCATCAGTGATCAGGGGTTAAAACACTTAAAATGGGGCAGGGCTTTACAGGAATTAGGGGTGAATTACTAAAGAAAATAGGGTATATATAAAGTGAGAGAGAGGGTGACATGGAAGCAGGAAATTTAGCAACATGAAAAATGGGTCTGTGATCTTATTTATACTAGTTTTGGTGAGCTTACAATTCACACAAGATTGGTCTACTCTTTCAAAAGTGAGCCACGTACAATCTTCATTAAATGCATTCAAATCCACGTACTGTACTTTACAATTGCATTTTCAAATTTAGATATGTTAGTTTTGGAATTATTGTTATATTATTATTTAATTTAATATATATATATATATATGTATTTAACATATTTAACTGCTTCACTTATTTGGCGCTTATAACTTCTAAAATATGACGTTTTATAAAATGATGAATATGCCATTAGAACGAGAATATTTTTATCTACATTTTCGTCTAAGTTTCATTAAAAACAGAGTAAGTTCAATTATAATGTATTAAACGGATTTTAGGTCTCTCTAGGTACTTTTTATCGGTCAACTTACCCATGATCTACCCGTTTAATCATATAAGTATTTATATACTTTATTTTAAATGTTATAAATAAAATTTTTGGAACTGTTACATTGTTGTTGTTGTTATTGTTATATACACACAGTTAGGGTGAAGCATTTGGTACCGGGTACTAGTACTGAATTTCCCGTAGATTTTTGTGTTTTCGGTTCGGTACAGATATTTTATTGAATGTTACCTTTAAATACCGGTACGTATTGTACTGAACATTTCGGTACCGATACTGAGCTCATCTCTACACCCATACATGTCACACCCCAACCGATGGCGGAATCACCGGGGCGCGGCACTAGGCGAATCAGATTGCTCAAGAGAATCCATAACAACTATATTGCAACAGTATTTATTACGTTTATTATCCCATACTAACAATCAGAACAATCACATAAGTTATCACATATTTCTTGTCCTCTCGAACAATACAAATACGACAACCTAGATTTTAGGTGAGTTTCTAGACCTCCTAGCTTGAATTGATGTAGACAGCGACTAAACCTGCAACATACGTTAAAATAATGTCAATACAAAAGTATTGGTGAGTATACAGGTTTGATATGTAATAGTGTCATAGATAAGAGCTGCGAATTTCCACATACATAAACGTAATACACGACATATATACTCACAAAACTGATACTACCAGCTAAGTCCTCGAGCTTCGATCGCGATTGCTAAACTAGGCCCCGTCGGGCGCAATAGTACTATACTAGTCATGGTGGGACGTCGCGAGTATAAGTCCTAGCACATATGTAACTAGCATCACGTATAACTATGCACGTAAGTCATTCGTAAGTAATAAATAGTTTAAGCACTTGATGTACTTTGATTTGATAGCAACGTATTTTACACCCAAAAGTGCGAAAGCAAAAAGGGTTCAAGAATACTCACAGTCGGTGTTCAGCAAGTAAACACAGCTTGATTGGATGGATTGAGAGGGCGTCGGATATTAGCCTGAGTATAAATTGATAGCGTAAGCGTTGAACAGTGCGTTAAGCGGTGGCGGTTGAACCAAGTGTCGGGTGGTAATCCGATCGGGTGGCTATCCGGTCGGATGGATTGGTACGGTTAGACAGTTCGTTCGGTCAACAGCCCGGTCGAACAGCGCTACTTTGATGCTTGTCCGGTCGGATGGCATGTTGTCCGGTCGGAGGACATGTTGTCCGGTCGGATGGCATGTTGTCCGGTCGGTTGACAGGTTGTTCGGTCGGTTGGTTGGAGTTGATTTTCCGTTCGATCGGACAGCAGTCCGATCAGACGACAATTCGTTCCAACTCTATGATTAAGTCACACTTGGTGGTTTTTAGTAAGAATACAGATGATTTGACCGAGAGGTTGTGACATCGTGCTAAACAACTGGAATTCCATCAAGTCCGACCCGTTCTAACGGCCGGGAACCACCCCGTTCCATCAGATCTGGCCGTTCTTGACGGTTTTTCCATGTGTAACCCGGAATCACACACTCTTTGATTATATAACATAGATTTAGATGGGATTGTTTGTAAAAACATGTGGAAATCACTCAGATCTGAGCTGTTTATTGGTGTAAACGAGGTTACACTCTGGAGTCCATATGAACTCTTGATGACATCATCTTAGAACACCTCAAATCAGTGGATTTCAGCGTTAAAAGTTGATTTTCAAAAGATAGAAAGGGGTAGAATTGAGTGTAGATCATAGAAGTACAAGATTTAGGTTGAAAACTTACAAGAATTATGAGAAAACGAGTGAAAATGGTGAGACATCGTCTGGTCGAACGAGAGCAGTCACATCAACTGTTGTTGATGTGACAAGTGGGGTATATATAGGCAAATGAGGAGGAAGAAAAAAAGGGGGTTTGGGCCATCCGTTCGGACAGAGCCATCTGTTCGGACAGGTCCATCCGTCCGGACAGGGCCATCCGTTCGGACAGGTCCATCCGTCCGGACAGGGCCATCCGTTCGGAGAGGTCCATCCGTTCGGACAGGGCCATCCGTTCGGCTAGGTCCATCCATTCGGACAAGACTATCCGTTCGGACAAGACTATCCGTTTCATATAGATATGTATGTATTTATTATAATTAATCACAAAAGGTCGTATATACGTATCCATACCTTCAAATATTCGGTGCGATAATCGAGTTGCGCGTGATCGCGGGTGCGCTTTCGAGTTTGCGATGCGTTATGCCACAATGACTATCGGGGGACTACTCGCTCGTATTGTCATCATCGTCATTATGACCGATGGGGTAGTACTCCTGCGATAAGTCCTCGTTAGCGTTAATGTTTGCGTTGCGACACGTCACGGCCATCGAGGAGGGTAGAATTGGTCCTCACTCAATGTCATCGTGAGTGTTAGTATGTGCGATATGATGTGTTATAGTGATAAAGTATGCGAAATATTCGAATATACTGCGATATAGTTACATTATGATCCGAATCTCTGGTGCTAGGCGTAACGAGTATAACGAGTGGTAACAACGCACGGACATGCGGGTTGTTACAGTCTCCCCTGCTTTAGAAAATTTCATCCCGAAATTGATCCATAAGAAGGGTTGCGAAGATCGATGCGAGTGGGAGTAGCGATTACGAGCGTCAAAACAAGCGAGCGATCGATTGAATATTCGACAAGTGAGAGTGTTGCGATGATTGGCGATGGCAGTGAGTAAAGCGATTCGTATACAAAAGATGGCAACACCCAAAAGCGATCCAAAAGCGTTCAGAATTCTCGAAAAGTTGATTAATTTGAAGGGTTTGAAGAAACTTGTTTATGAAAAAAAATTCCCACAGTGCGGCGTTAAACTGTCTCGATGTTCACACCAGTGCTATAAGTGGGGTTTTATTAGGTTGCTAAAAGATTTTATGGTGCTTAAAACTCGTTTTACGAATTTTTCTCGTCACGCGGCAGTAACCTAAGTCGATTGTCACACCATCGTTACAAGAAAAATCTCGTTTGCACAAAAGTTTCGATCAAATTTTAGAAAAAGTTTTGTAAGAAGGGTTTTGTTTACACAAAAGGTTTTAATAATATCAAAAATTTTAATTTTTAAATCTTAAAGTCGGTCTCGCATGGAACTTTCCCACGAAAGTTCAACAATATGGCTAAAACACTTATATATAGGAAGTATCAGCGGCGTATCCACCATGTTTTAGCCATATGGCTTCCGTCCCGTGAGGCGGTTTCATGTGTGTCGACATAGTACAGACATATTTGCGATGACTTAATCCAAACGAGAAAAGGGTTGGATCAAGTCTTGTAAGGCGAACCGAGTGATGTGTCGTTTTCAATTCAGTTTAGTGACATGAGCGAGTGCGACAAGCGATAAGCGGTTCACGAAAACTCGATAGCTCAACACAAACATAATAAGCGAAGACGGTGGCGACGAGCGTAAAGTAATAAGCGATGAGCGACATGCGTCGAGCGATAGGCGGCGACCGATGCGTTGCAAATGATAGGAAATATGCAATTTGATGCGATTCGATTGGATTGATCAACACCACAAAATTTAACTAACATTAGACCCCACATGGCCTTTTTCCACGAAAGTATGCTGATATGGCTAAAACACTTATATATAGGAAGTACCAGCGGCGTATCCATCATGCTTTAACCCTATGAGTTTCGTCTCGTGAAGCGAGGTCACGTGTGCTAACTTAACACAGATAACACAGATACGGTAAGAGATAGCGTTAGCGACGAGCGATAGGCGATTAAGCGAATAGTGCGATTTCAATTAGATTCCACATTAAAACCCACATGGCATGTTTCCACGAGAGTTGGCTAACATGGCAAAACACTCATGTATAGGAAGTACCGGCGGCGTATCCACCATGTTTTGACCATATTAGTTTTGTCCCGTGAAGCGATGTCATACATAATAAAACAACACAGATTGTTATAAGTATCAGGCAATGAGCGATAAGCGGTAAGCGGTACGTGATACACAGTAGGATTAATCACCACTGTTAACCACATTAAGCCCCACATGGCATCTTTCCACAAAAGTTTGCTAATACGGCTAAAACACTTATATATAAGAAATACCGGCGGCGTATCCACCATGTTTTGACCATACTAGATCCGTTCCGTGAATCGATGTCATGTGTGCCAACATAATCACAAGTAGCAATGAGCGTTAGAAGCGATAAGCGATGCGAGTACCAAAACGGTGAGGTTAATAGATGCGTTAGGCGTTAAAGTGTTGCGAGGGTGATGTGCGTTAGATTCCAGTGAAATTGCGATTGAGTTGCGATTAAAGACCTACGACCAGTCTTGCGTTGATGCAATTGCCCTGCGTGGGTAGACTTTCCAGAGTCCATCGATGAGGCATTTGCATTGCGCTTGCAGACTTACGACAAGTCTCGCGATGATGCGATGTAATTGTTACGCCTTGCGAATGAGTGTAGTGTGTCGAAAATTAATCATAATAGTATAGGTCTAAATAACGTTCAACTCCACATGGCATTTTCTTTACGAGACTTCGGTAGTATGGCAAAGCACACCTTGTTGTACCCCTACTACTTGCATCTCGTGAATAGATGTCGCACTTTGTTGACATGGTCAAGACGCTTATATATAGGAAGTACCAGCGGCGTATCCACCACGCTCGACCATGCTTTTACGTTATGGCACCATTAGAACTCACTACGATCTCCGTGCACTGACCAAAATAATCCCGTGTGCACCCGTGATTAATCGTTCCTTACACGTTTATCGTACCTTATTCTAAGAGTGTAGTGAGGGTAGAACACATTATATCTTGATATAATATATAGCATGTGTGTGATTCCAGATTAAGCGCGAAGACGAGGGAAAAAGCGAGAGATAAATAGAGTCCCATTGCGTCGAGAAATAGAACAAATTCAACACATAAAAGAAACTAACGGCGAAAATCGTAGCATTACTACAACATTGGAAGCATGACAAATGTTGCTGTGGAGGACTTTTGTGGAGACTGCGATCGTTGCTGAGATTCCTCAAGATTGCGGTCCTATGAGGCAGTTCTGGGTAAAATGACCATACCAGTTGCAGTTGTCGCAATAGCGACAGTTAGCCCCTGGTGGGTGATGATACGTACACATGAGACACAGGGGATGGCTTCTGGTGTAGGCGCGCTTCACCAGAACGGGAGCAAATCGTAGCGGTGTGGGGTTTGGAATTTCATCCACGCTTGGTTCCTTTCGCTTGTGGCTAAGCTCGTTGCGGTCCTGAGATGAGGTGCCGCTGTCGTTGGAGGATTCATCTGATGATTCGCTGGAGACATCGTCGGAGGACTCTTCAGAAGAATCGTCGGATGAGCCGATGACGATTGCTTGATGAGCTTGCTTGACAAGATTTTTGGAGAAAAATCCGTCTAAGACTCGTTTGTTGTTGATTTCGGCGGCTAAGCGGTAGGTTTCTTCGATGGTAGCAGGTCATGCAGCTTCGACAAAATCTCCCACACATTCAGGCAAGCCGCGAATGTACTCCGTGATGGATTTTTCTGAAGTGTTGACTTGACTTGGGCAGATTATGCTAAGCTGTTTGAACCTTGCGGTGTAGCCAGTATTGTCACCTTCGACTTGCTTGATTTCCCAAAATTCGTCTTCTAGCCTCTGGACTTCGTGGGGAGGGCAGTACTCTTTCTTCATGAGTTCCTTCAACTCATCCTAAGAGAGAGCATAAGCTGCAGAGATCCCACGTTTGTTACGTTCGGCAGACCACCAGTCGAGTGCTCGCGATTGAAATACTCCGGTAGCGCAAGTAGTACGAAAACCATCGGGACACCCACTCTGACTAAGGGTAACTTCGATAGAATCGAACCACTGGAGTAGTTGGGACACACCTCCTTCACCCGTGAACTCCATCGGGTCACAGGCTTTGAAGTGTTTGTAGAGGAAAGCAGATTGCCGCGCTTCCATCTTAGAGTCTTCCGGGGTTCGAGAGTTGCTGAGAGAGAGCACTTGGGTGGAAATTTGAGGAATGACCTTGGCCACTTCCTTAGCCACAAGTGAGGCAATCCTCTTCTCGGTGTTTCGTTCGGCTCTTCTCCTGGCACTTCGTCTCGAGGTAGGGTCGTTGGAAGGCATCTAGACAGAGAGAGATTTGGAGTGAGATTCGATCATAATGATGATTTTTTTTTTGAGTTTTACGATGCGATTGAGCGCGATCAAACTTGTAGCGAGTAATATAATAGATTTCACATTGGAGCCACATAGGAGACACGAAATTCCTAGATTCCCACACAATTGATTCGTTTTGTACATATAGTTAGTTGTAGTTAATTCTTACACACATACATGTCGGTGTTGAATGCGCGAGGACGCGGTGAAGAGGGAGAGAGCGAGAGCGAAAACGAGTAATCAGACATTAGTTTTGTTGCGGACATTCGGTTTTTCGTTTTAGATTGCGATGGTTGTGCGAGTTGTGCGTTTACAAATCCAGGGAGCGAAAATCGATAAATCGAGAAATCGGATAAGCGTAAAGTTTTAAATTTGTAAAAACATAAGCGTAAATAGGTTTAGTAAAGCGTAAAATTGGCAAGTTATAAGCGAGAAATATAGATAGGGTGCCTTGGGTGTTTAGGCGTCTGTAACAACCCTCGGTAAAACCAATACCTTCATAATAATTCCGATACTCTAAATATATTATAAAATATCTCAATATGTTTTGTATTACACCCCGTATGTGAAAACCGAGCCCTAGTTATTTTATAGTCAATAAAAATCTGAATTATAAGCTGAGGCGGGCCGCATAAGACCTCACCTCAAGCTTAAGCGGGCCGTATTAAGACCAGATTGGACTCCGCTGATTTCTTTAGTTCATGCGGGCCGCGTAAGAGTTTTGATAAGTTCATGCGGGCCGCGCGGACTCATAACACGCGATCGCACCAGAGGTCGACACGTGTCGACATCGTGTCAAGCCTACTTGGTGACCGGACTAAGCTATTGCGTTGACCAAGATTGACGCGGGCCGCGTAACCTTGGCCTGTATCTTACGCGGGCCGCATGGAAGGCAGATTACACAACTATAAATAGCATGCATCAGTTTTCAGTTTCCGTCGCTCATTTCTTATTCTCAATCTCGAATTCTGAAGTTATAGACATAATATTTTGGGTATTATACCCCTAATTAGCGAGGTTCTGCTCCATTGTAAGTATTATAACCCTAGTTTCATAATAGTTACGCTGCCCGATTGATTTAGGGTTCCGTAACAACTGTCGTGGTTCTGCTCAACGTAGTTGTTGGAATGTCGTCTCGGGGAGGGTATTATTAATAATTTCAAAGGGTTATGATACTAACCAATGTACATTTGTATAAATTATAGATTATACCAAGGAAATCCTTACGAAAAGCCTAAGACAGCAATGTGAGTTTATCCTCTTTTTGTTAATGTTTTTGGTAATGTTTTACCAAACCTTAAATGTTTTACTATGAAATTAAGCGGTGATTGAGTCTTTGTAATTCTTCAATTACTGCCGGTATTATGGGGTTTTGTATACAAAATTTACTACGAGTAGTAGTAAGTCTGAATGACAGTGCATTACCATTGGACGACGAGTTAGCCAATGGGTAATTTGACCATAGCCATAGATCCGGTCGAGTGGCAAATAATGAATGAGTAATTGTGTAGAAATAAACAATGTGGTCGCTCTCAATACTGTTTTAATTGATAAAATGTTTCTTGATTAAACTGGGATTCACTCACCAGTATTTCCGACTGACAAATGTTTTTAAAACACGTTACAGGTAACACAATGTGAACAACCAATTAGTGAAAAAGCCAGCTGGAGAGCACTGAAGGCTTGGGAAAATGTGGCTATAAAAGTTACCTAATAAATGATGTTTTAAATTCAATAAAATGGGGTTTGTCCCTATAAATGTATTGTAATAAGAAACTTGGGTTTTGCCCATGTATTTATTAATATCAAGTATGGTGGTTTTACTCTGATAAACATTTCCTAACTACGGTCCTGATGAAATTCCGCTGCGAGACTAAACAAACTGATACCACCAAACTCTGAGCTCACGTCCGCCCGTTCCCGGGGAATAAGGGATCGGGGGTTGTGACAGAAGGTGGTATCAGAGCCTAGCCACTGGTTCAAGCCAAAGAAGTGTTCTGCTGACACTTAAATTATAAAACTTGTGTTAGGAAATAAATTACGGAATTATGTGCATAACTGTAATTATTTGTTATGTGTTATTTGACTATCTGTTAGTTTTCAGTATGAGTGATCAAGGACCATCAGACGTGAATCGTCAGTTAGCTGATTCACCTAGGAGTGAAGGTACATCATCACAGCCTGCCCTCTCGGGGTATGTTGCTGATCAGGAAGACGGAATATTTGCTTTTAGAGCCCAATCTGAAGAACCATTTCCTACTAAGAAACGAGGATGGTTTGGTAAAGAAGCTTTTGCTCGTAGGAAGAGAATGAGAAAATTGCAACAGCAAAGAACTTTAGCAGCTATTAAGCGAGAGACGGATGCCCATACTCAAGATATGCTTAATAGAAGATTAGCTAATTTCCATATCTTAGCTACGACTGCTGCTGACCCAGGTCTGGAACAACTAGTAGCCCCACAACCACAAAACCCAGAACAGGCCATGGAAATAGAAAATCAGGAAAACCAAGTAGAGGTGCACGACTTTAACCCAGAAGAAATCCCCCGGGTACCTGCACCAAACCCACTAGACCCGAATTACGACACCTGGTGGGACGACAATAGAGACTTTGTGCAACGTTACCCTATCCAGGATTATCCACCCATACAGAACATAGAAGTTTACCCAGGTATGGACCCTTTAGATCCCTATTACCAAGATGAATATATTAGGGAAATATTAGAGGATCCTTACCAATTTCATGAACTGTTACCCCCATATCAGGAAAATGCACCCCAGATTCCAAACCCAGTCCGAGAACCTGCACCCCCTATGAGTGCAGAAAACGTTCAAGAACTTAGGACTTTCGGGGAGGAAATTTTAGAGAGCAGTGAGAGAATGCGTCAGGTGGGAGAACGTCTCGTATGGAAGTACGATGAGCGTAATATGGATTTTTGGATAAATCCATATCCGTGAATGTTAAAGAAGTGGTAGTAATAACTAATATAATAAAAATAAAAATAAAATAAAAATATGCGTGTATGGATGCATATTACTATTTTATTTCTGTTGGTATTGTAATCTTTATTTCTGTACTAGTGTGTAATAGACGCATAAGTATATGAAAAGAGTAAAGTAGCAATGATCTACGTTTTTGGTTAGATTGTGTGTCATATGATCAACTATATTACTTACTATCTTGTGATATTAATATGGAATAAATGTTTAAAATTCAGATGGCCGACGAAGAAAATCAAGGAAATCTGAATAACGATAACCAGAGTAACATTAACGTGGTTAATGATAATCCGAGTGTCAATCACAATGGAAATCAAGTGAATAATAGTGCTATCCAACACATAGTAGCACAGGGAATTATAGATGCTATGCCATTTATACTACAAACTGTTAAAGATGCTGATAATAAAAGTAAGCATAGCAGCAAACGACCAAGTGAACCAGAAAATAGTGTAAACAATGGACCGGTACTTCAAATGCCTATTCCCAAAAGAAGAAGAACCATGCCTGACGGTTGTTCTTATAAAGAATTCTGGTCTTGTAAACCAATGGAATTCTCGGGCAATGAAGGGGCCATTGCAACCTTACGCTGGATAGAAAAGACTGAGGCAGTTTTAAGGATAAGCAAGTGTGCTGAAGAAGATAGAATACTGTTTGCTTCTAATCTGTTTAAGAACGCAGCACTAGAATGGTGGAACACTATCCTTCAAACAAAAGGAAGTGATAGAACCTACAATATGGAATGGGAAGAATTTAAGGATAAGGTAGAAAGGAAATTCTGTCAACCCAATGAGAAGGAGCAGATAGCAAACAAATTCCTAAACCTTAGAATGACCGGTGTAGATAGCAAAGGGTACACTAAGTTATTCTTTGAATATGCTAGGATAGTACCAACTCTTGCTTCACCAGAACCAGTGTTAATTTCCCGTTATATTTGGGGATTAATTGGGGAAATTAGACACGTAGTCAAGGCAGCTAGACCTCAAACCATAGAAGAAGCTGTAGAATTAGCCAATACCTTGACTGATGAATTAGTCCGTACCCGAGAAGAGGATCAAAGGAAAAACCTAACCCAGAAATTGACTCAAGAATTTCGTTCTGGAAATTCTAACCGTGGGAGAAATGTAGGATCTACCTCTACGCCCTACTGTAGGTATTGCAAAAGAAAGCATTCAGGAAGATGCTCCATATATTGTAACTTTTGCAAAATGTCGGGACACAAGGAAGAAAACTGCAGGAAGAAAGCTAACAGCAGGGTATGTTACAATTGCGGAGAACAAGGTCATATCAAACTGAACTGCCCAAAATTAGCTCCAGCTACAGATAACAAGAATACTAAAAATGCTAGAGCATTTGTTCTGACTGCAGAAGAAGCTAAAATGATTCCAGATGTCATAGCTGGTACGTTTTTAGTTAATGATGTCTTTGCTAAAGTATTATTTGACTCTGGTGCAAACCAAAGTTTTATTAATACATCGTTTTGCAAAATTTTAAATCAGTCATTAACTAAACTACCACATGAATGCTTAGTAGAAACAGCCAATGGAGAAACCATTAGGATTTCTGAAATCTTGCAGGGAGCAAGCATAGAAATTTTAAATCAAAAGTTTATTTCAAACCTGTATCCCATGAATCTGGTAGGATTTGATGTTGTTTTAGGAATGGATTGGTTAATAGCCAATAAAGCTAGTATTTTATGTGATCAAAAGTTAATCCAAATAAATTCACCAAAAGGTAAAAAGATCACAATTAAAGGAGATAAGTTCTTTAAATCCACAAAATTCATATCTGTGATGAAAACTGTAAGTTGTATGAGAAAAGGTTCTATAGTGTATTTGATTTCTATAATCACTAACACTAAAGGAAAAGAACTAAAAGATATTCCAGTAGTATCTCAGTTTTCAGATGTCTTTCCAGAAGAATTACCAGGACTACCTCCAGACAGAGAAGTTGAATTCAGAATTCACCTATTACCAGGAACATCACCAATTGCCAAAGCACCTTACCGTTTGGCACCTGCAGAAATGCAAGAATTGAAGAAACAATTAGACGAATTGTTAGAAAAAGGATTTATACAACCAAGTTCGTCTGGGGAGCGCCGATACTGTTTGTTAAAAAGAAGGACGGATCAATGCGTATGTGCATTGATTACCGTGAATTAAACAAAGTCACGATTAAGAATCGGTATCCATTACCGAGAATCAATGATTTGTTTGATCAACTGCAAGGAGCTCGATTTTTCTCTAAGATCGATTTAAGGTCAGGATATCATCAATTAAAGGTACAGGAAGAGGATATTCCTAAAACCGCATTCAGAACGAGGTATGGTCATTATGAATTTACTGTCATGCCATTTGGTTTAACCAATGCCTCAGCTGCATTTATGGACATGATAAACCGAATATGTAAGCCATATTTGGATAAATTCATAATTGTATTCATAGATGATATTCTTGTAGGTCCCTATCCCGTATGGATCGTAACAAAACTGACAATCTACCAAGGGTGCGGAATCCCCTTGATAAACCTATCAAACAGAAACAAGAACACAAGATGATTTACCAACCGATCTTCTATGATTATCCAACGAAAACGTTTACAATCACTCAAGATCTCCACGAACCAACAGCCGATTTCTGTTTGTTCTAAAACTCTCACAATTCGAATGCTCTCAATAATTTCCAAAAGTCTAACCAATGTCTAACCCTAAAACTCTAGGTAAAGGTTGTTTATATAGCACAACCAATACAATTCGAATTGGGCTCAACCCGTACGAATTCTGTTTACAAAATCGGGCCAAACTAGATAGACTTAACCTTGATACAAACTTGGACTAGATTGGGCTTCAACAAACTCGAATTCCTTTCAGTCTTCATAAGTCTTCGCAGCCCAAACTCGTTTAATATCCAAAGACCAATCCAACGCTGTTGTCACATAAAATGCACCAACAATTCTAATTTATTCTAAGAATAAAGAGGATCATGCAAGACATTTGCACGTACTTTTAAGTTTGTTAAGAAAGGAAAAGCTTTATGCTAAATTTTCTAAGTGTGAATTTTGGTTAGAACAGGTACAATTTCTTGGACACCTAGTCAATCATGAAGGAATTCATGTAGATCCAACTAAAATTGAAGCAATTACAAAATGGAAAACCCCTGAGTCACCAACTGAGGTTAGAAGTTTCTTAGGATTGGCTGGTTATTATAGAAGATTTATTAAAGATTTTTCTAGAATAGTCATTCCCTTAACTAAGTTAACTTGTAAATCTGTTAAGTTTGAATGGGGAATAAAACAAGAAGAAGCTTTTAGAATTCTTAAGCAAAGATTAACTCATACACCTATATTAGCATTACCAGAAGGAACTGAAGACTTCGTAGTCTATTGTGATGCTTCTAGATTAGGTTATGGATGTGTGTTGATGCAACGACAAAAGGTTATAGCTTATGCATCTAGACAACTTAAGAATCATGAAGAGAATTATTCAACTCATGATTTAGAATTAGGAGCTATAATTTTTGCTCTTAATATTTGGAGACATTACCTTTATGGTAGTAAGTTTACCATATTTACTGATCACAAAAGTTTAAGGTATGTTTTCGGCCAGAAAGAGTTGAATATGAGACAAAGACGCTGGATGGAATTTCTTAGTGATTATGATTGTGATATCCAGTATCATGAAGGAAAAGCAAATATAGTGGCAGATGCTTTAAGTCGAAAATATCCTGAAAAGCCAAAAAGGGTACGTTCTCTTAAATTAAATCTGCAAGTAGATTTAAATGATCAAATAAGAGAAGCACAAGAATCAGTAATCAAGGATGATTCAGAAAAATTAAAAGGTATGCTAAAAGAATTAAAACAAGGAATAGATGGAATATGGAGATTCCATGAAAAGAGAATGTGGATACCTAAATTAGGAAATATACGTAATAGTATATTAGAAGAAGCCCATAAATCTAAGTATACAATGCATCCAGGAAGTGATAAAATGTACCAGGATTTAAGGAAAAATTTCTGGTGGATAGGAATGAAAAAGGACATAGCAACCTATGTTTCTAAATGTTTAACTTGTTCACAAGTTAAAGCTGAACATCAGAAACCCTCAGGTTTGTTACAACAATTAGAAATGCCAGTCTGGAAATGGGAATTAATAACAACGGATTTTGTTACTAAATTACCCAAAACTAAGAAAGGAAAGGATACAATCTGGGTAATTGTAGACAGATTAACCAAATCAGCTCATTTTCTACCAATGAAAGAAACAATTAGTATGGAACAATTAGCTAAGTTGTATGTAAATGAAATTGTTTCTTTACATGGCATTCCTTTATCAATTGTTTCTGATAGAGATAGTCGATTTACATCTCATTTTTGGTCAAGTTTCCAAAAGGCAATGGGAACCAAGTTAAAGCTAAGTACGGCTTATCACCCACAAACGGATGGACAAAGTGAAAGAACAATTCAGACAATGGAAGACATGCTTAGAGCTTGTGTAATTGACTTTGGAGGTAATTGGGACGATCACTTACCTTTAATAGAATTTTCATATAATAATAGTTATCACACAAGTATCAATGCTGCACCATTTGAAGCACTTTATGGACGAAAGTGTCGAACCCCAGTCTGTTGGGCAGAAATTGGGGAAAAACAACTATCTGGACCTGAAATAGTGCAGGAAACAACTGATAAGATTATTCAAGTCAAGGAACGATTGAAAGCAGCACGTGGTCGACAAAAGAGTTATGCTGATAACCGATGCAAACCCTTGGAATTTCAAGTAGGAGATAAAGTATTGTTAAAAGTCTCTCCTTGGAAAGGAGTGGTAAGATTCATCAAAAGGGGAAAGCTAAGTCCCAGGTATGTTGGACCTTTTAAGATTATTAGAAGAATAGGACCTGTAGCCTATCAACTACAACTGCCAGAGGAAATGGCAGGAATACATGATGTGTTTCATGTATCAAATCTTAAAAAGTGTTTAGCTGATGAATCATTGATAGTGCCTCTTAAGGATATAGAGGTAAATGAACAACTCAAGTTTGTAGAAAGGCCTCTACAAATTGAAGACAGGAAAGTTAAGAATCTCAAGCATAAGAGACTAGTTCTAGTCAAAGTAAAGTGGGACTCCAAAAGAGGACCTGAATACACATGGGAATTAGAGTCAGAAATGAAAAGAAAATACCCGCATTTATTTCAGTAGATCTCGAGGACGAGCTCTAAAACAAGGTGGGGAGAATGTAACAACCATCGGTAAAACCAATACCTTCATAATAATTCCGATACTCTAAATATATTATAAAATATCTCAATATGTTTTGTATTACACCCCGTATGTGAAAACCGAGCCCTAGTTATTTTATAGTCTATAAAAATAAAATAAAAATCTGAATTATAAGCTGAGGCAGGCCGCATAAGACCTCACCTCAAGCTTAAGCGGGCCGTATTAAGACCAGATTGGACTCCGCTGATTTCTTTAGTTCATGCGGGCCGCGTAAGAGTTTTGATAAGTTCATGCGGGCCGCGCGGACTCATAACACGCGATCGCACCAGAGGTCGACACGTGTCGACATCGTGTCAAGCCTACTTGGTGACCGGACTAAGCTATTGCGTTGACCAAGATTGACGCGGGCCGCGTAACCTTGGCCTGTATCTTACGCGGGCCGCATGGAAGGCAGATTACACAACTATAAATAGCATGCATCAGTTTTCAGTTTCCGTCGCTCATTTCTTATTCTCAATCTCGAATTCTGAAGTTATAAACATAATATTTTGGGTATTATACCCCTAATTAGCGAGGTTCTGCTCCATTATAAGTATTATAACCCTAGTTTCATAATAGTTACGCTGCCCGATTGATTTAGGGTTCCGTAACAACTGTCGTGGTTCTGCCCGACGTAGTTGTTGGAATGCCGTCTCGGGGAGGGTATTATTAATAATTTCAAAGGGTTATGATACTAACCAATGTACATTTGTATAAATTATAGATTATACCCAGGAAATCCTTACGAAAAGCCTAAGACAGCAATGTGAGTTTATCCTCTTTTTGTTAATGTTTTTGGTAATGTTTTACCAAACCTTAAATGTTTTACTATGAAATTAAGCGGTGATTGAGTCTTTGTAATTCTTCAATTACTGCCGGTATTATGGGGTTTTGTATACAAAATTTACTACGAGTAGTAGTAAGTCTGAATGACAGTGCATTACCATTGGACGACGAGTTAGCCAATGGGTAATTTGACCATAGCCATAGATCCGGTCGAGTGGCAAATAATGAATGAGTAATTGTGTAGAAATAAACAATGTGATCGCTCTCAATACTGTTTTAATTGATAATTTTTTTCTTGATTAAAATGGGATTCACTCACCAGTATTTCCGACTGAAAAATGTTTTTAAAACACGTTACAGGTAACACAATGTGAACAGCCAATTAGTGAAAAAGCCAGCTGGAGAGCACTGAAGGCTTGGGAAAATGTGGCTATAAAAGTTACCTAATAAATGATGGTTTAAATTCAATAAAATGGGGTTTGTCCCTATAAATGTATTGTAATAAGAAACTTGGGTTTTGCCCATGTATTTATTAATATCAAGTATGGTGGTTTTACTCTGATAAACATTTCCTAACTACGGTCCTGATGAAATTCCGCTGCGAGACTAAACAAACTGATACCACCAAACTCTGAGCTCACGTCCGCCCGTTCCCGGGGAATAAGGGATCGGGGATTGTGACAGCGTCGACTACCTAGGGTAACCCAACTATACCCAATAAGTTCGTGCACGCGCGTTGCCCTAGAAGGCTTATGCTTCCACTGGGATGCAGCTCATGGCATTCGTCTTCCTAGTCATCGCGTGGCTCGAGTTATTGTTATAGCCGAGTCCTTGGTGAGAGCTTTTGAAAACCATTTTGTATAGAGCGGAACAGTTTATTAAGGTACGGGTTCCACCCCTGACTTAATAACTTCGCTCCTAACTGTGGTTGTGCTCTTCGAATAAATTCGAGAGTTCCACTAGATTTTGAAATTGAGACTTTCATTGAGTTATGGATGTCACTCCTAGCTCAACGGAAAGTTCTCGTGCTAGAAATATGCGCTGAGTGAGCGATCTTATCGAGAGTTCTTGGTTTTCACGCCTGATCTCGACTGGATCACTCGGTTGTGTTATGAGAATATTTTTGAAAACATGTGTATTGTGTTGGCCTTAGGAAAGGCTAAGTAGCATTCTAGCCTTAGGAAAGGCTCTTCGCGTGAAATTGTAGCATGCGGCGTTCACGCGATGTAGTACTTTTTTTTAGCGAATTCGAACAAGAGTATCAAGTAGGCCCGTGCGAGTCCTACTAAGTTCGCACGAGTCGACCCGTTGGTACTTAGACTATAGACTAGGTCGTTACTAAGACATTGACCCGGACTAGGTCAAGTCTGACCTAATTCCCTATAGTTATGGCTCTGATACCAATCTGTCACACCCCAACCGATGGCGGAATCACCGGGGCGCGGCACTAGGCGAATCAGATTGCTCAAGAGAATCCATAACAAATATATTGCAACAGTATTTATTACGTTTGTTATCCTATACTAACAATCAGAACAATCACATAAGTTATCACAAATTTCTTGTCCTCTCGAACAATACAAATACGACAACCTAGATTTTAGGTGAGTTTCTAGACCTCCTAGCTTGAATTGATGTAAACAGCGACTAAACCTGCAACATACGTTAAAATAATGTCAATACAAAAGTATTGGCGAGTATACAGGTTTGATATGTAATAGTGTAATAGATAAGAGCTGCGAATTTCCACATACATAAACGTAATACACGACATATATACTCACAAAACTGATACTACCAGCTAAGTCCTCGAGCTTCGATCGCGATTGCTAAACTAGGCCCCGTCGGGCGCAATAGTACTATACTAGTCATGGTGGGACGTCGCGAGTATAAGTCCTAGCACATATGTAACTAGCATCACGTATAACTATGCACGTAAGTCATTCGCAAGTGATAAATAG
This sequence comes from Helianthus tuberosus, assembly GCA_030545235.1. Lineage (NCBI taxonomy): Eukaryota > Viridiplantae > Streptophyta > Magnoliopsida > Asterales > Asteraceae > Helianthus > Helianthus tuberosus. The sequence continues at coordinate 180,552,118 of CM060370.1, read as the reverse complement.
TTTAAGCATTTGATGTACTTTGATTTGATAGCAGCGTATGTTACACCCAAAAGTGAGAAAGAAAAAAGGGTTCAAGTATACTCACAGTCGGTGTTCAACAAGTAAACACAACTTGATTGGATGGATTGAGAGCGCGTCGGATATTAGCCTGAGTACAAATTGATAGCATAAGCGTTGAACAGTGCGTTAAGCGGTGGCGGTTGAACCAAGTGTCGGGCGGTAATCCGATCGGGTGGCTATCCGGCCGGATGGATTGGTTCGGTTAGACAGTTCGTTCGGTCAACAGCCCGGTCGAACAGCTCTACTTTCATGCTTGTCCGGTCGGATGGCATGTTGTCCGGTCGGATGACATGTTGTCCAGTCGGTTGACAGGTTGTCCGGTCGGTTGACAGGTTGTCCGGTCGGTTGAAAGGTTGTCCGGTCGGTTGACAGGTTGTCCGATCGGTTGGTTAGATTTAATTTGTCATTCGATTGGACAGCAGTCCGATCGGACGGCAATCCATTCCAACTCTATGATTAAGTCACACTTGGTGGTTTTTAGTAAGAATACAGATGATTTGACCGAGACGTTGTGACATCGTGCTAAACAACTGAAATTCCATCAAATCCGACCCGTTCTAACGGCCGGGAACCACCCCGTTCCATCAGATCTGGCCGTTCTTGACGGTTTTTCCATGTTTAACCCGGAATCACTCACTCTTTGATTATATAACATAGATTTAGATGGGATTGTTTGTAAAAACATGTGGAAATCACTCAGATCTGAGCTGTTTATTGGTGAAAACGAGGTCACACTCTGGAGTCCATATGAACTCTTGATGACATCATCTTAGAACACCTCAAATCAGTGGATTTCACGGTTAAAAGTTGATTTTCAAAAGATAGAAAGGGGTAGAATTGAGTGTAGATCATAGAAGTACAAGATTTAGGTTGAAAACTTACAAGAATTGTGAGAAAACGAGTGAAAATGGCGAGACAGCTTCTGGTCGAACGAGAGCAGTCACATCAACTGTTGTTGATGTGACAAGTGGGGTATTTATAGGCAAATGTGGAGGAAGAAAAAAAAGGGGGTTGGGGCCATCCGTTCGGACAGGTCCATCCGTTCGGACAAGTCCATCCGTTCGGAGAGGGCCATCCGTTCGGACAGGTCCATCCGTTCGGAGAGGGCCATCCGTTCGGCTAGGTCCATCCGTTTGGACAAGACTATCCATTCGGATAGGTACTCCGTTCGGGAGTAGAGTTTTATGGTTCCGATTTGTGTAATGAGCGTTGCGATAATTTTGTTACACAGTTTCATATAGATATGTATGTATTTATTATAATTAATCACAAAAGGTCGTATATACGTATCCATACCTTCAAATATTCGGTGTGATAATCGAGTTGCGCGTGATCGCGGGTGCGCTTTCGAGTTTGCGATGCGTTGTGCCACAATGACTATCGGGGTACTACTCGCTCGTATTGTCATCATCGTCACGATGACCGATGGGGTAGTACTCCCACGATAAGTCCTCGTTAGCGTTAATGTTTGCGTTGCGACACGTCACGACCATCGAGGAGGGTAGAATCGGTCCTCACTCAATGTCATCGTGAGTGTTAGTATGTGCGATATGATGTGTTATAGCGATAAAGTATGCGAAATATTCGAATATACTGCGATATAGCGATGTATGCGATATAGTTACATTATGATCTGAATATCTGGTGTTAGGCGTAACGAGTATAACGAGTGGTAACAACGCACGGACGTGCGGGTTGTTACAATACACACAGTCTCTTTCACCCCCCATCCATCACCACAACCACAGGCACCGCCGCCACCACCAAACAACCGCATCACCACCACAACCACCACTGAACCGTATCGAGATCGAGAGAAAGAGATAGAGAGCTGTTACGATCTAACGTGGGGGAGTTTTTTTTACAGGTGATGGTCATCTAGTGGTGGCGGCAGGGGCTGTGGTGGTGGTGATGTAGAGAAGGGGTGAAAGAGATTGTGTGTAAGGATGAGCTCCGTACCAGTATCGAAAATCGCCAAATATGGGTACCGATACATAAAATATTCGGTACGGTAACAGTATTTGAAGATAATATTTGGTAAAATTCTAGTACCGAACCGAATGTATCGATACCAAAAAACGCAAAAGTTGGTACCAAATCGGTACAAAAATTATTTCGTACAGGAAATTCGGTACCGGTACTAAATGTTCATCCCTAACTGTGTGTAACAACAACAACAATAATCGGTCGATCGGGGAGTTGAGAGTACTCGGCATAGGCGGAGAGTACTTGGGGAGTACTCGGACATGTTAAATTATAAAGAAATTAGGTTTCGGAAATTAAATATATGTCTAATAACATAAATTTACTAATATTTATAACAAAATATGTGAAAATGATATTCATTTTTTAATATGATAGTCATCTAAATTATGTTTTATTATTTTTTAAGTCAAACTCGAACCGAGTTGACCTACTAGATCCGATTTTGGCCGAGTTTTACCGCGTTTGATCGATTCCGAATAATTAGACAGAGTTAGAAAAAGTCGTCTCGGCAGCCTACCTTGTAGCGACTACTCGGGGAGTACTCGGCCTTGGAAACCTTGTTTTACAACCATGGGTGTACTATTGAACTTGCATTTTTCAATCTTGTACATAATCATGTTGTATTGCAATTTTTTATCCCGACGCAACGCGCGGGTAAACCCACTAGTAGTAGTAATAATAATAATAATAATAATAATAACTTTTAAAAATAAAAATTCTTGAAGTTATGTGCCATTTTCGTCCCTATACTTTATTTGTCATTTACGTTATTGGGATAACTGATTTATGAGTTTTTTTTTAACTGGGTTAGTTTTTTGGACTGAAATAGCACGTTTCGAGAATCCAATGAGGAAAATGATACAATTTTGAAATTTGGCCAAAAATGGCAAAAATGGACAAACTATAGGGACGTAAACGGCACTTAACTCGTTCCCTAAAAATAACACCCGCCTTGTTGGCTCGAGCCTAATTTACCGCTTCAATAATTCAATTCTCAAAACCCAGGATATGATAAGCTATTTTTATGAAATCTAACTAATATATAACCTTTTTTTAAATGAGGACCTGTTTTTTGGGAGGTCCTAACCCGAGTTTTTTCCCAAATGAGTGTTGATGGAAAAAATATTTACCAAAATGAGTGATTTGACAAGTATTTATCAAAATGGATGTTTTTCCTTGTTTTTAACTAGTCTTTTATAATTTATCTCTCTCCTAATATCATTGGATATAACCTAATTCAATATTAACTAAAGAAATTAGGGTATTGCTATTTACTAATTAATATTAGGTTTGTATAAATTACTGATTAAAATTTAAAAGAAATCATTCCGTTAGATTATGATATTTTATTAAAAGTTTTTTTTTAATTCCTTTAAAGATGTTTTCTTAAACAAGTTTTAGTGAATTTTTTAATAGGCAGGTTTTCAATTTTTTAGATATAGAATTTTTAATGAAGATGAAAAGGATGAGCTTCCTGGGAAAAAAAATTAAAATAGTTCAGAGAATATAATAAGAAATGTTTTTACAATATTTCTTTTAAACTGACTAAAATTGAATAACAACTTTTGGTGAGAAGCTTTAGAATTTGATTTTATTTTACAAACTAATTTACATAAGATTAAATAGTGTTGTTTGACCCGTCATTTTTCTAAAGCTTAAAGCTCCAGCAAAAGAACTAATAAAAACAACTTTATTAATCACTCCAGTTCAAGTTGAAGCTCATAAACAAATTAATACATAATAGATTAATAGCTAAACTATCTGGACTACGGATTAAATAAAAGTGAGTTTTACTATTTTAAAAGGAATGTTCTTAAAAAAACCAGATACAGGCACGAAAACATCAAATGGAAAAACAAAGATAAATAATAATAATAATAATAATAATAATAATAATGGAAAAACAAAGATAAATAACAATTAGATAATAATATTGCATTAGCTATCATTAAATTATGTTTTATCCAATTAGATTAGGAGAGAGGAAACAAGTTTTTGTTAGAAAAAACCTATTTTGGTAAATATTTTTCAAACCACCCATTTTGGTAAATATTTTTTCCATCAACACCTATTTGAGAAAAAAACTCGTCCTAACCCCTAGCTTGAGTTGTTTCTACACTTCAGACGACCCTGAATACTCCTAGTCTCCTAAGTAATATTATTATTAACTATTTATCATTATATTAACAACCCCTCAAGTTAAATGTCGGTAGGGCTATAAATGAGTCGAGCAACTCGTGAGATATTTGAGATAGGCTCATTAAAAACTCGAATTAAGCCAAATTTAAATGAGCTTGAGCTTTTATTGAGGTTCCTTAAATAAACAAGCCCAACCTTTCTAGCTTTACATATCGAGCTCAAGCAGGCTCGCGAGGCTAAACAAGCTACTTATTTATATACTTGTTATTTAATGTATCAAATATATATTTATATAGTTGTTATTATCTACAAAATTATCATAAAAATAATTAAATAATATATATTATAACTTATAAAATTAAAGAATATGGAAATATATAAAGAAAATAAATAAATAATAAAATAAATAATAAATAAATCGAGTCTGAGCCGAGCTTAAGCTTGAAAACGAGTCAAACTTGAACTTTAAAAGTAAAATTTTAAACAAACAAAGCTCGAGCTCAGCTCGTTTACACCTCTCTAATTCTATCGACATTTAGTTTGAACAAAACAATTTAATAAAATTAATTCATCATTCCACGTGAATCTAAACAAAACTTAAGAAGCGTTTGGTATGAAAGAATAGAAGGCGGAATGGATCATGTAGTAATGGAATAAATAAAAAACTTGTTTGGTTATCATGTGCTAATGAAATGGAGCATTCTACAAGGAATGTAAAGCTTTCAAATATAACATTTTTCATTCATTTGTAAGGTGGTGTTTTTTTTCATTTCTTCAAGGAATGGAAAGAAATATATTGTTGTCGTTGTCGTTGTCGTCTTTAATAACCCACCGTCGTCATTCACCTCTGTCGTCACACGCCATCACCTCCGCCGTCACCAACGGGCGACACCACTACTAACACAGCCATCGTCGTTACTACTGTCGCCGACAACCACCGTCGTCGACAACCACCGTCGTCGTCACCCACTTTCACCGCCACCACCACCACCCACCTGCACCCCAGCCGTCACCCACCTCCGCCCATGTTGTCACCGCCACCACCCACATCCACCCCTGCTGTCACCCACCGCTGACACATCCGCCCCCGCCGTCACCTACCACCACCCACCACCCCTGCCATAGCCACCATCCACCCCCGCCTCCGCCGTCACCCGCCACTACCTCCACCACCAACCACCACCGCCGACGTCAACTCCACCATTGTCGTCACCGCTACCTACCTCTGCCCCAGCCACCTACCCCTGCCCCAACCAACACCCACCGCTGTCGCCACCCACCGGCACCACCTCCGTCCACGCTACAACTGCCACCTATCACCACCCACCAACCACCATCGACTGCCGTCACTCACCACTGATTTTTTTCCTTCGTCTGTTCTTTCCTACCAAACAACACTAAGAAATAATTTATTTCATTCTCACATGGTAACCAAACAAGACATGAAATAGTAAAGATTTATTCCATTACATTGTCCATTCCATTAACTCTTCCAATTCATTCCCTCGTCTATTCTATTACACCATACCAACCAGAATGCCATAAAGCTTAGGCCCGGAAGGAAATAAAACTTAGGTAGCGTTTGGTCACGAAGGAATAGAAGGCGGAATGGAATGGATCATTCTATTGGAATAAAAAGAAACATGTTTGTTGTCAAGTGGTAATGGAATGAAGCATTCCACAAGGAATGTAAACCTTCTAAATATAATAATTTTCATTCCTTGGTAAGGTGGTGTTTTTTTTCCATTCCTTCAAGGAATGGAAAGATATATTATTATTATTATTATTATTATTATCAATATTTATTATTATTTTTTAACATTATTATTATTATTATTCTTATTGGTTTTAATAACTCACTCACAGGCGACACCACTACTGCCATAGTTGCCGCCGTGACTACCGTCGCCGCAGTCACCCACTTCCGCCACCACCACCACCACCACCACCACCACCACCCACCTCCACCCCAGCTGTCTCCCGCCACCACCCACCTCCACCCCAGTCGTCACCTACCTCCGCTGCTACCAACCGTCACCCACCATCCACACCTCCACCCCCGTCGTCACTCGCCACCACCCACCACCCCCAACACCACCGCACCACAGCTGCCACCCACCCCCGCCTCCGCCGTCAGTCGCCACCCACCACCGACCACCACCGTCACCGTCACTCATCACCGATTTTATTCCTTCGTCTATTCTTTCCTACCAAACAACACAAAGTAATGATTCATTTCAATCTCATATGGTAACCAAACAAGACATGGAATGGTAATGATCCATTCCATTACATCATCCATTCTATTACCTCGTTCATTCCATTCACCTGTCTATTCCATTACGCCATACCAAACAGACCCTTAGAATGGCATAAAGCTTAGGCCCGCCGCCCGGAAGGAAGCTCATGGCCCAGATTGGGCTGAACACGAGACTGATGCAAGGAGAAAGTCCAATAAAAGGCTTTACAACGTCGGATATTGGGCCCAATAACCAAATTAGGTCATATAAAACCTAACTTGCTGTTCCAAACAAGCACAGCGCCGGAATTTTTTCATCAACAACAATGGTTTGTTTTCTTTACCCTGTTTCCTTCTCCGGCTGAATCTCATACAAAACATACAGCATTCCGGTTAAATATTTTTTTCTAAAAATCGAATTCAATATGTACAGACTTTCAAGCGAAGGAATGGTGGAAGAAACAAGCATGGTCGCGGCCATGTCAAATTCATTCGCTGCTCCAACTGCGGCAAATGTTGCCCTAAGGTCAATCTATTTTCTTGTTTCATTTTCAGTTTCTGTTCAATTGTATTGATTAGAAAGCTTTTGATTTCACGTACAATACGTTTTTTAATATATGTTTCTGTTGATCATATTTTTAAAATGCTAATTAACTGAATTGTAACCAAACCAAAACAAAATAATTGAACCGGGTAAAAATTCAATGGTCGGGTTCAATGTTTTTTGAAAACTATTTTTTCGATTTGGTTTTGGTTTTTCTTCAACCATATAGCGAACTGAACCGAATTTGGGCAATTATTCTGTTCAATAAGCGTTTAATGCGGTAAATATATCGGATATCGGTCAAAGACCAATATTTGAGACATCGGTTATCTCGGTTAGATATTGGTGGGATATCAGTAACTTTAATATCATGCAGAATTTATATATATACCAATTTAACAATAACAATTCAGTGATGTATCAGTTATATCTGTCAATATCGCTGATGATATCAGTACTGAAATTCTGACCGAAATTTGACACCGATATTTTACATGGGGACCAATAACCGATATATCACCTACATACCACCGATATTAACTGCATAGGTTCAATTATAACAAGTTTAAATTCAAATAGTGAAACTGAAGTTGGTTTTCAAAAACCAAAATTTTGGTTTCTGCCTAACCGACGAGAACCAAACTAAAGAGTTTTTTAGTGATCTTTAACCTATATGGATTTTATACACAGTTATTGTGTTCAAGAAGTTGTGTGTTGAGAGAAACCTGAACAGAAACAAACTAAACAATTTTTTAAGTAATTTATTGGAAAATAAAATTAACGTAGCTCGAAAGTTTTAGATTCGAGCGTGTAATAATCGGTAAACCATTAATTAAAATAATCTATGTTCAAATTTATTTGTCTGGGCAGTTAAGAGATTTCTTGTGAGGAACATAGTGTTTCCTGTGCTAAATTTTATTGAATCATTTGTAATGGTGGATAACAGGATAAGGCAATTAAGAGATTTCTTGTGAGGAACATAGTGGAGCAAGCGGCTGTTAGGGATGTTCAAGAAGCTTGTGCATTTGACCGTAAGTATTTTGACATTTGTTTGGAAAAATGTTTGTTCTGATTGATCTGTTTGATAACAATTTTCTGTTACAATGTTGTAGAGTACACTCTTCCCAAATTGTATTTGAAGATCCAGCACTGTGTTTCCTGTGCTATTCACTCCAAGGTTGTTCGTGTCCGATCACGCACTGAAAGGAGGAACCGTGAGCCTCCAAAGCGGTTCAGTCGCCCAAGGGTATGTCTCTTAAATATAGAATTATGCTGATGGGATGTGAGATTTGAGTAGTTTTTCAAGCTCGAGCTTGGTTTGGGCTCAACTTATTTAGTTATTGCTCGTAGTTTATTTAGTTTGTTTACGTATATTTTTATATAAATATTACATATTTTTACGTATACTTTATATATATCATATAATATTTTTTTAACTTTTTCTCATAACTTTATATACAATAGTTATTATATAAATATATATTTGATATATTGAATACAGATTATATACATAGAAAGTTTGTTTAGGCTCGTTCGTTAGCTCAAGCAAGATATGTGAAGCTTTGGCTTGTTTAGTAAATGGGTCTTTAAAAAAGCTTGAGCTTTGTCCCGAGCATGTTTAAGCTTGGATCGATTCGACTTTTTAACTTGCCAGTTTTGTATGTCACCAGCTGCTCGGCTAGTTGACACTGACAGTTCTAGCTTTGAACAAGTTTTTTGGTGTTTCTGCTTGTATGCTCTGATTTCTCCTTTAATATCAACATTGACAGACCGCGTAATATGTTAAACCGTAGTTCTTGTTACATGTTCATTTGCTTATATTGTTTGTTTCAGGATGATGCTCCCAAGCCAGGTCAAGCACCACGCCCAGCTGGTCCTCCTGCCGCTCGTACTTGAGGATAATCGTTTGATCAATGCGCCTCAAGTAATTTTTTTGAGTTCTCATTCTAGTATGCTTTTATGAATGACTCTTTAGGTTTTGTTGAGATTATGTTGTTGGTTTCAAGTCGGAAATGAATTTCAAGCTTAAATGCCATGAACTCGAGTTTGTTTGATGGGTTGCTTATGTTGTGATGCTTGAGTTCTTTGATGTTTTTTAATATTTTAGCTAAAGAAGGCAACTTATTCAACTCTTTAAGAAGTAAAATCAAGCTTGGTATGATATGACCGACCCAACTCGACTGATTCATGTCTTTTTTTCTAAACGGCTAAAATCTCACCATACTCAACTCGACTGATGTTATTAGGCGACACCAGGTTTTGAATCTTTGATTACATGAACCCATTAATCACATCAAATAATACTGTGTTGAACAAGAAAGTTATTTGGTGACACCAGGTTTTCAAGTTGTTTTTGGGGGTAAAAGTCTAGTTTTTGGTTAAAGTCATAACAAATAAGAATAATTAGAACTATAAAATTTACTTTTAAATAATGAATATTAGAAAAAGGTAAATCCTCATAAATTTTATATGTGAGGCATGATTTAAAAGTCATAACAAATAAGAATAATTAGAACTAACGGAACCTTAATTTCTTTTTGTCCAATTTTTCTTTTCTATTAGCAAAGGTCCATTGGTATACAATATGTGAAAAAGTGGGACCATTACTGGTTATTTTTTAAGTTGGTACCGTTACCGGCCAATAACTAATAGTTAAGATTATTAAAATTCATTATTCTTTTATTTTATAAAATTGTAACATGTGAGGCATGCTTTGGTTTTAATATGTTTTCTTATAAGTTACTTAAACACTTTAATGTCACTGTAGCAACGGGTGTAACTAAGTTCGCAAACACGCCGCTATCCGCGGTCCCACTGCAATGCGTGTACGATATAAATTTCATTTACTTTACGTTTTGATCCAATTGGATATGTCGATGCACTGTATAAATGCTTATATACGTTACATTAAGTTCAATCAGATACGTTGAAGTACGCGTTTTCCTATAGTTAACGCATCATATAACGCGTAGACTAATCCATTTGACGTTTACAATGTACCCGTGCCGCAATACGCACAGGGCTTTTTACTAGTATAATAACAAATGCAGTGACATATACACCATCATTTGACCATTTTGTTTTTACATGGTGTAAAAAAAAAAATCAAATCAAACTGTTGTGTAGGTAAAAAAAAGGGCCAAATCTATTGAAGTGTATATTTATGACTCGAGTGTAGACACTTATACGTGTTGAATGAGTGTATGGAATGTTACGACAAAAAAAGGATTATTATAAATGCTGATATTGCAATCTCTTGATATTTGTCATTTAATTATAGCAAAGTGGCATCATGGGAATGAGATAAAGTTTAGAAGTATTAGGTTCTGGATTCGATTCCTACAAGAGGGTTTTTTCTAAATTTATTGGGTTTTCTTCTGAATTGGTTGGTGTCAGTGATCCAAATTTGCCGTTAAAAAAAATTGTAATAGACAACCATAATGATGTAGTAGTGTTGTGCAAGAGAGACAACTTAGTTTGGTTTTTCCAACTTCCATGCCTTGGTGATAGAACTAGCGTTATAAACGAACACTAGTATATCGGTTGATAGAAAGTTTGTTTCTATGACTAGAGAATATAAACAAAGGTTCATTTAAATAAATGAACAACAATGAACACATGCCGTGATCGTTTATTTTGCATTTGTGAACATTCGTTTACTTTTGCTCATTTGTATTTTTTTATTTACCTTTGTTCACTTACGCTGGTACATTTATATTCATTTATGTATTGTTTAAACTTGCTCTTTATCTTTAACAATACTAACCGGCCTATCATACATCAAATCCATCACCCAAATCAAACTTTAGAACCAAGCTTTGGATAGTCGACTGATGAATTGGAGGAATAGACAAAAACACGTTCTTTTTATTATTGGTTAATGTTAGTTCATCTACGCTCGTTTATAACATAAACAAATGTATACAAATACATTTTATCAACAAATGAACATGAAAACTAAAATCCATTAGTTTAAAATTTCATATTCATACTTTTGTTCGTTAAATGTACAAACAAAATACAAGCATTGTCCGTATATAGAGGTGCACCGGAAAAACCAGGTATAAAAACCGGTTCATTAGTACCCGTTCCATATCCGACCCTAGGATGAGAATTATTACAGAACGTTAATTATTGCGAGAACAAAAAGAATAAATTTTGGGATTTAAAGTTCATATTTTTAAATTTTATATTTCTTACGTTCATATGTGTATTATATATAGAAAAAAAAACTCATATATTTTTACCTACATACAACTTACGTACATGTAGGTAATTTAACCTACACATAATTTACATATGTGTAGGCTATATAAAAACTGAAAATTACCCATTTCTTTTGTTTTAAATTTTAGTGTGAGAAAGTATAAATTTTACATTTGTAATATTTTGATTTACTTTTTAGGTTTTTAGACTTGAAAAATGAAAGATTAATTTTGTTCTGCATATTCTCGCAATATTTAATGTTATGTATAGAACTTTCACCCGACTCTATCCAATCCACCCGATGTTTTAAAATCCGGTTTTTATACCGTACCGGATTTGACTCAGAAACGGTTTAATCGGGTGTATCGGGCGGTTCAACCGGTTGTACTAGACAGTTTAACCGGTTCTACCGCGCGATTCAACCGGTACAACCGGCTGGTTTGAACCGGTTTTTAAAACATTGAATCCACCATTTATTTATCGCTTTCATACTCTTTAACTTGAAACCGGTTCCAACCAAAATATACAGATCCCGAATGAAAAAACCCGATCACTTTTCTTTTAAAACCCGGCTCCATACCCGAATCTTGCAATTCAAGAAACCGGTTTTGAAAAAAAACCCGATTTGTACAGCAGAAAGCCCAAAATTGGCCCTAGAGAATATTAAATAGGGTTTCAAAACAAGCACCACATAAGAGCCTTAACATCTACGTTGCTTGACGGAGCGCCGGAACCCTAATCCACCGGAGAAACAGCAAAAGTTCTTCGCAATATGGTTAGTTTCTCGTCTCAATTTTGTTTCCCGATCATTGAATCTGTTATTATACATTTTTGCCGCTTTCCGGTGACCTAATTTTGCTGAAAATTGGATCGATCTGTGCAGACTTTTAAGCGAAGGAACGGAGGTAGAAACAAGCACGGTCGTGGCCATGTGAAGTTCGTTCGTTGCTCCAACTGCGGCAAGTGTTGCCCTAAGGTCAATTTCTGTTTCGATCTTTGCTTTGTTGTTTGTGTTTTTACCTATAATCTGAATAATTCTTTGAATTGTACCGATTCGAACGAGATTTGTTTTAGTTGTGATAGAATATGATTTTATGCAATTGTAGGATCATAATTTGTTTGATTTTTGATATTTTTGGTTAGAGATCTGTGATGAATGTTGAGGTTTGTGCTAAATGCATTAGGCTTCTCTTATTGAACATTTTCAATAAGAGATCTGTGATCAAATTGTAAATTCAAAATATATCTTGGATAAATTTAGTTTTAGAGGAACTTAAATGATCAGGCTGCATGTTTGAGCCAGATATTCTACTCATGTGTAGGGGAATATTGAACATTTTTGGATTAAAAAAACACGATGTGTCTAGCTTTTTAGTATGCGGAGGATATAAGTAGGGTGTTCACGGGCCGGTTCATTGAACTGCTGACTACAGTTTTGGTTAGTGGCAAATCAAACCAGACAGGCTGATTATAGTGGATTGTTGATTTGAATAATTTGTTTTCAAGATTGTTAGTTTGTTAAGAAACTATTGAAACGATAAATAAAGTTTTTAATAGAACAACATATTGCAAAATTATAAAAATGAAAAAAAAAAAATTAAGGATAAAGGTTAAAGTGTTAAACAAACAGCTCCAAGTTCCAAACTGTTAACCACTGGATGAACTGTGCGACTTATCATTTTTTAGCGATGATTATCAGGACAAGGCTATCAAGAGATTTATGGTGAGGAACATAGTGGAGCAAGCAGCTGTTCGTGATGTTCAAGAAGCTTGTGCATTCGACCGTAAGATTTTCAGCATTAGCCCATTCAAATGTTATTTCTGGTTGATCAGCTTGACAATATTTTTATCTTGAACTGTTGTAGAGTACACACTCCCCAAGCTGTATTTGAAGGTGCAATACTGTGTTTCTTGCGCAATTCACTCCAAGGTTGTTAGGGTTCGATCCCGGACTGATAGAAGGAACCGTGAGCCTCCAAAGCGGTTCAGTCGCCCAAGGGTATGCTTTCATTTGACTTTTAAGAGACTAAATTATTTTTTGACCCGTTTGACCTTTTCTTGCGCAATTCACTCCAAGGTTGTTCATTGTTTTTACTATTCTCTTTGTTTCAGGATGATGCTCCAAAGCCTGGTCAAGCACCACGCGCAGGTGGTGCTGGTGGTCCACCTCCTGTTCGCACCTAAGGATATAACCTTTGTATTAATTAATGTGTGTTATGGTCCTGGGATATCTTTGAATTTTCGTTCTATAACGTTTATGTAGAATACTTTCTAGGTTTTGGCTTTGTGATCATCAACATTTATTATGTTCCTGGTTTCGTGTCGGTAGTTATTTTCAAATTTGATACTATGTGCCATTTTGGTTGATTGGTTGTTCTTGTTCTGATTTCCGTGTCTTGTGAATTTAACTAGAGTCAGTCCGGTGGTGGTTGGTGACATGGGAAAAAAAATAGAGGAAGATGGTGACGGTGGTTGTTAGTGTTTACCAAAGAGCCTTTGGCGTAGTGGTATCAAAATGTTAGCAAAAAGTGTTCCATTCCAAGTTGTGAGGGTTTAGGTCAAAAGTATAGAGTCAATGAGAAAGTGGTTTGTGCTTGAGTTTAAAAAAAAGTATGGAATGACGGTAACATTCATTTAAAAGATTTTGTGCAATAAGATTGTTTTCTGTAAGATTTCGTGCAATAAGATTAATTTATGTTTTTATGCAATTATCTATATAACTAGTAGGATTACTTGTGCTACGTTGCGAGGTTTTGGTTGATATTTATGTTGGTTCAATATAGCAACCTAAAAAATATGCTCAAAAATATCGACACATGTTTTACATTGACCGAAAACCATAAAATAAATTTAATTTAGACAGCTGGACGGTCTGATTTTAAATTAGTTGTAAATGAAAATCTAAACGCTATCTTAAATATCCTTTAATGAATTTAATGAAAATTCACATTGAAACGTAAACCAAGTTGAATTTATACCGACACATGCATAATAAATTATAAGCACGTAAGAAAATAGTGTTTTTTTTAAGTTAAAGAATAGTATGTCGCGTTGCGGCGGTGTCGAAACGTAACGTGACTCGAATTTATACCGTCCATTGAAAACGTATTATATTTGACACGACTCGTTTCCGAACAAAATTTACGTCAAAATATAGACAAATTGAAAGCGAACATAAAAATATGCACGAAAATGTATTATATTTGACCCAACTTATTTCTCTCAAAAAAATACAATTTACGTCAAAGCGTAGACCAATAGAAAACGTACAATCTAAATCAACTTAAATTTATACCGACACGTACATAAAAATAAACACACAAAAACTTGATTACAAAGTATTTAGAAAGTTAAGGGGTTTTAAGTGTCGATGCTAAAAGTTGAGGGATAAAAGAAAAATAAAAAACAATAAAAACACATAAAAAATGTAAAAAAGTCAAATCATCAAAGTTGATAATGTATTATAGATAATGTTAATACTTAGTATTGGCGCTTTTGATGGAGTGAAGATTAAGGAAGGGGGGCCGTTAATTTCACACTTATTATACGCCGATGACGCCATGGTAATGGGGGAATGGTCGAAATTTAATTTTCAGGCGTTAAGGAGGATCTTGAGGATTTTTCATTTGTGTTCCGGCCTTCGGATTAATATACAGAAATCGATCATTTACGGGGTAAGGAAGAGCCACGAAGAGGTGAGTGTAGAGGCGAATGCGTTGGGGTGTAAGCCGGGTGTTACTCCTTTTAAGTATTTGGGAATTCAAGTGGGTGCGAACATGAATCGTATCATCAATTGGGATCCGATGGTTAAGGTGCTTAGTAATATAGATTGTCGAAATGGAAGACGAACGTGTTATCAATAGGCGGAAGGGTGGTCCTCATTAAGTCCGTGTTAGAAAGTCTTCCCTCATACTACTTTTCCTTGTATAAAGCCCCGGTGGCCGTGGTGAATAAGTTGGAGTCTATTATTAAACGTTTTCTGTGGGGCGGGAATGATGAAGTTCATAAAGTTCATTGCTCTTGGGAAAAGGTTACAAAGGCGAAAAGTGATAGCGGTTTGGGTTTAAATAAGCTAGAAGTTAGTAACAACGCGTTAATTTTGAAGTGGTTATGGAGGTATCGAACCGAACGAGAGGCTCTTTGGAGAAAAGTGATTGATGCTATCCACGTTTCGTGTTGACGATGGGATGATTATCCTTCCAACAAGAATGGTGCCGGTACTTGGAACAAGATTGTCAGAGTTGGGCATCGTTTGAAGGCGCACGACGTTTCTTTTGTTAACATGATTAGGGGTGTCGTGGGTAAAGGTACCAATGTTAAATTTTGGATTGATCCATGGATTACATGTGAACATCTTAAGGTGTTATTCCCGGCTTTGTTTCGCATTGAAAGTAATAGATGGTGTACGGTTTCGGAAAGGATTGGGTGGGATAATGGGTCGGCAGCGATTGCTTGGTCCTAGAAGAAATACCTGAGTTCAGATTCTGAAGTCGAGGAGGATGTTGCGTGTCATCGGCTAATCTCGGATGTTCGCCTTAGTGATAAAAATGATCAATGGGTGTGGAACAATGGGAGTAATAGTACGTATTCAGTCAAAGATACTAGGAAGTGGTTGATCGAGGATGGGTCTAGGGAAGGGAGTAACACGTTTACGTGGTGCAATTGGATCCCGAATAAGTACAATATCTTTATGTGGAGGGCTAGCATGGATCGAATTCCGACTTTGGGTGCTCTTAGAAGGAGGGATATTGTGGTAGGAGATGGGGGTTGTTATCTTTGTGGTGAAGAGGACGAAAATACGGATCACATTTTTACGGCTTATAGGATTGCGAATGGGGTTTGGGCCGGTGTGGCATCTTGGTGTAGGTCACCTCCTCCATTTTTCTTCTCGATCCAGGATGTCCAGAATTATGTTAAGTTCATGAATAGTTCGAAGATTAAAAAAGACATCGTGTATGGAGTGCTTATTTTGACGGCTTGGCGGATTTGGAAAGCTCGAAACGAGAAGGCCTTTGCTAACATTGAGGCGACTGTGGTTCATATAGTCTCGGACGTCAAGGCATTGGGGTATCTTTGGTATAGGAGTCGATTTAAAGATTGTACATTAGATTGGAAAGGGTGGTCTAATTTTTTGATTGATATGATGTAATTTTGTGTTTGCGGATATCTCTATCTTATAGATATTCAGCGTTTGTTTAATGAAGTACACCTTTCAAAAAAATAAAAAATAAAAAAAATAAAGCCTAATTGTTCCCATGATCACTATATTCCATTGCGACTAATGTGAACTAAGAGTTTACAAACATTGTATATACGACTATTATAAAACGCAACTAAAACACTTATTACTTTTTTAAATATTTTATTTTTAGTTTTCATACATACTATAACATGATAAAAGAAATAAAAAGGTTTTAAAACATTCATACCATAAATTTCAATCTATTATTCTTTTTTGTTCCTAAGTTCTAAAATATACATCCCAACTAATGCCACTTCAAAACTGTTGGCATGTCAAATCATTAATTAGTTAGGGAGAGGTTAACATCGAATGGTCCGAATCAAAACCACTATTTTAAGGAAGTGTGTGAAACCGTTTAAGTTAAAAATGGGTCAAATAGTATATTTGGGGGTCGAGTTATTCTACAAAGGCTTCTAATTGTAAGAAGTGTAAGAAGGATTTATAGAGTGACAAGTGTCCAATAACCTAAAACTAAACCCAATACATCACCACCAAAAACCTAAACACCCACCCCCACCCCACCACCACCACCACCCAAAAACCTAACCCCCCCCCCCCCACCCAAAAACCTAAACCCCCCCACCCCCTCCCCCCCCCCCAAAAAAAAAACCTAAAAAAAAATATAAAAAAAACTAAACACCCACCCCCACCCCCACCCCCACCACGGCACCACCACCCAAAAACCTAAACCCCCACCCCCTCGGCAAAAAAAAAAAAAAAAAAAAAAAAATTTTTTTTGCCGAGGGGGTGGGTGATGTGGGGGGTGGGGGGGGGGGGGTGGGGGTGGCGGTTTTTGGTGGTGGTGGATGTTTAAGTTTTTTTTTTTTTTTTAGTGGGTTTTTTTGTGTAGTGGGTTTTTTTAGGTTATTGGACACTTGTCACTCTATAAATCCTTCTTACACTTCTTACAATTAGGATCCTTTGTATTTGATCCTAATCCGTATATTTGGTTCAAAATAATATATCTCTAGGTGATATGATATTATTTCAGAAAAAAAAATAGTCATCTAAAATAAAAATAATAAAAATAGAAAGGCGTTTATTTTGTTCACATAAATTGTCAACGTGTTGTATATAAAATTAACGTGCACTTAAATATCTGATCCTTGATTCAAGTCAAATGACTGTAACTCATTCATCATTAAATTTTGAGATAAATTTTGATTTACCTCTAATCTTAAAATCTATATGATTCAAAAGTATTCAGGAACATTGAAGAAAAGTCATATACATTTACAAATCAAAAGCATAATTGTTAATGTAATCAATTTTTAAAATTAATCAAATCAAACTCATAACCCATAGATATTTATCTCTACACTATATAACATAAACAAAAACACAAGTCCAAACAAAAATAGACCAACTTAGATGTTCCTAACAACTCCCACCTTACCCTACATGGTCATTCATTAATCATTCGCAATCACACTTTATTAAGAACAAAGGTTTCCTCAGTTTCTTCTTTTACTTAATTCGGAACACAAGTCCCTGAAAAATGAACATGCCCTAAACATAAGCTCAAGACCATCCTCTTAATCTTAAACACAAGTCCTGAAACAAGAGACACGGAGCACAAGCTCCAGGCCATCTCTTTGACCCACAACATAAGCCGTGGATCAACTTGCTTTAAACATAAACAAGCCTTAAGAACAATACACAAACTCTGGAGGGCAAGATCATGATCAGACGTGAACATGGGCTTGCGATGAACATCTATGCACTTGTCCTAGGGGAAACAACCACACGTCGAGTATAGATAGCCATGAGAGGTTTGCTAGCAAATGGCCGATGTGAGTGATGTGAACGAACACCTTACACCACTGCTAATGGCCATGGCCAACCAATTGTAGACATGAGTAAGACAGACATCACCACTAAACACCAACGTCATGGGCTAGTTACACGGCCTTGCAATACAATTCAGTGGTGAAGCTTGACCCGAATGACCGGGGGGGGGGGGGGGGTTGAAAACGTATATACCCAAAAATTTCTATAGAACCGGGGGGTCGAAAACGTATAAACCCAAAAATTTCTATACGAAAACTACATATATAACACTACTAAGCGAAAAGTTCGGGGGGTTGGGCGCCCCCTCCCGCCCCTTCTATACTTCGCCCCTGATACAATTGATCCCCATGTGCATAAGTACCACGGTGGTATGCTTCAACTCGCATGACGACCTGAAGGGTTTATGGTATGTTTACCTTTTCTCCATGAGAGAAAAAAGTAGACAATCGGGGCACCCCTAGCCCCAATAACTTCGCCAGCGATCTTTTGTCTATAGCATGACTAACAAGTTTTATTTTACCCTATTTTCCTTCACACTACCAAAGGTACAATCAAACAATGGGATTACCCTTAATTAGTTTGAGAAGAGATATTATTCATCATTTTATTTTATATATATGTGCATTTATGTAATTTACTCTAATTTGAATTAATTATTCACCGACTGTAAAAAGAAGCTAAACACCTATATAAAGTAATGTTGTCCATATGATTAGTGCCACATGCAAAGTGGTGGTTGTGCTATCAAATCTGCTTCCTTCATCCCCCACCCTCACCCCACTTCTTTTGTAATAAACTAAAAGAGAATAAGAGATGGTACTTTTACGTGACAATTATTAAATTTCATGAATAAATTCACTAAACCATTAAATATATATACATATCCTAATTCCTAAGCATGGGCGGACCTAGCCTTTTGCCAGGGTGGGCGGCCGCACCCCTTGAAAAAAAAAATTTAGTGTATATTTTAGGCAAAAAAACCCGACCGCACCTCTTGAAAATATGGTTGAACACCTCATCCGCACCCCCAACAATTCTGGGTCCGCCATATGAATAAAATAATTAAATACCCATATCTTAAGTTCCCATCGTTCCATCAACAACGAGTTTCAAACAAACTATGATATGACAATATTCGATTGAGACTTGTTACCTCAAAAACAACAAATATTTTACAAATCAAACTAGCACATCATCATTAATGTTTTAAAAACTTGATTGTATCAACTGGTTAGACTGGAAAATGATAACTTAGTCGGATTTGTTAGAAAGGTATGGACTGTTACATCATGTTTAACCAATCGGGTTTTGTGTATTTCACTAGATCCAATAAATCATTCTGAGACGGGGGAGGTGGGGGGGGGGGGGAGCAAAAACGTATATACCAAAAAATTTCTATAAAACCGGGAGGTCAAAAACGTATATACCCAAAAAATTCTATACGAAAACTACTAAATCTCCACTACTGAGCGAAAAGTTCGGGAGATCGGCCGCCCCCTCCCGCCCCCACAAAGCTACGCCCTTATTCCAATTTGTTCATACCGTTTTCTTATACTTTTTTTTGAACGGCTGTATTTTATTTATCACCCCAAAATATGTACAAACCGTTTTCTTATACATTTATTTCATGATTCGTGGATGATCGAGTTGTAATGCACTTTATGTTTAGCATGATTAGAAAAAGAAGGTAAATTACATCTAGTGTATTAAAATAGAACTTCTTTTACATGCTTAAATCATTAAAAATTAACATACTTTTTCATTTTTCTTACTTACTTAGCGTATTTTGTCATATTAAAGTCCTTACACTTGTAAAAAAAACAATAAAAATAACAATTATATATATATATTGTTGACGAAGATCCATGAATAGTAACTTTAATTTTTTAATAATATATAGTTTTTTTAATTATTTCATAATATTTAATTATTATATTTGCTTTTCACTTTTTACCATATATTCATATTTTTTTTTTTCTAAAATCATATTTTTTCTATTACTTATTTTCTATTTTAATAATTATTTTTTTCCTTTTCTAAATCATATTTCTTTTTTTAGTTAATTAGATATTTTATTAATAACTTAGATTCGTTATTTTTTTTCTCTTGACATTCCCATACAAGTTTTGTTAAAAACAAACATGTATTCTAAATAGAGTGTTTATTTGGTATCATAAAACGATATGATGATAAACTGAACCGATTTTCTGACGGTTTGGCTTTCTAAACAAGATGCTTCTTTTTCAAATAACGTTTGTTTTACCTTATCATTTGTTTTGTTTCTCCGCAACGCGCGACTTCAACAAATCTAGTAAAAATTATAAACCCAATTTTGTTATATTAAAGCTCCTGCACTTATCTAAAACGCATTTACTTGTGAAATATATATTTAAAATAAATAACCCGTTACCTCTTAATTTAGTCAAATTTAACAAGGTGTCATTCAATCTTCATGCAAAAAAAGTTGTATGGTTTTATTTTGACCAATATAACAAAATTGAGTTGAGTGAATTTTTTATATTTTTTACATGTTTAAGAATTTTAATATAAAAAAGTTATGTTGAGAATTGTTAATGAAAAATGTGAGAAAGGTGTTAGTAAATTTTTTTTGTTAAATGCCATTTTAGTCCCTATGACTTGGGTCATTTTGTCAGTTTAGTCTAAAGATTTCATTTTTCGTTTGTGGGTCTAAAAATGTTTCATCGTTGCCATTTTAGTCCACTGGGTTAACTTCATCCGTTTTTCTGTTAACGAGAATGGGAATTCAATCATTTTATATGTAATTCTGTTAACTAGAAAGACAATTCGGCCATATAAAATGACCGAATTGCCTTTCTCGTTAACAGAAATAATAGATGAAGTTAACATAGTGGACTAAAATGACAACGATGAAACCTTTTTGGACCCACATGCGAAAAATGAAACTTTTGGACTAAACAGAAAAATAACCCAAACCACAGGTAGTAAAATGTCCTTTAACTATTTTTTTTTAATTTATATTAACCCTTTGAATAATACACAAATCACTTTACTTTTCACAATATCACAAGTCAAACCCATCATTATGAATTTATCTATCATTATGATCATGTTTAATTTAATAAAGTCTAGTGTCTTAATATCTATATTATTTAAAAAAAATATTATTTAACAATAACACCTCAATAGTAACGAACAAGTAGTAAAATTACAAATATACCCATATAAAAATTATACAACAAACATATCTAAAGAGGACAAAATGGTCTACCCAATCGAGCCCTATGACTTGGAATCGTGAAATGCCTCAATCGTCCTTCTTGCTCACTCAAATATCCGTCACATAAAAACGCCTTAGAAAACTTATCTTCTACCACCCTATCAACGTCGTGAACGAACACATCCGTCTCCCCGTCTGCGCGGTTTCGCCCTATCAACCCCGCGGTGTAAATCGCCTTCATTCTCCCCGGTGCTTCGTCGTGGTACCCCGTTGGAGCATCCACCATTATCAAGTCCCATTCGACTTCGTACACTTCATCCGGCAAGTTCCCTTTCATCGACAACTCGCACTTCGATACCCTCGGATCCTCGACCACCTTGCACTCCTTTTGTTTTCCGATTTCCATCAAGTCAGATGCTCGGGATACCTGTTAGATAGAATATATTAGTTAGAGTTTATTGTAATTATTACTACCGTAATTAGTAAATTTTTCTAAATAAGTTTCTTTTATATTTATTCTCGTTTTATGTTATATCAACTTTTTTCTTTCTAACTACTATCATGGGTGTTCCCGGTCTGATTATGTCAGTTTTAACGCTAATGTTGGGCTGAATCGTTAACTACTACCTTCGTCCCATTAAATTAAATGTGTCTTATTTTGAATTTTCAAAGTCTTTATTTATAAACTTTGACTTTAATTATATATTTTTGTGTTATATAAAACTTGATGAAAATTAACCGGATAAAAACACTTGTAAAACACACTCAACTCATATAACTTTCATCAAGTATTATTCTACACAAACAAAATTATTTAAGGTCAAAGTTTACAAATAAAGACTTTGAAAATTCAAAATAGTACACTTTTAGTGGGACAGATGGAGTACAATTTTAGAAAAATATAAACCAAACTAACCGGGTTGGTTGGGTCGGCCGAACCGGCAGGCTCTCACAGTTTTACAGTTCAACGGTTAGGTTTTACAGGTTCTAGAAAAAAAAAGTATTTTTAAATGAAAAACATAATTGTATATTAACTTTTTTTTATATAGGATAAAAGATTGTTTATGATTACAAAATATAAATGTAACTTTATATTTCTAAAATAAGATTTAAATAATGAATATTAAATGTCAGGTTTAGTTTACACGACCGGTTCTAAGTTCTAAATCCTAAACAATCAATCTATTAAAATCAAACCGTTAACATTTCAAACTGCTCAAAACACCTGACTTTCTTTGTTTTGAGCAGTTTGGTCGGTTTTGACTACCTTTAATCAAAACCGTCGTAACTAATATATTCTCTCTAATAATACTACCTTGGTGTCATAAACCACATGGTACGACTCCAAATTCGGGAACTTGGACTGAATTTGCTGGATCCAAGACTTGTCCTCTTCAAGAAACACAGTGCGGCCGCCGTGGTTAAGGGCGGCCCACATCGGGCTATCATATCCGAGTCCAAAAACCAAGAAATTACACGGTGATTTCTTGTTGAGGACTCGGAGACTGACCGATATCTCTTTAAACGTTTGTTGTGGGGTTATGTTAGAAGTAACATAATGCACAAGTGTCTCCGCGGTTGCCGGAGACAGCTTGTTGCATGTTTGAGGATCCTCGGGTAACGAAGGTTTGATCGGTGGGCAAGAAAGCGGTCGGGCGGGTAACGAAGACGACCGGAGGATGATTACGAGAAGGAAAACGAGGAGGAAGAAGACGGCGAGGAGGATGGGCTTGATGGCAATGGTGGAATTGGGTTTGGTTGTTCTCATGGTGGTTGTAGAGAGAGAAAGAGGGTGTTTGAGTGTTATTTGAAGGGGATGAGAGAGAGGGAAGTGGGTGAGACGTGAAGGAAGATGAAGATAAATTATTTGGAGTAGGAAAGAAGGGAGGTGGAAACGTTACATTAGACAACATACGACTTTTAACGTTAAAAAAATGCAAGCTAGTATGTGTCAAATTAGTTACTAACTTGAGTTTTTTTTTTTATTGGTCAGAAATCATATATTTTTATGTAAATAGTTGGCTAATTGCTCATGTTTGTAACCAAAGTTATATTGTTTTACGTTTTTTAATAGTGTTTTATGAATTAGACTGGTTAATTAAGTATTCTTAAGCGCCTTTGCTCGGGTCTAGCGGTTAAATTTGCGAACAAATGTGGCTCGGTCGAGCACATGGTTTTATAGCATAGTGGCATTTGAGGGTAGGATAAGGCTTTGGGATAAATAAGTTCTGGGTTCGATTTTCACAAGAGGGTTTTCCTATATTTGTTTGGGTTTCTCATGAATTAGTGTATAGGCATTATGCCTAGTGGAGATGTATATGATCGGGTGGTTCCGCTGGTGGCACAATGATAATTCAGTGGTCCGTCAGTGATCCAAATTTGTCATTAAAAAAAAAAGTGACTGGGTCGAACTTACAAAATTTATTCACTTATGTATTTTACTTCCAAAATCAAAACTACTAATGCATTTACTGCTAATCAAATCCATCGTAGAGAATAAACTTAGTTGAGATTATTATTGGCCAAAAATAGCCAGATCGGATTATTTAAATCCACTTTGCCAAAATAAAACATGAAAATCTGATGTTTTTATGGCTAGAAATGTCGTTAAACCTACCAGTTGCTTTAGCGTTTCAAGGTAAATATTACATCAGTCGACTCGTATTCTCGTTCTAATAAAAAGCCATAAAACATCAATTTGTAATTCGGAAAAAAAAACTGAACTTTGTTAAGTTATTTTTAACGGCGAACCATTATACAAACAAAATGAAAAATGTTGGACCACTGTCGGGAATAAACTCAGATGGATTATTATTGGCCAAAAACAACCGGATCAGGTTATTTAAGTCCAATTTGTCTTTATCTTTTTACTAGTCTTTTTGTGTTTATATATATATATATATATATATATATATATATATATATAATACATAGAATTATAGGGGAATGTTCAAATGAAAACCACTAGTTATCGCGAAAACTCGAAAACTAACTAAAAAAACCTAAAAAACTTGCCATTTTTTTTCATACCAATTTTCGCTATTTAAATTATATAAAAAAACTTTAAAAAAAAAAAAAAATTTCTTTGTAGTGCACATGTGTAGTAGTACACATGTGCACTACAAACTTTTTTTTTAAGTTTTTTTTTATATATAAAAATTAGCGATTTTTAATAAAAAAAAATTGTAAAAAAAAATTGGTGTGATTAGAAAAAAAGTTTTTTTTTATATATAAAAATTAGCGATTTTTAATAAAAAAAAATTGTAAAAAAAAATTGGTGTGATTTTTAGGCTTTTTTTAGTTAGTTTCGAGTTTTCGCAATAAAATTGGTTTTCATTTGAACCTTCCCCTAGAATTATAATCTAACTAATTGTGTTTAGTTAAATCATTATAATCTAACTAATTATGGTTAGTTAAATCATGATAGACAGTGATTGAATAGTTGGTGTATGGAAAGGTGTAGCATATGTCGTTGGTGGCATACCTTTTGAGTAAAGTTTAATTTTTTTTATTTCGTGTTAGGTTGTTATTTCTACCACCCAATATTTCTTATATTCATAATATCTAACTTCCTATTTTCAACTGGGATTCTTTATTCTATAATAGCATACCTAATCTTGTCACACCAACTAGCATATGATTAGTAGTGTCTTGGTAGCTAACGCGCAACTAGAACATAAGATCGAGTCAATTCAATATCCCTACCGTCGATATTTGATAAGTTGAAAACAGATAAAAAACCGCTCTCCAAACAACGCATTCACTTGACCTCAAAACGATTTAATATGAACCGTAAGTAAATCTTTATATTTGTGATTTTGTTGCCATAACCTAGGGGAGCAAGGTTCCCAAGATAATTAAATAGGCGACTGTAAAACGATCATCAAGAGCCATACCCTCGTGGGGGTGTGCCTTCATTGTATGTCTCCATTACCAACTACAAGATCAAAGCCCTTTCGAACCACAAATTAGTTCCATAAATAACTTGAATAACTTTTTATCACATATATAGCCTCTTTTTCATGGTGAAACCGACACTAATGTTACCTCCTAATTTTGTTTACATATATCGAAAAATATGGTACAAAGAAAATTCTTTATTAGAGTGTGCTATATATACGATGAAACTAACTCTACCTTTATAAATACGATAGACGAACTCGATAACTCGATAAAAAAATGTAGATTAAGGTGTGCATAGATTGGATTAGTGAGTGTGTGAGTTAGTTATTTAAAAAAACACATACTAAACATACTTAACTTCATTCTCTAGGCATGTCTATGTACGTGTCCTTTGTTTTTAACAACAAAAGCCTGTGGTTCGTTTGATATGTGCGTGTCCTTTGTTTTTAACAACAAAAGCCTGTGTTCGTTTGAAAAAAGTTTAGCTCAAGATCAACTCAGTTGTAAACATGCTGAGCCGACTTGACTTGATTTGTAAATGAGTCGAGCCCACGTAAGGCCTAGCTCGGCTTGTGAGCTCGTGAGCCGGCTGGAATTATTTATTATACATATTATTTTTTAAATTGTATTAAAATAAGAAAAATTGTTGGAAAGAATTATAATCTTGATATTTTAAGTTTAATTAATCAAATAACAAACAAAAATATCGAAAAAAAATAATACATATAACATTTTTTATATGCCTTTTAGTCTCTAAAATATTAGAAAAAAACAAAAATAATACATAGTTTACTAATTTTTTATTTGCAATTTTTTATATTATCATTATTTGCAAAATAAAAAATAAAAAAAATAACAAGCCCGTTCAATTGTAGGTACGAGCAACTGGTACCAAATACCGAAAATGGACCGATAGCGAATTTCCTGTACCAAATCATTTTCATTACAGATTAAGTACCCACTTTTTGGCATTTTCGGAATGTTGTGTGTCGTATCCAACAAATATATAAATCATAAACCTACTTGACACACTAAAATAATATGAATGGAAGTCAGGTTCGTGTCTACAGGGATACAAATTAACTAATTATGTTAAAAGGATTTTATTCAGATACGATTATTTTGAAAGGGGCGATTTTAATTTAGACTAAAAATTAATGACAACGAAAATTATATAAAAACGTTAATTAAAGTGGTTGAGAAGTTCAGATGTTAAAAGTTAATTTCAACACCACGGAAATTTCTTGATTCGTTTCGGCTTACGTGGTCAAGGTGCAAATGAACCTTTTTAAATAACAGTTCGTATCAATACTAGATGTCATGCAATTTAGATATCCATTCCATCTAATGTTTAACCAAGCACAGTTCGTCGGTTAGAGCCAACCCGCTACTTTAAGTTCACGCCGTTCGGATCTTCGTGTGTGGGTTGCTTGATAGAAGTATCGATTATAATTAGCCACTCACGTCGTTCGGAATGTTTAATTATATAGTTTGGGTTCATAGACAAACTCAAAATATTATTTTGTTCCTATTATCAAAAATTAAAACTTGATTAAGGTTTAAAAAAAAAGGGAATAATGGATTTTATAATCTCAACTATTAGGGCATGTTTGGCTAAGTTTTTTGAAACAACTTATTGACTTATTGATTTTTTGAAAAGTCATAAGCTTCAAAAAGGTTGTTTGGGATTGAGGGTGTATGTGAGGGGAAAATTGACTTTTCCAAAAAGTTACTCTATCCTGACTTTTTCAAAAAGTCGTAAGTCACTCCTGAAAAGCTAAGCCAAACATGGTCTTAGTCGTTAGCCGGTAACAGTCCCAATTTCAAAAATAACTAGTAATGCTCCCACATTTTCACATATTGTAAACAAATGGAACTTTACTAACAGAACCTTAATTTATTTTTGTTCCCTTTTCTATTTCTGTTAGTAAAGATTCACTGGTTTACAATATGCGAAAAGTTGGGACCATCACTGGTTATTTTTAAAATTGGGACCGTTGATGGCCAACGACTTATAGTTGAGATTATTAAAATCCATTATTCCTTTAAAAATGATGAGCTTCATTAGAAAAGTTAATAAGTTGATCAACTTTAGTAACAATCTAATATTTTTTGGACTTATTCGTAGTAAAAACAAGAATCATACAAACAAATCACTAAAATAAGCAGATCTAACATGCTCATTTCACATAAGTTTATGAACCAAAACAAAAAAACTAAACCCCGATATTAAAACTATAAAAGTCTAGCCTGACATAGTAGCTAAACAATTGAGAAACAGAACATTCAAAATAAAAAACTTACGAAACAAAAACTCAAACAGTTAATTGTTCTTGAACACCCAGAATGTTTTTTTTTTTTTCTTTCGATCTCGAACTCTCGATAGTCGATTGTGCGTGATGATTGTCGGGATTTTTTTTTCAAAATTGTCTCAGTAGTCCACGTGACTAGTTTTGAAACTCTTTAACTTGATTTGCAATTCATTGATTTGAAGTAGAACCAAATATCCATCTTTTATTTCTGTTTTCCTAGCTTTAAATTTTATAACTCCGGTTACGTCTCTCGAAATCACTCTATACCCACAAAAACAATAAAAACAAACCAAAATAGATTTCATTCCAAAAAAACAAGTGTTTTACGAGGTATGACTATGATATATGCATGATACGTGACGAAATTTTAGTATTAAAGTGATATAAAAACATGCCTAAAAATGCAACTAACACGGGATTGGTACTTTCGGTTTAGTACGGTACCGACATTTTACCGATTTCTACATTTAAATACCGTAAAGTACCGAGCATTTTCAGTACCGGTACCCAATTTTGGCGATTTTCAAGATCTACTTTTGGCACTGGTACGGTACCAAACTCATCCCTACTCGATTGGGCTCGAGCGCGCTTGAACTTTTAACGAGCTAAGCTAAAGCTCGACTTTTCAGCTAGATCCAATAAACAAGTTAAGCTTGGCTGACTCTTTTAAGTTCGAGTTCGAGCTCAAGTTTGAGCCCAACCTGTCTCAATAACAACCCTACCACTTACCACTAAGATATCCGCTTGGGAACACATGTCTTTTGTTAAATCACTCGCCTAAAGACATATATGAAATCAACAACTATAAGGCATTGTGAATTGCCATGAGGTTTATACCTGAAATCTCCAAATATTTGTGGAAAACAAGAACTTATAAATATTCGAAACACAATGGTACTATGGTAGGAGTAAACGTATGGATGACAATGAGATGAGTTTGTGATGAGTATTGTTAATCTCAATACTATATCAGATTGTAAGGTCACGTCTCTTACTCATCGGGTACCTGATAACTCATTATGTATTGTATGTCGGTTATTGGATGAACTCGTTAAATTGTTAAAAAAATATCCATTGGGATTCTGAAGTACATTTTAAACTTATATACATTTTTATTACTATTTGAAGTATAAGAACTAAACACTATAACAGTCCCCTCACACATGATAATTTTTAAAAGAGAAAAATGCCCGGATAGTCTCTGTGGTTTCACCTTTTTTCACCTATAGTCCCTATCTTTCTAAAACTACTTGAATAGTCCCTGTGGTTTTCCGTTTTGTTCTCGGATAGTCCCTGGGTCTAACTTCAGTTACTTTTCTCTGTTAAAATGATGTGAAATGACAAAAATACCCTTTCCTTAAAAGGCCAAACCACAGGGACTATCCGAGCATCTTCTTCATCTTCTTCAAAACCCTAGCCCCCATTAGTTTTATCTCACAATATACACACACATAACCTGCATAACCAAGAGAGAGAGTGAGATTCGACCGAGAGAGAGAGAGAGAGAGAGAGAGACGATGGTGGTGGTCTGCGGCGTCTGTAGCGGCGGAGGACAGGTGGTGGCGGTCTTCACTTCTTTCCGACAAGTTTAAGTAAGCCTCAACCCGATTCGGCACAGCAGGCTCAACCCACTGCCTGGAATTAAGCCGGAACCGAATCAAACCCACAAGCAGAAACCACCAAACTACCCTTCTCAACTGCCTTCTCAAAATAAACCGCTTCCATCCTCTCCATAAACTCCGGTTCACCACAAATATCCAAGTAATCACAGCCCACTTCAACACAAGCATTAACAACAGGGTCACCGTACTTGCGATACGGGCCAACGCAGTTGAGGACGAGCTTTGTTTGAGAAGCCATGCGCCGGAGAGATGATGGGTCAGATGTGTCGGCGATGATGAGGGGGATGGTGGGGTGGGTTTTGGAACCGGAAGCCCATTTGAGGGATTCAGTGAGTTTGCAAGAGTTTCGACCGGCTAAAGCTAGGGTAGTTGAAGTTCCGTCATGTTATGAGTTTGGAGATTGAAGATGAGAATGGCGAAGAAACAGATGCTGGGCCTGCACAATAATATTGCCAATCCAACTACTTTGTTGTCTATATATTTCTTACAACGAAATTGTAATAACTTTTTATGTTTATTGTTGGTTATGATCAAGTGCAGTGGGTTGGTTATGATCAAGTGTAGTGGGTGTTCATTTATAGTATGGTTTTAAAGGTTTGTTAAGTCTAAGTGTTTTCAGGTTGATGATGATGATTCACGATAAATTTGGCCAGTCAGTAGCTGTTTTCAGGCGGTGGTTCTGCGCGGCGGCGGCCGGTGATGGTTGAGGGTGGAGGAGGGTGATGGTGGGTGGAGGTTGAAGATGAAGTGTGGTGGTGGGGGTTTTATAAATAAAAAGAGAAAAATGCCCGGATAGTCCCTGTGGTTTGGCCTTAAAAAAAAGGGTAAATTGGTCATTTCACACCCTCTTAACACCCACTTAACAGAGAAAAGTAACTGAAGTTAGACCCAGGGACTATCCGAGAACAAAACGGAAAACCACAGGGACTATTCAAGTAGTTTTAGAAAGATAGGGACTATAGGTGAAAAAAGGTGAAACCATAGGGACTATCCGGGCATTTTTCTCTTTTTAAAATTAAACCCATACTTGCTTCCATACATGTCTTATACCACAAAAAGTATTAAAAGTGGCCTTATATTCGTTCTTGTATTCGAAAACTTGACTTGTTACTTATCCAGAATATTTTAGGTTTACCTATTAAATTCGGGTGCATTTGCTTCCTATACAAACCTAATAAATTCGGGTGCATTTGCTTCCGTATGTATAGGTTGAAACTTAAGAGAAGAAAAAGAAGTGGGGAAATGTAAGTTTGTTTAAAAATGATTTGTTTTAATATCTAAAATTAGGTTTTATTTTTATATTAAAATATAAAGCAAGAGAAATCTATACTATATAA
This sequence comes from Helianthus tuberosus, assembly GCA_030545235.1. Classification (NCBI taxonomy): domain Eukaryota; kingdom Viridiplantae; phylum Streptophyta; class Magnoliopsida; order Asterales; family Asteraceae; genus Helianthus; species Helianthus tuberosus. Next base: position 180,521,538 of record CM060370.1, on the reverse strand, counting down.
TAAATGAAACCACTTTCGGGACACTTGTCATCGTATTAAGCAATCTCTTATAGATAATTATTATTTTAGTTTAATCTCTTCTAATTAATTATAGATAATCTTCCTACTAAATATTATTAGTTTAATATCTTATGGATAATTATTATTTACTTTAATCTTCTTCTTATTTATAATATTATTTATTTGAATTAATTATATTTGAACGGAGTAAATAGCCATTTTAGTCCCTGAGCTTTGGTCCAAATTGCCATTATAGTCTAAATAGTTTTTTTTCTCTCCTTTGGGTCCCTGACTTTTCCATTTTCTTGTCATTTTGATCAGATTGCCTAACTCATTCTAAAAATCTGGTTATAACAATAGGTATTTTTGGCATAACCGTTGTGTAGTGATAACCAATGGTAGTTTACAACATAATTTATAAACCTCCTAATAATTCAATGCTAAATATACCCCTGATCATAACCTGGTTTTCAGACTAAGTTAGGCAATGTGATCAAAATGTCAAGAAAAATGAAAAGTCAGGGACCCAGGGGAGAAAAAAAACTATTTGGACTAAAATGACAATTTGGACAAAAACTCAGGGACTAAAATGGCAATTTACTCTATTTGAACGTTTTGTTTAGTTTGGTATCAAATAGATTTTATGAAACTTTAAACAAAATTAACTAATATTATTTTATCATTTATACATATATGGAATTTCAAATAAAGGGTTAAATTTGTTGAGACTTCGTTAACAAATTTTGCAACAACAGAATAATGTATTTTTATCACGAAAACCAAACTTTGTATTAATATATTAAATATTTTTATTTTCACTATACAAAATTACATTTACTCGACCCATGTAATACATGAGGTTTTTTTAAGACATAACTTTTTTATTATTTGATATATAAAATTAGATTTATTCAATTCGTTCAATACACAGAGTTTTTTAAGGATATAATTTTTTTATTATTTAGTACAGAAAATTACATTTATTCAAACCGTGTAATGCGCATATTTTTAAAGATGTAATTTTTTTTTATTATTTGGTATATAGAATTACATTCATTCAACCCGTGTAATAAATAGGGTTTTGTGAAGATATATTATTTTATTATTTGGTAAACAATATCACATTTATTCAACCCATGTAATACACGTGGTTTTAAAGATATAATTTTTTTGTTTAGTATATAAAATTACATTTATTCAACCCGTACAATATGGTTCTTATATATATAATTTTTTGTTATTTAATATATAAAATTATATTTATTCAACCCGTGCAATAAATGAGGTTTTTAAATATATATTGTTTTATTATTTAGTATATAAAATTTATTTATTCAACCCGTGTAATACACGGGGTTATAACCTAGTTCTCCTATATATTAATTTTTGAACTGAATGAACATATAAACAAATAGTATTGGGTACCGGTACAACAAATAGTATTGGGTACCGGTACCCGCTTTTACCAAATCGGCTGTATTTTCCGTACCGGTTCGGCACCGGTACTCACCGATTTTTACCCTCAAATACCGGTTCCGTACCAGTATCGACCGGTACCGAGCCGTACCGTACCAGGTATATTCGGTACCGGTACACATTTTTGGAGATTTTGGTAACGATATTTTCCTATATATTAATTTTTGAACTGAATGAACAGTAAGTATTTTCGGTACCGGTTTGGCACCGGTATTCACCGATTTTTACCCTCAAATACCGGTTCCGTACCAGTGTCGACCGGTACCGAGCCGTACCGTACCAGGTATATTCGGTACAGGTACACACTTTTGGAGATTTTGGTAACGGTATTTTCGGTATCGGTTGGTACCGAGCTCATTAAATCCTATAGCAACGTATCAATGCAAGTAATTGCACCGTTTATATTATTTTTCATACACATAGTAACTTCATTAAGGGATGAACAAATAGTATTTGGTACCGGTACCCGCTTTTACCAAATCGGGTGTATTTTAGGTACCAGTATTCACCGATTTTTACTCTCAAATACCGGTGCCGTACCAGTACCGACCGGTACCGAGCCGTACCACACCGTACCAGGTATATTCGGTACCGGTACACACTTTTGGAGATTTCGGTTACGGTATTTTCGGTACCGGTTGGTACCGAGCTCATCAAATCCTGTAGCAACGTAGCAATGCAAGTAATTGCACCGTTTAGATTACTTTTCATACACACAGTAAGTAAACTGTATTTCGTTTGATTGAGATTTTATATACACAACAACTTATTTTGCTTTCTTTTTTGTCTTTTTTCTGTAATGAATGAATTGTACCATGTAAAATTAACTTGGATATTTAGATTATTGATGAGCAAATCATATCAAATCCTGTAATCAAACCGCTATCGTATCGCAAATTTACTATTACCAAATCATTTTCGTTACCAATTTGGTACCCACCTTTTGGCGTTTTCAGAATCGTTACTTTCGGTTCGACACCGGTCTAGCACCATACCTGTATTTATTGATTTTTACCTTCAAATACCATACCGTATTGTACCGAGCACTTTCGGTGCCGGTACCTAATTTCGATGATTTTCCGGATCAGTACTTTTGGTGCCGTTACCGGTACCGAGCTCATCCATATTTTAACGTGTTAGCACCGTAATAACTAAATTGAAAACAACCGAATTTTCAACGCGTAGGACGTGTGGGTCCTATTATTATATATTAGGTTATTTAAAATCGTTTTTTTTAGGATGAAATGACCATCCTTACCACGTCATTTTTATTTATGTTTTGATATTCGGTATCTGCTGCTGACACGCGTTTTGCAGACATTGGGTCCCCGCCGCAACGCGCGGGCTGAAAATCAACTAGTTAAGGTTAAAGAGAGAAGAAGAATGAGAGTGGAATGATAAAACCCACCAAATATGATGGTTTAGAGACCCTTTCCGAGGACTTTTATTCAAATTCTAGCACTTAAAAAAGTTAAATTAACACATACTAAACTAATACATACATAAAAATAATACTTTTGAATTATATTAGCACATTAAAATTATAAAGATAATTGATTTTAGCACATATGTGAATGATATCAGCACATTAAAAACAAAAGGAAGATACAAATAAAGAATTAATTGTTTGTTAGCATAATTATAAGGAATTCAATATAATTGATATTATTTAGTTTATTATTTTATCATTTCTCTATAATTGTTTGGATGCCACATGACACTTTTTAAATGGTTCTTACAGTTTGTATACGAAATGTAGTTTGTATTTGATTCTACTCCTTTATTAACTTTCGAGGCAAACATATGTGATCACCAGTGTTTTTATGATCAAAATGGCTATGGAATTAAGCTTGTTTGGGCCAGTTTTAAAACCGAATCATATATATATACCTACACGTATGTAAATAATATAAAATCAATTTGGAACTATATTTTTGGTTAGATTTACAATGTTAAAAAAGATGAGAAATTATGTATATAATATAAAACAAATTTGGAACTATACCTTTGGTATAGATTTACGATGTTAAAAAAATGAGAAATTACACCTCGTAGTCTTTGTCACTATCACGTTAAAAATCCATTAAGTTTTGATAAATTAACTACTATACCCCTTTATTTATTTATTTAATAAATAAATAAAAACTTAAATCCCAACCCTACTCCCATTTGGTTCATTTCTTCTTGTTCGTCCCTCGTCCCTTGAATGTCCGTGACACATTCGTCGACTCTCTTTAGGCCTTAATAAGGTACATCTCGTCCCCCACCACATTACACATAATCCATCGACACTTTAAATATAAATGTTGAAGAAGACAATATATGTAATCAGAACTCAATGAAGTGGTATTTTGTTTTCGAGGATTTTATTTTGGGAATTGTATCTTACGAGTTGACGCTACGTATCTGCGCGTTGCGAGTTGACGCTACGTATCCGCGCGTTGCGACGGATATTGAGAAGGATAAGATAAAATAGGTTATACAATATTATATATTTTTACGCAACATACATTTTACAATTGTTTATATGTATATATACACACACATAGGTTCATTTAGTAAACCATTAAAATATGAATAATGTTATATTTTAACATACCTAACATACAATTAAAATATATACAATGTTATGTGCACATGTATGTAAAGCATACGTATATATGTGTAGAGCTAAACAAATATAAATACCATGTATGTATGCGTACAACCTCAAATCCCTGGTTTCTTAGGGGAGGAGAGGTGGTTCACTAGTGATAGATTCTATCACTCCCACTGTCCAATAAAATCATGCCATGTCATCAACCAAATTTCTATCACTAGTGATAGAAATGTAGGGGGGGGTGGTATCACTAGTGATGGAATTGTATCACTCCCAAATTTTTTTAATTTTCATTTTAAAATTAAATTTCACTAACTTTTTTAATTTTTTTAATTTTCATTTTAAAATTAAATTTCACTAATTTTTTTAATTTTTTATTTTAAATTAGAAATTAACAATAAAACACTAAAATTAAAAATTTCATTAAATTTAAAACATACTACTTCAATTTAACATACTAGAAACATACAATTTATAAAAAAAAACCTACTCCTCGTCCGAATCATGAAACTCCAAACCTAGAGAACCTACTAGTTCGATTAAATCGTATCTCAACCGAAAGTGAGTTTCTTCGTTACGCAATTGTAGATGGATATCTTGTGGAACTTGAACTTGTGTAGGAGGACCCGGCACCCAATCCGGGGATATTGCACGTCCGTCTTCTTTGATCATCATATTGTGTAATATGATACATGCATACAGTATGTATTGATTTCTTGCTCGTAGCACGAACCGGTCGGTGTAGTATACCTCATCTACCATTTAAAACACCGAATGCCCTCTCAACATCTTTTCTTGCCGATTCTTGCAATTTTTTGAACGCCTTTTCTTTAGGCTCGATAGGAAATGAGGGAGCTTTCACAAAAACAGACCAAGACGGGTAGATACCATCCACAAGAAAAAAGCATCGTCTGTAATGTCGACCGTTAACATAGAAAGGAGAGGAAGGTGCGGTACCATCCGTTACGCTTTGGAACTACGGCGACGTATGCAACACATTGATGTCGTTGTTTGAACCTGGAACACCGAAATACGAATGTCAAATCCATAAATCATTCGACGCCACCGCTTCTAGTATGATGGTTATACACCGACACAAAATATTTTAGCGTCTCGTTGTCGGAAGACGACTCGGTATCGCTATCGCTAGACATCGGAAACGTCGAATCCGTAGGGAATTCCATTTGAGAAAGATATAAAAATTGTGTGAAATGGGTTTAAATTGGTTTAAAATATGTAGATTGGTGTGTGTAAAATGGTTAAAATGGAGATATATAAATAGATAAAATGGTTAAGGTTTTTTTTTTTTTTTTTTTTTTTTTAAATGTTACCGTTTTAAAACGGTCAAAAATTCAATAAACAGTCCAAATTTTCAAAACTTCAACGCGTGTTCTGTTCAACGCGTTTTCTTTACCACGCGTTATGGGGTGGTCGGCGGCGGTGTAGCGTGATGGTTCAACGAGTGATGGGGTGGTATAACGGACCACCCCGTGTGGCCTTATAAGATACATATAGATGTAGTTGATCTTCGAATTCAAACTAAAGATTTGAACTTCAAATATTTCACAATTCTTTCTAAAAAATGTTTCAAGACAGTTTCGTTGATTTCAAGATAACTTATTGAAGATGGTGGAATAAAACCAAGATAAATACAAACTTCGAAACAATTATGAAATTGATAAATAATATCTTTGACCAAAAAGTCAAAATTACAAAAATAATAATTAATCAGTCTGCAAAACCCTAAAAACTCCAAATCACACAAACCTTAAATCTGAAGAATAAGATCATGCCCCATATTCAAAAGTCAAACCCATAATAACACTAACAATATCTATAAATTAAGAGGCCAATCTACACACTCATACAATCATCAAAAAAGATAAAACAAAACAGAAACCTGGTAAATTGAAGGGTACGTTGAATTAGTACAAACAGGACATCCAAAAATCGCATGAACGTTGGTTGCAGATTAATAGTCAAATGAACAACATTAACATGATGAGTTTTCAAAGAAGAAAACCGGGAACTGTTTTGATGATTGTGATGTCGGTTCAATTGTTAGGAGTTATTTGGATTGTTTGATGTAGAAAAAAGGAGTGTAGATTAATTAACGTAAAGAGATGAAACTAATTGAAATATAAACAAATGGAGACCTGCGTTGATATATAAACAACGGAGAATCATAGTCGAATCCATTCCTTTCTGACCTCTTCTTCTCCACCGGAATTGTAATCGCTTCATTCATCGTTGTCGTCAAATCCCAAACCACTGCCATTAGTCCAGCCTCTCCATGACTCCCTTAAACCACAGCCTTTACCGACGTTGTACCGATCGTTCGCTTGGTGCGGACTAATTGAATAAAAAATTCGAAACCGTGATGATGAAGATGAGTTCTTTTGATGAAATCTATATATGGGTAAGAGAAGAGAGGGAGAAGAGAAACACGTAGCAACATGTGTTATATGTATCATACATTCACACCGCTTTATTTTATAAAATTTAGGGTATGTTTGGTATGGGGTAATGGAATGGACGAAGGAATGGAATGGCGAGATAATGGAATGGACGAGGGAATGCAATGGATCATTACCATTCCATGTCTTGTTTGGTTACCATGTGTGAATGAAATGAATTATTATTGTATATTGTTCGGTAGGCAAGAAAAATGGAGTAATAAAATCAGCGGTGAGTGGTGGTGGTGGTCGGTGGTAGTGATTGCAGGTGGTTATAGGTGGCGGTGGTGGGTGGCGGCGGCGGCGATGAGTGGTGGTGCCGGCGACGAGTGGCGGTGCGACGGTGACAACGAGTGGTGGCGGTGGCAAGGTGGCCGTTGGTGGTGGGTGGCAGCAGAGGTGGCGGTGGGCGGCGGTGGTTGGTGGTGTCGGTGTCGGTAGTGGTGGTGGCTGTGGTGGTGGCGTCGTCGATGGTGGTGGGCGGCGACGAGTGGCGTTTGCGGTTGGTCGCGGCTGTGGGTGATAACAGTGGCTAGTGGGTGCAGCGGCGACGGTGGCTGTCGGGGTGAGGTGGTGGCGGGTGGCGGCGATGGAGTCGGTGGTGGGTGGTGGTGGTGGGTTGTGGCGAAGGTGATGGGTTGTGGTGTTGTTGATGAATGGTGCAAGAGGGGATGGAATGGAAAAAAACATGGGGGGTGGAAGGAATGATTTTGAGGGAATGGAATGCCTTTTGTAATGGGTGATTCCATTCCATTGACCAACCAAACACCCTTTTCTTCATTCCCTCGTAATCATACATTCCATTCCACCTCTCATTCCTTCATACCAAACACTACCTTAATGTGGCGATTACACAACATTCACACCGCTTCATCTTATGAATTTAAAGTGGAGGTTACACATGTAAACCTAAACATAATTGGTTAAACCTATAAAATTTATAATCAATTATCTATTTGTGTGTTTTAAGGTAGGTGTGGATAGAGGACATCGATACCCTTTCTCTCTCTAGACTGCCGGAGACCCTTCTTCTTCCGTTCGCTGGAGGCTCGACGAAGAGGAGAAACTAGGGCTAGTGAGGAAGCCTTTCCTATCGGTTCGACATTTCACCCCTAGCTCAACTTTCAATTCTTCCATTCGCCGTCCGGGTTCGGCTGTTCCTCCGTTGTTTTTCGTTTCGCCTGGAAACTACTTGCCGGTGGCTCGACGAAGTGAAGGTTCTCGGGATAGTATTTGTGGTTTGATTGGATTAACATATCGGTTGTGGATCCGAATTAACCGCTCATCCTATCTTATTTAACCCCAGCTTCCATTCGCTTACTGGGTCTAGTTTTCCGCTTAAGTTTTCACGATGGATGAGGATGGTCCTTGGGTGGATCCTCATCGTCAGAGGAAAAAGGGTAGGGACTGTAACCTTTATAAGGATGGCAAGGAATCGATCACAAAGTTCTTTGTTTCAAACTTGCCTCAAGGGTGCACCCCATGGGACGTTTCGGAATTCGTGACGGTTTTTGGTGATGTTGCTGGGGTTTATATTGCTAGGAGGAAGGATAAAGTCGGCAATAGGTTCGGTTTTATCAGTTTTAAGGATGTGAGAGATGTTAAGGAATTGGAGAGAGCTTTGAACGAAACCAAAATGGGCAATTCCAAGCTCAGGGTGAACGTAGCAAGATTTGCGGCTGAAAACTCGAATCTAGTTAGTAATCTGAAAACGGCGACTGGCCCCAGATAGGAGGAAGTTACGGGAGGGAATACTAATCATATCCAGATCAATAATCAAACTTATATTCATAATGGAGGAGGGAAGCTTTTCAGCGATCTTTTCGCCAGGGGTGCTGGATCAAATGCTGGTGGCCCTTCTATGAAGGCTAGGGAGGGTAAGGTGGTGGAAGCTCCGGAGGATACGTTCGCATTCCAGGAATTGAAGGGAAGGCATTGGTGGGCAGGTGTAAGAGCCTTTCATCTCTCAATAACCTAAATACGTTTTTATCTAAGGTAGGCTTTTCGGAGTTCAGTTTAAGCTATCTGGGGGGCTTCTCATGTTAGTGAAATTTGCTAATGAAGATGACTGCAAAGATTTGGTTTGTAATTTTGAACTATAGCGGAATTGGTTCTCTTCTCTGGATGTTTGGTCTGGTCAATCGTTGCCTTTTGAGAGGATCGCGTAGCTCAAGGTTGTTGGAGTTCCGATTCATCTGGCAGAGGATATTGTTTTCAATTCTATTGCTAGGTGGTTTGGAAAGGTGATTCACGCGTCTCAGAGATCTTCGGGGGATGTCGATCCGTTAGTTAATTGTATCGGGGTCCTAGTGAGGGATGGGAATAGGATTAATGATCAAATCACCCTCAAATGGAAGGACAAGTTGTTTAAAGTCTGGGTGGAAGAAGAGTTAGCCGAATGGCTTCCGGAATGTCTTGCTGATGATGATTATTCGGAGGAAGGTGAGCAGTCCTCTCAGTTCCGTTTCGACGATGAAGACTTGCAGGTGGAAGATAGACCGTCTGAGGGTTTTGGTGTTCGTGATATGGAAGACGATCAGTTGCCAGAAAAGAAAGAGATCTTGGAAAACGACAATAGTGGTAGAAAGAACGAGGTGCATGAGGATGTAAATTTGCATGGGGAAGGTGGCATGCTTTTTTCGGTAGAAGACAAAAGTAAGGAAGCTGACATGGGGGGAGGTACCGAGGAGACTAAGGCGGCTTATGGGGATTCTCGTAATAAAGCTTCTTCGGCTCCTCTGTTTACCGTTGCAGTAAATTAAGAAAAAGTTAAAAAAAATCGTTTCAACTTGTTAAGAGACAATCATGTCAGGAGGCCCATTTCAACCAGTCCTGGTAGGGATCAAAGGCCCATGAAGAGAACAAGACTGGACTTTGAGGAGCCCAAAATATTCACTTGGCCGGTTGGATTTGACCATAGAGATTACAGTGGATATTCCTTTTGTCCAAAAAATTTTAACTCAGGAGGTTCAGAGATCGTAGGTTCGGCGAGGTTGGAGGAGAAACGGTCGGAGGGAACCGAGCACGGAAGTCGGATGAGGGGCTCTAGCTCGCCGGAGGTGATTCCAGAAACGCAAATGGATGACCTCGAGAAACAGCAAAAAGATGAGATTTTTCGCAGAGAGGTTGAAGCTACCGTTGATTTGGGGAAGAAGGTGGGAGCTTTGCTCGACGACCACACCGGCAAGATCATGGAAGCTCTTCTCAAAGAAGGTAACAATGCTGTTAAAATATGAATTTTCTGTCTTGGAATGCTAGAGGAATTGGGGGGGGGGGGATCTTAAGGAAGGCTGGTTGAAAGGTTTAAGGTTAAAACACAAAATTGTTTTTATGGCAATTCAAGAAACAAACAGGAGGATTTGAGTGGTTTTAGGTTGGAGAAATTCTGGGGGAATCATAATTTTGGTATGGAGTTCGTGGGGTTGGTGGGCAGATCCGGGGGTCTGTTATGCATCTGGAATCTGGGATTTTTGACTTGATTAGCAGTATCAAACGAAGAAACCTGCTGGTTATTAGGGGTAAACTTAAGGGCAGCGATGATGTAATCAATATCATTAACGTGTATGCGCCTCAAAGTACGTCGGCTAAGTTAGCATTGTGGAATGAAATTTTGGGTATTATGGGAGGTTTCGATGGTAAGTGGGTTGTGACGGGGGATTTTAACGCGGTCAGGTGTGCGTCGGAAAGAAAGAATTCGTGCTTTAAAGCCTCTTGTGTGAATAATTTCAATGAGTTTATTGCTCAAGCTAACCTTATGGAATACGATATGAAGGGGTTCAAATTCACTTGCATTAGAGACAACGGCAAGAAACTGAGTAAGTTAGACAGAATTCTGGTGTGCCCAGAATTTTCTAACAGCTGGCCGGGAGCGTCTCTTAGAGCTCTTCACTCTGTGCACTCTGATCATTGCCCCTTGATTCTGGAAATGGTGGAAAAAAACTTTGGAGCAAAACCGTTTCGAGTGTACGATACTTGGTTAGGTAAGGAGGGGTTCTCGGAAACCGTTGAACAGTCGGCTGTGTCGGATGTCATTGTCGGTCCTCCTGACAGCTGCCTCTCTGCTAAGTTCGCTCGGATCAGGAAGGCGTTGAAGGAGTGGCGCGATAATTATCTCAAGAAAGAAGGTGAAGAACATGCGAAAGCGTTAGAAGAGCTGGAAGTCTTGGAAAAAATTATGGAAGAGCGGGAGTTATCGGAAGAGGGGGAATGGGTTCTCTTGGAAAATAGAAGGATTATTATGGACTTGGATAACAGAAAGTGTCGGGAGGCGAAACAAAGAGCTAGAGTCAAATGGGCTTCGGAAGGGGACGCTAATACAAAATTTTTTCACTCGTTGGTTAATAAAAGGAAAGCTTCCAACCAAATTCTCGGGCTGAATATCAATGGGAGGTGGATTTCAAAACCAGCTCTGGTAAAAAAGGAAATCATGGGGTTTTTTAGGGATCGTTTTAAGGAAGAGTGGCCTGACAGGCCTAAGGTCTCGTGCGAGGAGTCAAAGGTGTTGGAGGAGGCGGATAGGCAATTCCTGGTTCAACATTTCTCTTTGGAAGAAATCAAATTAGCAGTGGCCGAATGTGGGAGTGATAAATCGCCCTGCCCGGACGGGTTCAACATGAATTTTATCAAAAATTTCTGGCATTTGTTTGAGGAGCATTTCAAAGAGATTCTGGATTATTTTTTTTGTCAATGGGAAGTTTAGCGTGGGGAGTGGGTCCTCTTTTATTACCTTGATTCCCAAATCTAAGGACCCAGTTGAGTTAAAAAATTACATGCTGTAGCGCCCGTCTAAGTTAATCAATATTTTAATAATTAAAATACACATTTGAATGCTAAAATGTGACTTTACAAAAAACTTGTCACACTTACATTCCCATATGTTTACAACATTTCAAAAACATATTTGTAAGTGTTTACATAATTCACTTATAACAAAACAAATCAAGATTTGACGCGGAAGCTTCATTTAACTTGTGTTAGGTTCTTGCTCGACGCTTAATCTTCATCCGGGACTCTCGACATTCACCTATGATCAAAACCAACTTAGAAGTCAGTTTTGATAGTTAAATAACAAGTACAACAAGGTAATTGGGTCAAATAATCGAAATAAACAAAAAAATCAAAAATTTCAACATTTTAGCCCGTCGCCGCGCGCCACGGCAAATGTCTTTGGACGTGGCGCGACGCCACGACCTCAAATCGACAGAATGTTTGCAACAGTTGCTGCATATTCCTAGCCAAGCTTGATTTTACGAAAACGAGCATAACTCTTTCGTTATTGATCCGATTTACACGATTCTTTTTCCTACGTGATCGTAATTTAATTCTCCATCACATGGAGTTAAAATCCGACATCTGGATTAAATAAATTTGAGATTTCTAAGCCTTTGACTTATTATCTTTTTACTAAATTTTGACCCGTCTATGTGTTTATCAAACAAACATGTTTGTTTGACCCCCATTTTTCACGAACCCTTTATCTCCAACATTGTCTACCAAATTAGGTTCCAGTCACGGGTTCCAACGCATTATTTACCCATTTTACTTATAATCTTACGTTGACCCATTAAGGGTATTTATGTCCTTTTAAGCATAAATCACACCCATTTCTCGTGTGCCTCATAATTTCAACCATTCATATTGATTGGTCTTCCACTACAACTATGATTGTGGTGGATTTAATGTAATAGACCATTTCTTCCGAGTTTTTATCCCTCGGATATACCATTCTACGGCAAGACGCATTTAAGGCATTTGACCCTTAAAAGTTTATGCCTACCTCTTTTATTCACATCTAAGGGTTACAAGGTCATAATATAAGTTTCTAAACAATCTCTAACGGTCGTTTACCCGGTTCGCCCGTTAAGGGCTTTTTGGTCAATTCTAGTCTCTTATTTTACAACAAGAGACTCTCACTAATTATTGACCAAATAGTACTTTTAACTACAACAAAATCTTGCGTACCTGGCCCGGGTCAACAAATAGACCCGATTTATACATCGCTTTAATTATCACACAATCTATGGCGACACAATTATCCGATTTGCTAATCGCTCCTGTTAAAATAAGACTTGACAACCATATTAGTCGATATTGTCAAATGGTGTTATCACCATCATTTGACCCATTTGAACTATATGCCCAACGTTATCTATCTAATCAAAAACATGATTTTTGATTTCTAATTCCTATATCCATCCCATCCCGGATTTTTCTATCAAATCCTTTTTCTCTTAAATTCCTTTCTTGCAAATTTAACCCGTTTCGGCTTACGCCATGGGTATCATTTTAACTTCGATTTACATTAGTCGACATTTGACCAATTTCCAAATTTTCTTCTTTACCCTTTTTCCTCATTATTAGATTACACTACAAGGTAATCTTAACGGAATTCTATATTTTCAATATTATCGTTATCGTTTATAACGTATAGAATAAACAAGTATTCTACATAAGTGTGTAAATTACACTTACCTCTCATCCGGCTTGCGCTTTGTTAGTGCATTTTATGTCTATCGCCTTCATCAGTCCAAGCCGTAGCGAGAAACAGAAGAAAACAAGTCTTTTTAGTGTTGGTTGTTCAGCCCACATGAAGTGGCTAAGTCAGTCCATGTGAAGTGGCAAAGTCAGTCCATGTGAAGTGGCAAATCCAGTCCATGTGAACTGACAACATCTATAAATAGGAGCTTTAAGTGTTTCATTTAGAACTTTTGCCTAGAGCATTTGGAGAGCTAGAGATCTAGAGAGAGATTCTAGAGAGAGAAAGTGATTCAAGGTGCTGTACAATTTCAGATTTATAATAGAATCACAATTATATTATGTCTTGTGTGTTCGGTCACGTTCGTGTACGGATTCCGCACGTCACACGTTCGTTTCGCAATCGTTTCGGAGTCAAAACCGGTCCTAACAAGTGGTATCAGAGCAGGAGCTCGATTGCACAGATCAAACACACAATTCCGCTCGAGATTTCGTCAGATTCAGATCCGAATTCGTCCAGATTTGATCTATTTCTTCATCTTTCTCATTCTTATTCACGTTTTTCCAAAATTGAACGAGATTTTCTGGATAAAATGGTTTGATTTTGAAGTATATCATACGAAACAGTGTTTTAAATAATCCGTGAAAGTATTAGACCTTAAAACAGATTAAATCTTGATCAACTTTTTGAAAAATCGACCAGTTCGTTTGAAAGTTTGACCAATTCGCATGAACAGAAACTTCGATCTCAGATCTACGACTATTTTGTGGATGATATTGAACGAAAAACACACAGTTGTGATCGGAATTTGATAGAGAACAAGCCTAGGATATCAATTTTATAAAAAATCGGATAAAAACATCAGATTCGTTTGACCATGGCTCAGTTCGTTTGAGTTTTGTTGTTCAGTTCGCATGGAGTGGATGTGTATTGTTCAGTTCGCATGGAGTGACTCACTCAGTCCACACGAAGTGGATCAGGTCACATGGTTTGTAGTTCAAGTCGTTTGAGACTTTACCCAGTTAATACGGTTTGGAACCAGGTCGTTTGGGAATTGATCTCAGTCCACACGAAGTGGACTTAATCAGTTCGTTTGAGTATTTTTCAGTTCATACGAGGTGACCAAGTGGCTTGAATACATCTTTCAGTTCACGTGATACACTCGGTTCACTTAAAATTCATTGAATATTGATCTGCATGAGAAATTGATAATTGTGTTGCACACTAATCAACTTACTTGAAGGTCCAATAGAGATCAATTGAAAGTTAAATGTTGCATGTGAAGTGATAAGTTTGTCGGCCATTTTAAATATAGAATCAATTTGATCTAATCAATTGAAAGTTAAATGTTGCATGTGAAGTGCTATTGGTGGGATTTACTGAGTATGATGATGATGATGATGATGATGATGATGAATCAATTTGATCTAATCAATATATCTCGGCCCAATCAAATGAATTTGTATTTCTGAATAATCTGTTGCAGCCCATGTGATTGAGTTTACTGTCCAAAACTTGCGGCCCAATGAGAATTTAGTCATCATAAAAATTGTCGGACATCTTTAATGAAATTAATTAAATGACCACATGATTACTTTGATATAAATATATTTGCATGTGATTTGTTTACATTGTGAGCCATACGATAGGGTCACAATTTGATTCAAGGAATTTTATATTGATCAAAGGTTTAAAGTGCAAAGAATCGAGTGGCAATCCAAACGGATTACCACCCGACCCTAATCATTTCATTTGTTGTTGTGATTCAGGTCATAGCATCAGATACCCGCCCGAGCGGATCCCCACCCGATCCAAGACACATTGTCGCCCGAGCGGATCCCCACCCGATCCATTGTCACATATTCATTCTGTTGATTTTTGTTGACTTACTCGATCGGATACTCGTCCTATTCAGCAGTTTGATAATTTTTAAATCTAATCACTGTTGTTTGTTCGTTTCAGGTGAATCAAGGAGATAAAATAATGGCTGAAATCAAAGAGAAAACCGGAGAAGAGATTCTGAATGAGAAAACATACAGAGAAAGAAGCATGGCTGGAAACAGAATTGATGAAATGCAAGAAGAGTATGAAGATGCTGTCAGCTATAAAAGATGGGACAAGAAGCGAGAGTGCTATGTCAATAGAGATGGTGAACCGGTTGTTCCCAAGAAGGACATAGTTTATGATGATGTTCTTTTAGTAATTCCTCGATCCGTCGAATACTATACAAATGTTACAAAAGATAAAACATATGTGAAATAGCTGGAAAAACTCATAAGAGATGTCATGATATCAAGTTTGAGGAAGAGGGATGAAGAAAGAATGAAGAAGAATGTTGAGTGTATGGTAGAAGAATTGAAGAAGGTAGCTGAAGAAGTGAAAGAAAAAGTTGTTGTGAATGAAGAAATTGTGAAAGAAGCTGTTACTGGAGAATAGCAGATTGTTGAAGAAGAAATGAAGAAGAAAGAAGAAATGAAGAATGAGAGTTTAGTTGCTGGTGATGCTGGTGATGATGCTGGTGTTGGTGAAAAAGAAAACCAGAAAGATGCTGATCAGACAGATGCAGCAGAGAACACCAAAGTGCCAATCACTGATGTAAATACTCCAACTGAATCTGAAATCTTAAAAACTGTTGAACAGTGCAAGAAATGCATGGAAACATGCAGTGCTTGTACTGAAAAAGATGAAAAATTCAGAACAAGAGATCTAGAATTCACTAAAATCGAAAATGTTTTCAAAGAAAAATGCAAAGAAATGTTAGAAAACGAAAAAGTTTTGAAAGATCATGATGAAAAACTTTCGGAAAAATGTAAAAAAATTAGAAAAAGAAAATGAAGTTTTGAAAGAAAATGTTTTGAAAAAGACAGAAGAATGTGATCTAAAAGAGAATGCTTTTCAAGAAATGAAAAAAGAATATGATTCAATAAAATTGGCATATCACATTACAAAAGAGTCATATGAAAATGTGAAGAGTCAAATGAAACTTGTTCAATCCAGACTGAGATACTGTTCTGAAACAACTGATACGCTTAAGCGACAATATGAAATAAAGCAACAAGTTGTAAACTCTTACATTGAGGATGTTGCTAAGCTAAAACGTCAGATTGCTGATTTAGAACAGGATAACAACAAGTTAAAAAGTTGTCATGCGTCATCATATGTGCTTGAACGTATTTTCAACATAAAACCAGGTGATGATGATTCTGAGAAAAACAAGAAAGGTATTGGATCAGAGTTTCATCAAGTTCCACCACCGGAAAAGTTTGCATTTTATGATGATGAAAAGGTCGAAAAAGCTTTCAACATGGTAGATCAATTGCCAGATAACATTGATGTAACCTATTCCAAATCTGATGATTATAGTGATTCAGAGGTGGTAGGTAAGGTCGTTGAAAGTGTGTTGAAAGAAGAGTCGGTTGAAACAGGTAAATCTGAATCACAGGATGAAAATGAAGGTAGTTTTCATGAAGAATATCTGAAAAACTCAAAATCTGAGAAAAATTTGAATGGTGATTCAAAAGGATTGGTTTATTCCATGATTGGATCGGACAAATTATTCTTAGATATTGTATTCCCGATTTAGAATGTGATTTCAGAAAAAATTGACAAAGTTTTTAAAATTGTTGAAATTGAAAAATCAGAAATTCTAAAGTTTGCTGGAAAAGGTCACAAAACTTTTTATAACAAACCTGGTTTTAAGAAGAAAAACATGAAGGCTGGGTTGGGTTATAAAAAGAAACAAAATTGGAAGAAAAATGAAACATCAAATTATCAGGCAAAGATGAATTTTGTTCACGGAACAAGTTCAGAAGAAGAGAAAGAACTCCAATTTAGACGACAGTCTAATGAAGAGTTCTATGCTCAAAAGAAAATGCAACAACCACGGGTCAAAGATGTATCCAAGAGAACGTGTTTCAAATGTGATCAAACTGGACATCTTGCTCGCAAGTGTCCAAATCTAAAACCTGTTGATGTTGAGTCGAAAAAGAAGTCTGATGACGTTGAAAGACAAAAATCTGAGAATGTGAAACAAAGGTTAACCAGATTTGATTCTAAACAAACTTGGAGGTACAACACAAACAAGTTTGCTTCGAATCAAACTTGGAAATCAAACCCAAAAAGGTTCGATTCTAGACAGACCTGGAATTCTCACACACCCAGATTTAGAACAACACAAAGTTGGATAACAAATGTCAATGCAACAAAACCAAACGAGTTTTGGAAACCAACTGTTGTTCAAAATCAAAATGTTCAAAAAGAGTCACATTTTTACAAACGAGGGACTCCAAAAGGTCAAACATGGAGTGTTAAGAAACAAATTGCTTCGGTAAAAGATGAAAAAGTTGAAGTCAAAATTGACAAAGTCTTTGTACAAAATGACAAAGATTTTCCGAAGTTGAATGAAGTATATTGTGTTGAAATGCCTAAGGTCAAACAGACCTGGGCTAAATTGTTCAAGTGATTGAATAGTTGAATGTGCAGGTGCTCAAGAAAATTGAAGACTGTGAGAATGGAAATCGGAGCAGCCTGGCACAAGGGGAAGAGGAGGCTGCTGAACCCTGTGTTGGTTGAAACAGGGAGTTTGTTTGTTTTCTGTACATAAATAAACAATATTTCTAAAAACCCTAAAAATTGAAAACTTAAAAAAAAAAACCAAAAATATGTTTTCATTTTGTCAAAAATTTGAAAAATCAAAAATATGTTTGTTTTTAAATTTTGTCAAATATTCAAAAATAAAAAAAAATATGTTGAGTGAATATGCCGAAACCCTCACGACGGAACAAACATGATTAATTTCACAAGATTGAAAAACGGTTTTCAAACTGTAAAAAATCAATGTGTTGTAAATCATGGGGGTACGTTATATTTTCTGCAAAACAGAGCATGAGATGCAGAAAATGGATGGCGAGACAATGCTATCTACATCGGTTTATCAAATTTTCTTTAAATGGTTTTGCATTTTAGGGGGGGTAAGAAAATGTCAGAAAATCCAAAAACATTTGAAATTTTGAAAAAGCCAAAAACATGATAAAAATTCAAAAATGAGTTTTTGTGTAAAAAGAGGAAATGATAGTACATCAGTAGACAATCACAGTACGCTAAAGAAATGTAATGATTAAATTGCATTAAACGGTCTCTCTGATGATATGTCGATTGGTTTTTGCACATTTAGTAGACTTTTTTCGGGATATGAACCTTAAATTCAAACTTGCTTGATTTGTGGGGAACATCACTTGGATATATAGGTAACCCCTGAAATTTCGTTTGAAAGACCCCTCTTTCTGAAATACTAGGTCTTTATGCTTAGTGATATCTGGGGTATTATCCCGAGACTTCTGATAATGCGGAAGCAATGGCCTAGTCCCCGTATAATACTTTTCGCTTGCTTGAAATAAAAGCACACCCTCAGCATAAAAATTGATGAAATATCGAAAAGATAAAATCAAGTGCTGTTGTAAAGAAGATCCCCAAGGGGGACCCACCAAAAGTCGAGCCTTCAACTCTAAAAAAATTGAGCTCTCAAGGTTTCACATTTCACCCCTTACAGATATCATCTAGGTATACTCACCTGTAAGACTGAATATTGGGATCTGGATACGGGAGTATATTCAAGAGGTGGGACACATGAATAAGTTTAAGTTCTTAATACACCTAATTCGTATCCTGAATAAGTTGAAATTTGTGTGAGAATTTAAGTGGATTAGTATATCGACAATCTAAGTGAACTGTTTAATTCTTAATGTGTAACTAAGCTCAACGGTGCTAGTATTTTGTCATAAACTGATATGATCCTCTGACACGAACTCAAACAAAAATATTGTCTGTAAATATGTTTGTAAATATTTCTTTATTGCTTTATGTTTCATAAAAATACAAAAAGATTTTTGATTCCGCTTTATTTTCGACAACCGATGTCTGGGATGCTGAGTTTCAAAATCTAAGTATGCTAATCATGTTTCTGAAAATAAACAAGTTCATTAATTTGAAACTTGAAATTTTAAAATCAAAAATCAAAAACAGTTTGTGATATATCCAAGGTCATTAATTTGGACTTGGATGATTAACTGAGAGGGTTTTGGATTCTTAAACTGTAAAATCTGTAAAAGAGCCAGTTTTCGATTTTGGATACTTAATACTGCCAAATCTTTGAAGTTTATTGATAGGGGGAGAGTATCAAGTATTTCTGGATATATTCATATTATTATATCTTAAAGCCAGAATCTTGATTTAGAAAGTTAAAAAAAAAACCAGGTCACAATTCCTCGATAATTGAATATTCAAAACATTGTTACTTATAAATGTTTGAGAAATTGCAGATGTTGTACCAGACTACGATCCCGACAGCTGAGTCTAAGGGGGAGTCTGAAGACGAGCTCAATGCAAGAGGAAGCGTGGATTCAAGGAGCCATGTAACTATCCCAGAAGATCGTGTGTACGGAAAGCCATGTGTCGATCCCAAAAGCACGGAAGCTTGACGAAAGGGGGAGCCTGATGAAGAAAATAGTCTACAGATAGGGGGAGCTGAAGTTGAAGACAGATCCATGGGGATTCTGTTCAAACAAGAGGAAGTCTATGTTGATGAAAACGTGTTAAAGCTTCAAGAAGACTCAAAGAAAGAGAGAGAAAGACAAGATGCTACGAGATTGACTACGGCAATATCCAAGGGGGAGTCTGTTAGTGCATTTTATGTCTATCGCCTTCATCAATCCAAGCCGTAGCGAGAAACAGAAGAAAACAAGTCTTTTTAGTGTTGGTTGTTCAGCCCACATGAAGTGGCTAAGTCAGTCCATGTGAAGTGGCAAAGTCAGTCCATGTGAAGTGGCAAAGCCAGTTCATGTGAAGTGACAAATCCAGTCCATGTGAACTGACAACATCTATAAATAGGAGCTTTAAGTGTTTCATTTAGAACTTTTGCCATTTAGAGCATTTGGAGAGCTAGAGATCTAGAGAGAGATTCTAGAGAGAGAAAGTGATTCAAGGTGCTGTACAATTTCAGATTTATAATAGAATCATAATTATATTATGTCTTGTGTGTTCGATCACGTTCGTGTACGGATTCCACACGTCACACGTTCGTTTCGCATTCGTTTCTGAGTCAAAACCGGTCCTAACACGCTTCTCTTCTCGTACGTGATTTATTTGACCGCTTCTCTCCCAAGCCTCCACCTAGCTCGTTTAAGCGTTAAACTGTTATTAATCATTTACAAGGCGGTTAAATTAATCATTAACAATCACGATTATTCCACCTCACTTATTTTCTATGTCGAAACTACTATTCGACTTCATGATTAGTTAACTTAATTTATCAAAGTTAACTACTTTCAATCACATGGTTTACAACATTAAGTCTAAATCAACATAATATGTAGAACCCTTATCACTTCATATTACGCGTAATTGCCATATCATTCAAATACGCGTTTTCACTCTAAATTTCAACACTTTAGTTCTCATTTAGGCATTTTAACAAACACCTAATGTGCATAATTTATATTCTTCTTTTATCTAGTTCATGGTTATTGTTTTAACCATGTTTTAACATCAATTAACATGTTCATATCAATTTTTCGCATCTACAACATCAGAATTTACTTACGAAAATTCAAATTACACTAGAACAACTATCAATTTCTAGTGTTTAACATGTTCATACAAAAACCCACTTATCACCTTCAATGGTGATCATGAATTCACAAGAATTAGGCCTAACTTCATCATATACTTGTCTTGGATTTACTCCTAGACACTACAATGTTCCTATCTCATCATATAACAAACATGCAATCATCTAATTCGAATTCTCTAGGTTTGCTCAGAAATTCAACTAGAGATTTCTCATGAAATTTACATACCTCGTGACTCCTTTTTCAGTGGAGATCACTAATTCGTACTCGGATTTTGATTTAGACTTGATTTGGACCTTCAATTTGAGAGATTTGTGAGAGTTAGGGTTTGCTTCTTTTTCCCCTGTCCTCTGGTAGATCCACGCACACACATACACACTGAGTGTGTGTGTTGTGTTTTATTTTTAATTTTAATAAAACAAGTTTCCCTTCTTGGCTATATTAGTCCCTCTTGTTTCATTTATTATAAAAGAAGTTATAACTCATAGCTTTTCATTTAGTCACCCAATACTAACTAGGTTAACTATTCCTAGTTAACTTGGTGGGTGTGGGGAATTATAACCCGTTTTATTTTTTTAAGTCCCGTTAACTCGGGCTTCTAATAAACCGTGTTTTCTCAAAGCGTTTATTCTTCTTTTTGATTAATATAGGATTAATTATTTAAATCCTAATATTCACCGGGTTAATTTTACCACTAACGGTATTTTACTCGTCTTTGCTATTAACGGGGTTTGATTACCAAACCCATTTTTGGGGTGTTACAAGTCTACCCCCCTTAAAGAGGTTTCGTCCCCGAAACCTTTCTCACGTACTTTATTAGATTAAATCATCTGAACCTTAGTTTCGGTGATCACTTGAGCATTGCTCGCACATGATACTCTTACCAGGGAAGTATGTTAATGTTCTTTCGGTTTCAAAGCGTATACGCCTTTTATGTGTATGGCCTCGTAGGCCGATACTTTCATTTTGTATTTCTTATTCTTGTCACTTATTTGACCGAGTTGTCATCTGATCACTCGGTTGTATTTATTTTCATCATGCTTGCTTTAAGCTAATCTTATTTCAACAGGCGCTTTATATAAGTCGTAACACTACTCCGACTTTGAAAGGCTTTACTGGCCAGACTGATTAGTCGCCGTCACTTTATTCCCCGCTATTCGGGTATATCTTATTGCCAACCCGGCCTTTTACGTGTTTTCTGATTTTCATATCTCGTAACTCACGTTACGACTTGATTGTATTCTATATCACTTTTTGTGACCGTGATTACATCACGTTTTGTTTAAGTTTATATCGACTTTTATTATCGGAAATCTTTCCTTCGAATGTATCGCTTTGCACCTACCGGTGTTAAGATCCATATTCCTCGATATTAATCATTTTCCGAATTCGTTTCATAATATTCGTATTTGTTAAAGCGTTGTTTCTCACTAATACTGAATTTTAGTTTAACGCTTTTCTCTTGAACTTATGTCAATTCCAAGGAATTTTCGTCCAAGGATTTATCCCCTTCCGTTGTCATTTCGGTAACGACTTCATCCACTTTTGTGACGTAACACAATTTAAATAATTGTGAATTCTTTTGTTATCTTTGCCCGTTTAAATATTTTAGTGAAATTTTTCACTTTTGTCAACCAGACCTTTCACAATCTCTTCTCTTTTAACATATCTAATTAACTTAGCGAAACCCATCGCTTTTATACGAACTTTATCTCCCGTTATTATTTTACGCGGGAAGTTACAACCAGTTTCCTTGTTTTATACTATTGATCCGTAGATTCTTATATTTTCACGTTTTTACCTTATTAAGGTGAGACCCCAACAATTCGTTTCTTTCTATTTTGGGACTCGAAGGTCTTTTTGGTCCCGTAGACCTTAGCCTTAATCTCGTAGGTTATGATAATCCCGTAGATCATCTTTTATTCAAGTCTTTATTCAAAGGTATATACATTTATATATGTATATGGCGTTAAGGCACCCTTTTTATGTTCAAAATCATTTATTTTCGCCTTGGTATTTCCTTTGACCTTGACCGTAGTCTAAGGCTACATTTGTTTTCTTTCGGACAAATTTTCCGACTTTATGACTTCTCACGTCATTTATGCGTCGGCTCATCTTATGCTCACCATTATCCAATTTACATATATTCGTATTTGATTATGTCCCATTACCGGGCTCATTATTCTTTTGCATTTAACGCTACCGTTATCCAGCTTGCGCTTACTCATGCCATCCGGCATTATATTATATTCAACCCGTTTGACTTATTCATATGAAATTTTATCATTTATGGATGTCAAACTTCATTCTTTGTTCGACCCGTTCAACTTTAAAATAGTTGAACATAATTTATCAAAATTTCTATTTACATCATCTTGTCGTCTTTTAGTCTTGACTCCAAAACCCGAGTCTTTTAACTTTCCATCCGAGTTCCCGTTTCTCGGTCTACGCATGTGTTTAAATCCTTACCCATCATCCGGGTGTTTTACCAAAGTCGTTGTTATTGCAACCCTTCTGGTATGCATTAAGACTTCGCTTTACTTTTATATTTCGACTTTGTCCTCAAGTTTGACGTTTTACAAAAACGGCCTGTTAAGAGACATATTTGCATTCTCCGGGTTCGAGTGTAAGTACACCCCCTCCCAATGCATATCTTAATCATTTTACATATTTGCATTCTCCGGGTTCGAGTGCAAGTACACCCCCTCCCAATGCATATCTAAATCATTTTACATGTTTGCGTTCTCCGGGTTCGAGTGTAAGTACACCCCCTCCCAATGCATATCTTAATCTTTTTACATTAATCTTTTTCCCTTCACTCGGGCTCATTATCCTAATGTAATACGCTTCCATCACCCGGCTGTGCGTTTACATTATTATCAAATAATTTGCTCATTTGATTCATTTGGGTACTTTTTAATTTGTCCCCCTCACCCCGTCCTTACTACATCGGGTGTAAGCATGTCCATCATAAAAAAAATCATGGTATCATGTGTTCACTACCTACTTGGCCAGAGTAGGCGATCAACACATGACATACATGACCTTTTTATAACTTTCACATCACGCCCCATGTAAATAACTCCTCTATTTATTTCTCTTGGAAACAATATCCTGGATAGGTATTCTATTCAGGGTTTTCCAAGTTTTCAATCTACATATGCAACTGTCAGTTTCTACGTATTTGTTGCATATTACTATTCATGCAATAATTTAAACGTGCACCTGGTAAATGCTTGCCTTAACGAGATTTCCTTGCCATTACTTATTTGCGATCGTTACGCGATTTAGGTCCTTGATGAGTATGCTCTTCTTGTCATACCTCGGACCATTCCACCATCATATCCGCAATTCGTTCAACTCTCGTCATCTTCAGACGCGAGTGTCCTTCAATTAAAACATTCGCAAAAGTTAGTAATGTCAACTTCAATAATTGCTCGTATTATAATACAAGGCTTTTCTACTATACGTGTCAACGCACGTAATTTCGTCAACTATATCTTTCATTTAATTGAGGTAACGTGTATTACACGATAACCCTATGTGTTGTTCACAACACTTTAATCATGTTAACCGTTAATATACATGTACTTACCGGATTTGCGATCAAGCCTCGAACCGAACACACTTTATTCTTTAACCATGAGCTCTGATTACCAACTTGTAACGCCCGTCTAAGTTAATCAAGATTTTAATAATTAAAATACACATTTGAATGCTAAAATGTGACTTTACAAAAAACTTGTCACACTTACATTCCCATATGTTTACAACATTTCAAAAACATATTTGTAAGTGTTTACATAATTCACTTATAACAAAACAAATCAAGATTTGATGCGGAAGCTTCATTTAACGTGTGTTCGGTTCTTGCTCGACGCTTAATCTTCATCTGGGACTCTCGACATTCACCTATGATCAAAACCAACTTAGAAGTCAGTTTTGATAGTTAAATAACAAGTACAACAAGGTAATTGGGTCAAATAATCGAAATAAACAAAAAAAATCAAAAATTTCAACATTTTAGCCCGTCGCCGCGCGCCACGGCAAATGTTTTTGGCCGTGGCGCGACGCCACGGCCTCAAATCGACAGAATGTTTGCAACAGTTGCTGCATATTCCCAGCCAAGCTTGATTTTACGAAAACGAGCATAACTCTTTCGTTATTGATCCGATTTACACGATTCTTTTTCCTACGTGATCGTAATTTAATTCTCCATCACATGGAGTTAAAATCCGACATCCGGATTAAATAAATTTGAGATTTCTAAGCCTTTGACTTATTATCTTTTTACTAAATTTTGACCCGTCTATGTGTTTATCAAACAAACATGATTGTTTGACCCCCATTTTTCACGAACCCTTTATCTCCAACATTGTCTACCAAATTAGGTTCCAGTCACGGGTTCCTACGCATTATTTACCCATTTTACTTATAATCTTACTTTGACCCATTAAGGGTATTTATGTCCTTTTAAGCATAAATCACACCCATTTCTCGTGTGCCTCATAATTTCAACCATTCATATTGATTGGTCTTCCACCACAACTATAATTGTGGTGGATTTAATGTAATAGACCATTTCTTTCGAGTTTTTATCCCTCGGATATACCATTCTACGGCAAGATGCATTTAAGGCATTTGACCCTTAAAAGTTTATCCCTACCTCTTTTATTCACATCTAAGGGTTACAAGGTCATAATATAAGTTTCTAAACAATCTCTAACGGTCGTTTACCCGGTTCGCCCGTTAAGGGCTTTTTGGTCAATTCTAGTCTCTTATTTTACAACAAGAGACTCTCACCAATTATTGACCAAATAGTACTTTTAACTACAACAAAATCTTGCCTACCTGGCCCGGGTCAACAAATAGACCCGATTTATACCTCGCTTTAATTATCACACAATCTATGGCGACGCAATTATCCGATTTGCTAATCGCTCCTGTTAACATAAGACTTGACAACCATATTAGTCGATATTGTCAAATGGTGTTATCAGCATCATTTGACCCGTTTGGACTATATGCCCAGTGTTATCTATCTAATAAAAAACATGGTTTTTGATTTCTAATTCCTATATCCATCCCATCCCGGATTTTTCTACCAAATCCTTTTTCTCTTAAATTCCTTTCTTGCAAATTTAACCCGTTTCGGCTTACGCCATGGGTATCATTTTAACTTCGATTTACATTAGTCGACATTTGACCAATTTCCAATTTTTCTTCTTTACCCTTTTCCCTCATTATTAGATTACACTACAAGGTAATCTTAACGGAATTCCATATTTTCAATATTATCATTATCGTTTATAACGTATAGAATAAACAAGTATTCTACATAAGTGTGTAAATTACACTTACCTCTCATCTGACTTGCGCTTCTCTTCTCGTACTTGATTTATTTGACCGCTTCTTTCCCAAGCCTCCACCTTGCTCGTTTAAGCGTCAAACTATTATCAATCATTTACAAGGCGGTTAAATTAGTCATTAACAATCACGATTATTCCACCTCACTTATTTTCTATGTCGAAACTACTATTCGACTTCATGATTAGTTAACTTAATTTATCAAAGTTAACTACTTTCAATCACATGGTTTACAACATGAATTCTAAATCAACATAATATGTAGAACCCTTATCACTTCATATTACGCGTAATTGCCATATCATTCAAATACGCGTTTTCACTCTAAATTTCAACACTTTAGTTCTCATTTAGGCATTTTAACAAACACCTAATGTGCATAATTTATATTCTTCTTTTATCTAGTTCATGGTTATTGTTTTAACCATGTTTTAACATCAATTAACATGTTCATATCAATTTTTCGCATCTACAACATCAGAATTTACTTACGAAAATTCAAATTACACTAGAATAACTATCAATTTCTAGTGTTTAACATGTTCATACAAAAACCCACTTATCACCTTCAATGGTGATCATGAATTCACAAGAATTAGGCCTAACTTCATCATATACTTGTCTAGGATTTACTCCTAGACACTACAATGTTCCTATCTCATCATATAACAAACATGCAATCATCTAATTCGAATTCTCTAGGTTTGCTCAGAAATTCAACTAGAGAGTTCTCATGAAATTTACATACCTCGTGACTCCTTTTTCAGTGGAGATCACTAATTCGTACTCGGATTTTGATTTAGACTTGATTTGGACCTTCAATTTGAGAGATTTGTGAGAGTTAGGGTTTGCTTCTTTTCCCCCTGTCCTCTGGTCGATCCACGCACACACACACACACTGAGTGTGTGTGTGTTGTGTTTTATTTTTAATTTTAATAAAACAAGTTTCCCTTCTTGGCTATATTAGTCCCTCTTGTTTCATTTATTATAAAAGAAGTTATATCTCATAGCTTTTCATTTAGTCACCCAATACTAACTATGTTAACTATTCCTAGTTAACTTAGTGGGTGTGGGGAATTATAACCCGTTTTATTTTTTTAAGTCCCGTTAACTCGGGCTTTTAGTAAATCGTGTTTTCTCAAAGCGTGTATTCTTCTTTTTGATTAATATAGGATTAATTATTTAAATCATAATATTCACCGGGTTAATTTTACCACTAACGGTATTTTACTCGTCTTTACTATTAACGGGGTTTGATTACCAAACCCATTTTTTGGGTGTTACACAGGCCAATAAACCTCATAGGCATTATTACTAAAGTGGTCTCCAAAGTTCTCGCTAACCGGCTGAAAAAGGTTATTGGCTCGATTATTTCAGACTCCCAATCAGCGTTTTTGGAAGGAAACTTCATTCTGGATGGGCCGCTCATTATCAACGAGATTTACAGGTGGGGTAAAAAGTTCAAGAAGAAAGGTTTTTTCTTTAAAATTGATTTCGAGAAAGCTTATGACAACGTAAATTGGAATTTTTTTTCTCGATATTATGTCCAAGAAGGGATTCCCAGACCGTTGGTGCCTTTGGATGGAAGGTATTCTAATATCTACCCGGTCTTCTGTGCTCGTTAATGGCTCCCCAACTTTTGAATTTCAGTGTTTCAAAGGTCTTAGACAGGGGGATCCCATTTCCCCTTTTCTTTTCCTTTTGGTGATGGATGTGCTCTCGTGTTTGCTCGACAAGGCAAAGAAGGAAGGTATTTTCAAGGGTGTAAAACTGCCTAACAATGGGCCGAGCATTTCGCATCTTCTTTATGCGGATGATGCAATCATTTTAGGGGAATGGTCTAAAGATAATTTATCCAACGTGGTGCGTATCCTTCGGATTTTTCTTTTATGTTCTGGGCTCAAAATCAACCTGGAAAAATCAAATATCTTCGGGATGGGAGTGGAATCAGGAGAGCTAGAGGAAATGGCGTTGGTAGTCGGGTGTAAAACGGGGTCCTTTCCGTTTTGCTACCTTGGGCTAAAAGTTGGAGCGAATATGAATCGGGTTGCTAACTGGAGCCTGGTGTACGGAATTTTTAATGCTCGGTTATCAAGTTGGAAGGCCTCGCTTCTTTCTATCGGAGGTAGAGCGATTCTTATCAAATCCGTTCTTGAAAGCCTTCCTAATTATTATTTTTCGTTGTATAAAGCGCCCTGTAAAGTCATCAACGATTTGGAGGCAAAAATTAGGAAGTTTTTATGGGGTGGGGACGAGGTCAATAAAAAATTACACAGGGTGGCTTGGAACACGGTCTCTCTACCGAAAGTCCAGGGTGGTCTAGGCCTAAGTAAGCTCAAAAACATAAACATCTCACTTCTTTCGAAGTGGGGGTGGAGATTCAAGGTGGATAAAAACAAGCTATGGGTTAGAGTTGTGGAAGCGATTCACAAGACGAGGTTAAACTGGGATTTCCTCCCTTCTAGGAAGTCGATGGGAGGAGTTTGGTGTAATATCGCTAGAGTTTTGTCTAAAACGGTGGTGGATGGATGTCCATTAAGGAATTTTTTTAGAAGCAAGGTTGGGAATGGGGAGAGCACTTCGTTTTGGCTTGATCCTTGGAGGTGCAACGAGCCGTTCAGGTCCAAATATCCGAATCTTTTCAATCTGGAAAAAGAAAAAAGATGTTTGGTCTCGGACTGGTTCTCTCAGTCCGCTACTTCGGGTAGTGGATCTAATTTTGTTTAAGTGTCAATTAGGAACATTTCGAATGGGTTGAGGTAGATGAGTTAGTCGGTCTTTGCAGTAAGTTGCACAAGTTCAACCTTGGTACCGGGCCGGACTCGTGGGAGTGGATAGGAGCCAAAGATTTCAAATTTAGTGTGGGAGCTGTGAAGAGGATTCTTAACAAAGATGTGCAGCAGTCTTCGGCGTTACAGGAACCGCCGGAAAGTTGTAAATGGATCCCTGAAAAATGTAATATTTTTGTTTGGAGGACGGGGATCAACAGGATTTCTACGGTGGAAGCTCTAAAAAAAAGAAACATTGAGGTCCAGGAGGATGCGTGTGCTCTTTGTAGGGATGGAGAGGACTCGGTGGATCACATTTTTCCGTCGTGCTACGTGGCCTCGATGGTCTGGAACCACGTCAGCAGGTGGTGTAATATTCAAAACTTGTTTTTTTTTCCAGCTTTAAAGACATCATGGAGGTCCATGAGCATGTTGGGTTTATAGGAGAAAAAAAGGAGGCGTTTAAAGGTATCACTAGGATTGTTTGTTGGTGTATTTGGAAAGCGAGGAACAAAGCTAGGTTCGAGAATAAAGATATTAGAGTTGGGGACATCATTTGTCGCAAACCCCGATCCCTTATCTGTCCCGGGAACGGGCGGACGCGAACTCAAAATTTTGGTGGTATCAGTTTGTAAATTTGGCAGCGGAAATTACATCCGGACCGTAGTTAGGAAATGTTTATCAGAGTAAAACCACCATATTTGATATTAATAATCACATGGGTAAAACCCAAGTTTCTTATTACAACATGTTTATAGGGATAAACCCTATTATATTGAATTTAAAACATCGTCTTTTAGGTAACTTTTATAGCCACATTTTTCTCAAGCCGTCAGTGCTCTTCAGCTAGCTTTTTACTAATTGGCTGTCACATTGTGTTACCTGAAACGCGTTTTAAAAACATTTGTCCGTGGGAAATACTGGTGAGTGAATCCCAGTTTAATCAAGAAATATTTTATCAATTAACACAGTATTGAGAGCGATCACAATGTTTATTTCTACACAATTACTCATTCAGTACTGTCAATCCTGACTGGTGGGCCATATTACACATTGGCTAACTTGTTGTCCAATGGTAACGTATTATCATCCCGACTTACTACTCACAGTGTAGTAAATTTTGTATACAAAACCCCAACATACCGGCAGTAATTGAAGAACTACAAAGACTCAATCACCGCTTAATCACATTGTAAAACATTTAAGGTTTTGTAAAATATTACAAAAAGATTAACAAAAATCGGATAAAGTCACATTGCTGTCTTAGATTTTCCGTAAGGGTTTCCTGGTGACAATCTATAATTTACACAAATGCACACGCGTTAGTATAATAACCCATTTTAACATTAGTAATACCCTCCCCGAGACGGCATTCCAATGACTACGTCGGGCAGAACCACGACAGCCGTTACGGAACCCTAAATCAATCGGGCAGCGTATCTAATACGTATCCAGTGGTTATAATACTTACAACGGAGCAGAAATTCGCTATTTAGGGGGTATAATACTTGAATATAATGCCTACTATAAGAGAATCACGTTTAGAAAGAAAGAAATGAACGAAATAGACTGAAGGCCGATGCGTTCTATTTTTAGTTGCTGAGTTTGGTTCTCTCGCGGCCCGCGTAAAACAAGACAGGGGCTTACGCGGCCCGCGTCAAAGCTGGTCAACGGACTAGCTTGTCCGGGTCATCAGGTAGGCCCGCCAAGTGTTGGGCCACGTGGCGGCCAAAGGTCGCGCTAGATTTTAAGTTGTCGCGGCCCGCGTAGATGTTAACTAAGGTTTACGCGGCCCGCCTAAAATAAAAAAAAATAAGGTTTTTACCGTTTATCTTTAAACCGCCCACGTAAACTAATGACAAGGGGTGTCCCGTCCCGCCTAAACTTAATTTTTCTTGTTTTTTATTTATTTTTAATGATATATTGTATTTCGGGCTCGGTTTTCACGTACGGGGTGTATTTAAAGACATATAGGGATATTTTAAAATATTTTGGGGTGTCGGAAAAATATTCGAGGGTGTCGGTTTTCTTGAGGATTGTTACATCCTCCCCACCTTGTTTTAGAGCTCGTCCTCGAGATCTACTGGAACAAGTGTGGATATTTCTTTTTCATTTCAGATTCAAGCTCCCATGTGTACTCAGGTCCTCTTTTGGAGTCCCATTTCACTTTGACCGGAACTAGTCTCTTGTGCTTGAGATTTTTAACCTTCCTGTCTTCAATCTGTAGAGGCCTCTCTATAAACTTAAGTTGTTCATTTACCTCTATATCCTTAAGAGGTACCATCAGCGATTCATCGGCTAAGCATTTCTTGAGATTAGATACATGAAATACATCATGTATTCCTGCCATTTCCTCTGGCAGTTGTAGCTGATAGGCTACAGTCCTATTCTTTTAATAATCTCAAAAGGTCCAACATACCTGGGACATAACTTTCCCCATTTGATGAATCTTACCACTCCTTTCCAAGGAAAGACTTTTAACAATACTTTATCTCCTACTTGAAATTCCAATGGCTTACGTCTCTTATCAGCGTAGCTCTTCTGTCGATCACGTGCTGCTTTCAGTCGTTCCTTGACTTGAATAATCTTGTCGGTTGTTTCTTGCACTATCTCGGGTCCAGATAATTGCTTCTCCCTAATTTCTGCCCAATGGACTGGGGTTCGGCACTTTCGTCCATAAAGTGCTTCGAATGGTGCAGCATTGATACTTGTGTGATAACTATTATTATAAGAAAATTCTATTAAAGGTAAGTGATCGTCCCAATTACCTCCGAAATCAATTACACAAGCTCTAAGCTTGTCCTCCATTGTCTGAATTATCCTTTCGCTTTGTCCGTCCGTTTGAGGATGATAAGCTGTACTTAGATTTAACTTGGTTCCCATTGCCTTTTGGAAACTTGACCAAAAATGAGAGGTAAAACGGCTATCTCTATCAGAAACAATTGATAAAGGTATTCCATGTAATGAAACTATTTCATTTACATATAATTTAGCTAGCTGTTCCATACTGAAAATTTCTTTCATTGGTAGGAAATGAGCTGACTTGGTTAGCCTATCTACAATCACCCAGATTGTATCATTTCTTTTCTTTGTTTTGGGTAATTTAGTAACAAAATCCATTGTTATCAATTCTCATTTCCACACTGGCATTTCTAACTGTTGTAATAAACCTGAGGGTTTCTGATGTTCAGCTTTAACTTGTGAACAGGTTAAACATTTAGAAACATAGGTTGCTATGTCCTTTTTCATTCCTATCCACCAGAAATTCTTTCTTAAATCCTGGTACATCTTATCATTTTCTGGATGCATCGTATACTTAGACTTATGGGCTTCTTCTAATATATAATGACGCAGGTTTCCTAACTTAGGTATCCACATGTCACACCCCGATTTCCACGTGTCACCGGTGGGCCCGGTGGGGGAGTATCGTGACGTGGTTGGCAACATAATAGTCAAACAACACAATATCAATATGCACAGCGGAAGCAAATTTAAAAATATGATACAACCGAATTTATTATTGTAATATCAAAGTCACAATATCCGGAAGTTTATCCACAGATGGATCGAAATAAAAATAATATTTATGGTTCAACAGACTTCAGGCATCTTAAGCTTGCGAGACTTCTAATGATGCTAAGGAGAAATCCCAGCTAATTTCGCTTAGTACCTGCATTTAATCTTTTTGGGAAAATACGTCAGTTTACACTAGTAAATACATTCAACTGACTCATTTTGGAAAATGATTGAAAATTGGTTTGGATGCACATGGCATAAACATTTTATTTAACTTGGGAGAATTATTTAATATTATAATCTTGTGAACGAATTACATGTTTCTTGTGCGTTCAGTAACCCGGATCTTGTCCGGGTTAAAGATCAATAGACACACCACAATGTTCTTTTGTGCACTGACGGGTGTACGCCTACACCCCGCGCTTAAGTCGTGGCCATTTCGTAAAATGATGCCAAGGATATCCGGGACATGGTCATTAACCCCCCAAAGGCTTTAAGTAACAAGACTGTTTAAACGAGCCGATCAAATTATTCAACTACCCACCTAACTGTAGGATCGAATTCGGACCCGAACGAGTCGTTCAGAAGAGTTTATCTCAGTTTCAGAGGCGGAAACTAAGAAACCGAGGTCAATTCAGCAAGAATCACGTATAAAACTGTTGTTTCTATTAATTTGATGACGTTTACAACCTGACAACACTTCGGCAGCACTTCGTGGCTCACCGGAAGAATTCTCCAAAAGTTACAAATGATTTAGCTTGAAAGCTATATATAGTGAGGAGATTTAGCTTGAAATGACATGCCATTTTCAAGGGAAATCTTGATTTAGCTTGAAACTGTCAAGTGACATTTTCAAGGTAAATCTTGATTTAGCTTGAAAATGTCAAGTAACATTTTCAAGGTAAATCACCACTTTCAAGCTAAATTACCTTAAATACATTCTAAAACGTATAACATATCTAACATTTTTAGTCCTAGACTCGATACAAGACGAAGTCGACAGACGCATGCACCAACACTAACGGTGGAGATTTGATGCTCGATCAAGCGGTATGCTATATACCGTAACCCAAGCCCGTATAGGGAAAATAAGTTAAAAGTATTTACCTGAGCAAAGTATAATTCACAATTAGCAAAATGCACATAGCTTTTACTGGTCCTCCTAATCTGGAACGAAGGTTTTATAATAACCTATTAGAATCCTAACGGGCCTTTAATTAAGCTTAAGCTTAGACCGGCTAGTTTCAAAGACATGGTTCGTACGCACGATTAAGCGAAGACCGGATAGAATGTGATTTAGACCCGACAAGTTTGAAGACTTGTTTAATATGGGTTTATTATTCACATTCTAGATTTTGAGATAAAACCGTTAAGGTTAGACCCGTTTCGGCTAATTTATGTAAACTTGTTACATAAACCGAACCGTACACGTAATAGGCGTAACGGGTATCCGCAAGAGCCATATACAGGTTTCCTAAGTTAATATGCTTCAAATATGTTGTGACATCAGTAAGATGTCTTTCATTATGCCCGAAACGTGTTTAAACACAAACTAGGCCCCGTAGGGGTAGTTTGGTCATTTAAAAGTTTATAAAAGAGTTTAAGTAACAACCTGAGTTACAGGTCTGATGTAATCAGCAAATATACTCAATTTTCTGAGTTATATCAGTAGGTTAAAGCATTTATGTGAAATCTATAATTTATAGCCAACTATGCACCGTATGGGCATTTTGGTAATTTCACATAAGCCGAAAAGCTCAAAACCGGAGTCTGAGTTAATCAACCTTTGCTTACTGTTAAAATATTCTAATTTGCCTAAAATATCAGTAGGTATCAACCCGGGTATGTTCAATATGATTTTAATACATATTATGCGTTAAAAACGCTAAATAAGGCGATTAAAGGCCATTTCCGGGTTCGATACTTAAATCTGATATTTTTATATTTCCAGAAGGCTTAAAATAATTTATTTATCATATGTGATCAGTAGCAAAAGGTTTGGAGTCGTTTAGATATGTAAAACTCATTTTATGGCCCGTAAGGGCAAAACCGACAATTACCGGATTAAGCCTACGACTACTAGTTATGCTCAGCCTAAAATTAATTAAAAATCTTTAAAAATATTTAAAAATCCCAAAATAATATATTACATCAGTGGGTATTAAGTTTGATACCAAAAAGTAGGCTTAACTAGGCTATACGCTAATTACGCCGTTTTATTAACAAAAAGCTTTAAATTTGCGATAATGAGCATAACTCTTAATCTACAAGTCAAACTGATGTCAAACTTTGCATACAAGTTTATATATCCAAATATAAGGTTTCTACTCTTTTACTTTTCCAAAAAATCACGTTTTAAGGTAATAAGGGCATAATGGTCAACATATGAGCAATTAACGGAAACATGCATATTAATTGGATAACTAATGAACCAAGGTGTATAACCACAGAGGGTTGTACTAACATGTAACCTAATCCAATTAAAGCTCTGTGGCATTTCTAAAACATGCCTAAACGGGTCAGAACTGAAAGTCAAAGTGAAAGTCAAACTATGTGACTTTCGGTTCCGAACCGGGTCTAAACAGGAAATTGTCGGGTTGAACATGTCTAGACATGTTCTTACACTTATTACCAAGTTATAACAATGATCAAACAGGTTGTATATGGTCTACATTGCTAATTATGCATAAATCGCATTTTAAACTTTCTGTTGACTTTTTAAGTACACGTTTGACCCGACTTTTGACCTGGTTAGAGTGGTAATCAGGGGGAACCCTTTTGAGGTTTTATTACCCACATAAATACCAACTTATAACTACTTTTAATTCGAGATATGACTGAGCCATTGTTGACTAATCTCGAAGTCAAACCGTAATTACGACGGTTTGACTTTTAGCTAATTAATCAAGCTAAACCCAATTAAAGAAGGACTAGCAGACTTACAAGAGTCCTATGCACGAGATATGATCAGTTGAGGCTGCTTGGGAGCTCCAGAATTGATCAGGTATGCACTTGAAGGTGTGAGGAATGATGTTGCAACAAGGTGCCCTTTTATAGTGAATTAAACACCACAAATGGTTGACACTTGGGTCTAGAACTGACCACAATCCTTCAACACATGTCCCTAAGTGTTTAGGGGGTGCCTAGGGGCCAAGAAAGATGAGGAAATTTGGTTAAAGTCGCGTATAAAGGCAATGGCAGACATCAGCCATTTTTCTCGGTTCTGGGAGTCCCTCGCGTGGCGCGACGGCATGCATAAATCAGCATTTGATTTTCTTTTGCGATTTGGTCCTTGGCTCTTCAAAACACGATTAGGCACTTGTTTCTTGTATTGTAAACCCTCATAATTGATCTATAAAGGCTTTAAAACATATACCCACTTTGCTAAGTCCCCGGTTAACTTGATTGTTACCCGAAAAGTCCTAACTTTCAACGTTTACGCTTTAACACTTCGCACACGAATTTGATCACAACTTTCTCATACGACAACGAAACTTTAAGAAATTTATATCGTGCATTCTAGTGAGCGTAATTAATATTTACAAAGCTTCGGGTTTGTCAAAAGGTCACTCAGAGGTATAAATTGAACATGTTGACGCATTTAGTCCCTGTAGTTTGAAATCTCTCACTTTTAGCTTCGTATGATCCATGATTTATTCGTTTGAAGGTATGAGCATCATGTAGGGTTAATGTACATTATATTTATTCACAGTTGACACTTAGAATACGTATATTCACATACTTTCCATGTTTGTCAACTTTAGTCCTTCTATAATATTCTTTCACACGTTTTAAACAAATGACATGTGTCAACACATTATAGGACGTGAATTTTCGAGGTGTTACATCCTCACCCCCTTAAAATAAATCTCGACCCGAGATTTACTGAAATAAGTAAGTGTACTTTTCTTTCATCGTGGATTCAACCTCCCACGTGTATTTGGGACCTCTACGAGCATCCCATTTGACCTTTACAATAGGTACGTGCTTCCTACGAAGCTTCTTTACCTGTCGATCTTCAATCGACAAAGGTTTTTCCACAAATTTTAAGCTCTCATCTATATGCACATCTGTATGCGGTATAACCAGTGATTCATCAGCGAAGCACTTTTTCAGATTGCAGATGTGGAACACATTGTGAATTCCACTGAGCTCTTCCGGTAAGTTTAACTTATAGGCAACTGACCCGACGCGTTCGATAACCTCGAAAGGTCCTATGTATCTTGGGCTTAGGTTGCCTTTCTTACCTAACCGCATCACTCCTTTCCAGGGTGACACTTTATGTAGGACTTTGTCACCTACTTCGAAGTGAAAATCCTTACGCTTTGGATCAGCGTAACTCTTCTGCCTATCTCGGGCAGCTTTGAGACGGTCACGAATCTGGACAATCTTGTCCGTTGTTTCGAACACTATCTCTGGTCCTGATAACTGGACATCTCCAACTTCCGCCCAACAAATAGGCGATCTACACTTTCTACCGTATAATGCCTCGAAGGGCGCAGCCTTAATGCTGGTATGGTAGCTATTGTTGTAGGAGAATTCGATTAAGGGTCGGTTCTTATCCCAACTACCACCCAAATCTATCGCACACGCACGTAGCATGTCTTCCAACGTTTGAATAGTACGCTCACTCTGACCGTCAGTCTGAGGATGATAAGCCGTACTAAAATTCAAACGTGTGCCCAAAGATTGTTGGAAACTCTTCCAAAAATGCGACGTGTACCTAGTATCTCTATCAGAGATAATAGCCACAGGTATGCCATGTAAGGCTACAATCTTATCAACGTACAACTGGGCTAACATATCGGAGCTATAAGTCTCCTTGATGGGTAAGAAATGTGCTGACTTAGTCAGTCTGTCAACTATAACCCATATCGTATCATTTCCTTTCCTTGTCTTGGGTAACTTGGTAATAAAATCCATCATCACCATTTCCCACTTCCACGTAGGAAGTTCAGGCTGTTGTAGCAAACCTGACGGTTTTTGATGCTCGGCTTTGACTTGCGCACATGTCAAGCATTTTGCTACATAAGCGGCTACAGACTTTTTCAAGCCTATCCACCAATAATTTGCCTTTAAATCCTGGTACATCTTATCAGCTCCAGGATGAACGGAGTATCTGGAACTATGGGCTTCTTGGAGGATGACATCACGAAGTCCTCCATAAATTGGAACCCATATTCATCCATTTAATCGTAAAATTCCGTCCTTGCTAAGAGTTAACTGCTCCTCAGTTACTCCTAGCTTTTCATTAGGATAGTTAGCTTCCAACACAGCTTCCTTCTGTGCAGCTAACAACCTTTCTATCAAATTATTCTTTATCTCCATGCGCTTGGCATTGATTCGGATGGGTTTCACCCTTTCCTTCCGACTCAAGGCATCGGCGACTACATTCTCCTTGCCAGGATGGTATTTGATTTCACAATCATAATCATTTAAATTTTCCATCCAACGGCGTTGCCTCATGTTTAGTTCTTCTGATTAAACAGATGTTGGAGGCTCTTGTGATCAGAATAAATCACACACTTGACACCATATAGATAGTGCCTCCAAAGCTTCAGTGCGAACACAACGGCACCCAGCTCCAAGTCATGGGTGGTGTAATTCTTTTCATGCACTTTCAATTGTCGTGAAGCGTAGGCAATAACCTTGCCTTTCTGCATAAGCACACACCCCAATGCCAGTGTGAGAAGCATCACAATAAACCACAAATTCTTCTATTCCATCTGGCAATGTCAGTACTGGGGCGTTGCTCAACTTTTGCTTCAGAATATCAAAGGATTCTTGCTGCTTAGGGCCCCAAACAAACTTAACCTTCTTCTTAGTTAAGGAGGTTAGGGGTGCAGCAATCCTTGAAAAATTTTCAATGAAACGCCTATAATATCCTGCCAATCCCAGGAAGCTACGAATCTCTGTAGGCATCTTCGGCTCTTGCCAGTTCATTACGGCTTCAACCTTAGCGGGATCCACCTGGATACCATGCTCACTGACCACGTGTCCAAGGAATTGGACTTCTCATAGCCAAAATTCACACTTAGAGAATTTGGCATAGAGCTTCTCCTGATGTAGAAGTTTGAGAATACAACGAAGGTGTTTCTCATGGTCAGCTTGATTCTTAGAATAAATGAGAATGTCGTCGATGAAAACGATGACGAATTTATCCAAGTAAGGCTTGCAGACGCGATTCATGAGATCCATGAACGCGGCTGGTGCATTAGTGAGCCCAAAAGGCATCACTAGGAACTCGTAGTGACCGTAACGAGTCCCGAATGCAGTCTTGTGAACGTCTTCATCTTTAACCTTCAACTGATGGTAGCCTGACCTCAAATCAATCTTCGAGAAGTAACTTGCCCCTTGAAGCTGATCGAACAAATTGTCGATCCTGGGCAAAGGATACCTATTCTTGATCGTGACTTTATTAAGCTCGCGATAGTCGATGCACAGGCGCATCGACCCATCCTTCTTCTTGACAAACAAGATTGGCGCTCCCAAAGGAGATGAACTAGGTCTAACGAAACCTTTAGCCAGCAATTCATCTACCTGCGTCCTCAACTCCTTCATTTCTGTGGGTGCCAATCTGTATGGTGCTCTAGCAACAGGTGCTGCTCCGGGGATGATATCGATTCTGAATTCCACTTGTCTATCTGGTGGTAAACCAGGTAGATCTTCAGGAAAAACTTCTGGGTATTCATAAATGATAGGGATGTCTTCTATCTTCGGTTTAGGCTCATCAATAATCACTTGCGCCATGTATATGACACACCCCTTCTTCAAACACTTGGAAGCCTTGAGCATAGTCACTTGCTCAGGTAGCTCATACTGGGTATCTCCCCGAATGGTAAGTGATTCACCAGACGGAGTCTTTATTACCACTTGTTTCTTGTTACAGACAATTTGGGCCTGGTTATGAGATAACCAGTCCATACCCAGAACTATGTCAAAACCGGCCAACTTAAAGGGAAGTAAAGACAGAGGAAAAGAATGGTTCTTAATGGATATAACACATCCATCTAACACAGTGGAGACGGTTTCTAGAGAGCCATCTGCTAACTCCACCTCATAGTTCACTTTTAAGGTTTTGACAGGTAATTTCAGCAGTTCACAAAACTTATTGTCTACAAACGACTTATCAGCGCCAGAATAAAAAAGTACTCTAGCATATACGTCATTTACAAGGAAAGTACCTGTAATAACGTTTTCGTCTAGAACCGCTTCTTTTGCGTCCATTCTGAAGACTCTAGCATTAGTCTTCTTGGCCTCTTCAGGCTTCTTGTTGTATTTCGGGCAGTTGGTCTTAATGTGCCCCTTTTCATTGCAACGGTAGCACGTTGCGTCTTTTATCTTCTTGCAATCCAAGGTTTTGTGATCCGTGGATTTGCATATACCACAAGCAAAGGATTTTGATTGAGTCTGAGAGTTTGACTCGAGTCTGCACTTTCCATAGTGCTGTTTCTTACAAATTTTGCATTTGGGCTTCTCACCAGAATTATGCCCATCTCTCCTTGACTCAGATCCTTTCTTGTTATCACCGCTCCCACGGTGTTTCTTGTTCGATCTTCGTGAACCATCATCTTCACGCTTCCTCTTCTCAGCCTCCTTATTCCTCAGCGATCTCTACCTGACCGCATCCAGAGTGAGGGATAAGGAAATGTCAGGTACTGATCTAAAAGTAGCTGGCCGAGAAGCTTTGACGCTTGCCTTGATCTCGGGGGCTAAACCACCGATAAAACGAGCTATTCGCTTTGGTTCCGGGGTTACTAAATATGGAACCAACCGAGACATAGTGTTGAAGCTCGTTAGGTAAGCTTGACAGTCGAGGTTTGTCATCACCAAGGATAGAAAGTCTGATTCTATCTTCTCCACCTCATGCTGAGGGCAGTAATTTTCCTTGATTAGGGCGACAAATTGATCCCATGACATAGTGTACAATGGGATTTTCCCGGTGGCTTGAACCAGAGATCTCCACCATGCTAACGCTTCCCCTTTAAAGGACTGTGACACAAACTTAACCACATCCTTTTCAGCGAATCCGCTGATATCTAATACCGTATCCATCTCGTCAAGCCATGTCATACAATCGATGGCTCCCTTCTCCCCAGTGAAATCCCGGGGTTTGCAGGAAACGAAATATTTATACGAGCAACCCTTGTCACGGGGTCCCTGGTGTTGTATAACCTGCTGAGATGGAGCACTGTGGTTCGAGGAGCGTCGATCATCATTCTTCTTCGGGTCGTCCTTCTTGGACGGTGGCTTTGAAGGCTGTGTAGATAGGGTCCTACTACGGGTCCCACTGTACTCTTCATACTGCCTTTCCAAAGCCTGTGTAACAGCGCCGTCTATGATCGCTTTCAATTCCGCACCCGTTAGATTTACTCGGGCGTCATTATTAACCTCCGCTGGATGACTATTACTCTCGTCCGAGTTAGCCATTTTAATTGAACTGTTGCAGAAAAACAAGGACAATAGTTTATTTTCGAGTTTATTATGGAATTGTCTTTTATGTCAATTCCTTAACCATGGTAACAGAGACCATATTTGGTTAATTTATAAATCATATTTATTTGGGATTTCTATAATAATTTATCCTAATTATAAAACATTAACAGTTTTATTTATGGCACAAAAGGCCTAGTCACTTGGACACTTTTAATTTAATCTATGATTTCAGAGAATCAAAACATTAAGGTATACTGGCACAATAGGCCTAGTCACATGGACAATTATAATTTATATGCTAGGATTGCAGAGAATCAAAGCATTTGAGGTTTGAACCTAGTTCATTACCTTTATTTGACAGGGAGTCATAGCTACCACTGTCTTTTGGCTCATATGAAAATGAGCAGGGCCCGTAGGCACTATATTACCACGTATGGTAAAAATATGATCATCTTAATTGATGATCTTAACCCTTGATTCAGAGATCATTAAATTGGGTTAGGAATCTTCTAAAGAATCCTTATACATATACAATGACGTGTGATTTTAACGAATCACTTCTGCCAGGAGTGTTAACATGTTTTCAGATGTTAACTTAGATTTGAATCTTTTGAATAGGTCTTACCATCTTGGCCTGGTCTTATAATTTACCCGAGGCTAGGTTTCACACTTTAAGATTCTTAATTAATAATTACATAGTCAGATTAATTCAAAAGGAATGATATTTATTTATTTCATTTATAATTTATTTATGCACAAAATGGCAAACATGAAATTTATAAAACAAACATTCCATTAATTTATTCAAAATATTACATACTGCCCTAAACGGGTCTTTTCAACAAATAATTTCCCACGCAGGGGTTAATCAACATACTTGTCCACGTAGGGACTTTAAACAAACATAATAGTCCACGCAGGGACTTTAAGCATACATCATACCCTCGCAGGGGTTAACGGAAAATAGACCCACGCAGGGGTCATAACAAACACACATACATACCCGCACAGGGGCTTAAACAAATACAGGAAATACAGGCCCACGCAGGGGCTCAACAACAATTGGAAGGATTTAGTGATCCTTCTTGTTCTTCCCTTTGATCAAACTTGCTAATCCTTGGAAGAAAGTCTGTCTCTCCCTACGGTCCTTGTGCACTTCCCGTTCAACCTGATCCATCCTCTGAAGGTGTTCTTCACGCTCAGGTGGGGAGAACCTAGGCGGCTGCGATTGAGTCCGTATAATAGGCCTAGGTGGTATCTGGTACCCATGTGTTGGGTACCCAACTCCCCATGGAGCTCCGTAAGGTCCTTCCGGGTGCAGGGCATTGTAGTTGGCTGCCACTAAGTAAGGGTC
Organism: Helianthus tuberosus; assembly: GCA_030545235.1. NCBI lineage: Eukaryota > Viridiplantae > Streptophyta > Magnoliopsida > Asterales > Asteraceae > Helianthus > Helianthus tuberosus. The sequence continues at coordinate 180,479,466 of CM060370.1, read as the reverse complement.
GGCCTCTGCGTACCCATAGTTGTTGTGGACCGGCGGCTCGAACGGGTTGTATGCCATGGAACCCGTATACGCTGGGATTGGGTTATCAAAACCCATTGGCGGCGGCGGCGGCATCGCTGGGTTGGAAGGCCCACCCATTTGTGGGTCCTCCTGATGTGGCGGGTAGTGGCTGCCACTGGATTGACGTGGGGAACTGAAATGGAAGTCCCCTGCTCGTGCCGACATGCGGGCACCGGTTCTCCTACGCCTTGGTGGTTGAGGAGGTGCCGGCTGCACTGGCGGCGGTGGAGGCGGTGGCGTAACTGCCACAAATCGGGAATCCCCAGAGGAATCTAGATGATGCTGCTGCTGCTGCTGCGGTTGCTGCTGCTGAGGAGGCGACGAATGGTGAGGAGGGGTATAATACCACTCGTGCCGAGTGAACATAGCTTGGAAGCTATCTGGACCAACATAGGGTGATCCGTGGAACGAAGATCCATCAGAGATCTCGATCGGGTGGTTTGGAGTACCACTGGCTGGCTCGACGGGGTCCGTATCCTCGTCCATGTCGTCCGCATTATCTCCAGAGAAGTGATCATCTGGCCCCAGTGGGTTAAAACCCACGGGTCCTTGTATGTAGCCTATCGGATTAAACTGGCCCCGAAAAATAGGTGTGGGGTCCCCGTAAGAATGATGCGATAGAGATCGCTGTAATGGTATGTATGACGGTTGAGGGTTGTTGGGCTCATATTCCGGCTGAGGCCCAAAAGGGTTAGGAGGTGTTGAACTATGTGAGACCGACCGTCTAGCTGGCTCAAAAAGGTTTCTCCGGTTCTGCCGGGGATCGTCACTTTCTGTCGTAGATGGAGCTCGAGCATTCGAAGGTCCAGCTTCATTATCGTTGGGGGCGGTGACTGGCCCCTTGCCTCGTCCTCTCCTTCGGAAGAATCTTGGCGGCATTTTCAAATCCTGTCATTATGATATGAGATAACAAACAAAATGTATGCAAAACAAAGTGGATTTTGTCCTATGTTATATGTCTAGACTCGAAAGTTTAGAATTGTTTGTTATCCACCAGAAATTCTTTCATTCCTATCCACCAGAAATTCTTTCTTAAATCCTGGTACATCTTATCATTTTCTGGATGCATCGTATACTTAGACTTATGGGCTTCTTCTAATATATAATGACACAGGTTTCCTAACTTAGGTATCCACATGTCACACCCCGATTTCCACGTGTCACCGGTGGGCCCGGTGGGGGAGTATCGTGACGTGGTTGGCAACATAATAGTCAAACAACACAATATCAATATGCACAGCGGAAGCAAATTTAAAAATATGATACAACCGAATTTATTATTGTAATATCAAAGTCACAATATCCGGAAGTTTATCCACAGATGGATCGAAATAAAAATAATATTTACGGTTCAACAGACTTCAGGCATCTTAAGCTTGCGAGACTTCTAATGATGCTAAGGAGAAATCCCAGCCAATTTCGCTTAGTACCTGCATTTAATCTTTTTGGGAAAATACGTCAGTTTACACTGGTAAATACATTCAACTGACTCATTTTGGAAAATGATTGAAAATTGGTTTGGATGCACATGGCATAAACATTTTATTTAACTTGGGAGAATTGTTTAATATTATAATCTTGTGAACGAATTACATGTTTCTTGTGCGTTCAGTAGCCCGGATCTTGTCCGGGTTAAAGATCAATAGACACACCACAATGTTCTTTTGTGCACTGACGGGTGTACGCCTACACCCCGCGCTTAAGTCGTGGCCATTTCGTAAAATGATGCCAAGGATATCCGGGACATGGTCATTAACCCCCCAAAGGCTTTAAGTAACAAGACTATTTAAACGAGCCGATCAAATTATTCAACTACCCACCTAACGGTGGAGATTTGATGCTCGATCAAGCGGTATGCTATATACCGTAACCCAAGCCCGTATAGGGAAAATAAGTTAAAAGTATTTACCTGAGCAAAGTATAATTCACAATTAGCAAAATGCACGTAGCTTTTACTGGTCCTCCTAATCTGGAACGAAGGTTTTATAATAACCTATTAGAATCCTAACGGGCCTTTAATTAAGCTTAAGCTTAGACCGGCTAGTTTCAAAGACACGGTTCGTACGCACGATTAAGCGAAGACCGGATAGAATGTGATTTAGACCCAACAAGTTTGAAGACTTGTTTAATATGGGTTTATTATTCACATTCTGGATTTTGAGATAAAACCGTTAAGGTTTGACCCGTTTCGGCTAATTTATGTAAACTTGTTACATAAACCGAACCGTACGCGTAATAGGCGTAACGGGTATCCGCAAGAGCCATATACAGGTTTCCTAAGTTAATATGCTTCAAATATGTTGTGACATCAGTAAGATGTCTTTCATTATGCCCGAAACGTGTTTAAACACAAACTAGGCCCCGTAGGGGTAGTTTGGTCATTTAAAAGTTTATAAAAGATTTAAATAACAACCTGAGTTACAGGTCTGATGTAATCAGCAAATATACTCAATTTGCTAAGTTATATCAGTAGGTTAAAGCATTTATGTGAAATCTATAATTTATAGCCAACTATGCACCGTAGGGGCATTTTGGTAATTTCACATAAGCCGAAAAGCTCAAAACCGGAGTCTGAGTTAATCAACCTTTGCTTACTGTTAAAATATTCTAATTTGCCTAAAATATCAGTAGGTATCAACCCGGGTATGTTCAATATGATTTTAATACATATTATGCGTTAAAAACGCTAAATAAGGCGATTAAAGGCCATTTCCGGGTTCGATACTTAAATCTGATATTTTTATATTTCCAGAAGGCTTAAAATAATTTATTTATCATATGTGATCAGTAGCAAAAGGTTTGGAGTCGTTTAGATATGTAAAACTCATTTTATGGCCCGTAAGGGCAAAACCGACAATTACCGGATTAAGCCTACGACTACTAGTTATGCTCAGCCTAAAATTAATTAAAAATCTTTAAAAATATTTAAAAATCCCAAAATAATATATTACATCAGTGGGTATTAAGTTTGATACCAAAAAGTAGGCTTAACTAGGCTATACGCTAATTACGCCGTTTTATTAACAAAAAGCTTTAAATTTGCGATAATGAGCATAACTCTTAATCTACAAGTCAAACTGATGTCAAACTTTGCATACAAGTTTATATATCCAAATATAAGGTTTCTACTCTTTTACTTTTCCAAAAAATCACGTTTTAAGGTAATAAGGGCATAATGGTCAACATATGAGCAATTAACGGAAACATGCATATTAATTGGATAACTAATGAACCAAGGTGTATAATCACAGAGGGTTGTACTAACATGTAACATAATCCAATTAAAGCTCTGTGGCATTTCTAAAACATGCCTAAACGGGTCAGAACTGAAAGTCAAAGTGAAAGTCAAACTATGTGACTTTCGGTTCCGAACCGGGTCTAAACAGGAAATTGTCGGGTTGAACATGTCTAGACATGTTCTTACACTTATTACCAAGTTATAACAATGATCAAACAGGTTGTATATGGTCTACATTGCTAATTATGCATAAATCGCATTTTAAACTTTCTGTTGACTTTTTAAGTACACGTTTGACCCGACTTTTGACCTGGTTAGAGTGGTAATCAGGGGGAACCCTTTTGAGGTTTTATTACCCACATAAATACCAACTTATAACTACTTTTAATTCGAGATATGACTGAGCCATTGTTGACTAATCTCGAAGTCAAACCGTAATTACGACGGTTTGACTTTTAGCTAATTAACCAAGCTAAACACAATTAAAGAAGGACTAGCAGACTTACAAGAGTCCTATGCACGAGATATGATCAGTTGAGGCTGCTTGGGAGCTCCAGAATTGATCAGGTATGCACTTGAAGGTGTGAGGAATGATGTTGCAACAAGGTGCCCTTTTATAGTGAATTAAACACCACAAATGGTTGACACTTGGGTCTAGAACTGACCACAATCCTTCAACACATGTCCCTAAGTGTTTAGGGGGTGCCTAGGGGCCAAGAAAGATGAGGAAATTCGGTTAAAGTCGCGTATAAAGGCAATGGCAGACATCAGCTATTTTTCTCGGTTCTGGGAGTCCCTCGCGTGGCGCGAGGGACCCTCGCGTGGCGCGACGGCATGCATAAATCAGCATTTGATTTTCTTTTGCGATTTGGTCCTTGGCTCTTCAAAACCCGATTAGGCACTTGTTTCTTGTATTGTAAACCCTCATAATTGATCTATAAAGGCTTTAAAACATATACCCACTTTGCTAAGTCCCCGGTTAACTTGATTGTTACCCGAAAAGTCCTAACTTTCAACGTTTACGCTTTAACACTTCGCACACGAATTTGATCGCAACTTTCTAATACGACAACGAAACTTTACGAAATTTATATCGTGCATTCTAGTGAGCGAAATTAATATTTACAAAGCTTCGGGTTTGTCAAAAGGTCAATCAGAGGTATAAATTGAACATGTTGACGCATTTAGTCCCTGTAGTTTGAAATCTCTCACTTTTAGCTTCGTATGATTCATGATTTATTCGTTTGAAGGTATGAGCATCATGTAGGGTTAATGTACATTATATTTATTCACAGTTGACACTTAGAATACGTATATTCACATACTTTCCATGTTTGTCAACTTTAGTCCTTCTATAATATTCTTTCACACGTTTTAAACAAATGACACGTGTCAACACATTATAGGACGTGAATTTTCGAGGTGTTACACCACATTTTATTTTTATGGAATCTGTAACACCCCGAAAACGAGTTTGGTAATCAAACCCCGTTAATACTAATACACGGGTAAAATACCGTTGGCGGAAAAGGTAACCCGGTAAATATTTGGATTTAAAATAAATAAGCCTAATATTTAATAAAACATGAATAAATGCTTTTAAGGAAATAAAGTTTATAAGAAGTCTGAATTAACGGGACTTAAAATAAACTGAGTCATAATTTCCCCGAACCCACTAAGTTAACTAGGAATATTTAACCTAGTTAATAAGTGGGAATAGTGTTAGAAATAGTTAGATTGTGGCCTACTTAATAATTAACTAAACTTGAGGGACCAAAGCTGCCAAAAATGAAACTTGTTTTATTAAAACATAAAAATCAACACATACCACACACTGAGTGTGTGTATATGTCGATCACCAGGAGAAGAAACAAGGGGAAACCCTTGTTCAACCTTAATCCATCAAATTGGAGGGCAAATCAAGACCTAAATGATGCATGAACATGAATAAACGATCACCAAGTCAAGGGGATCGTAAGGTATGTCGAAATTTTGATATTGATGAAGTTGTGAAAATTAATGAACATCACAAGGTGCGAATTCTGTATGAATCATAGAAGTTATGGCTGAATTTGGGATGTATGATTGCTTAGGATCAAGCCCTAAGTGAAGATTTAGAATAAATTGCTAAGATTTAGGTGTTAGGTTGAATTACCACACCTAGCTAAGTGGGTTTTGTTGATTTGACGAAATTGATGTTGTAGAGGTGTTTATAAACATCATACTAACTCGTATGAATGAACTACTTAAACAAATTAGGGGTTTTGTTAAGAGTTCATAAGTGAATAGAAGTGGGTCTTGACATAAGAGTTAAAATCATGATTATGATGACCAAAGTGTATACACGCTTATAATAATTGAAATTATATGTTGATTTATTATTACTTGAGGTATGAAATGGATGATATGTTGGCTAATTCGGCGTCTCAAAAGAGGACGCTCACTAAATATTGATAATGTGTGTAATCGAGTCATGTGAACTTGATAGTGCCTTCATATGTGTCAATTGGTGATTTGATTTTTAAAAAAGTCAAACCGACCTATGATAGGGTTCAATAAGAAAAGTAGTAAAAAGATTCATAAGGTGTGAAGGTCATGATCTTGAATGACTAATCTAACCACCTTGTGGAAATTATATGATAGTTTGACGCTTAACAAGCTAGGTGGAAGCTTGGAAAGGAAGCGGGTCAAACAAATCAAGAATGGAGGAAAAGCATAATTCGGATGCAAGGTAAGTATAGCTTACCCTAGTCATATATTTTAGAATGTTCTTTTGTTGTATTGATTACGAATAAGACAAATGCCTAATTGAGATATGGTGTTCCGACGTGTAGTCATACGTAACAAGATATCCAAATAGGATAAGAAACCGTATTAATGGTTAAAAATGAGTTAAATCGGTAATTCGATCATGTTATGACGAATGAAACATGTACTTTTAAAGGTTACCATATAAGGTAAATCATGATAACCAATAAGGGTAAAATTGTAATTTGGTCACTCGTTGACAATAAATGTTGGTTTTGAAAGATACTTATTTCGTAAGCCTTAACAGGCCAAAAAGCGTTAAGAGGTGATTTATAATTAAAACGACCGTGCGGTGTAAACCGGAGTGAGTCATGTAGACGAGATGGCAAGAAGCTTTATCTCGCCAATATAATCGGTCATTTAGACCAAACGGGTCAAAAAGTGAAAATATCACTCTTTGACAATATCGACTAATGGTTTGTTGAGTTGTATGATTACAGAAATAATTATCGAGTGGACATTTACATCGCTATTACTTAGCGGCTATTGAGGCAAGGTATTTAAATGGGTCAATATAATGATCCGAGCCAGGTATGCATAATAGAATAACTCTCATTTAAACATAAGGTTTAATGAGAGTTAATCGGAGTCTAAAATAGATTTTGGTTACTCTAATAGGTAAACCGAATGTTACAAACGATGGTCATTATGTTGGAAAGGCCTAATGACTTTTCAAACAAAATCATAGTTAAAAAGAGGGCTTATGGGTCAAACATGTTTACAAAAATCTCTCATCATTAATGAAGGGCCAAAATGGACCAAAACGCCCTTATAAGTTAAACTGAGAAAACAACCCTTAAAGGTTGTTTGGAAACGAGTTTCATGATTAGATAAATACTTAGGACAAGTATAGAAGTTGAAAGATGTAATACGATAGTCAAATGGCTCTATTTGAGTCTTTGCCGTAAAATAATGGGTGGAGGGGTAAAACTCGGTTTGTATAGGTTACCATTGTAAACCCACCATAAATACAGTTGTGGTGGAAAATTATATGATAAGAAATGTGGTAATGTAATGCTAGAAGCAATAAAAAACAATTCTAAGCTTGAAAGTGCTTAAATACCCTTAACGGGTCAAAATAAGCACTTGAGTGTAAGCGGGTTTTAAATACGTAAGAAACTCGTGACTTGAACCTAATATGATAGGAGATATTGAAATTATGAACTTCATGAGTTTAGGGAGCATACAAACCTGTTTTTGTTTGATATATGCATGAACGGGTCAAAACAGCAAAACATGATGAACATACAACAGCTACCGTAAGTTACGGTAGCTACCGTAAGTTACGGTAGCTACCGTAAGTTACGGTACCGTAAGTTACGGTAGCTACCGTAACTTACGGTAGCAACTAAAGTTGTTACGCTGGTTTTATACTGCATTACGGCAGTCCCTGAATGCCCAGTGGCTACCGTAACTTACGTTGGCTACCGTAAGTTACGGTAGCGCCCAGTTATTTTTGTTGAGTTTTGTTTCGCGAACCCATTTGAACAAGTTTTAAACCGCATATGACTAATAACATTTCATGTTTATGGAATGTAGGTTGCCTTGTAGTACCGAATGACGTTCGTGCCCGATGAAGAACCGAACACGATCAAGAAACAAGCTTCCGCGAATAGTTTCGCCATCCCGTTTTAAACGGCGAATTAAACTACAAAATGTTGGAATGTTTTATTTAGTAAAATGTTTTAACAAACTCGCATTTTTAAGTGTATGTTTAATCTTAATACACTATTATAATCGAAATTTATAGGATAATTGATTAAAATGGACTTAGGGTGTTACAAGTTGGTATCAGAGCCCTGGTTTAAGGGATTCAAGTATGGTGGGGAAAACCATGCTTGGACTTAAACCTTCTGCTCTTGATAATGATTGGTGTTCGGTTCGAGGCTTGATCGCAAATCCGGTAAGCGCATGTATGTTAATGGTTAACGAGTTAAGGTGTTGTAAACAACACATAGGGTTATCGTGTAATACACGTTACCTCAATTAAATGATAAATATAGTTGACGAAATTGTGCGCGTTCACGCGTATAGTAGAAAAGCCTTGTATTATAATATGGGCGATTATTGAAGTTGATGTTACTAATTCTTGTAAATGTTTTAATTGAAGGACACTCGCATCTGAAGATAGCGAGAGTTTAATAAATTGCGGATATGACGGTGGAACGTTCCGAGGTATGACAAGCAGAGCATACTCATCAAGGACCTAAATCGTGTGACGATCGCGAACAAGGTTAACGACATAGAAAGCCCGTTAGGGCAAGCATTTACAGGTGCGCATTTTAAATTATTACGTGAATAGTAATATGCAACAAATATGTAGAGATTGAAAGTTGCATATGTAGATTAAAAACTTGGAAAAACCCGAATAGAAAACCTATCCGGGATATTGTTTCCAAGAGAAATAAATAGAGGCATTACTTACATGGGGTGTAATGTGAAAATTATAAAAAGGTCATGTATACGAGGTATTGATCGCTCACTCTGGCCAAGTAAGTGGTGAGCACGTGATACCATGAACTTTTTATGATGGATATGCTTACATCCGATGTAGTAAGGGTAGGGTAAATGGGACAAATTAAAAGTTCCCAAATGAATCAAATGAGCAAAATATTTGATAATAATGTAAACGCACAGCCGGGTGACGGAAGCGTATTACATTAGGATAATGAGCCCGAGTGAAGGGACGAAGATTAATGTAAAATGACTAAGATATGCATTGGGAGGGGGTGTACTTACACTCGAACCCGGAGAATGCAAATATGTAAAATGACTAAGATATGCATTGGAAGGGGGTGTACTTACACTCGAACCCGGAAAATGCAAGTATGACTCTTAACGGGCCGTTTTTGTAAAACGCCAAACTTGAGGACAAAGTCGGAATATAAAAGTGAAACGAAGTTTTAGTGCATACCGGAAGGGTTGCAATGATAACGACTTCGGTAAAACACCCAGTTGATGGGTAAGAATTAAACACATGCGTAGACCGAGAAACGGGAACTCGGATGGAAAGTTAAGAGACTCGGGTTTTGAGTCATAACTAAAAGACGACAAGATGATGTAAATGTAAATTTTGATAAATTATGTTCAACTATTTTTTTTAGTTGAACGGGTCGAATACGATATAATGCCGGATGGCATAAGTAAGCGCAAGCCGGATAACGGTAGCGTTGAACGCAAAAGAATAATGAGCCAGTAATGGTAAAGAATCCAATACGAATATATGTAAACTGGATAATAGTGAGTATAGGATGAACCGACGCATAAATGACGTGAGAAGTCATAAAGTCAGAAAATTTGTTCGAAAGAAAACAAATGTAGCCTTAGACTACGGTCAAGGTCAAAGGAAATACAAAAGCGAAAATAAACGACTATGAACACAAAAAGGGTGCCTTAACGCCATATACATATATAAATGTATATACCTTTGAATAAAGACTTGAATAAAAGATGATCTACGAGATTATCATAACCTATGAGATTATAAATGATGCTAAGGTCTACGGGACCAAAAAGACCTTCGGGTCACAAATAGAAAGAAACGAATTGTTGGGGTCTCACCTTAATAAGGTCAAAAAGGTGAAAATCTAAAGTAATAGCCTACGAGGCTAAGTGAAAGAACCTACGGGTCAATTGTATAAAACAAGGAAACTGATTGTAGCTTCCCGCGTAAAACAATACCAGGAGATAAAGTTCGTATAAAAGCGATGGGTTCCACTAAGTTAATTAAATGGGTTAAAAGCGAAAAGATTGTGAAAGGTCTAGTTGACAAAAGTGAAGAATTTCACTAAAACATTCAAACTGGCAAAAATAACAAAAGAATTCACAATTATTTAAATTATGATACGTCCCAAAAAGTGATATAGAATACAATCAAGTCGTAATGTGAGTTACGAGATATGAAAATCAGAAAATACGTAAAAGGCTGGGTTGGCAATAAGATATACCCTAATGACGGGGAGTAAAATGACGGCGACTAATCAGTCTGGCCGGTAAAACCCTTCAAAGTCGGAGTAGTGTTACGACCTATATAAAGCGCCTGTCGAAATAAGACTAACTTGAAGTAAACATAATGAAAATAAATACAACCGAGCGATCAGATGACAACTCGGTCGAATAAATGACCAGAATAAGAAATACAAATTGAAAGTATCGGCCTGCGAGGCCTTACACATGAAAGACGCACGCGCCAATATAAAAAAATGAAAACTTTTGACCAGAAGAAACGGGTGCCTTGAAAACGAAATTAGGTTAGTTGGATCAAACCAATGAACTACGTAAGTAAGGTTTCGGGGACGAAACCTCTTTAAGGGGGGTAGACTTGTAACACCCCGAAAACGAGTTTGGTAATCAAACCCCGTTAATACTAATACACGGGAAAAATACCGTTGGCGGAAAAGGTAGCCCGGTAAATATTAGGATTTAAAATAAATAAACCTAATATTTAATAAAACGTGAATAAATGCTTTTAAGGAAATAAAGTTTATAAGAAGTCTGAATTAACGGGACTTAAAATAAACTGAGTCTTAATTTCCCCGAACCCACTAAGTTAACTAGGAATATTTAACCTAGTTAATAAGTGGGAATAGTGTTAGAAATAGTTAGATTGTGGCCTACTTAATAACTAACTAAACTTGAGGGACCAAAGCTGCCAAAAATGAAACTTGTTTTATTAAAACATAAAAGTCAACACATACCACACACTTAGTGTGTGTATATGTCGATCATCAGGAGAAGAAACAAGGGGAAACCCTTGTTCAACCTTAATCCATCAAATTGGAGGGCAAATCAAGACCTAAATCGATGCATGAACATGAATAAACGATCACCAAGTCAAGGGGATCGTAAGGTATGTCGAAATTTTGATATTGATGAAGTTGTGAAAATTTATGAACATCACAAGGTGCGAATTCTGTATGAATCATAGAAGTTATGGCTGAATTTGGGATGTATGATTGCTTAGAAACAAGCCCTAAGTGAAGATTTAGAATAAATTGCTATGATTTAGGTGTTAGGTTGAATTACCACACCTAGCTAAGTGGGTTTTGTTGATTTGACGAAATTGATGTTGTAGTGGTGTTTATAAACATCATACTAACTCGTATGAATGAACTACTTAAACAAATTAGGGGTTTTGTTAAGAGTTCATAAGTGATTAGAAGTGGGTCTTGACATAAGATTTAAAATCATGATTATGATGACCAAGGTGTATACACGCTTATAATAATTGAAATTATATGTTGATTTATTATTACTTGAGGTATGAAATGGATGATATGTTGGCTAATTCGGCGTCTCAAAAGAGGACGCTTACTAAATATTGATAATGTGTGTAATCCAGTCATGTGAACTTGATAGTGCCTTCATATGTGTCAATTGGTGATTTGATTTTTAAAAAAGTCAAACCGACCTATGATAGGGTTCAATAAGAAAAGTAGTAAAAAGATTCATAAGGTGTGAAGGTCATGATCTTGAATGACTAATCTAACCACCTTGTGGAAATTATACGATAGTTTGACGCTTAACAAGATAGGTGGAAGCTTGGAAAGGAAGCGGATCAAACAAATCAAGAATGGAGGAAAAGCATAATTCGGATGCAAGGTAAGTATAGCTTACACTAGTCATATATTTTAAAATGTTCTTTTGTTGTATTGATTACGAATAAGACAAATGCCTAATTGAGATATGGTGTTCTGGCGTGTAGTCATATGGAACAAGATATCCAAATAGGATAAGAAACCGTATTGATGGTTAAAAATGAGTTAAATCGGTAATTCGATCATGTTATGACGAATGAAACATGTACTTTTAAAGGTTACCATATAAGGTAAACATGATAACCAATAAGGGTAAAATTGTAATTTGGTCACTCGTTGACAATAAGTGTTGGTTTTGAAAGATACTTATTTCTTAAGCCTTAACAGGCCAAAAAGCGTTAAGAGGTGATTTATAATTAAAACGACCGTGTGGTGTAAACCGGAGCGAGTCGTGTAGACGAGATGGCAATAAGCTTCATCTCGCCAATATAATCGGTCATTTAGACCAAACGGGTCAAAAGGTGAAAGTATCACTCTTTGACAATATCGACTAATGGTTTGTTGAGTTGTATGATTACAGAAATAATTATCGAGTGGATATTTACATCGCTATTACTTAGCAGCTATTGAGGCAAGGTATTTAAATGGGTCAATATAATGATTTGAGCCAGGTATGCATAATAGAATAACTCTCATTTAAACGTAAGGTTTAATGAGAGTTAATCGGAGTCTAAAATAGATTTTGGTTACTCTAATAGGTAAACCGGATGTTACAAACGATGGTCATTACGTTGGAAAGGCCTAATGACTTTTCAAACAAAATCATAGTTAAAAAGAGGGCTTATAGGTCAAACATGTTTACAAAAATCTCTCATCGTTAATGAAGGGCCAAAATGGACCAAAACGCCCTTATAAGTTAAACTGAGAAAACAACCCTTAAAGGTTGTTTGGAAACGAGTTTCATGATTAGATAAATACTTAGGACAAGTATAGAAGTTGAAAGATGTAATACGATAGTCAAATGGCTCTATTTGAGTTTTTGCCGTAAAATAATGGGTGGAGGGGAAAAACTCGGTTTGTATAGGTTACCATAGTAAACCCACCATAAATACAGTTGTGGTGGAAAATTATATGATAAGAAATGTGGTAATGTAATGCTAGAAGCAATCGAAAACAATTCTAAGCTTGAAATTGCTTAAATACCCTTAACGGGTCAAAATAAGCTCTTGAGTGTAAGCGGGTTTTAAATACGTAAGAAACTCGTGACTTGAACCTAATATGATAGGAGATATTGAAATTATGAATTTCATGAGTTTAGGGAGCATACAAACCTGTTTTTGTTTGATATATGCATGAACGGGTCAAAACAGCAAAACATGATGAACATACAGCAGCTACCGTAAGTTACGATAGCTACCGTAACTTACAGTAGCAACTAAAGTTGTTACGCTGGTTTTATACTGCATTACGGCAGTCCCTGAATGCCCAGTGGCTACCGTAACTTACGGTGGCTACCGTAAGTTACGGTAGCGCCTAGTTATTTTTGTTGAGTTTTGTTTCGCGAACCCATTTGAACAAGTTTTAAACCGCATATGACTAATAACATTTCATGTTTATGGAATGTAGGTTGCCTTGTAGTAGCGAATGACGTTCGAGCCCGATGAAGAACCGAACACGATCAAGAAACAAGCTTCCGCGAATAGTTTCGTCGTCCCGTTTTAAACGACGAATTAAACTACAAAATGTTGGAATGTTTTATTTAGTAAAATGTTTTAACAAACTCGCATTTTAAGTATATGTTTAATCTTAATACACTATTATAATTGAAATTTATAGGATAATTGATTAAAATGGACTTAGGGTGTTACAGAATCTCCAAATTCCATCCGTTCCTTGTTCTAATTCCTTTAGAATACCTTTTAATTTTTCAGTATCATCCTTGATTACTGATTCTTGTGCTTCTCTTATCTGATTATTTAAATCCACTTGTAGATTTAATTTAAGAGAACGTACCCTTTTTGGCTTTTCGTGATACTTTCGGCTTAAAGCATCTGCCATTACATTTGCTTTTACTTCATGGTACTGGATATCACATTCATAATCACTAAGCATCTCCATCCAGTGTCTTTGTCTCATATTCAATTCTTTGTGCCCGAAAACATACCTTAAACTCTTATGATCTGTGAATATGGTAAACTTACTAGCATAAAGATATTGTCTCCAAATCTTAAGGGCAAAAATTATAGCTCCTAACTCTAGATCATGGGTTGAATAATTCTCTTCATGATTCTTAAGTTGTCTAGATGCATAAGCTATAACCTTTTGGCATTGCATCAACACACATCCATAACCTAACTTAGAAGCGTCACAATATACTACAAAATCTTCAGTTCCTTCTGGTAACGCTAATATGGGTGCATGGGTTAATCTTTGCTTAAGAATTCTAAAAGATTCTTCTTGCTTTGTTCCCCATCCAAATGACGGGTGGTCCGTAGGACAACCCTTGAATGAGCTAAATAGATTGAAATCTCATACTTTACCCAGTTAATTGTTTGAACTTGGTAACCACTAGATGAAATGATGTGCAGGTGTTAAAGTACTCAAGATGAGGGATTTAGAAAGATTAGAAGGATGGTGGAAGTTGGCGAAATCGAGAAGTGAGGAAATGGCAAATTGATGAAGAAATAAGGAGAAGAAAGTCACTCAGAACCGTAACCTACGGCTCCCAGCCGTAGGTTACGGCTCCCATCATTTACCAAATGTTCCAGCCGTAAAACAGGAGAACTTAGCCGTAAAGAACCTTGATCGCCGTAACCTACGGCTGAGGGCCGTAGGTTACGGCCCTATGTTGACTTTGGGGACTTGTTGACTGCCGTAACCTACGGCTGGGAGCCGTAGGTTACGGCTCCGACTGATGCTGTCATGTAACTTACACATTAAATGATCATTTTGTGGGGATTTATTGGGACTTATCATGGGAATTCGGTTACACCTGCTGGGATTTCGAGATTGGAGCAAATTAGAGAGACTTGTAGCTTGAAGAACACTTGTTAATCTCTTGTTTTTATGTTTATGATTCCTTTGAACATTGAAACTATTATCATGATGTTGAATCAAGCCATGAGTGGCTAAACACTCTATGGTCATCCTAGGTTGAAGGTTTGTAAGAGACAATTGTATTTTGGATTCCATATTTCTAGAATGGTAAACTTTATCTACGTTTTGTTTATCATGGTGTGTGATTACTTACTTGTAAATTGTTGATTCTTATGATATTCTAGTTTGAAACCATACGTTCTTGGTGCCGTGGGCAATCGAGATATCATGGGTAGAATTAGGATTGGGTAAGGGTTGATTGGTCATCGGGTAACAACCTCACGTTCTAGGAATCTGAGTACTTAGTTCCCTTTTATCACAACAAGTAATTGCACATGAACTATGTCTATGTAGTTCTTTCTAGTGGATGATAGCACAAATGTTGATGCAAACCGGAAACTTAGGATGATCATTTGTCTCTAAATTGTTTACAAACTCAATTCTCATTTCACTAATTAATTAGTAATCTTAGTTTTAAAAACCAATTCAATCAAACCAACTCTTGAAATTTACTCTTATTGCAATTAGTGTAGTTTTAGTCAAGTTAGATAATCTTCTAAATAACACATATTCCACAAACTCCCTGTGTTCGATACCCACTTACCGCTATCTATTAGTAGTATTTGGATTAAATTTGATTGTGACCACGACATCACATCACCAAACTTAATGGATTTACAGGTTAACTAGGAATGGCTATTCTAGAAAAATCTTGAATAAATCTTCTATAATAACCTGCCAATCCTAAGAAACTTCTAACCTCGGTTGGTGACTCGGGGCTTTTCCATTTGGTAATTGCCTTGATCTTTGTTGGATCCACATGAATTCCTTCATGATCAACTAAGTGTCCAAGAAACTGTACTTGCTCTAACCAAAACTCGCACTTTAAAAATTTAGCATAAAGCTTTTCTTTTCTTAATAAACTTAAAAGTGCGTGTAAATGCTTTGCATGATCCTCTTTACTTTTAGAATAAATTAGAATATCATCTATGAAAACAATTATGAATTTATCCAAATATGGCTTACATATTCGGTTCATCATGTCCATAAATGCGGCTGGGGCATTGGTTAAACCAAATGGCATGACAGTAAATTCATAATGTCCATACCTTATTCTGAATGTGATTTTAGGAATGTCCTCATCCTGTACCTTTAATTGATGATATCCTGACCTCAAATCGATTTTAGAGAAAAATCGAGCTCCTTGCAGTTGATTAAACAGATCATCGATTCTCGGTAATGGGTACCGATTCTTAATCGTGACCTTATTCAATTCACGGTAGTCAATGCACATACGCATTGATCCCTCTTTCTTTTTAACAAACAGTATTGGCGTTCCCCATGGCGATGAGCTTGGCTGTATAAATCTTTTCTCTAACAATTCGTCTAACTGTTTCTTCAGTTCCTGCATTTCTGCGGGTGCCAAACGGTAAGGTGCCTTGGCAATCGGTGCTGTTCCTGGCAGTAGATGGATTCTGAATTCAACTTCTCTGTCCGGCGGTAGCCCTGGTAATTCTTCCGGAAATACATCTGAAAACTGAGACACTACTGGAATGTCCTTTAGTTCTTTTCCTTTAGTGTTAGTGATTATAGAAATCAAGTACACTATAGATCCTTTTCTTATATAGCTTGTAGTTTTCATCACAGAGATGAATTTCGAGGATCTAGAGGGCTTATCTCCTTTAATTGTGATCTTTTCACCCATTGGTGATTTTACTTGAATTGACTTTTGATCACATAAAATACTGGCCTTATTGGCTATTAACCAATCCATTCCTAATACAATATCAAATCCTGCCAGATTCATTGGGTAAAGGTTTGCCATAAACTTTTGGTTTAAAAATTCTATTCTTGCTCCCTGCAAGATTTCAGAAATTCTAACCGTTTCTCCATTAGTTGTCTCTACTAGACATTCTTGTGGTAGTTTAGTTAATGACTGATTTAGATGTTTGTAAAATGAAGTATTAATAAAACTTTGGTTTGCACCAGAGTCAAATAATACTTTAGCAAAAACATCATTAACTAAAAACGTACCAGCTATCACGTCTGGGATCATCTTGGCTTCATCTGCAGTCAGAACGAATGCTCTAGCATTTTTAGTGTTCCTGTTGTTTGCAGCTGGAGCCAATTTCGGACAATTTGGCTTGATGTGACCTTGTTCTCCGCAGTTATAGCATATCCTGTTGTTAGCTTTCTTCCTGCAGTCTTCTTCCTTGTGTCCCGATATTTTGCAAAAGTTACAGTATATGGAGCATCTTCCTGAATGCTTTCTTTTGCAATTCTTACAGTAAGGTGTAGAGGTAGAACCTATATTTTTCCCACGATTAGAATTTCCAGAACGAAATTCTTGTGTGAGCTTCTGGGTTAGATTCCTTCTTTGATCTTCTTCTCGTGTACGAACTAATTTATCTGTCAAGGTATTTGCTAGTTCTACAGCTTCTTCTATAGTTTGAGGTCTAGCTGCCTTGACTACATGTCTAATCTCTCCAATTAATCCCCATATGTAACGGGAGATTAATACCGGTTCAGGTGATGCAAGGGTTGGTACTATTATAGCATATTTAAAGAATAATTTAGTGTATCGCTTGCTATCCACACCAGTCATTCTAAGGTTTAGGAATTTGTTTGCTATCTGTTCCTTCTCATTGGGTGGGAAAATTTCATTTCTACCTTGTCCTTAAATTCTTCCCATTTCATATTGTAAGTTCTATCACTTCCCCTTGATTGGAGGATAGTGTTCCACCATTCTAAGGCTGAATTCTTAAATAAGTTAAAAGAAAACATTATCTTATCTTCTTCAGCACACTTGCTTATTCTTAAGACTGCCTCAGTCTTTTCTATCCAGCGTAGGGCTGCAATGGGTCCTTCATTGCCTGAGAATTCTATTAGTTTGCAGGACCAGAATTCTTTATAAGAGCAACCGTAAGACACGGTCCTTCTCCTTTTGGGAATGGGCATTTGAAGTACAGGTCCATTGTTTACACTGTTTTCAGGTTCAGTTGGTCGCTTACTACTATGTTTACTCTTGTTATCGGCTTCCTTAATCGTTTGAATAATATATGGCATTGCATCTATTATTCCTTGTGCGACTATGTGTTGGATAGCACTATTATCCACTTGATTTCCATTGTTATTGATGCTTTGATTTTCATTAACCAAGTTAATGTTACTCTGGTTATCATTATTCAGATTTCCTTGATTTACTTCATCGGCCATCTGAATTTTAAACATTTACCAGATATTAATATCACAGAATAATATTTAATATAGTCAATCACATGACACGCAATTTAGCCAAAAGCGTCGATCATTGCGACTTACTCTATTCATATATTATCTATTACACACCAGTACTGAAATAAAGATTACAATACCAACTGAAATAAATAATAGTAGGCATCCGTACACACATATTTTATTATTTTATTATTATTATTACTATTACCGTCTCCATTCTCACATTCACGGATATGGATTCATCCATAAATCCATATTGCGCTCGTCGTACTTCCAGACGAGTCGCTCTCCCACCTGTCTCATTCGTTCACTACTCTCTAGAATTTCCTCACCAAAAGTCCTAAGTTCTTGTACGTTTTCTGCACTCATTGGGGGTGCAGGTTCTAGGACTGGGTTCGGAATCTGGGGTGCGGGTTCCTGATATAGGGGTGTAGGTGCCTGGAATCGGTAAGGATTTTCTAAAATCTCCCTAATGTATTCATCATGGTAATAGAGATGTAAAGGATCCATACCTGGGTAGGCTCCTATGTTCTACATGGGTGTGTCCTCATGTATCGGGTAGCGTTGCACATAGTCCCTAACTTCATCCCACCAGGGATCGTAATTTGGGTCTAGGGGGTTTGGTGCTGGTACCCTAGGTATTTCTTATGGATTGAAGTCATGCATCTCTACTTGGTTTTCAGGGTTTTCTATCTCCATTGGTTGGTCAGGGATTGGTGGTTGTGGTTGGGGTGCTATTATTTGCTCCAGATTAGGGTCAGCTACAGTAGTTGCTAAGATATGGATATTGGCTATACCCCTATTTATCATATCCTGGGCATAGGCATCTGTCTCTCTCTTGACTGCTGCTAGTGCTCTCTGGTCTTGTAACTTTTTCATACGTTTTCTACGCTCGTGTGCCCCTCTACTGAACCATCCCCTCTTTTATGAGGAAATGGCTCTTCTGACTGAGCCTTAAACACAAAGATCCCTTCTTCCGTATCAGCAGAGTACCCTGAGAGGGCAGGCTGAGAAGAGGAGGTGCCTTCGCTTCTAGGCGAACCAGACAATTGACGATACGCGTCAGATGGTCCTTGATCACTCATACTGTAAACTAATAAATAGTCAAATAACACAAAACACATAATCACATAATTTATTTCCTAACACAAAATTTAAAATTTAAGTGTCAGCAGAACACTTCTTTGGCTTAGACCAGTGGCTAGGCTCTGATACCACCTTCTGTCGCAACCCCGATCCCTTATCTGTCCCAGGAACGGGCGGACGCGAACTCAGAATTTTGGTGGTATCAGTTTGTAAATTTGGCAGCGGAAATTACGTCAGGACCGTAGTTAAAAAATGTTTATCAGAGTAAAACCACCATATTTGATCTTAATAATCACATGGGTAAAACCCAAGTTTCTTATTACAACATGTTTATAGGGATAAACCCTATTATATTGAATTTAAAACATCGTCTTTTATGTAACTTTTATAGCCACATTTTTCCCAAGCTGTCAGTGCTCTCCAGCTGGCTTTTTACTAATTGGCTGTCACATTGTGTTACCTGAAACGCGTTTTAAAAACATTTGTCAGTGGGAAATAATAGTGAGTGAATCCCAGTTTAATCAAGAAATATTTTATCAATTAACACAGTATAGAGAGCGATCACATTGTTTATTTCTACACAATTACTCATTCAGTACTGTCAATCCTGACTGGTGGGTCATATTACACATTGGCTAACTCGTTGTCCAATGGTAACGTATTGTCGTCCCGACTTACTACTCACAGTGTAGTAAATTTTGTATACAAAACCCCAACATACCGGCAGTAATTGAAGAACTACAAAGATTCAATCACCGCTTAATCACATTGTAAAACATTTAAGGTTTTGTAAAATATTACAAAAAGATTAACAAAAATCGGATAAACTCACATTGCTGTCTTAGATTTTCCGTAAGGGTTTCCTGGTGACAATCTATAATTTACACAAATGCAAACGCGTTAGTATAATAACCCATTTTAACATTAGTAATACCCTCCCCGAGACGGCATTCCAACGACTACGTCGGGCAGAACCAGGACAGCCGTTACGGAACCCTAGATCAATCGGGCAGCGTATCTAACACGTATCCAGGGGTTATAATACTTACAACGGAGCAGAACTTCGCTATTTAGGGGGTATAATACTTGAATATACTGCCTACTATAAGAGAATCACGTTTAGAAAGAAAGAAATGAACGAAATAGACTGAAGGCCGATGCGTTCTATTTATAGTTGCTGAGTTTGGTTCTCTCGCGGCCCGCGTAAAACAAGACAGGGGCTTACGCGGCCCGCGTCAAAGCTGGTCAACGGACTAGCTTGTCCGGGTCATCAGGTAGGCCCGCCAAGTGTTGGGCCACGTGGTGGCCAAGGGTCGCGCTAGATTTTAAGTTCTCTCGGCCCGCGTAGATGTTAACTAAGGTTTACGCGGCCCGCCTAAAATAAAAAAAATCAGGTTTTTACCGTTTATCTTTAAACCGTCCGCGTAAACTAACGACAAGGGGTGTCCCGGCCCGCCTAAACTTAATTTTTCTTGTTTTTTATTTATTTTTAATGCTATATTGTATTTCGGGCTCGGTTTTCACGTACGGGGTGTATTTAAAGACATATAGGGATATTTTAAAATATTTTGGGGTGTCGGAAAAATATTCGAGGACGTAATGCTTAAATATTTGGTAATCATAGTTGTTCTGGAATCTCTCGGACCATCTGTTTCGCTCAGTGCCGCGCCCCGATGTCTCCGCCATCGGTTGGGGTGTGACAGATTGGTATCAGAGCCATAACTATAGGGAATTAGGCAAGACTCGACCTAGTCCTGGTCGGTGTCTTAGAATTGGCCTAGTCTATAGTCTAAGTACCAACAGACCGACTTGTGCAAACCCAGTAAGGGGTTATGTACAAGCTTGCTTGATATTCTCGCTCGAATTTGCTGAACACTACACTCTTGCGCGAACATCGCATGCTACCGCTTCACGCAAGGTCAGCTTTTCCTAAGGCTGGCAAAACACACACAAACAGATGATCTGGTTGAGACTAGGTATGAAAGCCGCAAACTCTTGATCAAATCGCTCGATGCGCCCTTTTATTATAAACATGGGAATTTGCGTTGAATCAGGAGTGAAATCCATACTTCGACGCAAATCTCCCTCTCTATCTCGTGATTTTATCACACAAACAGGGATGAAGTTATTAAGTTAGGGGTGAAACCCGCATCTTAACCGACTAAATCCGCTCTATACTTTGGGTTATACAAAACTCTCACTAAAATCTCGATGGGTTCCAACGACTTGAGTCGCGTAACGGCCAAAAGGATGCGTGTCGATCGCCCGAATTGAGGCAAGAGCACAGTCTAATAAGCCAATGCATGTGCTCGAAGTCTTTGAAGAATAGTCGAATCACTTTGGGTAGTCAAATTCTAGCACACCCAAGACATTCCGATTTTCGCTAATTTTACGCTTATCGCTTTTATGTGTTTCAATTCTGAGCATCGCCAATGCTGACTCTGTGAATTATCGCTTTGATGAAAAATCTTACACGTTTTATGTTATTTTATGTGTTCATGTATGTTTCGGTTTTGGTGATTTACTCGCTTTTCGCTCATCGCTTTGATAAACGCGCATGACACGCACAACTATTCACATCTCAAAAACGATAACAAATCGCTTATATTACTCGCAATCGCTACTCGCTACCCGCACTTGCTATATTCGAACGCGCTTTTCGCAGCCTTGAATGATAAGGGAATACGTGCAATATATGTTGGTGAATACGTGCAAAATATAGTGGTTATGTGGATTACGTGCTTCTGTGCCTTATGTGCTTATGTGCCTCTCTGTATACGTGCTTATGTGCCTCGGTGATTACGTGATTCATGTGCCTATTTGTTGATGTGTTCCTGAGCTTTATATATATATATATATAAAAGTAGCGAGTGGAGATACGCTAGACTATACTCAATTTAATCGCGTCTGAGTCCTATGACGATGTCTGTTGCAGACAATGTCGTCATTTGGATCGCATACTTCTCACGCTTCTCGTCGAAACCACGCTGACAAACGCTTCGCATCGCTAGTCGCTAAACAAATGGCTAAGGTTATTCCGCAAATCGTCAGCGAACTCAATGAGAATGCTAGCAAGTCCTTCGAGGAATCAAGGACTGACTCGCCTAAATCTACTTTTAGCTTCAAGCAGTGTAAGGTCTGCTGCCCCAAAGAGTTCACCGGCGAAGACGGGCCCAGTGCCATGTTTCAATGGTTCGACTCAATTGAAGTCACTCTGCGCCAAAGCGGCTGTCCTGATAACCTTCGCACTGTTAACGCTACTGGCTTTTTCCAGTCCAGGGCTCTGGACTGGTGGACTGCCGAGAGAAACAAGCGAGGGAATGACGCAGCCTATGGGCGCTTACTTGGGAGGAATTGAAAGAGATCATGATGAAGGAATTTTGCCCTCCCCATGAGCTTCAGAAGCTGGAGGACGAGTTTTGGAACATTAAGCAGGAAGGTGGTGACAATGCTGGTCTAACTGCCCACTTTAAGCAGCTAAGCATTATTTTTCCTGGTCAAGTCTCTACTGCTGATATCACCATCAAGAAATACGTCCGTGCTTTACCGGATTGTGTGGCTGATTTCTTGCAAGCTGCCTAGACAACCACCATCGAAGAGACCTATCTGCTCGCTGCCGAGATTAATGACAAGCGAGTTAGGGCTGGTTACTTTGATAAAACCACCAAGAGTCTCCATCAAGTTACCGCTACTCCCACTGCTGAAACCGCCGCACCACAAGCCTCCAAGTCTTCACGTCGCAAGCGTAAGAACAACAACAACAACAAGAACTGTACTGTCACAACTGCTCCTCTCAATGTTGTTCCTGTCCAACAGCAGAACCAGAACTGCCAAGTAGCAGCACCAGTGACCAATGCACCGCCGACCAAGCGTGCATATGCTGGTCCACACCCTCTCTGCCCTACTTATACTTATCATCATCCTGTTGGGATCGCGTGTTGATTTTGTATTCACTGTAACCTTTACGGCCACTTCACTGCCAACTGCCATACTGGTCCCCGCCAGGCTCAAGTTCAAGCTCCTGATCTACCCGCTCCTCAGGGACAACAAGCAGCTCCTGCTCCCGCTGCCCACGCAAGAGCCTGTTATGCGTGTGGTGATCCTAACCACTTCGCAAACGTCTGCCCGAACAGAGTGTTAAAGCAAGAGCCACAGCAGCAACCAGCACAACAACAACACCAACAGCAGCCGCAGCAGCAGCAGCAAGCTCAGCAAGCAGCCCGTGGGCGAGTCTTCAACATCAACGCTCGTCAGGCTCAGGCAGACAAGAACGTGGTTAATGGTACGTGTCTCATAAATGGTATATATGCTTCGTGTTTGTTTGATACTGGAGCCGATAACTGTTTTGTATCGTTCGAATTCGAAAGGCTCCTAAACCGTAAACGCGTTAACCTCCCATCGACATTCGACGTAGAAGTTGCCAATGTAAGAACCGTCACTGTTAGTTCCGTTCTACGTGATTGTACACTTGAGCTCAACAGTCACGTTTTTTCGATCAATCTTATCCCTATGCAGCTCGGTAGTTTTGACGTTATCATCGGCATGGATTTTTTTCGTGAAAATCATGCTGAAATTGTTTGTTTCGATAAAATGATTCGCTTTTCTCTCGCAAATGGTGACCAATTGTGTGTCTATGGAGAAATCGCTTCGAAGAAATTATAGAAATTAGTCTAAAGTTTACATCAAAAATAAAAGATAATTTTTTGAAAGCTCACATCATAATTTCAAAAACAAAGATCAAGATTTTGTTTCCTATATCACCACAGGAGGTGGATATAGTAAACAAATCCACAAAAGATGGAAAAGGAGACTAGACACTAAAAATCTCGAAAAGGAGCCCGCGAACATCATCCACTAATTTCCTGAAATACATGTAAGTTTAAAAATCGTCAACAAAAGTTGGTGTGAATTTATGCAGATTGAGTAAAATGTAACATTTGTAATTGTGTAAAAGTATGGTATGTAGTTTGTAAAATGTAAGTTCTTAATTTGTAATGAAATGAAAGAGAATCGAGATCGCTAATGTTTAGCTAGGTCATTAACATCTGTGACGGCCTAGGAAGCATCCAAACCTAAGCGATTTTTGACATCGTTTACCCTACGACTGTGACCCAAGACACTCCATGACTATGTGTTATCAAGATAGTGAGGCTGTCCGAACCTGTTAGATCTAACCCTTGTTCTTTCGGTCTAAACTAGATTGATGGTGCTTACGTATACCCTATTCGTGACGTGATCTATGTATGATTCCTTTGTTTAAACATACCAATTTGTACATGTATTTTCCCCAAAGTTTGAAAACAGTAAAAACATTTAAAAGTGGGGACATTAACTCAGTGCTTTGCGTCTTGAGCATCTAGCTGCACCGGCTTCTGCTACTCGAGTGTCGTGACCTATAGACGTTCTAAGTATGTTAATCACCTAACTTGTAAACTTCTTAGTACAAGTTACTTTTTGGGATTTAAGGTGTCTTATGTGTATATCAAATTATGTTTAATATTGTTTTTGTTATATATTTTTATCCCAAAAATATATGTATTTGTGTAAGTAGGATTTGAAAATAATATATTTTCAACTTTTACAAAATATATGTCACTTATATTAATTGTCCAAAAATAAATATAAGTAATTTGTTAAATAATATTTCCATTATTATTTTTAGGTGTAAGTATACTTAGGAAAGTATACTTGTATTTTGAGTGTAACTACTTGTATATTTATATTTATTTATCGAAAATCAAATTCTTTGATTTTTATTACTTTCCGGAATTTTATTTCTTAGTTATATATATTTTTCACATTTTTGTAATTCTTCCATTACTTGTAATTTTTGTATAAGTCCATAAATATATAAAATTGTCCAATAAGTCCAATAATTGTCCAAGTCCTTAATTTGGTAGAAAATATATGTATATTGATATATATTTTGTATTTGTCCATGTATCATTTTTATATGTAATTATCTATACTTGTATCATTGTGTATTTCTTAAGTATTTGTATGTGTATTTTTGTAGTATACTCCTTGGGAGTATTTAATGTATTTTCCAAGTTCCTAACATCACTAATACGCATAATACACAAAATATACACTTAACACATAATCTTGTGACCACTAAATATATATATTTTTCCCTAAAAATATACATACTTAATATTGTTTTTATACTTGAAGAAATCCTTATTTCTTACATGTAATTTTTGTATAAAAATTAGGAAACCTTTGTAAATATTTTTAGGTGAATTTTTGGGGAATAAGTTTTACCAAAACTTATATGTTCCAAAGTGTCTATAAAATTTTGACATAGTTTCCCCTAAAAATGGAGGTTTCCCATGTTTTAAAACATGTGTTTATTTTCTTTTCATCATCCAAAATCAATTTCCAACAAATTTCACAAACAACATACACTAAATTCACCATGGAAAACCTTATGATGAACTTGATGTTTGTTAAAAATGTGTAGTCTTTTAGATCTACACTTTACATACAAAGATCTTTCAAAAATAAGTGTTCTTGTTTAATTTCTACAAACTTTGTGTGAAACTTTATTTTACTAAGTAAACCATCCATAAGTTTTAGGGTTTTAAAACCATGAAAAACATATTCTAAAACCATCTTTATGTTCATCATCAAGTCTCATCATGGATCTTTCAAGATCCATGCTTAACATACTCGAATCTTTCAAAATAAGTTTCTTGATGAACTTTTTATGATGTTTAGTCTCATAAGTTAGTCTTACATAGACTTAGTTTCTTCAAGAACACAAGAACATGCTTAAAAATCATTTTTCAAGTTTACATAAAGGCTTTTCAAGTTCATCTTCAAGTTTAATCATGGATCTTTCAAGATCCATGCTTAAACTTGTTAGATCTAAGCTTCTAACAAGCTTTAACATGATAGATCTACACATGCACACAAGATTCAACAACAACAACTTCATCACATACATCAAATATCACTAAAAACACTTGTTTTTCTTTAGATTAGGTTAGATCTTCATATCTTCATACTTTAAAGTTTAGTTTCTTTGAAAGTGTAACTTGTACATAATACTAACATGAAGTAAAATAGAGTTTTTGAAGCTTACTACTAGCTCTAGTGGCTAAGGAAGTGGCAAGAACAGGGTGAAGAAGAAGAATGAGGAAATCAAGTGGATAAAAGCTCCTCCAAGTGGTCCTTGAACTTCCAATGCTTCACACCTTCATAGATCACTTCTAGCACCTTAAAATAAGCTTGGAATGGTTTTTTGATGAATGAAAATGGATGTTGTATGGTGGTGGTATGTGGCCGAGAGGAAGGAGAGAAAAAGAGGGGAAGAAGATGAAGTCTTGAAGTGAAAATGATAAGTGAAGTAAGTCTTGTGGTTTTTATAAAACAACTTTCAACATAAGTTAGTCCATTGTGTTAAGTGTCTAATATCTTGGTGACAATGGAAAATATTATAATCAAAAAGTGGGGTAGGGCCCTTGGGGCCGGTTATGGATAAGGGGGGGGGGGAATGTAAAAATTTGGAAGATGAAGGTTAATGGTGTAAGTTTAGGTGTTAAATGGAAGGTTAAGTGTGTTTATGTGTTTTTATGATTTTTAATGTGTTCTAGCATCATAACTAGCTTTATATCACTAAAACAATACGTCTAGTCTATTTTTGGTGTTTTGGGTAGTGTCCGGTTATTCGTTCGGTTATCGGTTCGTTAAAGTGCTAAATTGCGTAGTTTTGTAAGTTATGAGGTACATTTTGTGACAGTTTTCATTCCTGGCACTTTACAAGTTATTCTGGACATTTAATTCTTATTTCTGCATAGTATTTTGATATTTATTTGCTGATTTTTGCTGAATTCTGCAGAATTCTGCATTTAAAGTGCGTTTCGGGTACTTTTTAGTGTCGGTTTTAGCTTCCGGAAAGTGTTTATATTAACCTTTGTTCACCTACTTAGTTTCCAATGTATTTTTGATGTTGGACCTACTTCTAAGTCCTAAATCTATTGTTTGATTGTTTTCTGCAGACATGCTGATGCAGCTTGTCTAACCGGTGAGCTTACTAATCAATTAGAAACAACGCTTAAAGTATTGTATGATGTGACAGTTAATATATGAAACATGCATGAGTTCAATTGTATATCAAATAAGCACATAACGTTGATGTGTAATCACATAATTGCAGGTAATACATAATAATTAAAATAGTACAGAAATTACTGGTTTTGGGCCAGTTGTCTCAATCTCCCCCCGTTAAAAGAATTTTGTCCCGAAATTCAGGCTGATTTATCTCTCAAAGGAGCTTCCTCGAACAAGTGGGGGTACTTGGTCTTGAACTGGTCCTCACATTCCCAAGTATACTCGGGCCCGTGTTTAAAGTTCCAACGTACTTTAACCAGCTTAATTCGACTTCTCCTCGTCTTCTTGACCTTCCAGTCCATTACCTCAACAGGTTCTTCTGTGAATTGGATCTTGTCGTCAATATAAACTTTATCCGCAGGGATGACAAAGGTTTCTTGAGTTGGACTCTTTTTTAGATTCGATACGTGGAACGTATCGTGTACACCATTCTATTCCTCCGGTAACTCCAATTTGTACGCCACGGTGGCAATTTTCTCCAAGATCTTGAATGGACCAAAATATCGTGGATTAAACTTTCCACGTTTCCCGAACCTTGCTAAAGCCTTCCAAGGTGAGACTTCTAACAGAACCATGTCTCCTACCTCGAAAGCTAACAGTTTCCGTCTTCAGTCGGCGTGGCATTTCTGTCGATCACGAGCTTCTTTGATCCGACCTCTGATCTGAGAGATCTTGTCAGTCGTTTCTTGGACTAGTTCGGGACCAATTAGCCGTCTGTCACCAACTTCTGCCCAACACAAAGGTGAACGACATTTGCGACCATACAGAGCTTCAAACGGAGCGACTTTAATGCTTGTATGATAGCTGTTATTATAGGAAAACTCCACCAAGGGTAGGTGAGTATCTCAGCTGCCGCCTAAATCCATAACACACGCACGAAGAATGTCTTCCATGGTTTGAATAGTCCGTTCGCTCTGACCATCGGTTTGCGGATGGAAGGTCGTGCTTAGATCCAGTTGAGATCCAAAGGCCTCCTGAAAATATTGCCAGATTCTCGATACGAAGCGTCCATCTCTGTCGGAAATAATCGAAGTAGGCACCCCATGACGTGCTACTATTTCCTTCAGGTACAATTCGGCAAGCTTTCCAGTGCTATCCTTTTCCTTTATCGGCAGGAAGTGTGCAGACTTGGACAATCGATCAACTATTACCCATATCATATCATGGCTTCTAGGGGTCTTGGGTAATTTGGTTATAAAATCCATTGATATTTGTTCCCATTTCCATACGGGAATCTCCGGTTGCTGCAACAGGCCTGACGGTTTCTGATACTCCGCCTTGACCTTAGCGCAGGTCAAGCACTTTCCGACGTACGTAGCAATATCATTCTTGAGATTCGGCCGCCAATAGTATTCCCTCAAGTCTTGATACATTTTATCCGATCCT
Organism: Helianthus tuberosus; assembly: GCA_030545235.1. Lineage (NCBI taxonomy): Eukaryota > Viridiplantae > Streptophyta > Magnoliopsida > Asterales > Asteraceae > Helianthus > Helianthus tuberosus. Next base: position 180,450,903 of record CM060370.1, on the reverse strand, counting down.
GGGTGGATCGAGTATCTTGACTTGTGGGCTTCATCAAAGATAACTTCCCGAATACCGCCACAGAGCGGAACTAAATGCGTCCCATGAAATTTAAGGTTCCCTCCTCGTTCGGCACCAACTGTTTCTCCATACCCCGGAGAAGTTCAGCTTTAAGGTTCTCTTCCTTCAACGCTTCTTGCTGGGCATCGTGAATACGTGTAGTAAGATTCGTCCGAGTTGTCATCTCCAAATCTCGAACCCTTAAAGTTTTAACTCTTTCCTTTCTGCTCAAGGCGTCGGTTACCACATTCGCTTTTCCAGGGTGGCACTTAATCTCACAATCATAATCATTCAGCAACTCAACCCATCGTCGCTAACGCATATTTAACTCCTTCTGATTAAAAATGTGCTGCAAGCTCTTGTGGTCTGTGAAGATAGTGCATCGAGTACCATAAAGATAATGCCGCCAGATCTTCAAAGCAAATATCACCGCACCCAATTCCAGTTCATGGGTGGTATAATTCTTTTCATGAACCTTCAATTTTCGCGATGCATATGCAATGACCTTCTGTCGTTGCATAAGCACGCAACCCAAACCTTGACGCGAAGCATCACAGTACACTACAAAGTCATCGGTACCTTCTGACGGCGACAAGATCGGTGCATCACATAGCTTATCTTTGAGAAGTTGAAAGGCTTCTTCTTGTTTGTCTCCCCAATCAAACTTCTTGTCCTTCTGAGTAAGGGAAGTTAGCGGTTGAACAATCTTGGAAAAATTCTCAATAAACCTTCGATAGTAGCCCGCTAATCCCAGAAACTGACGTACTTCGGTCAGAGTTTTGGGAGCTTCCCAATTCTTGATTGCTTCGATCTTTGACGGGTCTACGTGAATACCACTCTCATTCACAACATGACCAAGGAACTGTACCTCGCGAATCCAAAATTCGCACTTTGAAAACTTCGCGTAGAGCTTCTTCTTTTTCAACAGTTCCAGAATGGTTCTCAGATGTTGCTCATGATCCTCCTTCGTCCGTGAGTATCTCAAGATATCATCGATAAATACAATCACAAATTTATCGAGATATGGCTTGCATACGTGATTCATCAGATCCATAAAAACTGCTGGTGCGTTCGTCAATCCAAATGTCATAACTAGAAACTCGTAGTGCCCATAACGAGTCCTGAATGCTGTCTTCGGTATGCTCTCCTCCCGAATCCTCAACTGATGATATCCAGATCGAAGGTCGATCTTGGAGTAATAGCTCGATCCTTTCAACTGGTCGAATAAGTCGTCAATCCTCGGTAGTGGATACCGATTCTTAACGGTGAGCTTATTCAACTCTCTATAATCAATGCACATCCGTAGGGTTCCATCCTTCTTCTTCACGAACAACACTGGATCTCCCCAAGGCTAGAAGCTCGTCCTTATGAATCCTTTATCCAACAACTTCGGGAGTTGTGTAGATAACTCTTGCATCTTGGATGGGACATGTCGATATGGTGCCTTGGCTACAGGAGCGGCGCCTGGAACCAAGTCAATATGGAATTCGACTTGTCTCTACGAAGGTAACCCTGGGAAGTCTTCGGGGAAGACTTTAGGGAAATCCTTTACCACAGGTATGTCTTCAAGCTTCGGCTCCTCAACCTTCTTATCTACTACGTGTGCTAGGAAGGCAATGCATCCTTTTCGTAGGCATTTCTGCGCCTTCATACAGTTGATGATTCGCAGAGGCGTGTCTCGTTTCTCTCCATGCACTATGTGAGTTTCATCATACGCAAGTGGGATGCGAATGATCTTCTCATGACAAACGACTTCGACTTGATTCTTGGATAGCCAATCCATGCCGACTACAACATCAAAACTTCCCAACTAGATAGGTAGAAGATCGATGCTAAATTCTCGTTCACCAAGCTCCAATGTACACCCTCTAACTACTTCGCCTGATTCTACGAGTTTACCATCGGCTAATTCTATGGAATAAGGAATATCTAATCTACTAGATTCAACTCTAAGCATACGTTTAAATTCCACAGACATGAAACTATAATCGGCACCAATGTCAAATAGTATGGATGCAAAGTGATTGTTAACGACAAACGTACCGGTGACCACATTAGGGTCCTCACGGGCGTTCCTTGCTCCAATGATAAATGCGCGTGCCTGAGCATTGTTCTCCTTCGGGCAATCCTTCTTGTAGTGCTCCTTACTACCACAGCCAAAGCATCCTTGATTACGTCCGTTTCCGTTTCCATTCCGATTACCAGTGCCATTACCACTCCCGTTTCCATTCCCATTACCATTACCAGCGTTGTTACCATTGCGGTTCCCATTACCATTTCCATTTCCTCCTCCGTTACCTCTTCCCCAACAATCTTCAGTACGATGACCCAGTTTACCACACTTTTCACACTTCGGCCCACGACAAGCACCCAGATGGTGATAGTTACACTTATCACACTTGGGCAGGTTGCCTAGATATTTCTTAACTCCAGTTTCGTTTGCAGCCGCAAACCTCTTCGCCTCACGGGGCGGATTTGAATCACGCTTCTTGTTGTTATTAGAGTTCTTGTTGTTATTGCGGGTTGCTTGGGTAAGGCTCAAATGTTTCCTTTTCTTGTCCCTAGACGACTCAGCATGTGTCTCCATTTTCTCAGTTATCTCCAGGGACAACTTCTTCATTCTAACAACATCTTCCGTAAGGCTGACAACCAGAGTTACAGCCTGAGTGATTGTTGCAGGTTCAGCCGATGTCACCATACCACGAATCTCAGGAGCCAGTCCCCAGATGTAGCGCTCAATGCGCTTAAATTCAGGAGTCACAAGATAGAGGATCACTCTTAAGAGATCATGGAACCTCTGAGTATACCCACCAATGTCCGCACCAGCCATGGACAGATTCCAAAACTCAGTCTCCAGCTTCTGAAGTTCAGCGCGTGAACAATACTTTTCCCTCATTCGTTCCTTCAAGTCATCCCAAGACATACCATAGGTTGTATCATCACCCAGAGTTTGGTGATGGCGAAGAAGAGAATAACGAGACACAGGAGCTTTCTAAGAGGTATATGTTTTCTTCCTTGTGCTTGTTTTCTCATAACTTCTGATTCTTACAATATTTTCTGATATAAAATGTGATCTTTTTTCTGTAGGACAAAGAGAATGTCGATAGAAATCGAACAAAGTGACTTGGCATCAAAGAAGAAGAAAAAGACCCAATCCACATGATATATCTCTCTATACTGTGTTCATGAGTTTGCTTGTTTGTTTTTTTTTCTTTTGAACTTGTAGTTACTGTTTTCCTTGATGAATTTGGTTGTTTGTAAAAACAAGTGGTGTGACAACTCGAGTTTCCAGCTATTCACCGCTTCTAATTACGTCTCGTCGTAAATTATAATTTTGCGCTCGTCAGGTAAATAAATAAAGTTGATCAACATTGTGAATGTTGTGATCGAATGAAAGTCACTTTGGGGTCAGGTGATACAGTGTTTAACCAATCGAGTCCCGGGTCACACTCCTAATCCTGACCGCACTCTTACTTCCTAACTTGTATGTGTTCTAGAGCTCGGCCCACACATACACACAAACAACACCATCAAGCCTAATAGACCGAAGCCCAACCCTTGAAGTATTACGTATACATGTAGGGCATGTATCCTGTGGTGGAAGAAGTTATAACAAAACCCTATCTTTCTCTCTTATTTCCCTGAAGATCGATGGCAATCCTGACATCCGGAGCTCCACTCCTCTTGACTTGCATGCTCTATCTCGCACGCCATAACTCGGTTAGTGTAGTTTCTATGGTTGTGATTAAATTCTTTTGATATATGTGGCTTTTTTCCGCTATGGTGTGTGTTAATCGTTGTTTAAATTGTGTTGTTGGATAGACATCATGTTGAACAAAGATAAGTAGCATGAATGATATTAGATTATCCGATTATATATGATGGGTATGTGTGACATGAATATGTGTGCATGATTAGATTATTAGATGAATGCATCACATGAATAAAGTGGTCAAACCACAACATAAATCGGTCCAATGGTAACTTGAATACATTAACAGTGGTCGGCCATTGTTGTTTGTTTTGATAAGGGATTATGGGTTATAGTCAATATTATGTTGAGTCTTGAATTGCTTGCCAACCTAACTGTTAATTAATAAATTAGTATGGCTTGAATATGTAAACTCATGATTAAAAAGGATATGGTTACAATTGCATGAATCAGCTTGGCAGGTCATGTTTTAGAAATGGCTCAAAACATTTAATCTTGATCTTCGTTTGTGTAATGATGCATGTTCATGAGAGTCGATTTAGTTGATTCGGTTGAGTGCCGATGACCGGATAGTATATAGTCTTAGAACATTGTGTACACGAAGATCATAGGCCCATTCTGTTGATCATGATGAATTCTAGAATGGTTATCAGGACCTATGTGAATCAATAAATATGCATACGTTATTCGGGTAACGATTTAGGTCCGCATGAGATTAATAAACTGCCCTAAGGGTTGTGTTACTTATATTATTAAGGCCTGATAATAATTGGAGTTATATGTGTGATTGGTAACTGACTCGATAAGGGATTGGTAACTAATTGAGGAATCGATTAAGTGCTCATGGCGATGTAACCGACTTCGCAAACTGAAGCCAACCAAGCTGATCGCACACTTGTAGTGGAGTTGAACAAGCGTATTGGGCCGGGATAGAAGTTGGGCTAGGGACTCAGCTAGTCGCACCCTTGGTTGGGCCGTGAATCATAGCGGATCGCACAAGCTCCGCTGGGTTCATCCAACCACCAGACAAGAGAGTACGGGTGATCTAGTGGTATACCATGATGGTTCTAATCAGAATCCCGGTTACGTGCCGATGCAACACGAGAAAGTGATGGCTTACGTAGTGGAATTACAAGAAGAGTGCACGAATCACAACCTGCGATGGAAGCCATGGTCTTTGGGTTTAAGTTGGAGGCATTACTTGGACGGTACCCGATGCGCTACTTAGACCGATCAAAAGGGCCTCCCGTGTACCCTTGTTTCGAAGGTGCTAAAACATGTAATGATGTCGCCGGATGAAACCTTTGAATGATTTCAACTGTGAAGCCTAGACGCGTATGAGCCTCGCAGCACACCAGCGATTCTACCCTATCTGATTAGATTCGCCTGTCCAAACCAAAACACTAAAGGGAGAAAATTTTCAAGTTGGGTTCATGCGGGGCATGGGAGGGAAACTTTTGCCAAGACGGACAATGCTCGCTATTTCAGGAAACGAATATGGGTCTCACTATACAGCAATCCAAAGGAACTTGTGTAGAGTGAAGTACACCAGCCTCGATATTCTAGTCATCTAGATTTTTGGAATATATTAGGAACTAAGGATTTTGTATTGGCAACTGGGCTTGAAGGCCTATACAGCGAAGTATGTGAATGATGTTTGACTTGTGAGAAAGTCAAGGTGGAGTAGCAGCAACCAGAAACACTCATAGAGAAATGAGAATAGACTGCTATGGATTATGTCGCCAGTTTACTTATCACTCAAAACGGAAATAATATCACCTGGGTGACCGCTGATTGTTTCATGTAACCAGTACACTCTATTACTAATAAGGAAACCGACGAGTTGTCGCAGCTTGTGAATATTCCTTTGAGCGAGGCGACTCTTGGGCATGAGGTGCCAACTCCTATTACCCTTGATTTTGAGCTATACCTGATTTATGACAGGCAAAACACAAGCACCCCTGGCTCACGTCTAGGCATCATTTCTTATCACCGTTGGACAGATGGTCAGGGCGAACGAACCATCCAGACACTCGAGGACATGCTGCGAGCATGTGTGAGATTGGCGTTGTTAAACATTTGGAAGGACGCTTACCTTCGGATGAGTCATACTGCAGCAGATACCATCCTAGAATTCAGATAGCTCTGTTTGAGGCATTGCATGGACGATAATGCCAACCTCCTTATTGGACTAAGGTGATAGACAACTTAATTACAAGTCCAGGACTTGTACTCGAAACTCTTGGGAAGATTGTTTAGATTAGAAATCGTTGGCGACAATGCGTGACCGTCAGGAAAGCGGATGAGCTTAGGAAACACTGGGAGTTCGCTGTAGATGAAAGTAGCATAATCGAAAGTCTCGCCCTGGGAGGGTGCGGTGGCAAGCTTAGTTTACGATACGTTGGGACATTCAAAATTCTGGAAAGCATCAGGGGCATGGCCTACAAACCCAAGTTATCTGACAAACTGGGCAATGTTCACAACGTTTCCACTTCTCAACCCTAAGGAAGTGTTTGTCTGATGAAACACTTGTTATACCGTTACAAGAACTGAAAGTCGACGACAGGTTGCAATTTGTCAAGAAAACCAACGGAATCATTGATCGGAAAGTTAAGGTTCGTAGATATAGTCGAATCCTAAGCATGAGAGTTAGTCGAGTTCACGCGGGAACTTGAGTATCAGATTAAAGCTCAAGCATTCTTACGTGATTCAACATTACTGATGCAACTAGGCGAATTTCAGGACGAAATTCCTTTCAAGTTGGGGATGATGTGGCACCCGTGGAAAAACCTGCAGTCATCTTGAGCTACCACTCCTTCTTTTCGAGACTGCCTATCAAATTTCGGGACGAAATTTCTTTCAAGTTGGGGATGATGTGACAACTCGAGTTTCCAGCTATTCACCGCTTCTAATTACGTCTCGTCGTAAATTATAATTTTGCGCTCGTCAGGTAAATAAATAAAGTTGATTAACATTGTGAATGTTGTGATCGAATGAAAGTCACTTTGGGGTCAGGTGATACAGTGTTTAACCAATCGAGTCCCGGGTCACACTCCTAATCCTGACCGCACTCTTACTTCCTAACTTGTATATGTTCTAGAGCTCGGCCCACACATACACACAAACAACACCATCAAGCCCAATAGACCGAAGCCCAACCCTTGAAGTATTACGTATACATGTAGGGCATGTATCCTGTGGTGGAAGAAGTTATAACAAAACCCTATCTTTCTCTCTTATTTTCCTGAAGATCGATGGCAATCCTGATCTTCGTTTGTGTAATGATGCATGTTCATGAGAGTCGATTCAGTTGATTCGGTTGAGTGCCGATGACCGGATAGTATATAGTCTTTGAACATTGTGTACACGAAGATCATAGGCCCATTCTGTTGATCATGATGAATTCTAGAATGGTAATCAGGACCTATGTGAATCAATAAATATGCATACGTTATTCGGGTAACGATTTAGGTCCGCATGAGATTAATAAACTGCCCTAAGGGTTGTGTTACTTATATTATTAAGGCCTGATAATAATTGGAGTTATATGTGTGATTGGTAACTGACTCGATAAGGGATTGGTAACTAATTGAGGAATCAATTAAGTGCTCATGGCGATGTAACCGACTTCGCAAACTAAAGCCAACCAAGCTGATCGCACACTTGTAGTGGAGTTGAACAAGCGTATTGGGCCGGGATAGAAGTTGGGCTAGGGACTCAGCTAGTCGCACCCTTGGTTGGGCCGTGAATCATAGCGGATCGCACAAGCTCCGCTGGGCCGATTGGGCCTCGCTGATTATGAGCCATGCTGCCGGGGCCGGGTTAGTGGTATTGGGCTAAGCATCGGGAACGAGACGCACACTTATGTGCAACCACACAGTAGCCTCACTTGTATGATACATAATTGGATTGTTTGATAGTTATGTGATGTGCTGACTTGTGACATGAATTGGTATGTGATTCAAATGGTGGTTATGTATTGTGAATCGATGTCTATTACATGCAACCCACTAGAATGCGTGATATAGGGTATGAAAAACTGATTGTTACAATAAAAGTTGTGGTCTGAGGGTAGCATGATTTCTTGTTACGATTTGCATGACATTATGTGCATTACCGGTACACTACTTGTGTAAATGTGGAATATGTAACTTACGTGCATATAAGCTAATTATCTTTGGTACCCACGGTAGGAATTGGTGTACTAACATGGAACGGGTAAACTAACATACCGAGCAATCTAAGGTGAGTTCACTACTTTTGAGCATGCGTCCCGGGGGTTGGGACAGTCAGTGGGTATCCCGGGGAGGGATACGTCTTTTGGGTAAAACTGGTATATTGGATAATATTCTCATTCTATCACTCTTAAGTCCCATCTTTTGTTACCGGGGAGGTAACGGGGTATTAGTTGGTAGCGCTACTTAGGTTTGGCACCCTCACGCCGTACCGGGGAGGACGGTTGTGAACTAATGACCCAGTCGGGCCCAGTGTTTTGATAGGAGCACTGGGGAACGGGCAAAACATACATCAGGAGCCGTCTTGTTCAGTATCGAGATATTATCAATATTACCTTTGCATTTGTTAATTGGAATAAATACTTGGTAACAAACGTTTTCATAAACTGTGAACTCGCCAGCTTTGTCTGATACACTTGTTGCATGCTCGCAGGTCGTTAGGTTTCATGGATTTGGATACTTGCTGTTTGGAGTAGCAGAAGTGATCATGGGTCGATTGGAGGGATTGATGTGATTGGATTATTGATACTATCCGTTGGTTTTAAACAGTTTAACTATGATTTATTATTTGCTTCCGCTGAACATATTGGTTTTCGTTTAAACTTGTTGATGGTATTTTACTAATGATTGAGAACTTTATTTAGAAACTTGTATGTGTTCAATGTAATTAATGGCTCATTGTCGGTACGTCACACGCCTATCAGGGACACTCCCTAAGTGGTATTTTGGGGGTGTGACAAGTGGCATGTTCCATGAGGGAATTGCACAAGTTTTTGGCAGTTGCTTGTTCATCAAGAATCTTATTGTTGATCACAAAAAGATTCTGCATCCGGTTTGTACTCATGTCCTTCATGGTCATGGTGAAATTTGATTAGAATCTTTGATCTACTTTTTCTAGTTTAAAGAACTTTGATAAGAATTTTGGTAAAAGGCGGTGATTGTATTGGTTGTTAGGTAGGTAAATCATGGTTGGATTGTCGCTGTTCTGGACAGTTGCGGAACAGGTCCAAGATTGTTTTTAGATTTTTGTTTTATTTTTTAGATTTGTTTTGATTTTTATTTTATAGGATTTTTTTTATTTTTTAGATTTTTTTTATTTTTTAGAATTTTTTGATTTTTTTTAGATTTTTACAATTTTTTTTATTTTTTTGTGATTTTTTTTTATTTTTAGAGGTTTTTTATTATATTTTTTTTATATGGATCGATCCGGATAGTGATCCATCCATTTAAAATTATTTGGATATGGATCGGATCACGATCCATTATGTTGGATCATGGATCGGATCATGATCCATTTAAGTTGGATCATTAATGGATCAGATCATGATCCAATCCATATCCATCCATTGACAGGCCTAGCTGGTGGAGAAGGTGGGGGTGTAAGGATAACCAAACTACGAAGGTGAGCTACCTCAACCTCGAGCTCGTGGACTCGACGAATCAAGAAACTCACTTGCTGCTCAAGCGTAAGGACTCGAGCAGCGTGACCATCAATAGGTGCAGGAATAGGTAGTGGTGGGGATGCTGGTGGTAGTGGTGATGCTGGGGCTGGTGAAGATGGTGGTGGTGGTGTGACTGGCGGTGGGATGTCTGGTGGAGAAGGTCGTCTAGCATCGGCCTCATTCTCCAGCTCGTAGACCCTACGACAGAGGATCTCAACCTGAAGTTGGAGTGATAGCAGGATATGAAATGACAAGAATAGCCCCTTTATATAAGTTATTTACTTAGTAGCCCCTCGAAAGATGAAATGACAAGAATACCCTCATTTGCAAGGCACATGACCATATTTAACCAAAAAATCTGACTAAGTTAGGGTTAAAGGACATAACGTGCATGATTTTGAAACGTTAAGGACAAAACTCGTTAACTTTTGCGCTAAAGGACAGCGCCTGCAATTTGGTGTAAACGTAAAGGACAAAATTTGTAATTTACTCTTCACTTAGGGGACTATTGTACCAGAAAAATAAAATAGAATAAAAGTTGTACCAGAAAACCTATCTTGAATCACTAACTGCTTTTGTTACCATCGACGATAGCACAAAATCACGGTTGTGATCTTTGAAATTACAAAAGTTAATATGCATATTGTGATCCTGAAGCTACCCATTTAGTTTTTGATGGTGGTGTCTTGATTTGAGGATTTGGTTGAATATTGAGTACGAGCTAGATGGAGTGTGGTGGTTAAATCAGGACCTAGATGGAGGTTGTGGTGTGATGGATCTGGTGTTGGTGGCGGCGGATTTGGTGGTGGTGGTGGTGATGGTGAAGGAAGAAAGGGGAAGTGAAATAATGTAAAAAGTAAGAGATAAGTGAGTTTTTAATCTTTTCTTTAATTTAGTTGGTAAAATGACTAAACTACAATTGACTGATCAGACTTAACTTAAAATTTTAACCTAGTTAGTGCTAAAGGACTTAGGGTATAATGAGTTTTTCAAATAAAGGATTGTGGTTGTAATTATTGAAATTAAAGGTCATCAATTGCAATCCGCTACAAATATAAAGGACAAAAACTGTAATTTACCCTATTTATTATATTTTTCTTAAATTATAGAATATATATTAATATATTCAGATAATCGAGCTCATATAACCAAATCTCATACCCGTTTTAAACTCATGGAAATTTCTAAAACTAATTCTATACCGGTCGAGGTTTGGGTTTTTATTTCCATACCTACATGTGTAACACAATTGATACTATGAATGACTAGGTTTAACCAATAACTTAGTTTTAGAACAGAATTTGTTTTGAAAACACATCCTTATTATATATGACAAGGATCAATACATGGAAGTTTTACTTAATTATGGAGCTTAACTTAAACTAACCATATTGGAAGGTGGAGTGTCTCCTCCCGAACTACTACTACATTTTTCTTTTTAAGTAAATTAAAAGTTTTGTCGTTTATGTTTGTCCCAAATTTCAGGTGCTGTCCTTTACCTTTAAAATTGACGAGTTTTGTCCTTAACGTTTCAAAATCCTGCACGTTATGTTCTTTAGTCCTAACCTAGTTAGATTTTTTGGTTAAATCAGATTACACAAGGGCATTTTAGTCTTTTTACCTATTTATTTAATATTATTTTAAAAAAGAAAACAAAATATTTATAAAAATTATTATTATTAATATTACAGCTCTCTCTCTCCTACTCTCTCTCTCTAGCACTACCACCACCATCAACCCATCATCACCATCAACTCTCTCTCTCTCTCAGCTTCACCCACCGCCCCTAACACAACCACCGTCGCCGCCCCTAATCACCCCCCACAACCACCGTAGCCGAACCCGATCTTCAGCGATCAAACCCAACAACAGATTGAACATCCGCCAACACAATACCTACTCAAAACAAAACAAATGAATAAATTCATTCTTGTATGACAAAATGAACAGATACTTCAAATCGACTACAATTAACGAGATTGAAATCATAAATTGAACAAATTGAAGTTTGCAAAACAAACTTTAAACATCTACTCAAATAAAACCCAATTCAACTTCCACATATCAAAAACAACAAATTGAACATCGGCTAACACATTACCTAAACAAAACAATACAGAATGGACAAATTCATTCAAATTCATCCACCGCCGCCACCACCACCACCTTCATCATACACAACCACTGTCACCACCACCGCCGCCTCTAACACAACCGTCGCCGCCGCGCCTAATCACCTCCCACAACCACCGCTACCCCTAACACAACCATCGTCGCCGCCCCTAATCACCTCCCACAACCATTCGCACGTTGATTCACCTAAAATTGCAGACGAAGATTGATGGAATTTCAAATTTTTGAGAGATGAGACGGATGGAATTTCAGATGAGAGAGAGAAGAGAGAAAAGGGAAAAATCAGATGATAGTGAGAGAAAGAGAAAATATAGTTATATAGACCCTTTTGATTTTACACAATATCCCTTAAAAGGTGAAATGACAAAAGTACACTCATGTGCAAGGCAAATAACCATATTTAACAAAAAAAATCTAACTGAGCTAGGGCTAACGGATATAACGTGCAGAATTTTAAAACGTTAAGAACAAAACTCTTCAATTTTAAAGGTAAAGGACAACGTCTGAAATTTGAAACAAACATAAAAGACAAAACTTGTAATTTACTTCTTTTTTTAATATCATTTGTTTAGACCTATTTTTACCCATTACCGACCCCACCCATAAACCCACCCACGTGACCCTAACGTCGCTTTACCTCTTTGAGACGTTGACCATAAAACTATGATTAAACTTTGTTAAAATTATGATTAAATGTATACAAATTTTATAAAAAAAACAATGCAATACGATTCGTATAGGCCTATACGACACGTATAGGTTTATCCAACCGCCAGACAAGAACTGACACATACAGATTTGACTTTTGAACCTATACGATCGATATAGACCTATACGTCTCGTATTAAAAAAAAAACAAAATGTACGAATAGATTGGCTACTTCTAATATCATTTGTTTAGACCTATTTTTACCCATTATCGACCCCACCCACGTGACCGTGACCCTTACGTCGCTTTACCTAACGGTATTCTCTCTCTCTCTCTCTCACACACTCACTGAGTTCCACTTTGGGTCTTCCACCATCAATGATCTCGACAAAATCAACCTAACCACTTCTCCAATTAAACTTCCACTTTTATTTAGCCTTCAAATCAATACACAACACAATCGTCATGGATCTTTGTGCTCTACACATCAAACCAAACATACCCACCATCAATCACCCTAATTCCTCACCAAAGTTTCCATCTTTCGATCTTCCAAAACTCTTCCAGATTAGGGTTCCGAGAAAAACCGCTCCTTCTAGTCGTTCGATTGTTGTACAAGCCAATGGAAACAAGAATTCGCATAATGATCCTGATTCAGGTCCGATTTCTGTTATTCTTCTTGTTAAATATTTGGGTTTTTTTTTTTTTTTTAATTTAATTCGTTTGATTTTTTTTTTATGGTTTGCATGTTGTAACCTTTTATTGAAATTGGATCATGTTGTTGATATATTGAAGGGATAATTATAACATGTGATATTAATTTAAAAAAAAATTGATATAGTTTTAATGGTTCTTGTTGATAGTGACTAACATAAAGTCAAATTGCATTAGGTGGAGGAGATTGTTTTGAATTCATCAATTATTTTGTTTTTTTTATTTAGGCAGACATTTTGGCTGATAAAGAGGGTAGAGTTGTTTGATATTTTTTTACTTATGTCTCTAATCATCTTTAATTACAATGTGAAACAAGTCAATTTTGGAAGATTAGTAAAACAAGTAATTAATGTTAATATCAATGTTTTTTGTATGTGACCGAATGCCGCCAAACTTTTCGATGATCGGTATGTATAGAATGCATGAATCTATACATTGTATATCTCTTGGTGTTGTGGACCAGCATTGACATTTGATCTGCCCCTGTGAAAGAAGTAGTTTAGGTAAATGGATGAAAGTGCTTTTAAGTACATGTTCCAAACATATATACATACACACCTATAAATACACATATATACATACAACATGTTGAGAAATGCGAGATCGACTTTAGCCCGTGTATCATTTATTCTATAAATTGACTAGAACGCATGTGGATATCAATATGTCTAAGAAATCTAAGATTTACTTTTAAAAAAGATGGCATTGGTAACATTTTGTCTAAATGTATATATGCATATCACTACATGCATATGTGCACATTGTAATACTTAAAAAAATTCAGGAGAGAGGTGATAAAATCAAAGAAAGCACCTTGTACATGTTCTTATGCTGTTTTTAACATAATCTTGGTTCTAAAATGAACGCAGCCCATACATATATTTATACATAATTACATATCATATGTCATGACCTACATGTACGTACACACTTTTTTTTTTGTAAGGTTCACCTATATGCTCATTATTGATTTTTCCTTGTTAATGGTGTTTTTGGTATTTGATTATACTATTGAAAACCATTTCTGGTGAACTATAGTCATCGTTCCATGTTTTTGAGAGTATGATATTATTCAAATATTGTTGAGGTAGAACTTTGACAGACCAATGTAAGCTTTACTAGTATAAAACGCTTCTCCATGATGTTGCTTCTGATCCCATATCTTTGAAGTTGCTTTTTTCGATAAACTTTAGTACCGGTAAAAGCATGGTGATAACTTGAGCAATCAGCTTAAAAAAATAAGAACTCCAGAAGAAATTGATGTGTGAAAAACGTGAGGGTAGTTTGGTAATTTCCTGATCATGTGTCGTGCACACGCATTTTATGGATAAAAGTGGTACAAAACCAGAATCAGTAGGAACATAAATGTAATAAAAAAAGTCTAGGGACCTAATATAATTTCCAACATAAAATAGGGAGGGAAAAGTGTAATCTTCTATATTCTTTTATGTGGTTTAATTACATCTTAATTTTTGGGGGTGTTGTTATAAATTATAGGCAATGGTGATCATTCGGTTCCGGAAGGAGAAGGAAATAATCATGCTGAAAGCCACAAACCTAGTGATACGGGTACCCCAAAGTTCCACCATAAAGTTGACTGGAGAGAGTTTAGAGCCATTCTCATTGACAATAAACAGGTAATATCTCTCTTAATTGCATTCTATTTTCTTTAGGTAAAAAAATACCTAAGATGAGTAGAGGTGGCAAAATGGGCAGGTTGGATAACGGGTCAAAATGAAGTGGAGTTGAAACGGGTGATTTGGGCTCGGTTGTGACCCACATAGGCTTGTAAACGAACCGAACGATGTTCGTTCATTTAACTTTAACCGAACACGAACATGAACATATAATCGAACAAATTTTTTTGTTCATGTTCATTTATTAAGAAAATAGGTATGTTCGTTCATGTTTATTCGTTTAAAACCTAAACGTACAGCTCACGAACGTAAACAAACACTAACAAACTTAAACGAACATAATTGAACAAACATAAACGAACACAAATGAACATAACTGAACAAACATAAACGAACATAAATAAACGAACATAAATGAACAACCATAAATGTACGTTCATAAACATAAATGAACGAACAAAACATGTGTTCATGTTCATTCATTTAATTAAATGAACAGAAGTTTTTGTTCGTGTTCGTTCGTGTATTTAAATAAACGAACATAAACGAACTTCCCGTCGAACAATTCACGAACGGTTCATGAGCGTTTTGTTCATTTATAAGCCTAGACACACATACACTTTTGTCCATCTTTTGTAAATAGTTAACACTTCAATTATGATTACAAAAATAATATCACTTCGATAATTATCTTTGTGAATAAAAGAATTACTCATTTAAAATGGACGGTTTTGAATCACTCCCCTTTTAGCTAAGTTTTTTTTATTTGACCTGTTTGAGATAAAAAACAACCCACGCATGTGGATTCATTTATAAGTAAACGTGTCGTAATAGCTTTCTCAAATAACTTATTAACAAGTTTTTACAAATATGTTCCTATAATAACTAAGGTGTGTTGAACCGCGTTCAAATAACTAATATGTTGGGTATGCTATGTAGTTACTTCTTAACAAACAAGATGAAGGGGCGGTCCAAGAGCCCAAAAGTCTAGGGTCAAAATGGGCCCATCCCTTGACCTCTCCCGAGACAGGCTGTGTCCTCGTTGCAACCGAAAAGCTCGACGGGGTTCAAACATTCGAAAGATCAGTCGTCTTCCTACTGGGCTCGGGAACCCGACACCCCCAAGAAGGCCCGTTTGGAGTAATAATAAACCGACCCCTCAACAAAAAGATCAAAAACATGAAACCCACAAATCTTCATTTAGCCACCACGTTTTCCGACTGTCAGTTGCATTTTGGCGGGCCCCTTGAGGCAAGCATATTTTTATTAAAAACAAAAGGGAAAGAAAGCTTTCTTGATTTCGAAGAAGTTGTTCCTGGTTTATGCTTCGGTTCCCGAAACAGTTTGGATCAAGCTTCTGCGTTAGTGAAGTCCGGGGTTTTGAAACCGCAAGATTTTCGGTTTTTTGTTGGGTATGCGGGATGGCAGCTTGATCAGCTTAGAGAAGAGATTGAAGCCGGTTTTTGGCACGTGGCAGCTTGTAGTTCAAATTTGATTTTCGGTAGGATACAAAGTTCGTCGTCGGAGGGTTTGTGGGAAGAGATTTTGCAGCTTATGGGCGGGAGTTACGCGGAGCTGAGCCGTAAGCCGAAGCGAGATATATAGTTTTTGTTTTGAAGTTATTTGAGTTAAAATAAATGGGAGTATCTAAGGTTAAAGTTTACTGTTTTATAAATATTATAAATATTACAAGTAGTCTTTAAGTTGTACAGAATTGACAAAGTAGAAACTTGCTCTTTACCATGTAAATGAACCTTATGGTATGTGTAGTTATAACTTAGAGGGAGCTTCTTCAAATGCGTAATAAGAACGAAAGAGGGTACGTTTGGTTCCCGTGTACGGGTGTGTTCAAATGAGAATCATCAGATAATTCGGAAGCAAAGGAACGACTTTTTGGTCTTTGATTATGGAGTGGTTGCCGGTTGGGATGAAGATGATGATCATGATTCAAGGGCGCAAAGCGGTTAACTTGGTTCCTAGTTATTTAACGGTTCGCATTTAAACTCCTATGAGTGTGTGTATAGGGAGGATGTTAGCGAAACGCAAAGAATTAAAGAACAAAAAAAACCACTTTTTAACCATTGAGACGTGTAGGTTCCCGAAAGCCAAGGCGTGAGACGGGAGCCTCACATACATTAGGTGTTGCTCTATGTGCAACCAAATAAGCTTGATGCACAACCGAAAGTTACATCTCTCTTATCTCTTTTACACATTAACTTTCTTCATGAGGTATTACATTCATAATCTCTTCATCCTTTTGGTCGTTCTTACATATCAGCCTACCGTAGGTCATTATTTTCTGAATTTCATAGTAGCGCTCTAATTTTGACCCGCATGTGCAAGACGCGCCACGTTTAGACAAAACTTTTCAAAACCAATATGACTGTGATCCGAGACAATTATGTCTCTTGTCCGTCAATCGCGACCATTCCCTCGGAAACACTTTATACTATTTAACCAAAGTACCAAACAGACTTATAAAATGGATTGCATACACCCTTGTTTGTATACTTTATCCAATGGGTCAAGTTTGAAACACAGTGTGACTAGAATTTAGAGTTTAAAATTATCAGGATAAACAATGACCAGATAATTCTACAAAAAAATGTTATATTTTCTTTAATTAGGAAACGCCATTAACCTGTTCCTATTACACAGGCAGTTCATTTCAACTGCAAAGCCGCCGACTCTCATTGTCAAATGTGATTCAATATCTGTACTTTACGACGGTATGCTGCTCCTTATGTGGTTTTAGGTGATCCCGTCGTGAATGCCACATCATCAACCCTTTAATATCTTCACTCGATTTCGCTTCATGTGTTATTGCAGCAAGCCAGCAACAACGCTTCTCACTTCAGGCTCAAACATCATCATTTGACTTCCAGTTAGCATCAGATCACAACAAATTGTCATGCCAGTCTACCTTTGGCCTTCTCTGCGCGTGCTTTCCTAACTGCTGCTTGGATATGTCTTTCGTGTGCTTTAAGCATGTCTTCTGTATTTCCTCCTGGACGAATCAACGGTCCAGAATAAACCCTGCTTATCTTCTTTGCGTGGCTCTGACAAATGACACACACTTTTGTAAAATGCTCAACTTACTTATGAAGGAGTCGAATTGGAATATATGTTTAATCTCAGATGGGTTAAGTTTTTTTTAATTTTTTAATTTTTATAAAATGACCACAATAGTATCAAGATTACCAAGGTGTTTTTGCTGTGCCCATTATTGTGCTTGGTGGATTCTTGTGCCGGATGCATGTTGGTCATTGGTCTTTTTTGTGCAGGATCCATGTTTAAAAGTACCATCCTTAAACTTGTGCCAATCGCGTCGTCTTTTAGGTTATTAGTCAATGTTCCTAAAGCACTTTGGTGGATCTCAGAGTTATAATACGCGAATCTGAGCCTAGCTATTCCATTCGCCTCTCGTTTTCTCACAGTCAACGGTCCCTGAAATGAATAAAATGGCCATTATCAAGACAATAGATTTCAAGAAAACAAAGTGGCAATTTTGGCCCATTTAGTTTAAATGTAGGGGTGACACTCGTGTTGGGTTGATGCGTTGTAACCCAAACACGACCTGTTTAACAGGGTTCGGGTTGGCGGTTTAGGGGCAACAATCACCTTAGACCTTACCCCAACACAGTTAAAATCGTGTAACCCAAACGCGACATATTCAACTCATTTATCTAAATGAGTCAAACGGCGGGTTGCATAACGTTTATAATCGAGTTGCAAAATGTTTTAAACGGGTTAAAGTAAATGAGTTGACGGGTTGACCTATTTAATTTAACGGGTTAAACAGGTCAACCCGACTCAAGTTGTGAGAATAGAGAAAGGTACCTGTGCTTTAGATTGTGCTTTCAATTCTCCAGCACCTATCCTAACAGAATCAGGCACATGTCCTTTCATAGCTTCGGCTTTCCGCCTATAAACAATGATGATAACATCAGAATAAAGCCACAAAGATGGTGTTTTCCTAGTAGGTAATGAAAAACAGTTTTTTTCGTCGAAAAACAAGGAGAGTTTTGGTCGTTTTATGTCCGGCTAATGAATATAATGTACCTTCTAGCTTCCTCTTCTCGTTGTCTAGCGTCAAACTCTTTACTTGGAGGATATACTGGTAAGTCAGATGGATCACAAGGAAGAGGTTCTGTTGTGAAAAACTGGGACATAACAAAATTTCATTTATTAGTACTATATAGACAATAATGACAAAAAATAATATTATCTTTATAAATATTTTCATAGTATCTTATCCCCACTTTTATCACTAAAAATGGCCATTCATTCCTTACCCTACACATCCCACTTTGGGTCAGGTCATGATCCGTGTGGTTTGGTCGCGGGTCAAATCATTAGCCGATTTGATCCAAATCTAACAGACGGGCAAACCCTGGAGAGCAACGGTAAGGTTGCTGTCATGTGACATAGAGGTCACAAATTTGAGTCGCAGAAAAAACCTCTTGCTGAAATGCAGGGTAAGGATGCGTACATCAGGCCCAAGTTGGCCTGACGCCCACTGGGCCCCACGCATGAGGGAGCATTTGTGCACCGGGTTTGCCCTTTTTTTATTCAATTCTGACACGCCTACTAACAAATTGGTACATGGGACTTGCTAGTGGAGTTTAGTTAAAGTTATATACCTCGCTAGCGAGTGCAGAAGTTGCAGTCCCACGTGCATCTGGTTCGATTGCAAGTAGGGTATCTAAAAGGGCCAAAGCAGAAGGAGGCAAGTGTTGTTGGAATGTCTCAATAATACGACGGTTATACGGTTTTTGAGGTTTAAAACTAGTTGCATGAGGTAACTTTGATACTTCCCAATATTCTTCTGAAGGTGATCCACAAAGCTTGAAGATCTTGTGTATTTGCTCCACCTAAGATTCATGTTTATTATTAGTTTAAACAAATAGCAAATAAAATTGTAACACTTCAAAAGGCAAAACAATTTTAACATAAATATTAGAAGCAAGAGTCTAGAATACATGCATTGTAAGCTAATGAAGTAGGGGACAATATGGTTCACATTTTCTTTATAAAACTATGTCTATGTGGACTCTTACCAAAATTTGTTTATAAGTAAATGGGTCGAGATTTCCACATGTGGTTATACATTTTATACGGATACACGATAGAATATAAAAGTAATAAATGCATAACATACCTCGGTCCTTCCTGGCATGATTGGCCTTCCCAAAAAGAGCTCCGCAAGGATGCAGCCCACACTCCACATATCGATGGAAACACCATATGAGGTTGAACCAAATAGAAGTTCGGGTGCTCTATACCATAAAGTTACTACCCGACTAGTCAATGGTTCTTTTTGACCCGGTTCAAACCGTGCAGCCAGACCAAAATCTCCTATCTTGAGAACTCCATCGTTGTCGACTAAAATATTTGAACCCTTGAGGTCACGATGCAGAATACCACGAGAATGACAGTGCTCCAATCCACGAAGAAATTGTTGCATATAACATTTAATCTACGAATAAAATAAAATCATTAAAACAAACAGAAGAACCTATAGATTTATATCATATTATGAAAAAGAGGATACAAAACCTGTGGCAGTGTGAACTTCTTGCCTTTCTGAGAATGTAAAAGCCCGACAAGATCATGCTCCATATAATCGAAAACAAGATATAAGCTGCCTGAATACTTTGAAGTAACCAAAGCCTGAAGCTTCATACAATTTGGGTGGTCTAATCTGCGCAATATTTGAATCTCTCGGGCCATAAAACGGACACTTTCTGGTTCCATATTAACAAAGCGCACTTTCTTTACGGCAACAATCCTATCATTTTGCAGATCTCGGGCTTTGTAAACACTACTATATGTGCCTTGGCCAATCTGTAGTGAGAAAAATATCATACATAAACTTATGTTATACATAAAATAACAAACACCTAACAAGAATGATGCAAGATTATTAAATAACTATGAGACAATAAGTACTAACTTTGTCAAGCATCTCATACGAGTCAGCACTGCGGGGAACCCAACCTTGTACAGCATCCGAAGCAACTGCAGTTAACCACGATGGCCATCCTGCCGCCTTTTGTGCAGCTTGAGTCCCACCAACTATGCTTTTAATCTTTTGCATCCTTTTCGAACCAAGTATCCTTTCAGATATCGATTGTTTACAATTATCTTTCTGCTTCTCATTACCATGTTGTGACACGTCTTTGTTCATAGGATCCGCCACCTGCACACCATCAAACTTGCCCTCTTCTTCCTTATCATTTCTTCTTGATCTTGAGCATATCCCACCCATTTTGCTCGATTTTAAAACCGTTACAAGGGTTTATCTCAATCAGATCAATCCTCAATTGCGCAAAACCTCCACGCCACTCAAATTATTCGACGCGTAACTTTCATGATGATCGTTAATTTCAGCTCTTTCGGGGAAAACAAAATGCAAGAAATTCTTCAAGCATTTAATTTTCCCACAATCCTACAATCCCAAACTTTTTAACCCGAAAATAACGCGTGTTTTTCTATTAAATAAAAAAATTCAACGTCAAATATATTAAAATTTAGACCCAAATTTTGAAGTTTTGGTGTAACAATCAACACACAATATTCAAATTATTCATATATGTGCTACAATGAACAAAACACATCAATCAAAACACAATGTAATCGACAAAAACTGGACAAAACCTAATAAATCTAATCAATAGCAGAAATAATAATAGGTAATGATCAGAACCCTAGACCAGAAATCATGCATCCAGAAGATCCAAAATTCAATTAAAATTCCACACAAATTGGATCAAGTAAATTTGTGTGAAAATAATATTGTTTGAAAAATGTGATGCATGGATTTCTGGTCTTTTCTGTATGGTAACCTAGAAGATAATAATTTGGAGATTTCAAACAATTTCCCCTCTAATTTTTTGCTTTAATTGTTTTTTTGAATTTTATACCTAATTTGAGGAAGCAATTTTGTGAGTCCAAAAATGGAAAACATATATATAAATTAGTACAAACATGTTATATGATATTGATATATTATGTATGATAATGATTATTAGAGTTAAGCAAGGCCGTCTCCGAAAATGATAAAAAAAATTTGGGTCCCGTGCGAGACAAAAACTTTGGGCCCCCATCCTATGATATAAACTCATTAATCGTATATAAAAAACCACAATACTTAAGCGAATCGTGAGGCTTTTTTAGCATTTTTGAAAGTAAAGTTCTAGATCAAGTATTTATAATCCATGCCGATTCTTCTCTATATTTCAATGTATCATAATTATCCATGTTCATAAAGCGAATGCTAGCATCGATTAAAAACAATAAATCCTAGTTTTATGTTACAAATAAATTAATACGCATAACGTTAGTTTCAACTCTCTCCGGATAAGCAAAAATAACTAACACTTAAATCTTTGAGCAAAAAGAATTGTAATATGTGTTAACATATCCAAATTAATTTGGCAACACGAACCTTTTCATACAAAAAAAATAAAAATAAAAAAATAAAAAAAAATAAATCTAGCTAGATATTGAGTTCTTCTAAGTTTATATTGTAGATGGTTAAATGAGAAATTAAAAACTTACAAATTTAAACAAGAAAACATGTAAAGTTTATTATGTAAATGGTTAAATGAGAAGAAAAAAATTGAAGGTTAAAAATTTATTGAGTCCCAAAATTAAATGTGACTATATGGGCCTTTCCCCTTATTTTATAACCAGCCTTGAGACCAAAACATAATAAAATTACATAAAGAAAATAAGAAAAGAAAAAGGACCAAAATGGGATTCGAACCCGGCATAACGGATCACTAAACAGGTGCGCATCCATTGAGCCCAAGATGAATTTGTTTATGCTTTTCTCCACTTTATATATATAACAGTTTTGGGCCTCTAGATGTTTTGGACCCTCTAGATATTTTGGGCCCTGTGCGGTGGCACCTCCCGCACATGCCCAAAACCGGCCCTGGAGTTGAGATCCTGTACAAACAGTGCTAACTAACTGTAAGAACCGTAAAAAGCCATTAATAGTTTAAATCAAGGGTTCGTATTGATTACAAATAAAACCTCTATAATTAAAAACTAATACTATCAAGTTATGGGTATTTTAGTCATTTAACCATTCCCCATTAAATACTAATTCCACCAAGTTTTTTAAACTAAAATAACTTTTATATACTTCATTATTTTTGAAAAATAAATTATACCATAAAATCAAGTGTTTTTTTATCTTTAATATGAGTACCATATTACTATACTTTTTTATTAATAAAAGGTGACTTTTAAAAAAGTTACAAAAAAGTGTTTTATAATTGTCCTATGTAGTTGGAACGTGCTAATATAAAAAATGTATAGTGCTGATTTTAAATCTATACTTAAGTTCTTATTTTGTTGTGTAATTCTTTGGTGTTGCTAGTTTTTTTTTCTTTTGTGTTGTTATTGGGAGCCTATTTGGAATAAACTTGTTTTCTACTAGTCATGTCCTTGGAGGTCGCCGGTTCGATCCCCGGGAGGTGCAACGGGGGGTGGGACGTCCCAATGATGGACCTTATCCTACCGAGGCATGGTGCGGTCTTGAGGGCAACCCGGTTTTACCCAGCTGTTACCCCAGCGAGTGTCTCGTGTGGGGGCAGTATGGTTTCCGGGCGGAAGTCAGCTTGCGCGGCGGCCGGGGCCCGATCGAACATCGCGTCCGAGAGTGTGGGGCTGACGGGGGAGTGTCTTTGACATGAACCCGGCGACCAATAGGTCAAGTACATAGAAAGTCGCCTTCCAAAAAAAACTTACAAAATTAAAACAAAAACATGAAATCATGCTGGTATGTAAGAGTATGTGTTGTTTATAAAATAAAAAAATGAAATTGTGCTACTTATGTAATAGTATCTATTGTTTACAAAATTAACAAAACATGAAATTGTGTTGATTAATTAATGTTTGATTACAGTGTTATGTTGATTACGGGATGTGCTGACGACGGTGTTACCGTGCTAATTAAGATGATGATGTTGACGATATGCTTATTACTGTGTTGACGATGATGCTAATTACGGTGCTATTGATGATGCTGATTACAGTGTTGCTGATGATGCTGATTACGGTGCTGATTCGATGATGAATAATAGATTAGGAAATTAGGATTTGAATTAATCTTGCATGAAACTAGGGATAATTTAATTATTGTTTTTAATTAGATATAAATAAAAGGGTATAAAAGTCTAAAATACCCTTAAATCAATTTTTTAACTGAGGACACATGTCATTACACTATTGGTTCTTACAGTTTGTACAAAGATATTTTGTTGTATATGATCCTATACTATGATTATTATTATCTATACTATATAATAAAAGAAACCATTTTTGGGACACTTGTCATCATATTAGACCATGTCTTATGGATAATTATTATTTTAGTTTAATTTCTTCTAATTAATTATAGATAATTCTCCTACTAAATATTATTTAGTTTGATTATTACTTTTATATTTATCTATTTACTTCAAATTCAAACTTAGTTATCTAATTTGATATTAGAGTAAATTACGATTTTGGCCCCTGTGGTTATATCACTTTTACTCTTTTAGCTCAAAAATGATTTTTTTAACATCTGAGCCCTCAACGTCTTTTTTTTCTAACCCCTTTGGACCTCAACGTATTTTTTTCTCGCCCTTTTGGCCCCTAAAAGTAAATGGATTGGGTTAGTGTTAGGGGCCAAAAGGGTTAGAAAAAAAGACGTTGGGGCCCAGATGTTAAAAGATTCATTTTTTTAGCTAAAAGGGTAAAAGTGATATAACCACAGGGGCCAAAATCGTAATTTACTCTTGATATTAACTATATATTTAAACGTTTTGTTTAGTTTGGTATCAAATAGATTTTACGTAACTCAAAATAAAATTAACTAATATTATTTATCATTTCTACATTTATAAGTTTTAAATAAGGGTTAAATTTATTAAGACTTCGTTACATTTGCAAGTTTTAAATAAAGAGTTAAATTTATTAAGACTTCGTTAACAAATTCTACTACAATAGAATAATCTATTTATATCAATCTAAATATATATCTATACTATACTAAATAATAAAACATTAATGTGGGACACATATCTTTCATTGTAAGCATTTATTTTATGATTTTCTCACATCACTTCCAAACTTATCTTATATTAATTAAAAAAATAAATGAATAATGAGTTATATAAAATTCATTTATTCGACCCGTGTAATACACGGGGTTATAACCTAGTATGGTATATGGAAATTAACATTGAAAATTGTTGATAAAAATAGATTAATGATTACAGAAAAATGTGGTATATTTGGTTTGGAAATTGAAGGTATTGAAGAAGTGTTCAAATGAAGACCTAGAAAAACGGTTGGCCAGATGTGAGAAGGTTTTTAAATAGCGGGAAGTATAACGATTTTGTAAATATATATATTTTTTTTTATAAATTTGGGGGTTTGGTGCTTTCGTTATGAGTATTGTCATGTTTTAGTCCTTGTAGTTAGGAAAATTGTTAAAAATATGTATATCTATCTTTTTCTTTCTACTATTGTTGTGTTTTCTCTTGGGTGATCATGTTAAACATAAAGAGCTTGTTGGTTATTAGAAAATGGAGAGGGCTTAATTTATTTAAAGAAAAGCTTGAGACTCTTTTCACAGTTTGTGATACGACCCGTCATAAGGTATTACTTGATATGAAATTAAGCGGGTTGGTGTGTGGGTCATAAACGGGTTGACATGCTAATAACACGATTATTACAAACGTGTCTAAATAGGTTTAACTCGCTAATTAGCCTATTTGTGACATGCACATAGGTCGATTAGACTCGTTTATCAAAGCGTCATAGTTTCACAAAGTAGACAATAGGTGGATTTTATAAGTAGATTTTAGAGAGAAGTGTGTTGTCGTTTAAGATAACGTCATAACTTCATGAATAATTAAGTATGTATTGTAATTTTGGTAACATTTATTTTGTCATATTAGCAGGTGTGTTATATTTGTTTAGTGAATTGTTAAAACATTTTTGTTAGTTTGTGTTATTCATGTTATTGAACTGATTACCTTTAATTGTTCCAAAGGTGTTATGTCGTGTAACTTATTAAACATGCATGTTTTAGTGTTTTTACTATTAGAAGTTTAGCAAAACATGTCGTGCTCGAATTTACAAATTGTGTTAAACATGTCATGAGATCCGATATTTAAATAGTTGTCTTGTTAACTTATTTTTATACCATGAAAAAATAGGTGGATAACTAAAACAACTATTTAATCAGAAAAAATCTGTTTTTATACATAGCTATATAGTACCTAGCTTGCTGCTAAGTTCTTTATTTTAATGTATTATTTTTTTGGGTGTTACAGTTATTTTCTTTAATTATTTAACTATTATAATTACCATTAATTTTCAGTTATAACTTATTTGATAAGATTTTTATAAAATTTCAAGTATTATATTATGAAGTGATTGGTTTTATCTTCTTTTACATACAAATTTTACTCAAATTCTATTTCTGAATAATAATATTCAAGTTATCGATTTCTAAATAATAATGTACAAGTTATCAAATTACCAATGTACATGTTATCAAAGTTGTATCACCATTTATTTATTTATCAAAGTTTTTTTTCTTTTGGTATTGTAGCAGGCTATTTCAATTGCTAATGCCCGGCCAAACAACATTAATATTAGTACGGGTATTATTTTTTTACTGGTCTATGTAAAACAGATGTGGGTACCCTCTTTTTTTTTTTGAACGGCAAATTTGGATCACTGACGGTCACTGGAGTATCATCGTGCCACCAGCAGAACCACCCGATCATATCCATCTCCACTAGGCAATAATGCCTATACACCAATTCAGGAGGAAACCCAATAAATCTGAGAAAACCCCCTTTGTAGGAATCGAACCCATGACCTAATGCTCATAAGCGTAACCGTATATTTTCCAATTACTATATCAATCGAAACCCACAACCAAACTAACTAGTTTACACCAAATCACCCCCACCAATTTATGTGATTTACTCGAACACCATATATCCATCCATTCATCAACAACAACCTGAGAACTAAACACGTGTTCCTCTCCAGCTGCATGCCGACAACTCACCACCACCATCATCAACCAGTAGTAGCAGAACAGAAACCCTTTTGTCTTCGTCCTCATCACTCGATCGCCGCTTCAATCATCATATATGATGATATACCCACCCTGCCACCCATCAGTTAACTCTATCTATCTTCCTCTTCTCTATCATAGATCAGCTAGCTTCATTTGTTGTATGTCGATGATGATGGATAGCATCAACTCCGTCCTCAATTGGGTTGTACCACCGGCGAGTCTGGTGATGCTAGCTCTTTCATGGCCCACGCTTACTTTCATCAACACATGTGAAAACATTTACTATTCCTTCTTTGTTGATGATATCGCCAACAAAGTTGTTGTCGTCACCGGCGCTTCTTCTGGAATCGGCGAGGTTCGGTTTTAACGGTTATATGATTTACACTTCAGTTTACGTTTTGGAACTTGGAACCAACCGTTTAATGAATAATCTTTATGAGTTTTGTATATTTAATACAAAATTATATTGGCAAATTTTATTTAAATAATCCCAACTTTCTCAATTTTGTCGATAATAATCCCAACTCAGTTATTTGCTGATCATAATCAGAACTGATCCACTTTTGGCCGATAATAGCCCGCTGTTAAAAATAGCTTAACAGATTTAAGTTTTTTTTTTTCTAAATTACAAATCGATGTTTTATAGATTTTAATCAGAACGAGGATACGAGTCGATTTATGTAAAACTTACATCAAAACGGTGCTAGAAACGGCTTGATTTTTGTTAATTGGAAGTATAAACACCCGAATTGAAGCATTGTTTTCGTCGTTTGTGGGCAATATTTCAAGGTAAATTTTACATCAATCAACTCGTATCTTCGTTCTAATCAAAAGCCCTAAAACATCGGTTTGTAATTCGGAAAAAAACTTAACTCCGTTAGTCTATTTTTAACGCAGACTATTATCGGCTAAAAGTGGTCCAGTTCAGATTATTATCGGCAAATAACTGAGTTGAGATTATTATCGGCAAAATTGAGAAAGTTGAGAAAGTTGGGATTATTTAAATCGAATTTGGCAATGTATAATGAATAATCTTTATGAGTTTTGTATATAAATACAAAATTATATTTTAAAACAACTTTTTTTTTTGTCAAAAATCATAAAACTACTAACATCTGCTGGTTTGACAGACCCAACAAACCTGTCGGGAACTGACCGAACCGTCCAAACCGAGGAAATCCGGCCGGTTTGGAATATTTATGGTTCGGTTGGACGGGTTTGATGGTTTACTGGTCTGGAAATGGGAACCGGCTGTGTAAACTAGATAAAGTTATATGTATATATTATTTCTGTTGTTTTAAGTATATAAAGTTACATGTATATATTATATTGATTAATAATCTTTATAATGTTCTTTTTAATTTAATACAAGGTTATGATCTTAGATAAATTTTTTTTAAACTGGTAAAATTGAACCGTCAAGCGGTAGAATTTTATTGAAAATCGACCTCTTGGTTGTTGGTTGGTATGTGGCTATTTGTCCGATAAATTGTTTGGATTATGAAGAATAATTTTTGACAGCAAATTGCGTACGAATATGCGAAGAGAGGAGCAAATCTTGTGTTGGTGGCTCGGAGAGATCAAAGATTGCGTGGGATCAGTGAGAATGCTAGACGATTGGGTGCACCAAATGTGTTGAGAATGGCGGCGGATGTTGTCAAAGAAGAAGATTGTAGGAGATTCATCAACGAGACGATAAGTGCTTTTGGAAGAGGTAATGTGGTTCTTTTCATTGAACATGAAACTGGTTATATATGATTCAGAGTTGCAACAATCGACAAAAATTAATCAAGTTGTTATACCTAACTTCTTGTCATCAAACAGGTTGTGTTTGCGTTAATATGTTTAACACGCTCAATAAATTGGCGCGTTCATTGTAAACATGTTAATTAAATAGGTCGATATACCAACAATTTATGACCCTTTAAGTTATAACCCACTTATTACAACTCGTTCAACTGTTACACCGTTAAAATATTGCTAGAACATGATTGCAAACTGTTGAACTCGTTTTGATAAATAGGTATGTTTGATTTATTTGACATGGATAATAAATGGGTTGTGTTCGGGTTCAAGGATTTAGCGGCAACCCTCACACGATTAATGCCCTAGGTTAGATACACAAATTTACTTTAGAAATTAGCTTTGGATAGTTAGTCCGATATTGGTAATAATAAAAATGACCACCCTAAGGATTTAAAAGAAAATTTACATGTTTACCCTTTTTATACACGAATTCGAATTAAAATGCATAATGTGCATACCACGGGCATGTAGTTACTCTTTATAATCCAAATCTGTTTAAGCACTCACAAGGCTTAACGTCTAAGACCATCACTAATGATTAATGCCCCTAAAACTACTTGGTGTGTGTGTGTGTGGGGGGGGGGGGGGGGGGGATTCACCTTGGGTGTTGGCAATGGCAAGATCTTCATGGGCGTTGTCCCTCTTCCCTACTCACACCACTTGACTTTTTGCCCCTTTGCCTTTGACCCACCCCTTCCATTGTGGAGGGCAAAGCCCCCAATGTCTACATGACG
Organism: Helianthus tuberosus; assembly: GCA_030545235.1. Lineage (NCBI taxonomy): Eukaryota > Viridiplantae > Streptophyta > Magnoliopsida > Asterales > Asteraceae > Helianthus > Helianthus tuberosus. The sequence continues at coordinate 180,421,699 of CM060370.1, read as the reverse complement.
CCTACGTGGCAGGGCTTTGCCCCCTTTCCCTTGCCCACCAAACCGTGTAGTCTAAGAGGCATTTTCCGCCACATCATCATCATCGTAACACCCATTCAATAAATGAGTCATGGTTAACGTCCCTTAGGCCGGAGGGTGTGGAGGGCGCCACCCCTGCCACCTCACCTCCGATAGCGCCGGAGGGGCGCCACCACCCATACCCAGCCAATTAAAAGGGGGCGCCATGGTTCATCCGCCACCGTGGTAACGAGGAAGAAGGTGTGTGCAGGTGGGGCCCACATCATTTCATCCAATAAAGTCTTTTTTTTTTTAATTTTGTTTAATAGGAGGCTTTATACCATACCATACAAGTTAAAGGGGCTTTATTCCATGACGTGGCGTTGACGTGGATCTGACGTGGCGTGATAAATCCCCTAGGGGCTTTATCCCACACCCTCCAGCCTTAATGTCTTTTCAATCATTATTTTCCAATTTTTTTCTCTTCATTTTTCGTTGTTCTAGAAAAATGCCCCTTCCTCTTCATGCCCCTATAGCCACTTAACGCCCCAATAATGCCCGTTACACATGGTCTAGATCACTTTTTCGTTTACTCCATGTTTTTATTATTGTTTGTTACATTGTTTTTATTACTCAATATTACATAAGAACATAACACTTTATAAAGTAGAGTTTAAGCGCAAGCTCTTAAGGTTGTTTGGTTTATAAAATCCATTAGAATTAGAAAATGAATTTCGAGGGATAAGATAGACAATAAAGTAAAACAGAATTGGAATAAATTATTTTTCGACTTTGAATGTAATATGAACCTTGTATATTCTCAATGAAAATGCCGATGTCATGTTGGAATGTTATAAGTTCGAATTATTATTCTAATTATATATATTGCGTTTTGTGCAGTCGACCATCTAGTAAACACGACAAGCTTAGGGCATACCTTCTATTTTGAGGAAGCAAACGACGCATCCGTGTTCCCTATGTTAATGGTATATAATTTGAACTCAAAAGGGCTTCAGGGCTTTTAATCAATGGAGTCTGTACAATTTATTTTTGTTACATTTCAGGATATCAATTTTTGGGGGAACGTATATCCTACTTATGTGGCTCTACCGTACCTAAGACAGAGTCATGGCCGGATCGTAGTTAATGCTGCAGTCGAGAACTGGTTACCTCTCCCTAGGATGAGCTTATATTCTGTGAGTTAGGGTTGGGTGACACGTCAAAGCGGTTGATTTTTTTTTATAAAAATCAAAATGGATTGACCAGAAACACTGTTTGTCCTACATTTATGTGTTAATTATGATCACATAAATAGATAATCCAATTCATAAATAGAGTGTAGGTAACTTTAAACGCATTTGACAAGTTTATATTGCCATCTTGCCTGCCTTCTTTGATCTTATGCATTTGACCTTTTAAAAATGAACGTAATAAAAAATGATCCATTTAGTTAATGACCACCTCTAGAAACAATCTTTTATTTCTTGTATGGTCCTTGTACATTGATACTTATAATATATAATATATTCTGGCCAGGCAGCCAAAGCCGCTCTAGTGAACTTCTATGAGACGTTGAGGTATGAATTGAACGGAGAAGTTGGAATCACAATTGCTACACATGGTTGGATTGGAACCGAGATGACCCATGGGAAATTCATGCTAGAAGAAGGTGCAGAGATGCAGTGGAAGGAAGAAAGAGAAGTAAGTTTGTCGAGATTCCATTTTGTGTTTTCAAATGCTAGTAGATGTGACACTCGTGTTATTTAACCATCCTTTTACAAGTCTTCAAAGTAGATGTGGCAATTTCAGTCTAGTTACTAAAATAAGTTCATTTCGGTTTCATTTCCCTTGACAAGTTGAACAATAAAAAAAAAAAATTAACTAAGATTGCGCACAATTCAATCATCTTCAACACATGAATTAGCAGTAAAAATTAGCATATCAACAAAAAAATGTTAGTTGAAACCAGGGGCGGACCTAGGTTATAGGCTGGGTGGGCGGCCGCACCCTTTCAAAAAATAAATTAGTGTATTTTATAGGCAAAAATCCTGACCGCGCCCCTTGAAATGTTGGTTAAGACTCACTTTCGCTCACCCAGTAAATAATTTCTGGGTCCGTCAATGTTTGAAACTAAAATTTTACCTATTTTTACATGTTATCACTCTTGAACTAGTGCTTACATCGTGTTTGTTCCTTATGAATCATGATACCAAGGTACAAGCTTCGGGTAGTCCGGTGGAAGAGTTTGCAAAACTGATTGTATCAGAGGCCGTTCGAGGAAGTGCAAATGTGAAGTTCCCGAGCTGGTACAACGTGTTTCTTTTGTACAAGGCGTTTGCACCTGACGTGCTGACGTGGACATTCCGCTTGCTTCTATCGCCACAAGGCAAGAGGACAACTTCTTTCATTGGTACAGGATCAAGACCTCTTTTAGAAGCCCCGTCTCCACCAAATCGACGTACCGTGGTTGCACACATCTCTCCTCGAATCCAGCTTGTTGAATGAAGATGAATCATCTACAATCTACATTTTCAATTTGTTTATGTTGTTAATAATGTTTTATAAAGAATGGACTTGAATAATATTTGATGGTTTGAGTTGTTTGAACAAAAACTGTAGGTATTGTTAAAAACTGGGGTGTAAACTTTTATATATGTTTGTATTTACAGTTTTTTATATAAGTTTTAAAAAAAGTATGTTCTATTTATATAAATAACAAATATGTTTTATGTTATATACTATAATTTAAAAATAAAGAATTATTTTTTACAGTTTAAACATAACTTGTTTATATATTTTGTATTTTTTTTTTCTAAAATTGCGATTTTAGAGTATTAAAAATTACAATTAAAAGATAAAATAAAAATTTTAGGTTAACACCTAATGTGTCCGGGTGGTTAAATGGTGCACTCTAAGATCAAAAGACCTAAAAAGAGTTTAAATCTTGCAAGTAATTTTTGTTTCGTGTCGTGTTCAGGTTCATGCACCGATTTACAGATTCATATCGTGTTCGTCAATTCGCGAACACTTTCTATTTAACAATAGAATCCGAAAATTTACACCGACTTCTACATAAGCTAAACGAAGTCGGTGTAACCTTTTCGAGATATAACTGACATAATCGTAAAAAAAGGCAAATTTATAACATATACAATCATCGGTTACATATATATGATTAAAATTAATCAACCACAAACTTGTAAAACTGTCAGAAAACCCAAAAAAGTAACATCAAAGAAGTAACTTGAAGCAAAGAATGTACATCTAGTTGAAGGCATTGGTAGCAGAATATAAAAAGTCCAAGAAGCCTGTTCCCTTGAGGAGCCCTTTACCAGTCAAGAGTTCAAAATCTAACAGCAACAAGAACCCGATTATCGCCGCTTTTCCGTTAATCAACTCGTTGCTTCTTGTGAACCCGAATCCTCCCGACCCCACCTCATCGACCACCATTCTTACCTAACACAACGAAACGAAAAAATTATTAAACGTAACAGATCATGTTCAGATTAATGTTAAAGTAACTATCGCTAACTTTAACGAAATTATTACCTCATCGACGTTGACATTAGTAGCGGTCATACCAGGTCTCGACATTCCACTGAAGACGATTTCTGCAGAGGCATCTGATGGTGCGGATCCTCCAAGACTAATGTAGATATTTTCACCGTCGATTTTCACAGGATAAACGAATAAGTTCCTCAAAGCGGGTGTGAGCGCTCTTAGAACTGGATTCTTTGGAAACCACTCTTTGATTGACCCGTTTCGCAACTCAAATGTGCTATCGGTTGAGGGACACACGATGCAGCCGTCCTGCACAAGATTCATATAATCAGTCATAATTGCGCATCTGTTATAGGGTTATTGTATGGTCATTGGTCATGTAGTTAGTTATGTATAATCAGTTACAGGGGATGTTTGGGATGGAGTTTAATGCACATCCTAACCTATTCTAACACCGTTTGAGAATCATTTGGAGATAGCATATCAATGTACAATAATTAGGGGTGGCAAGTTTCAACACAAACCGAAACATGACAAGAAATTAATCAGATTTTGGGTTGTCATACTGAAACTGTTTAGAAAATGGGTCATGTTCCGGTTTAATTTATTTAACTAAGCATGTCGTATTTAGGTTGACATGTTTAACTGGGGGTGTAAACAAGCCCAGAGGCTCGAGAGCTACTCGTTATCGGCTCGGTTAAAAGCTTGAACGAGCCAGAGCTCGAGCCCAAACAAAAATTTATTTACTTTTTATAATATAATAATAATGATGATAACATTGGCGAGTCGAACTCGAGCCGAGCTTTGGCTCGTTTAAGCGATACTGAAGCGAACTCGAGCCGAGCTCGTTGTTCTCAAAATAGCTCGAGCCGAGTCGAGCCGAGCCGAGCTCGAGCTTTGGTTTCAACTCGCAAGCCGAGCTCGAGCTCAAATAAGTAGGCTCGAACCGAGCCGAGCTCGAGCTTCATAAAAACATGACGAGCCGAGCTCGAGCCCAGTTAAGTTCGGGCTCGTCCCGGCTCGTTTACACCCCTATGTTTAACCCATTTAGTCAAACGAGTCAACCCACTAACCCTTTTGTGACCCTTTTAACCCATTTCTTTTACAACCCAATTAACACATTACCTGTCAACCCGTTTGACACATTTAGATATGGGTTAAACAGGTTATGTTTGGATAGACATGTTGAACCCATTTAGTCAAAAAGGTCGACCAACGAACCTGTTTAACCCATTCTTTTACAATCCACCAACCCAATTATCCATTTACAAATTGATTATCACCCCAACCCGCCAACCCATTTGACACGTTTTGAGAAATACGTTAAATGGGTCGTGTTCGTGATACACAATTTTAACCATGTTCGGGCTAGGGTGGATCTTTTTACATCATTAAAAGAACGGGTCATGGTCGGGTTGAACAATTCAATCCTTCAACCCATCAACCCGACACTATCAACACCCCTAAGAGTAATAACTTGTCACCACATTCAACTTAAAACTACAATTAATATTATTAAACACACAAAAAAACTCATCAATTTCAAATTTAACATAAAAATTTTGGGAAAATTTAAATTACTGAAATCAAACCTGTGTGAGTTTAGCATTGATCAAGCCTTCACTATACGCACCCTCAGCAGGCGATCGATTCTCAATCGCAAACACCTCATCTTTATACCACAACAACAGAATGGTCTCACCATCCTGAATAATCACTCTCCGTTCACCTTTCGGCAGCGCCGACAGCGGCACCACCGGCACCCAGTTGCGCCGGTCTTCACTCACACCGGACGATGACACTTCTGTTGCTTTGCACACAATCTCATTTCTCCGGATTGCAAGAGTTATAGGCTTCGGATGGTAGTTGTGGTAGTGGGTTGGTGGTGTTGGGAGGTTCCGGCGGTGGTGGGGGATGTAGGGGGCGGAGAGGAGGCCGGAGGTGAGCTTGGTGGCGGCCGTGGCGGCCATGGTTGACGATGGTTATGGGTGGTGACGGAGGAATGGAGATAGAATGAGTGATTGTGTATTGGCATGTTATCCAAAAGAGAAAGATTATGGTGGTGCATGGTGGTTATACACGTAGAGAGTTCATGACCACATATAATGGATAATGTTATAGTAGTGGTATTTCTCTTTTGGGTAAATTGTAACCTTAATAAATTAAATATAAATTAGTTTTATGGAACGCCTACGAGACATTAAGCCAAATATTTCTCACCTTCATAATATGTATGTATATATTTCGTTTACTCATACATACTACTTATAACACTATCTCAATAAAAATTACATCGACTTAACCAATTAAAGCTGAATACTATTATAGTTTTGATATAAAAGAAACTAAGACGATTTGAAGACTAATTCAAACATAACAATATATTATAACGATGGCAAAACCGTAATTTTGAATTGGGGGAAAATGTCATTTGCCAGGATCAATGAGCGAGTGCCAGACTGCCTCCCACCAATAAAAATTACACTGAGTCAACCAATTAAAATAAAATAGTATCATAGTTTTGTTAAAAAAAAACCCTGTTTATTAGTTTCAGATCAATCGTCCAGGGTATCATACACTTCTTACGGGGCAGAGTTTCGAGGTTTAGGGCTTTGGGTATTCGAACGGCAGAACGAGAGAGAAAGAGTGTCGATTTTTAAATCGAACAGGTGCAACTAAACTTCTGTTCGCACGGACTGGTCTCCTTCGCACGAAAGGACTTCTTTTCGCACGAATGGACCTTCATCCGCATGAACAGTGTTATGTAAGTCGGTTATCATTTATCTTAGTTCTAAGTTATTTGTCTGCTGATTCTAATGGGCAAATCAGGACCCATGAAATCACAGAAACTTAGTGTCACAATGAGTGCTTAGACGAGATATATATATACTCTAATTCAAATCCGAATCCTCCATTCAACTCCAAGAAACTCACACACCTTCGATTCCCCATTCTCACCAACTCGTCAATTCACGGATAATCGGAAAGCTTTGCGAAACTGTGAGTACATATGACCCTTTTTACTTTTTACACTTTTGGGTTGTAACAACCCGCATCTTTGAAGTCAAAGAACAAGTCAAAGGAAAAAAAAGATTGCTAATTCGATCTGTCATTCCTTGCTTAATTATTGATTGTACTCTTTGACTTGGTAATCAACACTTTAATTATGTTGCTTTAGTTGTATTATGTGGAGTAAATGCAATAATCGTTGTTTAATCGCTAATCTATTTAACGCTATCTCATCCCTATCGCATCGCAGCTTGAATCGCATGTTCTGAATACTGTTTTACGTGTGTGTGTGCTATTATGTGTTACTTGTGCATGTTTATTATATGTTTTGAGGTGTTAATCGCAAACGTAATCGCAACTCTATCGCAACGCAATCTCATCGCGAACTGGGAACGCAAGTTTATTTATGTTGTTGTATGTTAGTTATGTTATTTGTGTAACTATTATTTAAAACTATCGCATCGCTTATTCGACACTCGCTTAAACGCATCGCAACGCTCAACTCATGAAACAAAAGTAGGAAACCAACTCGCACAACCCATCCGATTGAAGGACCATTCGATCGAATGGTCATCCGTCCGGATGACCATCCGATCGGATGGCCATCCGATCGAACCACTCACACCGTCTTTCTTCCTCTCTCACCTCTGACCAGCACGCTCTTGGCGTATTTTCTCTCGATTCCTCGCGATTCTTGTAAGTTTTCATCTCAAATCTTGTACTTCTATCATCTACACACACTTTCTCATCAATTTCACCATCAAATCTTAACTTTTCACCTTGAAATCCATCTGATTTGGGCTGTTCGTTGATGACGTCATCTCGGGTTCATATGAACTCATTCCACCAAGAACAACTCATATCTAAAGGATTTCTACAATGTTTAAACACTGATTTCGCCTAAATCTAAACCAACTTCAAGTGTTTCAAACTTTTCTTCAATGTTCTTAACTTTTCATTCAAAAACCGATAGAATCTGACCTCGTTCAGGCCTTCTACTAATCCTCTAGTGAAGTGCCGGTCTGAGAACGGGTTTCTATCAAAGAGACAACCGATTCACGGGTTGAACATGAACAACCGTCAAGAACAGTTAACTGATCAGACGGGGTGATTCCCATCCGATCGGATGACTTGAACTTGATGGGGTTTCCGTTGTTTGACACGTTGTCATACCATCTCGGTTTAATCGCAAAACTTTCCAAACGTAACAAATTTTACAAGCTTCAAAACGAGCAGATCGCCGAACGGATTGCCGACCGATTGGATTGCCATCCTATCGAACGACAATCCGAACGAACGACTTATAACATTCAACACTTAATCAAATTTTGCAAACTTCAAAAAATGTCAGTTTCCAACGAATAGTCATCCGATCGGATGACCATCCGATCGAATGACTATTCTATCAGGAGACTTGGATCTTTGGGAAACATCTCACTTGGAACGGATTGCCATCCGATCGAACGACCATCCGTCCGGATGACCGTTCAACCGGACGACCTGAAAGGTAGAGATGCTTCTCATTTTATAAAATGCTACAACGAAAACTTCAAAGTCACATCATACACAGACACATCCATCCCAAACGAATGACCATCCGACCGAATGGTCATCCGTCCGGATTGTCATCCGATCGGATCACTATCCGTCCCACATCTCTCCGACACGTTGTTTAATGCACTGTTCATCGCTTATGCTATCGTACTGTAATCAGGCTAACTTTCCAGCGCTCCCTTCAATCCAATCCAAGACTGTGTTTATTCATTAAACACGATCTGTGAGTATACTCGAACCCTTTTTGCTTTACGCACTTTTGGGTGTTACATACGTTACCTATTTCAAATCACAATCGACACACAACGCAAACACTTTTATATGCTGACCGTTATTGCATGTTATACATGTTACTCGATGAATGCTTGTATGTTATGTTTACACAGTGATTGTTGCCTGACACCTTAGCAACGATAGTACTATAGTTTGGACTCAGCACCTGTCGTGGACAGGGGTTGTTAAGGGTTTTACTTCACGTGTCACAGTGGTGATATGTTTTACGCATTCTACAACTCGCAGTCATGTCTGTGCATATTTCATTGTCGATAACCTGCTAGCTTCACTTTTCAACATGTTACATGTTGGTTATGCGTAAACCGCTTTCGCTATCTATTATATTATTAAACTTGTATGCTCACCTTTACACTATGTGTATTGACCTCTATTTTAACGTATGTGACAGGTGTTTAAGATGCTAGGATTGCTGGATGTTTTGGAATCGAGCTTAGGGGAGTCTAGAAACAAAACAATTAATTTATGAGTTGTTGGAACAGTTTTATTTGCCTTTGAGAACTATTCATCTGTAATAACTATGTTGCTTGATATGATACGGTATGGGACGTAATGCTTAAATATTTGGTAATTTATAGTTGTTATGGAATCTCTTGGACAATCTGTTTCGCACAGTGCCGCGCCCCGATGATTCCGCCATCGGTTGGGGTGTGAGATGGGTGCAATACGTTTATGCTATTAAACACACGCAATCACATATACTTTATGCTTAAATCACCAACAAACAATCCAATATACATGCTTAATACGTTCTGCTTGAATTTGTGTAAACTGGACTATTCTTATGTGGTATACTTGTCATTAACTTTGTACAAGCCTCACTTAACATGTATAGCGCTATAGGATTAACGCACCACCCGTATTCTTGAGGTCATGTTAAGTTAAACACAGAATGGTCTTATCATTGCTACGATAAGATTACGCTAGCGGTAAACTTTGGGTTGACATTTATAGTTGCATGCCAGTTATACGTTAATTCTTGATAACAATTATGTCATGTGTTTTTGTTCAAACTTTTATACATATGCTAGTACTTAAACTTGTATACTCACCAATACTTTTGTATTGAACTATACTTTGAAACATATTGCAGGAGTTTGATGACGATGATGATGATGAAATCTTGTAGGATTGACTAGAAACGCACTTAAAGATTTAGTATTGTTTCATGTACTTTATTGTATTTGTTTCCTTGTTGTTGTTGTACTTTGTTTCCAAGAGTTGTACTTGAATATTTATCAATGAAATGAAATTCATTTTTTAATATTGTCGCAAAATAGTTTTATGAAGTCTCTAGCAATCTCGTTTTCATCTCACTCTGATTTTTCCGCCATCGGTTGGGATGTGACAGATTAGTATCAGAGCTATAACTATAAGGAATTAGGAAAATTGCCATGCTTTTGACCTAGTCTATAGTTAAGCACCTTACTCGACCATTCATGATTTATATGCTAAAATTTCTTAAAAAAATCTTTTCATGTGCTCATATTTACCTTCTTATTTCAAAACATATGCCTTCCCTAAGGCAACTTTACACAACCATGTAAAAACTCGAAAACACTCGAATTATACAAATGAGACGCTTTCACCAAAATAGGCGTGAAACCCTCACTTTGGTGAAGAACTCTCAATCCGCGCTTCCGATTTACACGAAATTATACATCAAGTTAGGGGTGACATCCTTACCTTGATGGAAATTTCACCATACTCATTCTAGTGGACCCTTACCAACGAGTCGGATTCAGTTCCTTACCTCGTTTGGTAAGTACCATCCACACTTAGGGAACGATGTTATCAAGCTAGGGGTGAAACTCGCATCTCGGTAACTAATTCCACTCCTCGATTTTCAATTCCGTCAAAGTCTCGAACTTTCGATTGACTAGGGACATGTAGTAACCGGAAGGGTGAATGCCGTTAACCGAAATTTCAGCGAGAGTACTCTACCTATTAGGCCAAAGCATGCGTCCCAAACTCAAAAGAACTTTCGATCACTTTGGTTTAGTCAAAGTTCCATTTCAAAATAATCCAAGTTTTTAGTCAAGCCAACGTTATACTAGATTAGATTTTATGCACAACACGATTCAAACTTCTCCTTTTCAAAATTCAAAATTTACTTCACAATGATTATACATACATATCATACTTATCCTTTTCACATATCTTGCAATTATTAATTTACACAATTTCAAAACTACACCCGCAAGATAGACACTACTCGTATGCCTAGAAAAGTGGAAGCATTATCATTAAGATAAGAGTGATTCTCTTACCTTGACGATTAGCTCCTCTCCTCTACTTCTTACAACGGCTTCGCCAACGAGTTAAGGGTGATCTCCTTACCTCGGTGATCGTTACTAATTCTTCTTCTTTCTCAAATAAAATTTATCCTTGAGTTAGGAGTGAAATCCATATCTCAATGGGAAACTTTAAATCGCCACTCGACCACTTTCACGACAACCACTCGATTTGAAACTTACGCTTAAACCTTTTAACACTTCTTAGTTTCTTGGATGGTAGTTAAAAATAAGAAATTATGGAGAAGATATAGGCAAGTAATGAGTGAAAATAGCATGGGAAGTTGTTCCATGTCACATCATATCATCAAATCAATTAAGGACCTCGATCGAAGAAAAATATTACCGTTATATCAGGGATCCTCAATGACAATATTTTTGGGGACAAATGTTATGGGTGGAATTCTGTGCCCATATCTTGACAATACATCTTGATTTTATGTTAGTTATTTGTGATCAGGATACTGAACCAGGATATTGGTAAGATCCTGAGGTTGTATCTTGGTTATTACTAATAATTTGCTTGTAGGCTATGACTGTAGGTTGTTAACGTTCACAAGGACTAGTTCCCCTGAAGACTCGCTCAATCTTGTTGAAAGAAAGATTTTGAAGCCCGTAGAATAGGTCTACAACGGTCGTTAAGGAACATTCAAGAGTATCCTGGAATTATCGGATAGTTTGTTTATTCTTGTAACTATAAATAAGGGGTGCTGGATCGTAGGAACACACTCACTTTCGAGCTCTCATACTCGTACACTCTCATTTCTAGCTATAATTACACACTCTAACACTCACAATTCACAATCGTTGTAACACCTAGATTTGATCCGAGCATTATCCTGGAACTGTATCCTGGTTGTGCAACAAATAAGATGAACAAGGCAGCTGACGATTGTCAGCTCCCGAGGTTTTGTGCCGGCGATCTAGATTGATCAAGGGTTTTCCTCGTACATCTCGTGTCAACCTTTACTTTTTACCGCTCATTGTTTGATTATTGATATAGTTTGATATCCTCGGGCTATATCCTGAAACTGTTTTCATATACAATCAACTTAACATATTTTTCCAAACATCGATAGCACACTACCTCACAAACTAAATTTGATCACTTAATTGCTTCGGTAATTTTTTACCAAAACAATACCGGTTAAACCGGATATCAAATACGAGTCTGGTACGATAAAGGCCGGTAAGGTATGTTTTATGTACTGGCGGTAAATCCGGTAGAACCGGTTCAACCCGTTGAACCGGTTTGCATTATCTTAAGATTTGATTCTTTTATTTTATTTAAAATTTTGATATTAAGGTATTATGACCTTCCATATTTCTGGTAGTTAACCTAGTGCCTTCTATTCCAATATTTCATTGTTGTTGAAACTGCTACCTACCTCGTATAACGCAATATTATTTATAACTTATAAAAATACTTTTAAAATGTTTAATATTATACAATAAAATAGTTGATTTTAGATAAAAGTATGATCAGTTACATAAATCCTAATTGAGATTGAAGTGTTTTCAAGATGAATTTGTATTTTATGGAATTATAGGGTTAATTAGTAACCTGATTCAACCGCCCTATACAACCTGGTTCAACCGGTTGAACTATTTCAGAGTTCAACCCGGTATGACTTAAAAACTTGTTTTTAAAACATTGTTTCTAAACCCGAAAAACTTTAACTTTAAGAAATGATTTGACTTCTTTAAAAATCCATTGGTGATTCGTCTGTTAAAATTGGTACTGGTCAAACTTTTGTCAATGTTGGTGAACTTTCCTTCAGTGATACATTAGTGAATCCTTTACACATGGTTTACCCATAAAACTTCATCAACAGGTTAACGATAGATTGTACCGTCAATAAAAGTTTGTTGTCTAGTATGACCAGACGCGTCTTTGAGAATTCATGTACATTGTTCGAGCTCGAAAAGATGTGCCCTTCCGTAATGTTTTTTTAATTATTTTTTAAAATCGAATGGGCATTGGACTTAGTAAACCTAATGTCAACGGGCTAATTTCTAAACCATAAAAATTGTTTTGTAAATGGGCCTATCTTGGAGTTGATATGGGTATATTATTTAAAAAAGTTGACACTGTTAAAATATCTTTTATATTCTTTCTTTTCAGTTTAAATGTTGCTTTGCTTGTGCTTCTCTAACCATTTGCATTTATCTTGTTTTGTTTGAGTTTGGTCTGGTTTATGTGGGCTCGGTGTTACATTAGCTGGGCTGGTCCAAGGGACAGATCTTTGCATTGGGCTTAAGGATTTCATGGTTGTTCAGTTATAAAGTGTGGCTGCCTTGGGATCCTCAGAAGCACCGCCTCTCAGTTCTCCTTCTCGAATACTTTTTGCTCCTGCTCTCTTTTCCTCACACGTTCATTCGTGAGGTTTGATTATTCATTATTAACCTTTTGGTTTGTATGTGTTCACCAGTCAATCTGTGATGACTGGTTGATTTCCTTGTACTGATTTGAGAAAGAAGTTTTTGAATAAATTTGCACTTTATATTTGTTTGGTTGATTTAATCCTAGAAGTTCTGACATGGTATCAGAGCTCCAAGGTTAAATCGGTGCTCTGGTGTTGTTTGCTGCATTCTCCATTGCTTGTTTCTCCGAGTTTCAGTCCAAGGACGCTGATCAAGGGTTGTTACGGTGGTTCTTGAAGTCTTGGTGGTCCAGTGGTCCGCCGACTTTATTTTCTGGCTCCTTCTTGGTTGTGGTTGCTGTGCCACCGTTGGAAGTACGAAACCCTAATTTTTTAGGGTTTTCTCATCTGATCTTCTTGAAGAATTTCTCGTTGGTCCCTTTTAGGCCAAACCAACAGATCTGGTATTCTGTCTTCTAATCAAGTCCTTGTAACCCTAAGTGAAGGTTACAAGCCTTGATCCGCTGGATATTGCACGCACCCACTGTGAGATCGTTCTATCCCTCCTTTTTTACTGTCTTACATCACTATTGTTGAGTCTAGGCATCTTGATACCGGGTTTTAGGTGAGACCGGTTTGATCTTGGGATACAGAGAGGGTCCACTCTATTGAATTTTTTTTTGTTTCATTGTGTCAAAAGCTCCCTGAATATTGTCTGCAGAGGCACCTTTGAGTGATGAGCCTCTGACCGGACCTCTGTTCAGCCTTCACTATTTCTTACCCTGACCAGTTTTTGATTCTGTCTGTGTGTTTTTTCTTGTTCTCTATTGCTTCTTGTTATATTGACTGCTACTGTGTTTGGTTCTTGTCAAACTAATCTGTTGCTATTACTGTCCCTGTGCTGAGCATACTACTTGTTCTTTCTGTGATTATCTGATTTATTATGATTTCTTGCTATAATGCCTGACACAGATGATCAAGGTGAACACTCTGTTACTTTGGTTAGTAAATTCGATGCAAGTGATCCGTTATATCTGCATGCCAGTGACTCTAGTAGTCTCACTATTGTCAATATCAAACTGAAAGGAACTGAAAACTATGTGGTTTGGTCAAATGCTATGAAACTTGCTTTAACTGCTAAGAATAAGTTAGGGTTTATTAATGGTACTTGTACCAAATCAACTAAAGATGATGTTCTGGCAAGTCAATGGGATAGATGCAATTCAGTTGTTTTAACTTGTATCCTCAATTCTGTTTCTGAAGACCTTTATGTTGGTCAAGTTTATTCTAGGCTTGCTAGTGAAGTCTGGAGTGATTTAAAAGACACTTATGACAGGGTTGATGGGTCGGTTGTGTTTGGGTTATACCAAAAGATTAATTCAGTCAGTCAAAATGGGGCTAGTGTTTCTGAATATTATCATAAACTCAACACTATGTGGAAACAATTTGATGCCATGGTTCAGTTACCTTCTTGTACTTGTGTAACACCTCTAAAATTCGGGTCCAATAATATATCAACACGTGTCATGGACTTTAAACGTGTAAAAGATTAAGTAGAGGGACTAAAGTTGACAAACAAGGAATCTATGTGTATAAAAAGGATTCAAAGTGTCAACAATGAATAAATATATCTTTCAATAACCCTACATGATGTTTATACCCTTAAACGAATAAATCATGGATCATACGAAGCTAGTTGTGAAAGAAAGTGAGGAATTACAAACTACAGGGGTTAAATGTGTCAACATGTTTAAAGTATACCTATGAGTGACCTTTTAGAGAACCCAAAGCTTTGTAATGATTAATTATACTCACGAGAATGTGTGATAAAAATTCCACAAGGTTTCGATAAAGTATGAGAAAGTTATGAGAATATTCGTATATGAGGGGTTAAAAGCGTCAACGTTGAAATTTATGACTTTTCGGGTAAACATAAGGTGACCAAGGACTTCACAAAGATTGGTTAAGTCTTGAAGCCCTTAGAAATCAATTTAGAGGGCTTGTAATGCAAGAAATAAAGGTAAAACAACTTTTAGAAAGACCGGGGACCAAAACTGCAATTAATTGAAACTTTCCTAGGCTGACCAGGTCCTTACGGACCGTAACACTCTGGACCTTACGGTCCGTAAGCTACTCCCAGATGCAGAAAAATGGGCAGCTGCCTGTTATATCCGGTTGCACCGCCTTAGATTGATGGTTTTCGAATTCAGGGGCTCTTGCAACTGGTTTTGTCATTATAGGGACACCTGGAATGATCTTTCAACACTTGTAGAGTGATTTGGAATGATCTTATGCATTTGGGTTTACTATATATATGAACTTGAAGTTGCAACATTTTGTTCATCACTTCAAGGACTTCTCTAGAGCTCCTCTGATCAGCAACAAGTTTCCTTAGGCTACCTAATCATACTTAGGACCTTTGTAAGTGTCCTTAATCCTTTCTAATTCAGTTTAGCTTAGTTAATTAGTGTAAAGTCAAACCGTCGTAATTAAGATTTGACTTCGTCATTAATCTTAATTTTTCCAGTCAAATTTTAAATTGAAAATAGCTATGAGTTGGTAATTATGTGGGCAATAAACCCTTAAAAGGGTACCCTCTGATTTCCACTCTAACTAGGTCAATTGTCGGGTCAAACTTGATTATAAAAAGTCAACATAATTCTTATTTTCAAATTAATGCAAAATTAGTAATTTAGAAGCTATGCAACCTGTTTTATCATTAATATAACTTGGTAATTAATGTAAGAACATGTCTAAACATGTTCAACCCGACAATTTTCAGTTTAGGCTCGGTTCGGAACCGAAAGTCGCATAGTTTGACTACTGCTTTGACTTTCAGTTCTGACCCGTTTGAGCATAGTTAGAAATTCCTTAGAGCTTTATTAGGACCAAGTTACCTATAAGTATAACCCTCTGTGATTATACAGCTTGGTTCATTAGTTATCCAATTCATATGCAAGTGATGCGCGTGAAGTGTTATATATATTAGGTGTATATTTTAAGCCCTTTAACACTTTTTTAGCCAAGTTTTAAATTTATAAAACACGATATTTACTAACACTAAACACACATATGGGCAAGTGCACCCATCGTGAGCGTAGTATAGTGTTGGCAAGATACCGAGGTCGTCCAAGGGCACAAGAGCTTTTAGTACCGGTTTATCCTCAGCGTCTAATCAAATCAAAAAATATAGAAAATTGTTTTAAACTAAGAAAATAAAAACTAACTAAAATGCTGAAAAGTAAAAATAAAAGAAAAACAGATAGACAAGATGAATCACTTGGTTCCGACTCGTGTATAGTGTAACCTTTGATTAATTCCGCACTTTTGCACTATTTTAAGAGATTATCTTAGTTATTGTAGTAGGCCCCTCTTTTGGAGGTGACGTTACCCTCAACCCAGTAGTTTGAGTCAGCAAGGATACAATCCTAAATGGTCGGATTCTTGAAAGATAATTAATTAAGTTATTAATGCAAATTATGGTAGGCCCCTCTTTTGAAGGTGACGTTACCCTCGACTAAGTAGTCTGAGTCAGCAGGGATACAGTCCTAAATAGCCGGGTTATAGTATTAATAGTAGTTAACTTATGAGGGGATCAAAGAGTTTGGACCCCCACCATCCAATACCGTTAAGTATTGAAGGAGGTCCTACTAGATTTTACCCAGGTCCCTTGCAGGATCTCTAAACGCTGAACAACGGCAAGACTCTTACCAAACCGTTCCCTTAACCCCCGACCAGGTAGCCAACATACCTCCATATAGACCGTGGAGATATGAATGATGAAAATCTTTTATTTTATATAGACAGTAAAATAATGCCAAGACACCACGGACAAACGATAAGGAAGAATCACATTCAACATAAGAAACTAGTTATTAAAGTCATTAATACAAAACCAAATAAAAAGTGCGAAAAGATTAAAAATAAAAAAGTATTACACTAGACACTTGTCTTCACCAAGTGATGTAAGAGAGTTAGGCAAACATGGCCTTGATTGTCAAGAACTCTTACGATCAATCTTGGATCCCGAGACGACTCATACACTCTATGATGGACAATGGATGATGGTGGTGGATGATGGTGTTATGGTGGTGGTGGGTGGTGGGTGAAGTGTGAGAGAGGTGGTGTGCCAAGGGATGGTTTGAGCTTGAGCCAAGCACTCCTATTTATAGGCTGAACAGAAGCTCGGGCACGGCCCCGTGTCCACATCCTTCTCTTTCTTCATTTAATGCAGCTTGTCTTATTAGTTGACCACGCCCCCGTGTCCGCTGAGCACGACCCCGTGTGCAGAAGAATCTTTGTACTATGAAGATTTGCCTGGATTGTGCGAATCTTATAGTTGACCATGGCCCCGTGTCCGCTGAGCACGGCCCCGTGGTGGGCAATAGAAGCTTCTACCACTTTGTCTTTTCTGCTGACACTTGGGCACGCCCCCGTGCTGTCTGAGCACGGGGCGTGTTCAGTCTTCTGTCTTCTTGTTTTGCTTGGGAAGATGCTGTCGTGAGGTCGGGCATGTCACGTTTGTTCCTTTTCTTGTATTTATGTTAGATTTTGCTGTCTTTTTGCTTCTTTTGTTAATTTGAGCTTATTTAATCCTGAAAATACAAAAGGAAGACAAAAGCACACTTTTTCCAACATTAGTACTAAAAAAGTTAGTTTTATGCCACAATTGATGTAATTTATATGTTGCATTTTGCACACATCAAATACCCCCACACTTGAATCTTTGCTTGTCCTCAAGCAAAACTCTTTATAATGTGGCTTTACACACCCAAATGGAATGGGTAGAAGAGAACGTTTTTGGGCTTGTCATAGAGTGTCGGGATTTCCAAGATTCTTTTATTAAGTTTCATTTTTATTTATTTACAATCCTATTCGTCATGATTTATTTAAAACTTTTCATAAGACAAATTACTTATTAGGGCATAACATGCCTCTTTAAAATTCTATTTATATACAAGTTCACATACCTCACGGGGGATCACTCAACACTCGGCCGAAGATGTATTTCAGTGAATCACTCGAGAGCGGCATGGAACTTATTCCTACCATAGGCTTGCCAAGCAATCAATCCTCCTCCTTTTTAACTATATACCATTGTAAATATCAAGAGGACTTTTTGGGTGAAGGGTTAGGCTTGGGTTAAAGGTAGGTGGTTGGGTTAGTGGTTAATGGTTAGTAGAAAAGGGCGAAAAAGCGTAAAAAACATCGGTTTTCGTAAGACTTTCTATTTTTCAACTTTTTATTTTGATGAAGCCAATATTCCAAACAAAGTTATTTTTTTGATGAACTTGCTTGTTTATTTGTTTTTGCTTCATCATCAACACACACACACACACACACACATATATATATATATATATATTAAAGTTATACGAAAAACCGAGCTAGTTACTAAAACAAAGGGTTAAAAATGAAAAAGGTTTTGGTGGGTGAAAGGGTGTTTGGTTTGGGTTATGAAATGAAAAGGTTTAGGCTCAAAGGGGCTAACTAGGGGGATTTTGGGTAGGTGGTAAAAAAAAAAGAAAAATAATGGTGTAGAAATAAAAAGGGGTTAGTCCTAATGCCTCCATCATTTACTTACTCGGGTTTAAGTTGGTAAGGACCGGGAATGTATCGTCATGGCAAGTTCTAGAGTCGTAAGAACCAAGCGGCTATTCACACAAGAAACGAAAAATGAGCATTTAAATTAAAGATATATATTTGTATGCTCAATAAAGGCTCAAAACTCACTTTTGTGGGAATGGGTTTTTATGTGATCAAGTATATATAATTAAATTTTAACTAAGCTTGTTATGCCTTTTCATAATTTTCTTATGTTGGTTCTTTTTATCACGACGCTATCGGTTGTAAATTTGTAAAAATATAACCTTCTTAGAACTTTGAAATTCCCAAGTTAAAGCTAGACAAGTAAAAAAAATTGAAAATTTTTTGAAAAAATTTTGGGGTGATTAGCGGTTCCAATAGAATTTTGTGTAAGGCTTGTATTTAGGACTTGCAAGATTCAAGGTTATAGCATCCCCCCACACTTAAATTACACATTGTCCTCAATGTGTTCCAAAAATAAATTTTTAGGTTGATTAAATGTGTAAAAGGTGTGATTTAAGCAAAAAATTTTGTGTTACTGGGCGCTGGACACGGCCCCGTGTTCTCCGGGCACGGCCCCGTGTTCAAGTGCCAGTAACAAAATTAAATCAAGAGAAACAGAAGCCTGGACACGGGGGCGTGTTGGGTGAACACGACCCGTGTCCAGTTACCTGAACTGGGTCTTTTCTGCAGACTGTGCAGCATGGGGCCGTGTTGGGCGGACACGGCCCGTGTCGAGCTTACTGTAAACGAAGAAAATCGTCGGACGGCTCTGTTTTCCTGCATGGGGTGCTGGTTCAAGTTTCCCTTGTATCCTTTGCCATCTCAAGTGTGTTTTATTCATTTCAAACACCATCCAAACACCAAATTAACTAAAACCATCATTCATTCAGTCATAGAGAGAATTACATAATAGTCCTAAAAATGAAAATAAAGTAGGAAATAAAAGTTAAAAATCCTAAATTAGATAGGTCAAGTGATACGAAAAATTATTCCTAGGAGCTCTACTTCTACAATAAGAACCAAAATTCCGGAAATAGTTTTCCGGTTTCTAAAAGTCTTATAGAACTCCAAGCCGAATGGTGTCCCTTAGATGTTGCAAGAGCCATTCTTCTATCTCCCTCGGAAGAAGGGAGGCGGCTTCATGTTCCTCAACATCTTGTGGAGGGGGAGCGACACCAATTGGAACCCCTTGTAGTATGTCCCGAGGAGGCCCCGGATGTAGGGCGTACCATTCGGCCGGAATGATGACTTCCGGTACCACATTCCATGCCCTTTGGGTGATAATCGGCACCAAAGGAGGAGAGGCGAGAATGTTCAACCTTTGGTGCAAAAGGTTGACCTCTCGAAGACATCCCTCTAGTCCCACCGTCAAATGATTAATACGGTCAACCAATGCCTCTTCCACACTTGTCACTTCATCAAGGGCCTCTCTTAAGGCGTAAACATAGTTTACAAGAGAATCTTCAACCGTTGATGATCTTCTCCCCTACCGGTTGTTTCTGGAATGCGACGAAGAGTTTCCGCTTGTTTTGCTTGCCATTATGAGAAAATACACCGAAAAGAGTTCAATTTTCTGGGACCAATACCTCGGACACGGCCCCGTGTTCGACGAACACGGCCCCGTGTTCAGATATCTGCAAGATTTAGGAACAAGGAATCTTGAGGCTTTAAATTGTTTTTTCTGATTTTTAAAGAATTTTTGAACAGAAACAACTTAGGACACGGTCCCGTGTTCGACGAACACGGCCCCGTGTTCAGATATCTGCAAGATTTAGGAACAAGGAATCTTGAGGCTTTAAATTGTTTTTGTGATTTTTAAAGCATTTTTGAACAGAAACAACTTAAAACATTGCTATAGAACTTATTATTAACAAGATTCCATGTACAAAAATCTAACAATCATCTCAACAAAGCTTGAAATTATGGAAGTTTCAAGCTTTAATGGAGGTATAAGGAAAAAAAAATTGGAGAAGATGATAGTGGATAAAAGAGGAAAGGACAAGAAGATAGTTGAGAAACTTCTTTTAGAAAATACCTAGGATGGTATGTGAGAATATTCCCCAAATCTCTGTCCCTGGAATGGTTCAAATGTGCAGGATTCTTGGCTGCATTTATAGAAAACGACAGTACGTTGCGCACGGCCCCGTGTTGGCTGGACACGGCCCCGTGTGCAGATGGAATCCTGACACATTTTTGTCCGTATTCTAACAAAATCAGAAGAGAATCTTTGGGTGGACACGGGGGCGTGTTGACCTGGGCACGACCCCGTGTCTAGAGGCTGTCTTAAGGAATTCGTCTATTTTCAAGGAACTTTTCCGGATCGGGTGGTTCCTTACTAGATGGAACAACCGCAAAGTACCTAAGATACCTTAATTGTTTTAGATTAAGACGAGAACGCAAGAGGTTGTCAGTGAGGGTGATTCCTATGCTAAATGTAGGTGGACAAGTCCAACCCTTTCCCGGGCTCTCGTTAAAGAAGGTGTATGCCGAATCGCTCAGGTCTATGTATGCATCGAACGAAGTCGATGGGGAGTCCTTCACGGCACAATTGACACAGGGACGACTATCGCTCAAGTCCTCACTAGAGTTAGAAGTATCGTCGGAAGCAACGAAGTTGTTTGAATGCGAGCCCAACCCTTCTTCTTGGTTATCGTCTTGGAATAGATCATTGAAATCTTTCCTAAGTTCTTTTAACCAATTAAGAATTAGATCTTCTAATTGAAATAATTCATCAAGAAGCATTTCTCCTAGAAAATCCGGTTGGGAGCATTCGAGGCAGAGATAGGGATTATTTTTACAGGGGCCCCTCTTAAGGATACAAGGAAACGATGGGTTTATATAGTGGGGCTTATAATTTAGAAAATAACATTCTAATTACTTATGGGTACCACCACCTAATTGACACCACGTACCATAAGAGTGCCGAAAGTAAAAAGTATCAGTATCACTCATGTTTGTGTCAGAATTTACCAACCGTCGGGATCTTACGGTTCTGTTTTCAGTAACTGAATCTTGGGCACGAGGGCGTGTTGAGTGGGCACGGCCCCGTGTTCAGCTTACTGTCTGACTTAAAACAGGATTGCCAGTTCCAATGATTGGGCACAGGGCGTGTTCAGCGGGCACGGCCCGTGCTGAGTTCTTTAGAAGCTGAAAACTAAAAAAAATCCTAAAAAATGAAAAATAAGAAAAACGATTAGGCCGTTGATTCCTAACTTTCTTAAAATCCTTGTGTCCCCGGCAGTGGCGCCAAAAACTTGATGCGTATGAAGTGTTATATATATTAGGTGTATATTTTAAGCCCTTTAACACTTTTTTAGCCAAGTTTTAAATTTATAAAACACGATATTTACTAACACTAAACACACATATGGGCAAGTGCACCCATCGTGAGCGTAGTATAGTGTTGGCAAGATACCGAGGTCATCCAAGGACACAAGAGCTTTTAGTACCGGTTTATCCTCAACGTCTAATCAAATCAAAAAGTTTAGAAAAAATGTTTTAAACTAAGAAAATAAAAACTAACTAAAATGCTGAAAAGTAAAAATAAAAGAAAAACAGATAGACAAGATGAATCACTTGGTTCCGACTCGTGTATAGTGTAACCTTTGATTATTTCCGCACTTTTGCACTATTTTAATAGATTATCTTAGTTATTGTAGTAGGCCCCTCTTTTGGAGGTGACGTTACCCTCAACCCAGTAGTTTGAGTCAGCAAGGATACAATCCTAAAGGGTCGGATTATTGAAAGATAATTAATTAAGTTATTAATGCAAATTATGGTATGCCCCTCTTTTGAAGGTGACGTTACCCTCGACTAAGTTATCTGAGTCAGCAGGGATACAGTCCTAAATAGCCGGGTTATAGTATTAATAGTAGTTAACTTATGAGGGGATCAAAGAGTTTGGACCCCTGCCATCCAATACCGTTAAGCATTGAAGGAGGTCCTACTAAATTTGACCCAGGTCCCTTGCAGGATCTCTAAACGCTGAACAACGGCAAGACTCTTACCAAACCGTTGCCTTAACCCCCGACCAGGTAGCCAACATACCTCCATATAGACCGTGGAGATATGAATGGTGAAAATCTTTTATTTTATATAGACAGTAAAATAATGCCAAGACACCACGGACAAACGATAAGGAAGAATCACCTTCAACATAAGAAACTAGTTATTAAAGTCATTAATACAAAACCAAGTAAAAAGTGCGAAAATATTAAAAATAAAAAGTATTACACTAGACACTTGTCTTCACCAAGTGATGTAAGAGACTTAGGAAAACATGGCCTTGATTTTCAAGAACTCTTACGATCAATCTTGGATCCCGAGACGACTCACACACTCTATGATGGACAATGGATGATGGTGGTGGATGATGGTGTTATGGTGGTGGTGGGTGGTGGGTGAAGTGTGAGAGAGGTGGTGTGCCAAGGGATGGTTTGAGCTTGAGCCAAGCACTCCTATCTATAGGCTGAATAGAAGCTCGGGCACGGCCCCGTGTCCAGTGGGCACGACCCCGTGTCCACATCCTTCTCTTTCTTCATTTAATGCAGCTTGTCTTATTAGTTGACCACGCCCCCGTGTCCGCTGAGCACGACCCCGTGTGCAGAAGAATCTTTGTACAATGAAGATTTTCCTGGATTGTGTAACACCTCGTAAAATCACGTCCACTGAAGTATTGACACGTGTAATAAACCCTAATGAAGTCAAACATAGAATTCAAGGGACTAATTTTTCGAAAAATCGAAAAATTTGATTATGAAAGAACTGGAAGTATTATCATACCAAAAAAAAAATAAGTTTCTAATTAACCTTTTATGGTTTTATATTCACAAATGAGCCACTTGTTAATCAAGTGTAGCCGTTTATGTAAATAATTGAAAGCTTGCGCAGAAAAGGGTTAAAAGCGTCAACATGTAAATTCTTACCTCTGAGTGACCTTTTAACAAACCGAGAGCCTCATGATATTTGATTATACTCTCGGGAATGCCAATCATTGGCAATCCAAGGCTTTTATACCTAAAAGTGAAGTTACGCGCAACTTTGCAAGTATAAGGGACTGAAAGTGTCAATATGTTTAATTATACCTCTGAATGACCTTTTACCGAGGCCGAAGCATTTTTATGTTTAATAATACTTTCAAGAATGACTAATATGAATTAGATAAGGCTTCAATGCTATTAAATGATAAGTTACGCAAGTTTGCGCATTAGAAGGACCTAAAGCGTCAAACTGCTAAAGTATACCGATTCGTATGTTGTCGGACCTCCCGGAATATGACCATGAGTTATACATACCTTAACTATCCTTCTCATAGCTTAGATATCGGCTTTGAGGTGTTTAGTGCGCAAAAATAAACTTTTAAGTCATGCAGGGACTAAAAGTGTCAAAAAGCGAACAAGTTTGCGTTTACGCGCATATCTCACATTCTGAATATCCCCGGACACCCAAAATTTTACGTAAACACTAAAATATGTTATTTTAGTGTTTGGCTTGATAAAATTCCATTTGTCGCGTCAATTGGTTCGTTTTTCGCGTCCGTCCGTCTTTCTTCGTAATTAACCGAACAACGTGACCGTACGACCAAACGAACCGACATCCAGCATATTTTTGAGCATGTTTCATGTTCCCCATACTTAGGCATCATTGTAGAGCCTTAAAAATGGTTTAACGGGCCTTGGATGTGTCGGAAATGACATTTAAAGGTGCAGGGGTCAAAGCTGCCAACAATTGAAAGTTGCTGATTGCTGGCCAAGGCCTTGCGCACCTTAACACTGTGGTTGTTGTGGTGCGTAAGCAACCACCAGATGCAACAACTCGTTTTCTGTTGCCTGTTCAGCCTTTCAAACGACATGTATTGCCTTTTTTCACTTCATGGGCGGCCCCTAACTGACTCCTAGGCTCTAAGGACATGTGTTGATGATTCATGGTCCATAATAGCTTGAGTTGTCAACAATCTATGGATAAAAAATCACTATAAAAGGCCATTGTTTGCAAACATTTTTGATCATCCATCCCATCTGCAATTGTGGGACTTTCTAGAGCTCAAGAGCAGACACCAAGCATCCCTAATCGTGATTAGGACTTTGGTAAGCACCCTTGACCTTCCTTGATTAAGTTTTGCTTAGTTATTAGCCTAAAAGTCAAAACGTCGTAATTAACGGTTGACTTAACGATTAATCACTAATGGTTCAGTGATTAGTCAAATTGAAAGTAGTTATAAGTTGGTAATTATGTGGGTAATAAACCCTTAAAAGGGTTCCCCCTGATTCCCACTCTAACTATGTCTAATGTCGGGTCAAACTTGTTATTAAAAAGTCAACAGGATGCTAAATTTCAAGTTAATACATAATTAGCAATGTAGGACACATACAACCTGTTTGATCATTAATATAACTTGGTAATTAGTGTAAGAACATGCCTAAACATGTTCTACTCGACAATTTTATGTTTAGACCCGGTTCGGAACCGAAAGTCGCAAAGCTTTGACTTTTGCTTTGACTTCAGTTCTGACTCATTTTGGTATGATTTAGAAATACCTAAGAGCTTCATTTGGACCAGGTTACATGCTAGTATAACCCTCTGTGATTATACACCATGGTTCATTAGTTAATCGATTAATACGCATGATTCCGTTAATTGCTCATATGTTGACCATTATGCCCTTTTCACCTTAAAATGTGATTTTTGGAAATGTAAAAGAGTAGAAACTTTAATTATTGATATTTAAACTTGCATCCAAAGTTTGACATCAGTTTGAGGTGTAGACTAAGAGTTATGCTAGTTAGCGTGAAATGAAAGCTTTATGTTAATTAAACGGCGTAATTAGCGTATAGCCTAGTTAAGCCTACTTTTTGATATCAAACTTATTACCCACTGATGTAATATATTATTTTGGGATTTTTAAAGATTTTTAATTAATTTTAGGCTGAGCATAACTAATAGTCGTAGGCTTATTCCGGTAATTGTCGGTTTTGCCCTTACGGGCCATAAAATGAGTTTTACATATATAATTAACTCCAAACCTTTTGCTACTGATCACATATGATAAATAAATTATTTTAAGCCTTCTGGAATAATAAAAATATCAGCTTTATGTATCGAACCCGGAAAAGGCTTCTAATCGCCTTTTTAAGCGTTTTTAACGCATAGTATGTGCTATAACTATATTAAACATACAAGGGTTGATACCTACTGATATTTGAGGCAAATTATAATATTTTAACAGTAAGAAAAGGTTGCTAAACTCAGACTTCAGTATTGAGCTTTTCGGCTTATGTGAAATTACCAAAATACCCCTACGGGGCATAGTTTGGTTATAATTGATAAATTTCACATATATAATTTACCCTACTGTTATAACTTAGTAAAATAAGTATTTTGCTGATTATATCAGACATGTAACTCAGGTTAATACTTAGACTCTTTTATAACCTTGAAAATGACTAAACTACCCCTACGAGGCATAGTTTGTGTTTAAATTCGTTTCGGGCATAATAAAATCTGACTGATGTCACAACATATATGAAGCATATTAACTTAGGAAACCTGTAAATGGCTCATATGTATACCCGTTACGCTTATTACGCGTTCGGTTCGGTTTATGTAACTAGTTTACATAAATTAGCCTAAACGGGTCAAACCTTATCGGTTTTATCTCAAAATCCAGAATGTGTATGAAATACCCATATTAAGCAAGTCTCCGAACTTGTCGGGTCTAAATCACATTCTATCCGGTCTTCGCTTAATCATGCGTTTGAACCGTATATTTTGGTAAGACTAACCGGTCTAAGCTTAGGCTTAATTAAAGACCCATTAGCATTCTAATTGGTTATTTATACCATCATTCCAGACTAGAGCCTTCCGGTAAATTGTACCTACGCTTACTTAAGTGAATACGGCTGAGTTATTGTAATTCTTGCTATTTAAGACATGAGCTAGCTCAGGTAAATACTCTTAACTTATTTTCCCTATTACGGGCTTGGGATACGGTAATATAAATACCGCATGGTCAGGTATGGGATTCAAAGACCAATAAGTCGGGAAATCCAAATAACCTGTTTTAATTCGTATTGCTTGACTGAAACATTGGGGATTAATGCGACTGTGTCCTGGATATCCTTGACTCATTAAATGCAATGGCCACGACTTAAGCACGGGGTGTAGGCATACACCTGACAGATGCTATATGCTAATTAATTAATTATACCCAATAAGGGATTCCCAATAAGGGAATAGTGGTGTGTCGGTTAATCATGAACCGGCATAGATCCGGGCCCCGTATGTAGAGCAAGTTATGTAAAACTGATAACATGAGATATAGTTTGCCCCAAGTTATAAAAGATTTATTTTGCCTCTGTGCATCTAAATCAAAGTATAAAAGATTAATTTTGCTTTGTGCATTTTAATCAATGTGTCTACATATTTTGTGCCGAAGTGCATTCAAACCAATTTTTTAAACTCTTTTCAAATGAGTCAGTTGAGTGTATTTACCAGTGAAAACTGATGTATTTTCAAAAGTCTTAGTGACAGGTACAAGTACGTAAATAGGCTGGAAGCTGCTCAGGACGTTAATAAGGAATCTCGCAAGTTCTAGGCTTCTAAAGTCTATTGAACAATATTTATGTTTTAAGATCCGCCCGTGGATCCTTTACTTTCCGTTGTAATACTGGATATTACTTTATATTCGGATTGTAATATATTTACCTTTTGCTTCCGTTGTGCATTTATATATTGTGTTGTTTGACTATTATGTTGCCAACCACGTCACGATACTCCCCACCGGTGACACGTGGAAAGTCGGGGTGTGACAGGTTGGTATCAGAGCCAACGTTGAGTGAATTAAACACTGCCCTTTTGTGTTTAATCTCAATGACACAGTAGCACATTCCTTGACCCTCTGAGTCTAGACTTAACATAGGAATAATCTTAATCCTAATCCGGAAATTTTTGCTTCCAAATTTTTATATTGGATACGCCACCAAGCGAAGAAGCTGTAATAAGAATTCTCCACATCTGGAGCCTTGAAATGCTGAGCTTCGTACCGCGACCCGGATGAAACGTGCAACCAAGGAGAAAACATTCAGGAATTGGATGAAGAAGAAACTCCTTTGCTGAAGATCGTTTCCTCAATAGTCCTTATAAGGACATATTTATCTTTTCAGTCCCTTCGAGGACAACATTATACCTTTCAAGTCCCATTTAGGGCAAACCTGATTTTAAATTTTATAGTGGAATCATTAAATTTAATTTTTCATTCTAAACATGAAATATGAAATAAATGAAAAATAACACTCTTTTTATAAGATCTACCATTATAAAATGGCAAAATCTAAGAAGGACAAAACCTAGCCACGTGTCATTTTAAAACCGGGCCAAGATGGTAGTTCCATAATTAGGTTCAGATCCATAATTTAACATCTCCAAATAGGATTGCTCTGCGTTAAATATTAAAGGAATCTTAAAGGTAAAACCTAGCCTAAATGTCAATACAGACATGGCCAAGATGGTAAAACCTAGCCTAAATGTCAATGCAGACATGGCCAAGATGGTAAAACCTAGCCTAAATGTCATTTCAGACATGGCCAAGATGGTAAAACCTATCCAAAAGATTCCAATCCCTATTAAAATCTGTAAGTATGTTAACATTTTTGGCAAACTGTGAATCGTTAAAGTCACACAGGCCACAGGGGTTAGTCTAAATTCCCTTATTTGAAATAATCATCCTTTAGTGATGTTTTGCCTACGGGCTATAATGTATTGTCCATTTGAGACATTGACATTGTGGTCTTTATGATTCCTTGTCTAAGGTGGTGAGCTATGCTCAAGCCTAATAGTCTATATGATCAATGTGATCATGACTAATATCATATAACATCCTAGTGATGTTTTGCCTACGGGCTATATTATATTGTCCATTCGTGACAAAGACAGTTGTGTTCTTTTATGATTCTCTGTCAAAGGTGGTGAGCTATGCTCAAGCCTCATAAATCTATATGATCAGTGCGATCATGACTAATATCATCAATATGATGATCAAACTATTAACATCCTTAGTGATGAAGTACCTACGGGCTATACTTTATTATATTGTCAATACGACAATGACAGTTGTAACCATTAAGGGTCCCTGTCTAAGGTGGTGGGCTATGCCCAAGCCTCATAGTCAATATGATCAATACTATCATGACTACTATCATCAGTGCGATGATTATTATTCTTAAAGCATCGTTTAGTAATGTCAATTGATTTGCCTACGGGCCATATTGTATCGTCAATTATGACAAAGACAGTTGTGGTCTACGACTCCCTGTTCAAAGGTGATGAACTTGGATTCAAACCTTAATGCCTCGATTCTCTGAAATCATGGCTTATATCATCCTATAAGATGATCATATTATAAACATCCCTTAGAAGGGAAGTGCCTACGGGCTATAGTTAATGTCCTCTGAGACTAGAGACAGTGGTAGCCTACAACTCCCTGTCAAGAAAAGGTAATGAGCTTTGATTCAAACCTTAATGCCTCAATTCTCCGAAATCGTGGCTTATAAATTAAACTTGTCTACGCGACTAGGCCATTTGTGCTACTATTAACTTGTAAATTAGGATTTATGATAAAAATCCTGAGTAAAATAAATATCCTTCCTTCCCTGCCAGTATACACATGAATAAGAATATTAAGAGTGAAACCTAGCCTGAGTGTCATTATAAAGACCTGGCCAAGATGGTAAGACCTGTTTAAAAGATTCGTATCCCTGTTAACATCTGAAAATATGTTAACACTCCGGGCAGACGTAATTCATTAAAATCACACACGTCATTCTTATATGAGGATTCTTCAAAAGATTCCTAACCCAACTTAATGATCTCTGCATCATGGGTTTAAAATCATCAATTAAGATGATCATATTTTGACCATACATTGGTAATATAGTACCTACGGGCCTTGCTCATTCCTACATGAGCCAACAGACAGGGGTAGCGATGACTCCCTGACTGAAATAGGTAATGAACTATGATTTAAACCTTGATGCTTTGATTCTCTAAAATCATAGCTTATAATTTATAAATGTCCATGTGACTAGGCCTTTCGTGCCACTAGTAAAACTGTTATTGTTTTTGTAATTAGGATAAGTTATAATATAAATCCTAAATAAATGTGATTAATAAATTAACCAAATATGGTCTCCGTTACCATGGTTAATGAATTGCCATAAAAGACAATTCCATAATAAACTCCCAAGTAAACTATTGTCCTTGTTTTCTGTAACAGTTCAATTAAATGGCTGGCTCAGATGAAATAAATAGCCACCCAAGGGGAAATACTGATAACGCCCGGATAAATTTAACGGGTGCTGAATTGAAAGCGTTGGTAGACGACGCTGTTACAAAGGCCTTAGAGCGGCAGTACGAAGAGTATAGTGGGACTCGGAGTAGGACCCTATCTATACCACATTCGAAGCCTCCTTCCAAGAAGGATGAACCCAAGAAGGAAGATGACGAGCGTCGCTCTTCTAATCATCACAGTGATTCGTCTCAACAGATCATACTGAATCAAGGACCCCGTGATAAGGGTTGCTCCTACAAGTACTTTGTTTCATGTAAACCTCGGGATTTCACCGGGGAGGAAGGAGCTGTAGATTGTATGACGTGGTTAGATAAGATGGATATAGTTGTGGATATCAGCGGATGCGCTGAGAGGGATGTGGTCAAGTTTGTGTCGCAATCATTTAAGGGTGAGGCCTTAGCCTGGTGGAGATCATTAATTCAAGCCATCGGGAAGATCCCTTTGTACAACATGACTTGGGATCAGTTCGTTGCTCTTATCAAAGAAAATTACTGTCCTCAACACGAAGTTGAGAAGATCGAGACTGAATTCTTGACATTAGTCATGGAGAACTTAGATTGTCAAGCATACCTTACAAGTTTCAATACCAAGTCTCGATTGGTTCCTTATTTGATCACACCAGAACCAAAGCGAATAGCTCGCTTTATTGGGGGTCTAGCCCCAGAAATAAAAGCAAGTGTGAAAGCCTCGAGACCTACTACATTCAGGTCAGCGGCAGATCTGTCGCTATCTCTCACACTCGATTTGGTCAGAAACAAGGCTGCCAAGGCTTCTGAAGATGGGAAGCCTAAAAGGGAGGAGGATAACTCCCAGAATCCTAAGAAGAGCAAATCCGAGCTCAACAATAACCAACAGGATTCCAACAAGAAGCCTACATGCAAAACTTGCAACAGAAGGCACTGGGGACAGTGTCGATCAAACCAAAAGATAAAGCAATGTGGCATCTGTAAAAGAACTGGTCACCAGTCCCACGAATGTAGGGACATAAAGAATGCAAAGTGGCTTCAGCTGTGGCGAAAATGGCCACATCAGTACTAATTGCCCTGAGGCCGCCAAGGAAGGAGCAGCTAATTCTGGGTAGGATAAGAAAAGAAACGCCTAAACTAACGGTTGGATGCCAGAGACAGTGCATATCAATAATGGCATTAGGTACGTCCTTACCTTTTAGCATCGATTGTACCTGCTAAGTATTTTACGTTAATGCAAGGGATAATAAACCTTTAGTAAACCATAAGCCTAGTAAACTCTTGATTACATTCATAAGAACTTCAGATATTAAAAATGAGGTATAATTTACCAATGGAATCTTTAATGACCCTCTCTCCCATCCTCGGAGATAATCCTTTCATAAGGATCTGGAGTACTCTTCCCCCAGAAAGAGTACGACAATATATATATTACTTTATTTTATTATTTTTCTCATTATTTTATATCGCCCGCGAATGCCAAACTATGTTTGATAAGAGTGCCATATGAGGATTAACGTATCCTAGTGTGTCCCATAGATTGCTTCCATGCCTGATCAGTATGGAAGTTTAATGCATGGAACCCCTGAGATATCCCAATTATCATATTGTACTAAAGTCGACTAGTAGTATTCAAAGAAGATATCCAGTATAAAATGTCCTTATAAATATCTCTACTTAGGACATCCTTGCAAATTGTAAAGAGAATGTGTCATTTATCTGACACCGACATCGATAGATGAACCAAAGCCTGAGTGTACGGTCATCTCTGACATCTTTGTGTGCCAAATTTGTTAAATTATCAGGCTAGTTAAGCTCTGAATATATAGAATCATTCGACGGAAATCGAATGTATCAAGATCAAGTAGCTTATAAGCTAAAACCTATTTAAGGAGCTTGGCGGAGCTCGCAATACATTACACACTAGTAACCAAAGGATGTGTTTCGCCAATAACCGCAAAACATTATCACGTAATGATAGGCAGACTAATGAAACTTTATGATTAAACAATAAACCTGTATGGACTAAGAATCGACAGGTTAAGAAACTCCGAAGGAGAGTATGTACCTATTGTATAGGTCAACTGGGATACCCTTAGAGGCCCAAATATACTATGGAAGTAAGTCCATGCTACTTCCGAAAATACTTCCATTATTCTAGCAAATCTCGAGGTCGAGATTTCTTTTAAGGGGGTGAGGATGTAACACTTCGTAAAATCATGTCCAATGAAGTATTGACACGTGTAATAAACCCTAATGAAGTCAAACATAGAATTCAAGGGACTAATTTTTCGAAAAATCGAAAACTTTGATTATGAAAGAACTGGAAGTATTATCATACCAAAAAAAATAAGTTTCTAATTAACCTTTTATGGTTTTATATTCACAAATGAGCCACTTGTTAATCAAGTGTAGCTGTTTATGTAAATAATTGAAAGCTTGCGCAGAAAAGGGTTAAAAGCGTTAACATGTAAATTCTTACCTCTGAGTGACCTTTTAACAAACCGAGAGTCTCATGATATTTGATTATACTCTCGGGAATGCCAATCATTGGCAATCCAAGGCTTTTATGCCTAAAAGTAAAGTTACGCGCAACTTTGCAAGTATAAGGGACTGAAAGTGTCAATATGTTTAATTATACCTCTGAATGACCTTTTACCGAGCCCGAAGCATTTTGATGTTTAATAATACTTTCAAGAATGACTAATATGAATTAGATAAGGCTTCAATGCTATTAAATGATAAGTTACGCAAGTTTGCGCATTAGAAGGACCTAAAGCGTCAAACTGCTAAAGTATACCGATTCGTATGTTGTCGGACCTCCCGGAATATGACCATGAGTTATACATGCCTTAAATATCCTTCTCATAGCTTAGATATAGGCTTTGAGGTGTTTAGTGCGCAAAAATAAACTTTTAAGTCATGCAGGGACTAAAAGTGTCAAAAAGCGCACAAGTTTGCGTTTACGCGCATATCTCACATTCTGAATATCCCCAGACACCCAAAAATTTATGTAAACACTAAAATATGTTATTTTAGTGTTTGGCTTGATAAAATTCCATTCGTCGCGTCAATTGGTTCGTTTTTCGCGTCCGTCCGTGTTTCGTCATAATTAACCGAACAACGTGACCGTACGACCAAACGAACCGACATCCAGCATATTTTTGATCATGTTTCATGTTCCCCATACTTAGGCATCATTGTAGAGCCTTAAAAATGGTTTAACGGGCCTTGGATGTGCCGGAAATGACATTTAAAGGTGGAGGGGTCAAAGCTGCCAACAATTGAAAGTTGCTGATTGCTGGCCAAGGCCTTACGCACCTCAACACTGTGGTTGTTGCGGTGCGCAAGCAACCACCAGATGCAGCAACTCATTTTCTATTGCCTGTTCAGCCTTTCAAATGACATGTATTGCCTTTTTTCACTTCATGGGCGACCCCTAACTGACTCCTAGGCTCTAGGGACATGTGTTGATGATTCATGGTCCATAATAGCTTGAGTTGTCAACAATCTATGGATCAAAAATCACTATAAAAGGCCATTGTTTGCAAACATTTTTGATCATCCACCCCATCTGCAATTGTGGGACTTTCTAGAGCTCAAGAGCAGACACCAAGCATCCCTAATCGTGATTAGGACTTTGGTAAGCACCCTTGACCTTCCTTGATTAAGTTTTGCTTAGTTAATAGCCTAAAAGTCAAACCGTGGTATTTAACGGTTGACTTCATGATTAAACACTAATGGTTCAGTGATTAGTCAAATTGAAAGTAGTTATAAGTTGGTAATTATGTGGGTAATAAACCCTTAAAAGGGTTCCCCCTGATTCCCACTCTAACTATGTCTAATGTCGGGTCAAACTTGTTATTAAAAAGTCAACAGGATGCTAAATTTCAAGTTAATACATAATTAGCAATGTAGGACACATACAACCTGTTTGATCATTAATATAACTTGGTAATTAGTGTAAGATTGACAATTTTATGTTTAGACCCGGTTCGGAACCGAAAGTCGCAAAGCTTTGACTTCAGTTCTGACCCGTTTTGGTATGATTTAGAAATACCTAAGAGCTTCATTTGGACCAGGTTACATGCTAGTATAACCCTCTGTGATTATACACCATGGTTCATTAGTTAACCGATTAATACGCATGATTCCGTTAATTGCTCATATGTTGACCATTATGCCCTTTTCACCTTAAAACGTGATTTTTGGAAATGTAAAAGATTAGAAACTTTAATTACTGATATTTAAACTTGCATCCAAATTTTGACATCAGTTTGAGGTGTAGACTAAGAGTTATGCTCGTTAGCGTGAAATGAAAGCTTCATGTTAATTAAACGGCGTAATTAGCGTATAGCCTAGTTAAGCCTACTTTTTGATATCAAACTTATTACCCACTGATGTAATATATTATTTTGGGATTTTTAAAGATTTTTAATTAATTTTAGGCTGAGCATAACTAATAGTCGTAGGCTTATTCCGGTAATTGTCGGTTTTGCCCTTACGGGCCATAAAATGAGTTTTACATATCTAATTAACTCCAAACCTTTTTCTACTGATCACATATGATAAATAAATTATTTTAAGACTTCTGGAATAATAAAAATATCAGCTTTATGTATCGAACCAGGAAAAGGCTTCTAATCGTCTTTTTAAGCGTTTTTAACGCATAGTATTTGCTATAACTATATTAAACATACAAGGGTTGACACTTACTGATATATGAGGCAAATTATAATATTTTAACAGTAAGCAAAGGTTGCTAAACTCAGACTTCAGTATTGAGCTTTTCGGCTTATGTTAAATTACCAAAATACCCCTACGGGGCATAGTTTGGTTATAATTGATAAATTTCAGATATATAATTTACCCTACTGTTATAACTTAGTAAAATAAGTATTTTTGCTGATTATATCAGACCTGTAACTCAGGTTAATACTTAGAATCTTTTATAACCTTGAAAATGACCAAACTACCCCTACGAGGCAAAGTTTGTGTTTAAATTCGTTTCGGGCATAATAAAAGACATCTTACAGATGTCACAAAATATATGAAGCATATTAACTTAGGAAACCTGTAAATGGCTCATATGTATACCCGTTACGCTTTTTACGCGTTCGGTTCGGTTTATGTAACTAGTTTACATAAATTAGCCTAAACGGGTCAAACCTTATCGGTTTTATCTCAAAATCCAGAATGTGTATGAAATACCCATATTAAGCAAGTCTCCGAACTTGTCGGGTCTAAATCACATTCTATCCGGTCTTCGCTTAATCATGCGTTTGAACCGTATATTTCGGTAAGACTAACCGGTCTAAGCTTAGGCTTAATTAAAGACCCGTTAGCATTCTAATTGGTTATTTATACCATCATTCCAGACTAGAGTCTTCCGGTAAATTGTACCTACGCTTACTTAAGTGAATACGGCTGAGTTATTGTAATTCTTGCTATTTAAGACAGGAGCTAGCTCAGGTAAATACTCTTAACTTATTTTCCCTATTACGGGCTTGGGATACGGTAATATAAATACCGCATGGTCAGGTATGGGATTCAAATACCAATAAGTCAGGAAATCCAAATAACCTGTTTTAATTCGTATTGCTTGACTGAAACATTGGGGATTAATGCGACCGTGTCCTGGATATCCTTGACTCATTAAATGCAATGGCCACGACTTAAGCACGGGGTGTAGGCATACACCTGACATATGCTATATGCTAATTAATTAATTATACCCAATAAGGGATTCCCAATAAGGGAATAGTGGTGTGTCGGTTAATCATGAACCGGCATAGATCCGGCCCCCGTATATAGAGCAAGTTATGTAAAACTGATAACATGAGATATAGTTTGCCCCAAGTTATAAAAGATTTATTTTGCCTCTGTGCATCTAAATCAAAGTATAAAAGATTAATTTTGCCTTGTGCATTTTAATCAATGTGTCTACATATTTTGTGCCGAAGTGCATTCAAACCAATTTTTTTAAACTCTTTTCCAATGAGTCAGTTGAATGTATTTACCAGTGAAAACTGACGTATTTTCAAAAGTCTTAGTGACAGGTACAAGTACGTAAATAGGCTGGAAGCTGCTCAGGACGTTAATAAGGAATCTTGCAAGTTCTAGGCGTCTAAAGTCTGTTGAACAATATTTATGTTTTAAGATCCGCCTGTGGATCCTTTACTTTCCGTTGTAATACTGGATATTACTTTATATTCGGATTGTAATATATTTACCTTTTGCTTCCGCTGTACATTTATATATTGTGTTGTTTGATTATTATGTTGCCAACCACGTCACGATACTCCCCACCGGGCCCACCGGTGACATGTGGAAAGTCGGAGTGTGACAGATTGTGCGAATCTTATAGTTGAGCACGGCCCCGTGTCCGCTGAGCACGGCCCCGTGGTGGGCAATAGAAGCTTCTACCACTATGTCTTTTCTGCTGACACTTGGGCACGCCCCCGTGCTGGCTGAGCACGGGGCGTGTTCAGTCTTCTGTCTTCTTGTTTTGCTTGGGAAGATGCTGTCGTGAGGTCGGGCATGTCACGTTTGTTCCTTTTCTTGTATTTATGTTAGATTTTGCTGTCTTTTTGCTTCTTTTGTTAATTTGAGCTTATTTAATCCTGAAAATACAAAAGGAAGACAAAAGCACACTTTTTCCAACATTAGTACTAAAAAAAAGTTAGTTTTATGCCACAATTGATGTAATTTATATGTTGCATTTTGCACACATCAGCATGTTTTCGTTAAATGCTTAAATGTTGACTATTATGCCCATATGACCTTAAAACATGAATTTTGAAAATATAAAAGTGTAGACACCTTGGCTACTGATTTATAAACTTGTACCCAAAATTTGATATCAGTTTGAGGTATAGATTATGAGTTATGCTTATTAGCGTAATTAGAAAGCTTTTTGTGAATTAAATGGCATAATTAGCATATAGCCTACCTAAACCCAATTTTTGATATAAAACTTTTTACCTACTGAGATGAAATAATAATTTGGGATTTTTGGAGATTTTTATTTATTTTTAGGCTGGGCATAACTTAGAGTTCTAAGCTTAATTCGGTAAATGCCTGTTTTGCCCTTTTGGACTATAAAATGAGTTTTATAAAACCTTTTGATCCCAAACCTTTTGCTACTAATTTTAAATAATAAATAAAGTATTTTGAGCCTTCTGGAATTATAAAAATATTAGCTTTCCTTCGAAAACCCGGAAATGGCTCCAAATCGCCTTTTTAGGAATTTTTAACGCATAGTACGTATTAAAATTATTTTAAACATATAAGGTTTGATACCTACTGATATTTTAAGTAAATTATTATATTTTTATAGTAAGCTGAAGTTTTAAACTCGGATTTCCAGTTTTGACCTTTTAGGCTTAAGTGAAATTACCAAAATGCCCTTTCGGTGCATAGTATGGTTAGAAATGATAAAAATTCACAAATATGTTATACCCTACTAATGTAACTTAGTAAATTAAGTATTTTTACTGATTACGCCAGACCCGAAACTCAGATTTAAATTAAATCTCTTTTATAACCTTTTAAATGACCAAAATGCCCTTACGGGGCATAATTTGAGTTTAAATTCATTTGGGGCATAATAGAAGATATATTTTTGATATCACAACATAATTAAAGCATACTAACTTAGGAAACTTGCATATGACTCATCTGGTTACCCGTTACGCACTTTTCGCGTTCGGAGCGGCGTGTGTAACTAGTTTGCATATAATAGCCGAAACGGGTCAAACCATATCATCTTTGTCTCAAAATCCATAATGTGTATAAGTTACCATATTAAACAAGTATACAAGCTTGTCGGGTCAAAACCACATTCTAAACCGGTCTTCGCTTCATCATGCGTTTGAACCGTGTCTTCCTTTTAAAACTAACCGGTCTAAGCTTAGGCTTAATTAAAGACCCGTTAGAAATCTAATAGGCTATTATAAACCTTCGTTCCAGATTAGGAGCCCAGTAAAAGTACTTGCACTTGCTGTATTTGATTGATACTTTGCTCAGGTAAATACTCTTAACTTATTTTCCCTATACAGGCTTGGGATACGGTATTATAATAATACCGCTTGGTCGGGTGTGTAATCATTTAAATCGGATTGTGATTAATGTATCTACATAACTCGTTTAATATGTATTATTTGGTGTATGGCATTTGGGGGTTAAATGACCATGTCCCGGATATCCTTGGCATCATTCAAAGAAATGGCCACGACCTAAGCACGGGGTGTAGGCGTACACCTGACAGATGCATTATGTAAAAACTGGTAATCCACTTAGAGGAATAAATCCTTGTGGACATTATACATGTGGCGTGTCAATTAATCTAGACCGGTCCTACCAACCGGCCCTAATGGACAACAAATGAGTAAAACTGTATACAAGATTATTTTTAAATAATTGTCCCAAGTTATAAAAATATTTTTGCCTAAGTGCATTCAAATCAATTTTCTAAATCATTTTCAAAATGAGTCAGTTAAGTTGTATTTACCAGTGTAAACTGACGTATTTTCCAAAAAGGCTAAGTGCAGGTATTAGACGAAATAGGCTGGCTACTCCAGGCATCATTACTCAAGTCTTGCAAGCTCTAGATGCCTTTAAAGTCTGTTGAACAAGTTTCCTCTTTATTTTTTATCCGCCTGTGGATCTGTTTCAACTATTTTGTGATACTTAATATTACAATTTTATTCAGTTGAAATAAATCTATCTTTTGCTTCCGTTGTGCATTATTGTTTGTGTTGTTTGACTATGATGATATCAACTACGTCACGATACTCCCCACCGGTAATATGTGGAAATATCGGGGTGTGACAGGTTGGTATCAGAGCCAACGCTGAGTGAATTAAACACTAGCCTTTTGTTTTTAATCTCAGTTGCACATTCTCGAGTCTAGACAAGAACATAGGACTAGTCCTAATTCGTTTTATTTGTTTCTTTTGTTATTTTCTGTTTAGCCCTTGCATGGGCGAGTCATTTCAGTTAAAGTCCCGTTTTGGGCAACCATGTATTTGTTTAAATTTTAATAGAAACGATTAGATTTAAAATATCATTCCTTTTATAAGATCTACCATTATAATAAAATGGCAAAATCTAAAAATAACGAGACCTAGCTCATGTGTCACCTTAAGACAGGGCCAAGATGGTAGTTCCTCAATTAGATTCAGATCCTTGTTAACATCTCAATTTAGGATTGTTCTGCGTAATTATTAAAAAGAATCTTAAGGGTAAGACCTAGTCTATATGTCGTTGCAGACGTGGCCAAGATGGTAAGACCTATTTAAGAGATTCAATTCCTTGTTAACATCTGAAGACATGTTAACGTTCTTGGCGAAATGTGATTCGATAAAATCACATAAGCCATCCTTAATTTGGATTACTCCATTTTTTTTCCTTATTAAAATAACCATCCCTTAGGGATGAAGTGCCCACGGGCTATAATTAACATCCTATGGGACTAAAGACAGAGGTAGCCTACAACTCCCTTTGATTCAAACCTTAATGCCTCGATTTCATAAAATCTAGGCTTATAAATTAAACTTGTATACGTGACTAGGCTTTTTGTGCTATTATTAACATGTAAATTAGGATTTATGATAAAGATCCTGAATAATTATATATTTAACAAATTAACCAAAATGATTATTAAAAACCATGGTTAATAAATCATCAAGAACGATAATACTGTATAGGCTTCTAAATAAACCTTGTCCTTATTTGATTTTATGTAGCAATTAAAGCTACATGGCTAGGTCCGGAGAAGTAAACAATCTTTCTCTGGAAAACCACGATGATGATAGGGTTAATTTAACCAGAGGAGAGCTCCGTACACTGATTAATGTAGCTGTATCTAAAGCCGTATAGGAGCAATTTGGGGAGTATAGTAGGACGCATAGTAAAGCCTCATCTGAACCCCACTCTAAGTCTGTCCCTAAGACTCATTCAGAGGCTCACAGCAAGTCACTTTCTAAGAAAGAGGAACCAAAGAAAGATGATGATCGACATTCATCTAATCAACACAGTGTTCCATCCAAAAGGATAGTGTTCGATAATGAACCGCGTACCAAGTCATGTACTTATAAATACTTTGTTTCCTGCAAACCCCGGGATTTCACTGGGGAGAAAGGGGCAATTGATTGTATGACCTGGTTGGATGAAATGGACACAGTTGTCGATATCAGCGGTTGTGCTGAAAAGGATGTAGTGAAGTATGTATCCCAATCATTCAAGGGAGAGGCACTGGCATGGTGGAAGTCTCTCATTCAAGCTGCTGGGAAGATCCCACTCTACAATTTGTCATGGGATCAATTTGTTGCTCTCATTAAAGAGAATTATTGCCCACAGCATGAGGTGGAAAGGATTGAATCAGATTTCTTATCGTTAGTGATGAAGAATTTAGATTGTCAAGCTTACCTCACTAGTTTCAATACCCTGTCCAGACTAGTTCCTTACCTTGTAACACCTGAACCCAAGAGAATTGCTCGCTTCATTGGGGGTTTAGCCCCAGAGATCAAAGCCAGTGTTAAGGCTTCAAGACCTGCTACGTTTAGGTCAGCAGCTGATCTCTCTCTGTCCCTTACTTTAGATGCGGTCAGGTTGAGATCGCTAAAGAATTCTGAAGAAAGTAAGAGGAAGCGTGAGGATGATAACTCACGAGGATCAGAGAAGAAGCACAAGGGAAACACTGATTCTAAGAAGTTTGGGTCTGGAAAGAATAGTCAGCGAACAGAGGAAAAGCCAAAGTGCACGATTTGCCAAAAACG
This sequence comes from Helianthus tuberosus, assembly GCA_030545235.1. Lineage (NCBI taxonomy): Eukaryota > Viridiplantae > Streptophyta > Magnoliopsida > Asterales > Asteraceae > Helianthus > Helianthus tuberosus. The sequence continues at coordinate 180,381,010 of CM060370.1, read as the reverse complement.
CTACTTTGGAAAGTGCAGACTTGAGTCCAATTCTAAGTCAGGATCACCTGCATGTGGGTTATGCAAGTCTAAGGAACACAAGACCGTTGATTGCAAGAAGATTAAAGATGCCATGTGCTACAATTGCAATGAGAAAGGGCACATTAAAACCAACTGCCCTAAATACGCCAAGAAGGCTGATGAGGTCAAGAAGACCAATGCAAGGGTCTTCCAGATGGATGCAAAGGAAGCTGTCCAGGACGACAATGTGATCACATGTACCTTCCTCATAAATGATGTCTATGCAAGAGTACTTTTTTATTCAGGAGCTGATAAGTCTTTTGAAGATAATAAAAGTTTTGTGAATTGCTGAATTTACCTGTTAAAACCCTAAGTGTGAAATATGAGGTGGAATTAGCTGATGGTACCTTAGAAACCGCATCAACCGTGTTAGATGGATGTGTTATATCCATTAGGAACCACTCTTTCCCATTGTCCTTACTTCCTTTGAAATTAGCCGGCTTTGACATAGTTATAGGCATGGATTGGTTAGCTCGTAACCAAGCCCAGATAGTGTGCAACAAGAAGCAAGTGGTGATCAAGACTCCGTCTGGTGAGCCACTTACCATTCAGGGAGATACCCAGTATGGACTGCCTGAGCATGTGTCTATGCTCAAGGCATCTAGATGTTTAAAGAAGGGTTGTGTCATTTATATGGCACAAGTAACTATTGATGAGCAGAAACCCAAGATTGAAGATATCCCTGTCATTTCTGAATACCCTGAAGTTTTCCCTAAAGAACTACCTGGTTTACCACCAGATAGGCAAGTAGAATTCAGAATTGACATCATCCCCGGGGCAGCACCTGTTGCGAGAGCGCCTTATAGGTTGGCACCAACAGAAATGAAGGAGTTGAGGACCCAACTAGATGATTTGTTAGCCAAAGGTTTTATTAGACCTAGTTCGTCTCCATGGGGAGCACCTATCCTATTTGTTAAGAAAAAGGATGGATCGATGCGCCTGTGCATCGATTACCGTGAGCTTAATAAGGTCACTATCAAAAATAGGTATCCATTGCCCAGGATCGACGACCTGTTCGATCAGCTTCAAGGAGCAAGTTATTTCTCTAAGATCGATTTGAGGTCAGGCTATCATCAACTGAAGGTTAAAGATGAAGATGTGCACAAGACTGCGTTTAGGACTCGTTATGGTCACTACGAGTTCTTAGTGATGCCGTTCGGGCTCACTAATGCACCAGCCGCATTCATGGATCTCATGAATCGCGTCTGCAAACCCTACTTGGATAAATTCGTCATCGTCTTCATCGATGACATTCTCATTTACTCGAAGAGTCAAGCTGACCATGAGAAGCGTCTTCGATGTATTCTCAAACTCCTTCAGCAGGAGAAACTCTATGCCAAGTTTTCCAAGTGTGAATTTTGGCTCCGAGAAGTCCAGTTTCTTGGACATGTGGTTAGTGGGCGTGGTATCCAAGTGGATCCCGCTAAGGTTGAAGCTGTCAGGAATTGGCAAGAGCCAAAGACGCCCACTGAGATTCGTAGCTTTCTAGGCTTAGCAGGTAATTATAGGCGTTTTATTGAAAACTTCTCAAGGACTGCTGCTCCCCTAACCTCATTGACTAGGAAGAAAGTTAAGTTCGACTGGGGTCCTAAGCAGCAGGAATCCTTTGACATTCTTAAACAAAAGTTGAGCAATGCACCTGTGTTGACATTGCCGGATGGAATAGAAGAATTTGTGGTATATTGTGACGCATCGCACACAGGCATGGGATGTGTGCTAATGCAAAAAGGCAAGGTTATTGCCTATTCTTCTCGACAGTTAAAGGTGCACGAGAAGAACTACACCACCCATGACTTGGAGCTGGGTGCCGTTGTATTCGCATTAAAGCTGTGGAGACATTATTTATATGGTACAAAGTGTGTGATCTATTCAGATCACAAGAGCCTTCAACACTTGTTTAATCAGAAGGATTTAAACATGAGGCAACGACGATGGATGGAAACTTTAAATTATTATGATTGTGGGATAAGATACCATCCATGCAAGGCAAATGTGGTAGCTGATGCCTTAAGCAGGAAGGAAAGAGTGAAACCTATAAGAATCAATGCCAAGAGCATTGAGATAAAGAATAGTTTGAACGAAAGGTTGTTAGCTGCACAGAAAGAAGCTGTGTTGGAAGCTAACTATCCTGAGGAAAAGCTGGGAGTGATTGAGGAGCAGTTATCCTATGGCAATGACGGAATTCTGAGGTTAAATGGACGAATATGGGTTCCAGTTTATGGAGGACTTCGGGATGTTATCCTCCAGGAAGCCCACAGTTCTAAATACTCCGTTCATCCTAGAGCTGATAAGATGTACCAGGATTTAAAGGCAAACTATTGGTGGATAGGCTTAAAAAAATCTATAGCTGCCTATGTAGCTAAATGTTTAACGTGTGCACAAGTCAAGGCCGAACATCAGAAGCCGTCAGGTTTGCTACAACAGCCTGAACTTCCCACATGGAAGTGGGAGATGGTGACAATGGATTTCATCACCAAGTTGCCAAAGACAAGGAAAGGAAATGATACTATATGGTTGATAGTAGATAGACTGACTAAGTCAGTACATTTCCTACCCATTAAGGAGACTTATAGCTCCGACATGTTGGCCCAATTGTACGTAGATAAGATTGTATCTCTACATGGTGTACCAGTGTCTATTATCTCTAACAGAGATACTAGATACACCTCTCATTTTTGGAAAAGTTTCCAACAATCCTTGGGCACACAGTTGAATTTCAGTACGGCTTACCATCCTCAGACAGACGGACAGAGTGAGCGTACAATCCAAACGTTGGAAGACATGCTTCGTGCATGTGTAATTGATTTAGGTGGTAGTTGGGATAACCACCTGCCCTTGATAGAATTCTCCTATAACAATAGCTACCATACAAGCATTAAGGCTGCACCTTTTGAGGCGTTATATGGTAGAAAGTGCAGAACGCCTATTTGTTGGGCAGAAGTAGGAGAAGTTCAATTATCAGGACCTGACTTGGTCTTTGAAACGACGGACAAGATTGTCCAGATACGTGACCGCCTGAAAACTGCCAGGGATAGGCAGAAAAGCTACGCAGATTTAAAGCGTAAACCTATAAAATTCGAGGTTGGTGATAAAGTTTTGCTTAAAGTATCACCCTGGAAGGGAGTGATGCGATTTGGTAAGAAAGGTAAGTTAAGCCCAAGGTATATAGGACCATTCGAGGTCATCGAATGTGTAGGGTCAGTGGCTTACAAGTTGAACTTGCCTGAAGAGCTCAGTGGTATTCACAATGTATTCCACGTCTGCAATCTAAAGAAATGTCTAGCCGATGAATCGCTAGTCATACCACACACAGATGTGCATATAGATGAGAGCTTGAAATTTGTGGAAAAACCTTTGTCGATCGAGGATCGACGGGTTAAGAAGCTTCAGAGGAACCATGTGCCTATTGTAAAGGTTAAATGGGATGCCCGTAGAGGTCCCGAGTACACGTGGGAGGTAGAGTCCACAATGAAAGAAAAATACCCTCATTTGTTTTAGTAAATCTCGAGGTCGAGATTTCTTTTAAGGGGGTGAGGATGTAACACCTCGAAAATTCGTGTCCAAGAATATATCAACACGTGTCATGGACTTTAAACGTGTAAAAGATTAAGTAGAGGGACTAAAGTTGACAAACAAGGAATCTATGTGTATAAAAAGGATTCAAAGTGTCAACAATGAATAAATATATCTTTCAATAACCCTACATGATGTTTATACCCTTAAACGAATAAATCATGGATTATACGAAGCTAGTTGTGAAAGAAAGTGAGGAATTACAAACTACAGGGGTTAAATGTGTCAACATGTTTAAAGTATACCTCTGAGTGACCTTTTTGCGAACCCAAAGCTTTGTAATGATTAATTATACTCACGAGAATGTGTGATAAAAATTCCACAAGGTTTTGATAAAGTATGAGAAAGTTATGACAATATTCGTATATGAGGGGTTAAAAGCGTCAACGTTGAAATTTATGACTTTTCGGGTAAACATAAGGTGACCAAGGACTTCACAAAGATTGGTTAAGTCTTGAAGCCCTTAGAAATCAATTTAGAGGGCTTGTAATGCAAGAAATAAAGGTAAAACAACTTTTAGAAAGACCGGGGACCAAAACTGCAATTAATTGAAACTTTCCTAGGCTGACCAGGTCCTTACGGACCGTAACACTCTGGACCTTATGGTCCGTAAGCTACTCCCAGATGCAGAAAAACGGGCAGCTGCCTGTTATATCCGGTTGCACCGCCTTAGATTGATGGTTTTCGAATTCAGGGGCTCTTGCAACTGGTTTTGGTATTATAGGGACACCTGGAATGATCTTGCAACACTTATAGAGTGATTTGGCATGATCTTATGCATTTGGGTTTACTATATATATGAACTTGAAGTTGCAACATTTTGTTCATCACTTCAAGGACTTCTCTAGAGTTCCTCTGATCAGCAACAAGTTTCCTTAGGCTACCTAATCATACTTAGGACCTTTGTAAGTGTCCTTAATCCTTTCTAATTCAGTTTAGCTTAGTTAATTAGTGTAAAGTCAAACCGTCGTAATTAAGATTTGACTTCGTCATTAATCTTAATTTTTCCAGTCAAATTTTAAATTGAAAATACCTATGAGTTGGTAATTATGTGGGCAATAAACCCTTAAAAGGGTACCCCCTGATTTCCACTCTAACTAGGTCAATTGTCGGGTCAAACTTGATTATAAAAAGTCAACAGAATTCTTATTTTCAAATTAATGCATAATTAGCAATGTAGAAGCTATGCAACCTGTTTTATCATTAATATAACTTGGTAATTAATGTAAGAACATGTCTAAACATGTTCAACCCGACAATTTTCAGTTTAGGCTCGGTTCGGAACCAAAAGTCGCATAGTTTGACTACTGCTTTGACTTTCAGTTCTGGCCCGTTTGAGCATAGTTAGAAATGCCTTAGAGCTTTATTAGGACCAAGTTACCTATAAGTATAACCCTCTGTGATTATACAACTTGGTTCATTAGTTATCCAATTCATATGCATGTTTTCGTTAAATGCTTAAATGTTGACTATTATGCCCATATGACCTTAAAACATGAATTTTGAAAATATAAAAGTGTAGACACCTTGGCTACTGATTTATAAACTTGTACCCAAAATTTGATATCAGTTTGAGGTCTAGATTAGGAGTTATGCTCATTAGCGTAATTAGAAAGCTTTTTGTGAATTAAATGACATAATTAGCATATAGCCTACCTAAACCCAATTTTTGATATAAAACTTTTTACCTACTGATATGAAATAATAATTTGGGATTTTTGGAGATTTTTATTTATTTTTAGGCTGAGCATAACTTAGAGTTCTAAGCTTAATTCGGTAAATGCCTGTTTTGCCCTTTTGGACTATAAAATGAGTTTTATAAAACCTTTTGATCCCAAACCTTTTGCTACTGATTTTAAATAATAAATAAAGTATTTTGAGCTTTCTGGAATGATAAAAATATCAGCTTTCCTTCAAAAACCCGGAAATGGCTCCAAATCGACTTTTTAGGCATTTTTAACGCATAGTACGTATTAAAATTCTTTTAAACATATAAGGTTTGATACCTACTGATATTTTAAGTAAATTATTATATTTTTACAGTAAGCTGAAGTTTTAAACTCGGATTTCCAGTTTTGACCTTTTAGGCTTAAGTGAAATTACCAAAATGCCCTTTCGGTGCATAGTATGGTTAGAAATGATAAAAATTCACAAATATGTTATACCCTACTAATGTAACTTAGTAAATTAAGTATTTTTACTGATTACGCTAGACCCGAAACTCAGATTTAAATTAAATCTCTTTTATAACTTTTAAATGACCAAAATGCCCTTACGGGGCATAATTTGAGTTTAAATTCATTTGGGGCATAATAGAAGATATCTTTCTAATATCACAACATAATTAAAGCATACTAACTTAGGAAACTTGCATATGACTCATTTGGTTACCCGTTACGCACTTTTCACGTTCGGAGCGGCGTATGTAACTAGTTTGCATATAATAGCCGAAACGGGTCAAACCATATCATCTTTATCTCAAAATCCAGAATGTGTTTAAGTTACCATATTAAACAAGTATACAAGCTTGTCGGGTCAAAACCACATTCTAAACCGGTCTTCGCTTCATCATGCGTTTGAACCGTGTCTTCCTTTTAAAACTAACCGGTCTAAGCTTAGGCTTAATTAAAGACCCGTTAGAAATCTAATAGGCTATTATAAACCTTCGTTCCAGATTAGGAGCCCAGTAAAAGTACTTGCACTTGCTGTATTTGATTGATACTTTGCTCAGGTAAATACTCTTAACTTATTTTCCCTATACAGGCTTGGGATACGGTATTATAATAATACCGCTTGGTCGGGTGTGTAATCATTTAAATCGGATTGTGATTAATGTATCTACATAACTCGTTTAATATGTATTATTTGGTGTATGGCCTTTGGGGGTTAAATGACCATGTCCCGGATATCCTTTGCATCATTCAAAGAAATGGCCACGACCTAAGCACGGGGTGTAGGCGTACACCTGACAGATGCATTATGTAAAAACTGGTAATCCACTTAGAGGAATAAATCCTTGTGGACATTATACCTGTGGCGTGTCAATTAATCTAGACCGGTCCTACCAACCGGCCCTAATGGACAACAAATGAGTAAAACTGTATACAAGATTATTTTTAAATAATTGTCCCAAGTTATAAAAATATTTTTGCCTAAGTGCATTCAAATCAATTTTCTAAATCATTTTCAAAATGAGTCAGTTAAGTTGTATTTACCAGTGTAAACTGACGTATTTTCCAAAAAGGCTAAGTGCAGGTATTAGACGAAATAGGCTGGCTACTCCAGGCATCATTACTCAAGTCTCGCAAGCTCTAGATGCCTTTAAAGTCTGTTGAACAAGTTTCCTCTTTATTTTTGATCCGCCTGTGGATCTGTTTCAACTATTTTGTGATACTTAATATTACAATTTTATTCAGTTGAAATAAATCTATCTTTTGCTTCCGCTGTGCATTATTGTTTGTGTTGTTTGACTATGATGATATCAACTACATCACGATACTCCCCACCGGGCCCACCGGTAATATGTGGAAATATCGGGGTGTGACAACTTGTGATGCTTCTACTAAATACAATGAATTCAGTAAACTGGTCAAACTTATGCAATTCTTGATGGGATTAGATGGCATTTATCAACCTGTTAGGACAAACCTGTTAACCAGGGATCCTTTACCTACTGTTAAAATTGCTTTTCCCATTATTTCTAGAGAAGAATAACACAGAGATTCGAATAAATCCTCAAAGATCCCAAATGTTGGTTTTGTTGCAAAAAGCAACACAATATAATGATAATAAAAAAACGTTTTAACAAAGGTCCTAATCCCAACCTAAAATGTACCCACTGCAATAAGATTGGTCATGTGATTGAAAAATGTTTTGAACTTCATGGTTATCCCTCAAATTACAGAAATAAACCAAGCCAAAACAGTTGGTCAAAACCAAATGTGTCTGCTAATAATTATGTTGCTAATAATGTGAATGATCAATCTGCTAGTACCTCTTTCAATGCTTTAATTGCTGATCAATTTTCCAAGCTGCTAGGTCTACTAAATGAAAATAAGTTTGAAGACTTACACAAGTCTAACATGAGTGGTAAGTGTTATAGTGCCTTCTCTTCTCTAGAATCTTATAAAAACGTCTATTGTTTTAACTCTAGTTTCTTTCATCAAAATAGACTAAAATGGATTATTGATTCTGGTGCTAATCAGCATATGGTTATGAGCAATGATAACATGTTTAATCTGGTAGATGTGTCTGAATATGATATTTCTGTTAAACATCCAAATGGAACAGATGCTAAAGTTAAACAAATAGGATGCTTTAAACTTTCTGAAGGTCTGATTTTGAAAGATGTATTTGTTATCCCTGAATATTGTGTGAATCTTATTTCTGTCCACAAACTAGCTAAGAATAACAAACTTAAAGTAGTTTTTGATGAACATAATTGTTATATTCAGGATGTGTCCTTAAGGAAAAACCTGGTGATTGGTAGGCAAACAGATGGTCTTTATTTATGTGGTAATTCTAGTAATCCTGTTTTTTCTTGTTTTAATAAGGCTGAAACAATAAAGCTCTGGCATTCCAGACTTGGTCATCCCTCAGATCAAGTCCTACATGCCCTAAACCTTAAAAACGAAACAGGCCAAGCTGAGCCTTGTGACACATGTCACAAAGCTAAACAACATAGAATTCCCTTTCCCTTAAGTGACCATAAGTCTAAAAGAGTTGGTGACTTAGTTCATCTAGATGTTTGGGGTCCTTATAAACGACCTAGTCTTGATGGTTATAAATTTTTCCTCACTATTGTGGATGATTACTCCAGGTCAGTTTGGGTCTATCTAATGAAATCTAAAACTGAAGTGTTTGACAACATTAAAAACTTCTATGATTTGGTCAAAACTCAATTTGAAACTAACATCAGAAGTTTTAGAAGTGATAATGGGTCTGAATTCATAAACTCTCAAATGGAAAACTTTGTTAAAACTCATGGCATACTTCATCAAACATCTTGTACTTACACTCCTCAACAAAATGGGGTTGTTGAAAGAAAACATAGGCACCTTCTGAATGTGACAAGAGCTTTATTGTTTCAATCTGGTGTTCCTTTAAGATTCTGGTGTGAATGTATACTTACTGCTGCCTATCTGATTAACAGGACCCCCTCCTCTGTGTTAGGTGGTAGAACACCTTATGAGTTGCTTTATGGTTTTAAACCTTCTCTTGATCACTTGAAAGTATTTGGATGTCTATGTTATTTTACTGTTTTAAATAATACTGATAAACTTGAGGAAAGAGCTGAAAGATGTGTCTTTATGGGATACTCAAATTTAAAAAAGGGATACAAAGTTTGGAGTTTAGATCAAAGGACATTCTCCTTCTCAAGAGATGTCAGCTTTTATGAAACTGTCTTTCCTTTTAAAACCAAGTTGTTTTTTGAATCTGATCTGGACTAAACAAACTCTTTAAATCATTCAACCTTTTTTGATGTTTATGAACCTTCAAGTGATATAAATCCCGATGATGAAGAGAATGAGTCTACTGATTCTGTACCTGAGACACATCAACACAGTAGCTCTAACGAGCCAGTTGATGTTGCTGATACTCAGCAACCATTTATTTTAGATGACATGGCTAATGTTCAGTATCATAGTGAGTCTCAAAGTGAGTCTGTGAGGGTTGAGTCTAGTGGTACAAATGATGAATCAGTCCTTCCTGAGGGTAACCAACCTAATCTTAGAAAATCCACTAGACATGTTTCTGCCCCAAAAGGTTTAATGACTTTATTGTTGGTAATGCTAAATATAGTTATGATAAAGTTGTTAGCTATGCAAATTTGTCTAGTGACAATGTGTGTTTTGCTGTTAACTTGAATAAAATTGTTGAACCTGTAAATTATAGAGAAGCATGTAAAGATAAAAGGTGGTTAGATGTTATGAATGATGAACTTTATGCCTTATATAGTAATGATACTTGGGACATAGTTGATCTTCCTAATGGGAAGAAGCCTATTGGGTGCAAATTGGTATACAAAGTTAAATATAAATTAAATGGTGAGATTGATAGGTTTAAAGCTAGGCTAGTTGCCAAAGGCTTTAGTCAAGTTGAGGGCGTAGACTTTGAGGAGACCTTTTCTCCTGTTGTCAAAATGGTCACAGTTAGATGCATCATCAACCTTTCTGTGCAAAATAACTGGCCCATTTATCAACTTGACGTCAATAATGCTTTTCTTTATGGAAATCTAAAAAAATAGGTTTATATAACTCTTCATGATGGTTTAAATATGGATAATAAAACAAAGTTTGCAAACTAAAAAGGTCCCTGTATGGTTTAAAACAAGCTCCTCGCATGTGGAATGAAAAACTTGTTCAAGTTCTTGTTAAAATTGGTTTTGTTCAGTCTAGTGTGATCACTCTATGTTCATTAAGTCTGATAACTCTGTGTTTGTTGCTTTATTAGTCTACGTGGATGACATTTTGTTAACTGGAAACAATCCTGTTGAAATTGATAAAATCAAATCCCTATTAAAAAAAGGAATTTCAAATCAAAGATATTGGTTTATTAAAATATTTTCTTGGTATTGAAGTCATTAAAAACAGTGATGGAATTTGTCTCTCTCAAAGAAAATATTGTATGGATCTTTTAAACGAATATGGGATGAGCGGATGCAAACCTGTCAGCTGTCCCATAGAGCAAAACTATGTTTTAACAAAGCTAAGTAAAAATGAGGAGTTAAAGGGTGCAAGTGTCACTGAATATCAAAAACTTGTAGGCAAACTTATTTATCTATCTCACACTCCTCCCGACATTGCCTATGCCGTTCATTATCTATCTCAACACATGCATAAACCAACCGAGGCACACTCTCAGATAGCGTTTAGGTTGCTGAGATATTTAAAAGGTGCACCCGGTTGTGGTATCATGTTTAAACAAAGTGATTCGTTTCAATTGTCTGCTTATGTTGATTCCTATTGGGCTAAATGTGTCGACAGCAGAAGGTCTGTCACAGGGTTTTGTATCTTTCTTGGAAGCTCCTTAGTTTCTTGGAAAAGCAAGAAACAAAGCGTGGTTTCCCGTTCATCTGCTGAAGCAGAATACAGATCCATGTGCAGTGCCTCTTGTGAAATCTTGTGGTTAATAAATATCTTAAGGGAATTGGGGGTTAAAGTTGAGCTTCTGGTGACCCTCAGATGCGACAATAGTGGAGCCATTTCTATAGCTGCAAATCCGGTGTTTCATGATAAAACAAAACACTTTGAAGTTGACTTATTCTTCATGCGAGAGAAAATAGCTGCATGTATCATCAAAACAGGTGGTATAAAAACTGAGTTTCAACTCGCAGACGTGTTTACAAAGGGCTTGCTGCCAAGAAATCATGCTGAAATGTGTAAGTCCTTAGGCCTTACAAATCTGTTTAAACATTTAAACTGAGGGGGGGGGGGTGTTAAAGTATCTTATATATTCTTCCTTTTCAGTTTAAATGTTGCTTTGCTTGTGCTTCTCTAACCATTTGCTTTTATCTTGTTTTGTTTGAGTTTGGTCCGGTTTATGTGGGCTCGGTGTTACATTAGCTGGGCTGGTCCAAGGGATAGATCTTTGCATTGGGCTTAAGGGTTTCGTGGCTGTTCGGTTATAAAGTGTGGCTGCCTTGGGATCCTCAGTAGCACCGCCTCTCACTTCTCTTTCTCGAATACTTTTTGCTCCTGCTCTCTTTTCCTCACACGTTCATTCGTGAGGTTTGATTGTTCATTGTTAACCTTTTGGTTTGTATGTGTTCACCAGTCAATTTGTGATGACTGGTTGATTTCCTTGTACTGATTTAAGAAAAAAGTTTTTGAATAAATTTGCACTTTATTTTTGTTTGGTTGATTTAATCCCAGAAGTTCTCTCTCTCTCTCTCTCTCTCTCTCACACACACACACACATATCGGATTTTAAAAAAATGTGTGCCCCTTCAAATCACAGGCTCTGTGCAGTGGTCCTCCCCGCACACCCTCATCACCGCCACTGAATACGACTACTGTTTATACAAAGTTGTCACTATCTAGGCGTCACTTGCTTGTTATCTATATAATATTTCATTACATAACATTTTAATATGTGAGTTATATTAAAAATGTTCTAATGTAGGAAATTCTTAAAGATGCTAAAAATATTGATAACACTATTATGACAAATATTCTCATACAACGAATGTAGCCAATCAATGATATGTTCTGTCCCTTTATCCATTGGATAGAAGTGATAGCTTTTCATTCTAGAAGCTTTAATAGTTATAAAGATCAAATTACATTACAGCACCATTATCCATTGTCGACCATCATGTTCAAATCAAGACAATTGGTTACTCTCGGACATCATATCTTCGAGAAAAGAAACAAAATCACATGGGGATCATTTTATTAAATACTTATTAACTACTGAAATCAGTTTATTTGACATTCATGTCTTAATAGATGGTTATGATCTACGTTTGTTATACAACTTGTCTTTCACAAAACATATTGGTAATTTTTTTTTTAATTTGTGGATTCATAAAGGTTATTGCTAATTGTTTGAACCATATATATATATACACACACACTATAATATTAATTCTTTTATACGTGTTTTTAATTTCTAGGAATTTTATTAAAATTTAATATCGACAAATTACCAAGGAAACATCTGTCAGTGATATTATGCACAATTAATTCCATTGCTACATTTGTCGATGCTCTGTCGCTAATATAATCGTTGGTAATATGCCGGCAGCAAGCATTTGGGACGACGTTACAATAGTTGTCGGTCTTTAGTTCGTAAATCTAGTCATCCGTGATCCCAAGATACTATTCCTTGGTAATATGTCGCAAATGAGACTACCCACAACTCAGTTATAAAAAGAAGAGTAAATTATTTTTTGAGTACCTTTGTTTTAGTGGTTTTAACCACTTGAATCCAAAATCAAAATGTTTAACACCCTGAGTCTCTAACCTCTCATTTTATAACGTTTTGAGTCCAATTTTTAGCACTTGTCCTTTTGATTTTGGACTCAAGTGATTAAAACCACTAAAACACAGGGACTCAAAACGTTATAAAATGAGCGGTTAAGGACTTAAAGCGTTAAACTTTTTGACCTTACAATCAGATGGTTAAAACCACTAAAACAAAAGACTCAAAAAATAATTTTATTACTCTAAATAAGCAACAAAAATATGCATTGAAACTTGTACATTGTGCTTTGGGGTTTTTTCAAAAAAAAAATGATTTTTTATTTTTAACCTAAAGGTTTTTAGCTTTTGCAATTTTAACCCTACATAATTTGTTTTTTTTTAACTTTAACCCAAAACTTTTCATTACTTTTAACCCAAAGGTTTTTACCTTTTGCAATTGTAACCCTACATAATTTGTTTTTTTAACTTTAACCCAAAACTCTTCATTATTTGCAATTTAACTTCACAACTTTTGTCACTTATACTTTTCATCTTTGGCTAATTTTCGGTTTACGTATAGTTCTAAATTTTTCGAGTTAATATGACCCAACGTACGAGTGTGGTACAACTTTTTTATGTTTTGTTTCAAATTTTGCAAGTTAACACGGCGCAACGTGCATGTGTGGTTCAACTTTTTTACCTATATTTTTTCATGTTTGACAGGTTCGTCGCAACACGCAGATCCTAGGTCGAGTCAGTGTTGGTGGTCGATAACGGGTTGTGTGACATTAGTACTATTTGACACCGTTTTACGCCCCGCCGCAACACGTGGTGTGCTTTGGGGGTTTTTCCAAAGAAAAAATAGTTATGTATATTGTTGTCGTAACCTTGGCTTTGGAGGTTTTCCAAAAAAAAATGATTTTTTTTACTTTTCACCTAAAAGTATTTCATAAATTACTTTTAACCCAAAACTACTTGTTTTTTTACTTTTAACCCAAAGCTTTTTATCTTTTGCAATCTATCCTCGGAACTTTTTTTACTTTCAACTTTGTTCCTTTATAGTTTTCATTTTCCGCAATTTTTTTTTGTTTTATGCTTGGTTCTAAATTTTGTGACTTAACACATCGCAACGTGCGTCTTTGGTTTAACGTTTTTACGTTTCGTTCTAAATTTTGCGACTTAACACGACGCAACGTGCATGTGTGGGTGAACGTTTTTACATCGTCTATTTTTTCCCCGTTTGACAGGTTTAACATAACGTGCGGGTCCTAGATCGACTGCGTCTTTGGTTTAACGTTTTTACGTTTCGTTCTAAATTTTGCGAGTTAACACGACGCAACGTGCGTCTGTGGGTGAACGTTTTTACATCGTCTATTTCTTCCCTGTTTGACAGGTTTAACATAACGTATGAGTTCTAGATCGACTTAGTTATAACTAAAGAATCTCTGCCGTATTGCGGCGGGTCTCAATCCTAGTTTACTCTAAAAGGAAACTAACTTTTAGGATTATCTGTTGTAAGAATCATATTAGTCATAATTAGTTGATTGTCTGTTGTAAGAATCATATTAGTCATATGAGTTCTAGATCGACTTAGTTATAACTAAAGAATCTCTGCCACATGTTCAAACTCCATCAAACATAGAAAGAAAAAGTAACATAAGGAAACAATTTTAGTTGTAACTACCACACCCCATGTTCTAAGGTTTGCATGCATGAACACGTGAAAGTACAGTGCGAAAGTATGTAGCGATCTTCTGAACAACCTAAACTATCACCAATTATTTGATACAAGTTTCATAATCCAGCATATTTTTTTTTAAATTTCTGGTTTTTTAGATAAATAACAAGTGTTTCTAAAAGGCTTTTGAAAGCGTTTTGGTTTCTAGCGAATTCGCAACCAACGAGAGGGTACTATAAAAAAATAATCTGACACAGGGCAAACGTATCTTTTTCGAATACGCTGACATGGTAAAACTCAAAAACACGTCTGCTCATTTGACTAGCGGATTTTCTAAAAACCAAAATAAGCTCTAAAACCTTATAGACGCGCTTATAATTTTTCTAAACCACCTTAGGTTGTTGCCGATGCTGGAACCGAAAATCCGCCATTGTTATTGTTACTATTTTGACTCACACTCAATCGAATCGGCTGAATCTGTAGGGTTTTCAATTCAATTCCGCGTCTCTTCCATAGATTCACGTTCACTTCTTGATCTCTCGAGCCACATTTCACCACAGGTAAAGGAGGATCCAGCTCTTTAGCCACCACAACTCGAACAATATCATGATCATCCCTACTAGTCATATAACATTTATTCGATCTAACCGGTGTTCTTCTTCCATTACAACTCTTGCTTCTGTTCGTACCATATTTACTTTTTGATGTTTTGATTGAAGCAGTTTCAATGGCGGGAGAACTTATGTTTTTACCGGAGAACAGCTTATAGTGGTTGGAGTGGATGGAGGATTTCGTGCTTCGGGTGCTACCCGAAGCCGATAAGTTGCAAGGGAGGAAGCGGTTGTTGTTGGTGACTGTTGATTTCTTTTTCATTTGGCCGATGCAGCTGAGTTTTGGCGAGGAAGGATCGGCCGAAGAGGGGTGGGGGAGTTTGGCGGGTGGGGTGGTGTCGTTTACGGAGAATCGGCATAACAATGGCATGAAGGTTTTATGTGGTTTGTTAGCCATTGTTGTTGCAAAGAGATGGAGAAGGAGGAGAGGTAAGTGTAGTTTGTGTTTGTCTATAAGTAGTTGGTTGCATACTACTTTGTATAGTTTGTAAAGGTTCGGTCAAAGACTTTTAAATTATCATGTTGTGTTATAATGTTATTTAAAAAATAAAATTAATCATGAAATAATATATTGTAAGTTTGAGTATGTATCATTTTAGAACCAAAAATTAAGATGATATATTAGAACCAATAATTTAGATGCTAGAACCGCAAAAAGATGTGTGTATATCTATACTATATTATAATACATATACATTTAAGATATTAAAAAAATAAAAATTTTTTCTTTATTAATTTATAGATACACTCCTAAAAAAAGGTAAATTAGTCTTTAAAACAATAATTATATTTTAGTCCATCATTTTAATACATATAAAACCCTGTGGTTTAACATATTTATGGGTAATTAGTTACATTTTTTCTCTCCACAACAAACTTATAATTATTTTACGTAAAAAAATCCAAAAGTACCGTGATGACATACTTCTTTTTGTCGACGTTTCGATAGTTTTCTTGGTCAGTACTAACGTGTGGATTAAAAGATACAAGTAGATTATGTCTTATCGTACAAGTGATTAAAGCCCAATGTACTTAGTCATGTCTTATAATGTTTAATAGCTATAGAATGTCAAGTGATTAAATATCGTTAATTCAATCCTCTCATCTAGATTACACTTTAATCACCCATCTTTAATAAAATTATAGATAAATAGCTATTAGTTACACTTTATCCCTTTATAAAAAAACTAACCCCACCTCGACTTTTAAACGGTCATACCTTTTTGGTACGTTAATGTATATATATATATATATATATTAAATTACACCATATAAAAGAGTATTTTATTCTCTTGAATTTGAGTATAGTATTACTATTGTTTTATTAGTTAAAAAAATGATGTTTTACATGATTAACAGTGTCTAACGGTGAGTAATAACTGAATCGTTAAACAAAACCGGACCGAAATCTACCAAAAACTGAATTAACTGAAAACTGATTAATCGAAACCTGAATTTACCAAAAACAGTTATCGATATTTTGTACCCTCATTTAACCAAAACTAACTAAACGAACCATTCATATTTTCATATATTTCTATCTTTTCTACCTTCAGTTCATGTATTTCATATTTATACCACCATTTTATGTATTTATACCTCCATTTGATCTACCTATACATCCATTTCATGTATTTATACCTAAATTTTATGTATTTTTAATCAAAAGTTTTAGCCCAGGCTTGGTTTTGGCTATTAACCGAAATTAAACGAATCAAACCAAAAACCGTCAATCTAACTGAATAAATCAAACTAATTAACTGAAAACGGATTGGTTAATAAAATAGACTAACCTATGACCTCGATTTCGGTTGAGGATAATAATCTAATCAACCGAACAACGCACATCGTGGCAATGTCTGTGTTTACCGTCGCATCTCACGCGCACCTATCGGTTATTAACCAAAATCGCTTATCGGTGAGCAATAACTAAATCGTTAACCTAAACCAAACCGAAAATAGATGAAACCGAACCGAAATCAACGAAAAACTGAATAATCTGAAACTGAATTAAGCAAAAACTGGTAATCAATTTTTTTGTACTCTCGTTTAATCAAAATTAGCTGAACCGAACCGATCATTCCTATTTTCATATATCTATAGCTTTATACCTCCAGTTCATATATTTCATATTTTATATCTCCATTTCATATATTTATACTTTCATTTCATATATATACCCCAATTTCATATATTTCTAAGCAAAAATGTTAACTCAAGTTTTGTTTTTGCTATCAACTGAAATAAAATTAACCAAACCAAAAACCGTCAATCTAACCGAATAAACCGAAGTGATTAACCGAAAACCGATTGGTTAATAAAATAGACTAACCGATGATTTTGGTTTCGGCTTCAGTTTAGGATAATAACCGAACCGACTGAACCATGCACAACACAATGAAAATGATTACCTGATTACTTCGCTTTTAATGTATATCTATTATAGTGATGCTACAATAAACATTATATGAATAAAAAAACTACCAAAAATGAGTATCGCAATGAGATGTGTCGCTCCCCTCGTATCGTGCGGGCATCCTGCTAGTATAGATATAATACCCTTATACATATTGTTTTTAATATGATACGTAATATGGTTACGTAATTAGGGGCGGGCCCACACTACGTGGGTTGGGGTCTCGAGACCCCAATGTTTTTTAAAAATTTAGTAGAGACAGTATATTAAATATTTTATGGATGTCATAAGAAAAACTAGATTTTTTTTTTTTGAACGGCAAGAAAAACTAGATGGAACCAATTTTAACAAGGTGAAGTTTGGTGTGGTGTTAAAACTCTTGCCTTCATCAAATTTAAAACACAATAGCCTTCATTTTTAACTTTTACCTTTGTTTCCTTCAGCAGAATTAAAACACAACCTTTTTGCCTTCCACTTCTAATAAAACAAAGGAACGTGTACAGGTCCCGTAATTGACCGATGTTTTTGACGACGGGCCAATGGGAAATCCCATTTTACCCGCTTTGGGCTGCCTTCATGCGGGCCCAACAAGATAAGCCCAAATAACAGTTTGCTTTGCCCATTAAGGTTCTCCTCATGAGAAATGAGCAGGAAACTAGTATCAGAGAATACAGGTCGCATTTAATGCCTAATAAGAAGAGGATCTTGGCTGGCATTAGTACTTCTCCGGCCGGAACATTAAATGAGGCTGTCATCTTACCGTTAGGGGTCAGACACGTGTCTGAGCCCCTCGAGGACCCCCGTAATCCGTTGGATCACCTCAACAAAATATCTCACATGTACGATAAGGGCTCGGTATTATATAAGAGCCAAAGAGGACGATCATAAGGCAGATTGAAGGTATCACATTAAAAGCTCTCTCATTTACTCCTCTTTCATTTATTCTGACAAATATTCTCATACATTAATCACACACACACATTTATTGGATTCACACCTTAGAGGAAACATTCCGGTGATCATACTCATCGGAATAGACTCCTCCAACTCTCCGGAAAATTTACTTACTCTCACGACGGAGCTTGGTCACGGATCCCCCTCCCGGGTCCCTCCGTGACGAGGCTAACGGTTTACTTTTTTGTAGCAACGAGGACCGGGGTATCTTTGTGACAACCGGTAATTTACGGCCCTTAATTACGCGATTAACAGGAGATTAACGCGATAATAAATAGTGTTTACAGCACAAATTAACTTAATTAGGCCCTTGGAGTGCCCAGGAACGTTTGTTCAGCTATACGGTGCGCGTGTGGTGATTTACGGAAAATCTGCTTAATATTACGCGACAACGGACTGCTACCGTACAAAATACTGACGACGCCGACAAATATGGATGTTACGCGAATATTTTATGCTTATGGAGTTTGGGTTGCGATATAGGGTCTCGTAGGAATTTCGGGCCACTTACTCACGAGATGGACTTGTGGGCCCTGGGCCCAAGCCCAACACCCACAAGCCTAAACCCGCTTATAATATATTAGATTTCTACAAAAATCTGCACAAGATCTAATGATATCTTCACTAAATCTTACCAAAAGATATTAACCCTAAGGGTAATATACATGCCCTGAATGTAATATAATTACACAAAGAAACTTTAGATCTCAACTCCTCTATAAGAAGACCCAACCCTAAATCCTTCTCATTTGTGAACAGCCGATACTTCAAGTCCCTCTCAAGCTTCTCATACTTACCTTATCTACACACAAAGAAGGAAATTTAGCAAACACAAACACCTGACTGACTCCATCTTCCTCAAACGATCACACCCACACACACACCTCTCGGCTCCACCCTCTTCCTGCTCAATGATGGCCGACGACAGCACAGCCCCCCTCCTCTGCTCGTGGATCAACCAGACAACAATACCCCCCCTCCTGTTACATGATTCAACGACCACCACCACCACGGTCCGGTTGTGGTGCGGCGAGGAGAGAGAAAGACTCGGGAGGCGGAGAGGAGAGAGAAAGACTCGGGAGGCGAGAGAGAGATAGGAGGGACTGACGGTCGAAGACTCGGACCGCCGGTCGGTCCAGTTATCCGGTGGTCTGTTCGTATATCCGACGAGTTTTCCGATATGGTGAGGACGGCTTTAGCTTTGTTCGGGTCTCTCAGGTCAGACGGTTCGGGTCTCAGGTCCGGGTCAGATTCAACGGGTTCGGGTTCCGGGTCAGCAGGTTCGAGTTTTGGGTTCAGCTGGTCCGGCTCAGTCAACAGGTCAAACGGGTCGTTTCGGGTCTCGCGGTTCGGGCAGATGGTCGGCTTCAGTTTTGGCTCGGTCAACTCGGGTCAAACCCGGTTGACTCGGTCAAACTCAGTTAACCCGAGTCAACTCAGTTGACTCGGTCAACTCAGTTAAGCGGCTCGACATTTCGGCTTGAAGACTCGGTAAAAATTAATCACGCGTTTAATATTTGTTATTTTTATATAATTTTGATATTACGTGTGAAACAAGCTCGAACCGACATGATTTTAGTTTACGAAATATTGGCAAATTTGATATATTGTTTGATTGTTGCTGAATCTTGAAAAATATATCGACATCTAGTTGTCGGGACCGTCCAAAAACAGAGGAAACTCTGCCCGTTTTTCGAGAAAATCCGTAAAACAAAACGCGTTTTATTATAAAACGAACTATCAGATTCAAGTGAATCTTTTTACAAAACCAAGATAATTACTTAGATTGTTTCAAAAGCCGATAACACGCATTCGTTTTATAAAAATAAATATAGTTTATATATTTATTTTCAAATACCGTACAAAACGAATCTTTTCATAAATAAATATAGCTATATATTTATTTCCGACACAATCAAGTCGAATTCTTTCTAAAATAAATATAGTCATATTTATTTTCAAACGGCAAACGACACGAATTCTCTTTATAAAAATAAATATAGATCGTATTTACTTTCAAAAGCAACTCGACGATTCTTTTATAAAATAAATATAACTTTTCATATTTATTTTATACGCCTAAACGGCATATACGCATATTTTGACAAAGATCATACGAAACGCGATATATAATACGAGTTGGTTATATGATATTTTCATACAAATATTCTTTTTGTACGCGTACGACTTCTTAAAACGAGCTAACAAGTACAACTTCTTCGCTTCTTTTAAGATGACAATTTACTGTCAAATCGTTCGATTAACGATTCGGTAGAGCTCGATTACACGTAGTTAGTTACTGTGTTATTTAGAAACTTATTAGATATTCCGTGTTAGGAATATTGTAGAATGCACGCTAGCGAGTCTCACTTTGGAAACGACATCAAGGAGTCGTAATTAGCTAGCTTTGCACAGGAATATTCAGGTGAGTTCATAACCCCACCTTTTTACGGTTTTACATTTTTCTAAATGTTTTCGGGGTGGAAAGACATGCACTTTTGCAAAGCATACAAGAATTACATATTCCTAAACCATTTTACAAGCAAGTTTTTAACTGACACAAATGGTTTACGAAAAGCTTATGTTCTATACCGGTTTTTCAGACAAACGTATTTTTCGAAATGTGCATACATACGAATTCTAGTTTTCTAAACTACGGGAAAAATACAAATACAAGAGTTTACAAATGTTACAATGTTTACAAATGGTATGATGAATACAAGAATTAAGAAATGATACGAGAAATGATACAAGAAATGATACGAGAAATGATACAAGAAATGATACGAGAAATGATACAAGAATTGATACGTGAATGATACGAGAAATCGTGTCACGAATAGGGTACCATAAGCACCATTAATCGTGTACATACTTAGACCGCAGAACAAAAGGTTAGATCTAACGGGTTCCGGGCATCCCCACTCTTGGCCACTCTTTTACCAGGTAGTGTTTTTGTGTCTCAGTCGTGAATCGACTACAGAAAAATGCCTATGGTTTGGTGACTTCCTATGTCGTGTCACATGTTAATGGCCTTGCAACCCATTAACAACAAGATACATACAGAATACGTGATTTATACAAGAAAACATGCTACATACAAGAATACGTGATTTATACAAGAATACATGATACATACAGAAATACTTGAATTATACTTGAAGTACGTGGGGTACTCAAGAAAACGGGAAATTATACTTGAAGTACGTGGGGTACTCAAGAAAAACTTAAATTATACATGAGTACGTGGGGTACACATGAAAACTTGATTTATATATGAAAATGATTTTAAATTCGTTTTCACAACAATACTTCAAAAACCGGTTATTCAAAAAGATTTATTTCAAATCTTTTACAAACAAACTATGAACTCGCTCAACTTTATGTTGATTTTTCGCATGTTTCTTTCTCAGGTTACTTTCAGAAATCTTGGCACGGTTGGAATAGGAGAACCATGTGGAGTCGAGTACTTAGTGGCGTTCATTTTTCTAAAAGACTTAGCTTATTTGCTTCCGCTGTGCAATGAATATACCAGTCCAGTCACGCCAATGCTCTGATATTTCGGGGTGTGACAGATTGGTATCAGAGCTATAGGTTACAGCGAATAGGGTTCTCTGTAGAGATACCTAGGCTCTAACCTCATATTTCTCTGGGGACTTAGATTATTCAAACGTTGAATACATACAGAACGCCTAGTGCTCGAATATGGTCTCCGACCATTGCCGAAAAACAAACAGTCAAGGCTTTGTTTTCAAACATACGCTAAAGTGGTGTTTTACCCACGATACATAAAACAGTCGCATACAGTACATAAAACCCTGAGAGTTTAGGAAACATGCACATAAGACCTTCGGAAACTCAGGATCAAATTCATTAAAGGTCATCACGTAGGAACTGCAAATATTAATTCGGGCACACACAATTATACATATTGTCTATGATGTTTTAACTTCCCGAGCAGGCAGCCTACGCATAACGAAACGCTAGTGCACGAGAATACATAGAACTCAAATTTTACGTCAACTGATGTCGGAGTACATCACATTCTACGCAAAACGAAACGCTAGCGCACAGGCATACGCGAGACTTAAGCTATACATCAACGGAGGTTGAAGTACGTCACACGCGACTATCGATCAGGAAGCGGCAGTTGGCACGCGGTCCTGCAAATGACACGAGTCATGCTAAAGAAAAGACGCAAGTCACCGTATTCCCCCTATTTCAGCTAACGACGAGTACGCTATATACGACATTCTATGGTAATGTCACCTAACAACCAGTTATCACATGCAACCCCAGGTAAAGTCCTCAAATTTCTTTTATTGAAATTTTGACTTTCACACTTACTGAGTAGATCTTCATATCTCTACTCCTCTTAATGGTCATTGTATCACAATCATTTCCTTCAGAATAGCGAATACTCATTTGCTTCGCTTCTTGAAAATTCATATGACACGCATGCATCGTTTGTTGCGCATGTGGTTTCGTTTTGAATAAGCGTTTCATCAAAGTTCAAATATTGTTTCGCTAAACCTAATTATTGATTTGTGATTCGAATGACCCGCATTATTGTAATTGTTGGCTTCTTTGTTATCAAGTCAACACATTTCCTTGAAATTTCCTTTCTTTTCAAGTTACATACATGGTCTTTCATTGTGACCATGCCGAGAGTTTTCTTGTCGATACATGTAATTATTGTCGGCTTGCGCCGAAGTCAAATTCAATTGTTTGAACTTGTTCATTACACATATTCAATTCAAGACATCATATGATGTATTGGAAACATCATATTCGAATTCGTTTTAACAAGCGTTTCATTGTTCTGAGTCGTAGTAGACTTGTTTGGTCTACGACTCCATTAAGTCGTTAACTACGACACCTTGCGGTGTCAGTACAAACTTATAGCTTGGGCTAATCATGATTGAGCGTCTTATGCAAAACACAGGTGATGCTTGTTCGATCACCGCTATATTTGAATTGTTTCATTCACTACGACACCTTGTGGCGTCGATAGAACATGCAGCTTGGGCTGATCATGATCGAGCGTTTCATGTAAACTATTACATTTGAGCTTGTTGAAATCTAAATTCATTGATTGGGTGCAATCATTTCTAGAATTCATTTGCATATTGTGATACGTCCTTGAACTCACATCATTCGAATAAGTCCTGATTCGACTTCATGATCGTTCACTTTGGTACTATTCGTATTTTCTACACATAACGTAACTCTGAGGAGTTAACGTAGTCTAAATTTCGAGGACGAAATTTTATTAACAGGGGGAGAATCTGACAACCGGTAATTTACGGCCCTTAATTACGCGATTAACAGGAGATTAACGCGATAATAAATAGTGTTTACAGCACAAATTAACTTAATTAGGCCCTTGGAGTGCCCAGGAACGTTTGTTCAGCTATACGGTGCGCGTGTGGTGATTTACGGAAAATCTGCTTAATATTACGCGACAACGGACTGCTACCGTACAAAATACTGACGACGCCGAAAAATATGGATGTTACGCGAATATTTTATGCTTATGGAGTTTGGGTTGCGATATAGGGTCTCGTAGGAATTTCGGGCCACTTACTCACGAGATGGACTTGTGGGCCCTGGGCCCAAGCCCAACACCCACAAGCCTAAACCCGCTTATAATATATTAGATTTCTACAAAAATCTGCACAAGATCTAATGATATCTTCACTAAATCTTACCAAAAGATATTAACCCTAAGGGTAATATACATGCCCTGAATGTAATATAATTACACAAAGAAACTTTAGATCTCAACTCCTCTATAAGAAGACCCAACCCTAAATCCTTCTCATTTGTGAACAGCCGATACTTCAAGTCCCTCTCAAGCTTCTCATACTTACCTTATCTACACACAAAGAAGGAAATTTAGCAAACACAAACACCTGACTGACTCCATCTTTCTCAAACGATCACACCCACACACACACCTCTCGGCTCCACCCTCTTCCTGCTCAATGATGGCCGACGACAGCACAGCCCCCCTCCTCTGCTCGTGGATCAACCAGACAACAATACCCCCCCTCCTGTTACATGATTCAACGACCACCACCACCACGGTCCGGTGGTGGTGCGGCGAGGAGAGAGAAAGACTCGGGAGGCGGAGAGGAGAGAGAAAAACTCGGGAGGCGAGAGAGAGATAGGAGGGACTGACGGTCGAAGACTCGGACCGCCGGTCGGTCCAGTTATCCGGTGGTCTGTTCGTATATCCGACGAGTTTTCCGATATGGTGAGGACGGCTTCAGCTTTGTTCGGGTCTCTCAGGTCAGACGGTTCGGGTCTCAGGTCCGGGTCAGATTCAACGGGTTCGGGTTCCGGGTCAGCAGGTTCGAGTTTTGGGTTCAGCTGGTCCGGCTCAGTCAACAGGTCAAACAGGTCGTTTCGGGTCTCGCGGTTCGGGCAGATGGTCGGCTTCAGTTTTGGCTCGGTCAACTCGGGTCAAACCCGGTTGACTCGGTCAAACTCAGTCAACCCGAGTCAACTCAGTTGACTCGGTCAACTCAGTTAAGCGGCTCGACATTTCGGCTTGAAGACTCGGTAAAAATTAATCACGCGTTTAATATTTGTTATTTTTATATAATTTTGATATTACGTGTGAAACAAGCTCGAACCGACATGATTTTAGTTTACGAAATATTGGCAAATTTGATATATTGTTTGATTGTTGCTGAATCTTGAAAAATATATCGACATCTAGTTGTCGGGACCGTCAAAAAACAGAGGAAACTCTGCCCGTTTTTCGAGAAAATCCGTAAAACAAAACGCGTTTTATTATAAAACGAACTATCAGATTCAAGTGAATCTTTTTACAAAACCAAGATAATTACTTAGATTGTTTCAAAAGCCGATAACACGCATTCGTTTTATAAAAATAAATATAGTTTATATATTTATTTTCAAATACCGTACAAAACGAATCTTTTCATAAATAAATATAGCTATATATTTATTTCCGACACAATCAAGTCGAATTCTTTCTAAAATAAATATAGTCATATTTATTTTCAAACGGCAAACGACACGAATTCTCTTTATAAAAATAAATATAGATCGTATTTACTTTCAAAAGCAACTCGACGATTCTTTTATAAAATAAATATAACTTTTCATATTTATTTTATACGCCTAAACGGCATATACGCATATTTTGACAAAGATCATACGAAACGCGATATATAATACGAGTTGGTTATATGATATTTTCATACAAATATTCTTTTTGTACGCGTACGACTTCTTAAAACGAGCTAACAAGTACAACTTCTTCGCTTCTTTTAAGATGACAATTTACTGTCAAATCGTTCGATTAACGATTCGGTAGAGCTCGATTACACGTAGTTAGTTACTGCGTTATTTAGAAACTTATTAGATATTCCGTGTTAGGAATATTGTAGAATGCACGCTAGCGAGTCTCACTTTGGAAACGACATCAAGGAGTCGTAATTAGCTAGCTTTGCACAGGAATATTCAGGTGAGTTCATAACCCCACCTTTTTACGGTTTTACATTTTTCTAAATGTTTTCGGGGTGGAAAGACATGCACTTTTGCAAAGCATACAAGAATTACATATTCCTAAACCATTTTACAAGCAAGTTTTTAACTGACACAAATGGTTTACGAAAAGCTTATGTTCTATACCGGTTTTTCAGACAAAAGTATTTTTCGAAATGTGCATACATACGAATTCTAGTTTTCTAAACTACGGGAAAAATACAAATACAAGAGTTTACAAATGTTACAATGTTTACAAATGGTATGATGAATACAAGAATTAAGAAATGATACGAGAAATGATACAAGAAATGATACGAGAAATGATACAAGAAATGATACGAGAAATGATACAAGAATTGATACGAGAATGATACGAGAAATCGTGTCACGAATAGGGTACCATAAGCACCATTAATCGTGTACATACTTAGACCGCATAACAAAAGGTTAGATCTAACGGGTTCCGGGCAGCCCCACTCTTGGCCACTTTTTTACCAGGTAGTGTTTTTGTGTCTCAGTCGTGAATCGACTACATAAAAATGCCTATGGTTTGGTGACTTCCTATGTCGTGTCACATATTAATGGCCTTGCAACCCATTAACAACAAGATACATACAGAATACGTGATTTATACAAGAAAACATGCTACATACAAGAATACGTGATTTATACAAGAATACATGATACATACAGAAATACTTGAATTATACTTGAAGTACGTGGGGTACTCAAGAAAACGGGAAATTATACTTGAAGTACGTGGGGTACTCAAGAAAAACTTAAATTATACATGAGTACGTGGGGTACACATGAAAACTTGATTTATATATGAAAATGATTTTAAATTCGTTTTCACAACAATACTTCAAAAACCGGTTATTCAAAAAGATTTATTTCAAATCTTTTACAAACAAACTATGAACTCGCTCAACTTTATGTTGATTTTTCGCATGTTTCTTTCTCAGGTTACTTTCAGAAATCTTGGCACGGTTGGAATAGGAGAACCATGTGGAGTCGAGTACTTAGTGGCGTTCATTTTTCTAAAAGACTTAGCTTATTTGCTTCCGCTGTGCAACGAAGATACCAGTCCAGTCACGCCAATGCTCTGATATTTCGGGGTGTGACAATCTTGACGTCAGCGAAGATCCATTGAAGGTCAGCAGGGATTTGGGTATTCGACATTGGCGCCATCCGTGGGACACAATCCGACTAGTGTTTCCACTCTGAAAACCCGACGTTAAGATAACCCGTCTGACAAGAAACAACATGGCAACTCCACCAGGCTCGCGTACCATTCAAACGGTGCAGAATGATCATGATAAAGTCACAGTGGAAGACATAACTCATGAGGAAGGAAATGAAAACCAAGTGGAGATTCTGGAAAGAGAGGAGCCCATCACTCCAGATTTCGTTGCCATGCACAAGGAGAAGTTAAAAAAGTGTCTCGAGGATTTAGAAAGACAAGAAAATCTTGACAGTCTCAGGGCTAGATTGTCCTTCGATACACCCTCCAATCAGGAAGGGGTAGATCCACAAAACAAAGGCAGTGGAAATGACCCACTTGAAACTTTCATGACTGCCCTTAAGCAGATGTCCTCGGAAGAAAGGGAGGATCTCATTACAGGGAAGAAGCCGAAAGGACAAGAAAAAGAAAAGGAAAACCAAAGCAATGATGGTCTGAATCAACCCTACCTACCACGGGACTTGGCCGAGATCTCAAAGTTTACCAGGAGGATTGCGGAAGCACCAATGCCCCCTAAGACGAAGCTGCCTCCAAACTTCGACCGGTACGATGGGACAAGAGACCCTGAGGACCATCTCCATGCCTTCAGGGGTGCAGGGCAACTGGGGCGGTGGCCCATGCCAGTTTGGTGCCATATGTTTGTACAGACCTTGACGGAGGGAGCCAGGCTCTGGTTTGACAGCCTCCCTCCTGGAGGGATCGACTGCTATGAAGAACTAAGCGAAAAGTTCCTAAGAAACTTTGGTCAGCAAAGAAAAGGGGTCAAGAACCCAAACGAAATTCTGCACATAAGACAGAGGGACATTGAGCGAATAGACCAATACATGGAGAGGTTTGTCAAGGAGAGAATGAACATCAAGGACGTCCCGGAGGTCATGAAGATCAGCAGCTTCATTAACGGGTTAAAACATGCACAACTATGCGAGAAGAGTTTCCACATTCATTCGACAACCTCATGGACATAGTCAGAGCCTTCGTCAGGGGAAAAGACATAGTTAGCAAGGCTAAGGAGATGGACACCCTACCCCGGAGGGTCACCCCAGCTACAAAACCTCCCGAAAAAGGTACACCTTACTCAAGAAAACCAGCTTTTGGTAGAATGATGTATGATAGAACGAGGCCCTCGTATTCCCCATACAGGCCTCGGGGGAGAGGGTCATCCCCCTATTCTGACAACTTCACCCCTCTCACCAAAACCACAAGTGAAATACTAGCCACTGAGAGGGTGAAGAGCTCCTTCCCAAGGCCACCACCCATAAAACCTGGGCCAAAGGCACAACCAAATGAGTACTGTGACTTTCACAAAGGGTTTGGTCATAGAACTGATGATTGCATGTATCTAAAAAGAGAAATAGAGGCCGCAGTGAAAACGGGGAAACTGACCCATTTGGTTAGAGAAATCAAGGAAGGGGGGACCATAAAGGGAAAGATGCGAGGGAGCCTGGAAGGGCAGATGTAGACATGATTCGAAGGAGGGATGAACTTGATACCACTAGAAGTGTAAAGGCCAGAATTTTGGGCCCCCGAACCGCATGAAAGCTCCCATCCTGATGCCGTACCTGGAGGAAAATGAAGTGCAGCGGCTCCCACTCAACATCTCAGCCATAATAGCTGGCCACAGGTGGCCAGAATACATGTGGATGGGGGATCCGGGGTAGAGGTTATATATGAACATTGTTTCCTCAGATTTGACAGGGACGTAAAAGATAGACTTGAGGAGGATTCTATCCCCCTAGTAGGTTTTAATAACAGTGTGTCATATCCCCTGGGAAAGATCAGACTCCCATTCACAGTCGGGGTAGGGGGATCGAGTCCGAACTATAAACCTAACCTTCACGGTGGTCCGAGCACCCTCAAAATACAATGCAATCTTGGGAAGACCTGGGATCGGAGATCTGCAAGCACAGGCATCAACCCCACACGGAGCCCTAGTGTTCCAAACGCCAAAGGGCTTGGCTTGGGGAAAATCTGCATATGAAGTGATTTCCTCCGTGTCCGAGGGAGAAGCATCTGAGAAACCCCAAAAAGATGGGGTCGAAGAGTGGGTGCTTTGCGATAGGTTCCCGGAGCAGACAGTCAAAGTAGGAAGCCACCTGAGTGACAAGTGCAAGAGTGCTCTCAAGGAACTGCTCCTTCTCAACATAGATGTATTTGCATTTCAACATGGGGATATGACAGGAATCCCAAGAAGCTTGACTGGGCACCGACTCAACACATACACTTGGGCAAAACCAGTAAAACAGAAAAAACGGAGCATGGGTCCCAGCAAGAGGAGGGCCGCATGTGAAGAAACTAGGAAGCTGCTTAGAGCCGGAATAGTAAGGAAGTGAAGTACCCGTCTTGGGTTGCTAACCCGGTTATGGTCCAGAAGAAAGACGGAGGGTGGAGGATGTGTATTGACTTTCAAGATTTAAACAAAGCATGTCCCAAGGACTGCTACCCCCTCCCAGAGATAGACGTCCAAGTGGACTCCTTATCCCAGTATCCCCTGAAGTGCTTCTTGGATGCCTACAAAGGATACCATCAGATACAGATGTCAATGGAAGACGAGGAAACGACCTCCTTTATCACAGACGAGGGGACATTTTGCTATACCAAAATGCCCTTGGGACTCAAAAACGCTGGTGCCACCTATCAAAGGTTCAAGAATACCCTTTTCAGGGAACAAAGGGGACGGAACTTGGAGGTGTACGTCGATGACATTGTTATCAAGAGTCTGACTGAAATGGCCATGATAGATGATATAGCTGAGACTATCCGCACCATGCAAGATGTTAATATGAAGCTAAACCCCGGGAAGTGCTGTTTTGGGGTAGAAGAAGGGAAATTCCTGGGGGTTGTGGTTACTAAGGGCGGAATCAAAGCTAACCCAGAGAAAACTCAAGCCGTGGCTGAAATGAAATCCCTCAGGTCCCTGAAAGACATCCAATAGCTGAACGGAAGGCTAATTGCATTAAACCGCTTTTTATCAAAAGTAGCTGACAGGACCCTTCCCTTCATGAAGGTGCTGAAGGACTGCCTTCAAACGGACAGGTTTAAATGGACCTCTGAGACAGAAACTGCCTTCCAAGAAATGAAGACTTACATCTGCAAGCTCCCGGCCTTAGCCATCCCCCGTGCTAGGGGAAGATCTGCTTCTGTATCTATCTGCTTCGAAGACTGCCATAAGTGCGGTCATGATGGTGGAATGGGAAGGGAAGCAGATACCAATATACTTCATCAGCAGGACCCTTAAAGGCCTCGAAGAACGCTACATGCCCCTGGAGAAGTTAGCTTTGGCCCTTGTTTTTGCATCCCGGAGACTTAGGAGGTACTTCCAGGGGCACAAGGTCACTCTGATGACAGATCAGCCCCTCCAAAAGGTGTTAAGAAGGCCGGAGCTGTCGGGACGACTGGCTAAGTGGGCAGTCGAGTTAGGAGCACACACCTTGGAATTCAAGGCCAGAACTGCAATGAAGAGACAAATACTGGCCGACTTCTTGGCAGAGGTCCCTGAGGATGAAGAAAAGGAACTTTTAAAGTGGGAAGCTTTAGAAAAAGAAGAGAAAGAGAAGGAAGATGAGGCAGTATGGAAGTTGCTCACAGACGGGGCCTTCAGCGAAGAAGGTAGCGGGGCAGACATTACAATGATCAGTCCTGAGGGGTTGAGCTAACCTATGCCATCAGACTGGACTTTGAAAACACCAACAACATCGCAGAATACGAAGCTCTCTTAGCAGGGATGAGGCTAGCCAAGAAAATGAAGGCAAAGCATGTGGAAGCCAGTACTGACTCACGGTTGGTAGTTAAACAATATCAAGGGGAATATGAGGCCAAAGACAACACGATGGCTCGGTACGTGGCAAAGGTAAAAGAGACAGCCGAAGCGTTCAAAACCTTCAAGCTAGAATACATCCCCCGCGGGAGAAACAGAAAATCTGATGCCCTCAGTAAGCTGGCCTCTGTGGCATTTGACCATCTAGCAAGAGAAGTCAAAGTAGAAGTCCTAACCTCCCCCTCCCTCGACACAAAAGAGGTAGCTGCGGTCGAAAACGCACAAGAAACATGGATGACACCAATTGTAAAGTTCCTCAGGGACGGAACGTTACCCGAGGGAGACTGGGCAGCTAGGAAGGTGAGAGTCAAGGCCTTACAGTATGAGTTGGTTGATGGAGAACTATACCGAAGATCATACCTAGGCCCATCCCTGAAGTGTGTTGACATTGAAGAAGCTAAATATGTAATCAGGGAAATACATGAGGGGATTTGTGGAATGCATTCGGGGCCAAGGACGGTAGTAGCAAAGGCAATGAATGCGGGATTCTATTGGCCTCGAATGTATGAAACAGCATCCGAAGAGATCAAGAGATGTGACAATCTCCAAATCCATGCACCCATTACACACCGCCACAAACACCCAATGATACCTGTCTCAACGTCTTGGCCCTTCCAAAAGTGGGCCATTGACATTATCGGACCATTCCCAGAGGGTCCAGGAGGGGTCAAATACGTGGTGGTTGCCATCGATTATTTTACCAAGTGGATAGAAGCAAGGCCCTTGGCAAAACTAACCGGGGACCCGATGAGACGGTTCGTATTAGACAGCATTATCTGCAGATTTGGTGTCCCGAAGGAGCTCGTGAGTGACAATGGCGTACAATTTGCTAGAAAACCCTTCAGACCATGGTGTGAGCAAATGCACATACAACAAGTGTTCACTTCCATCACCCACGCCCAGAGTAACGGGCTAGTAGAAAGAGCAAATCAAAGCGTTATCAAAGGGATGAAAGGGAGACTCGGAAGGAAACAAAAAGGATGGCTGGAGGAATTGCCATTTGTGCTATGGGCATATAGGACCACCCCTAAGGATTGCAACGGGGAGACTCCTTTCAGCTTAACTTACGGGACGGAGGCCGTCATCCCGGCTTAAATAGGATCCCCAACTGCCAGAATGAAGCTCAGGGAGGCCGAAAACGAGCAAGACCTCCGGATGAACCTAAATCTGCTGGAAGAGAGAAGGGAGGTCGCAGCAGTCAGGGAGGCTAAGTACAAAAAGCAGCTGGAAAGCTATCACAATACCAGGATGAAAAAACTTAGCCTCGTGCCGGGGGATTTGGTCCTAAGAGCAAATGAAGCCAATCTACAGGAGAGCACCGGAAAACTAGGACCCAACTGGGAAGGGCCTTACCGGGTCATATGGGCAAATGGCAAAGGAAGTTGTAAACTGGAAACGCTCCAAGGCAAGGAGGTCCCCAGGACATGGAACCTCATGCAACTCAGAAAGTATCACATATGAGGGGTTATCCCCCAGAAAAAACGGCCAGGGAGCCACTTTTGTAATAACTAACTGTTAATCTGGGGCATACCCCAAGAAAGAATCTTTTGTAAGAATTAGTCCCCAAGAAATGAATGACGAATGGACAACTAACTTGTCCTCTTTTGAAAAAATAACAGGTATTATATCTAGGCAGACGTGCCCAGAAACACTATAAGCCTAACCAATAAACAAATACACGTGTACAAGGTATATCAAGCATACCAAAAGCCTGGCCGTGGGGCAAAATAGGGTCTAGCTAACCCAAAGAAAACGGACAAACAAACCAAAAACATAATCTCACATTATAAACTTGTCCAGCGATTGGCCTCGAACAGACAATCCTGGTTTATCAAACAAACCATAAGTACAACACATTTCTGTAAATGAACTACAAAAAGAAGTCTTTCTTTATTTATTTGCAAAGTAAATATACAAAGGAAAGTCTTACTGACTTTGGCAAAACAACTAACACACAAGGCAACAAACACAACAAACTTGACAAACAAGACCAAAGCACAACTTCTTGCAAAATAGCCCAAAGGTCTTCAGGAAAGTGCTGACTTGATCCTTGGTAAAGGCCCCTGCAGCTTGAAAAAGCACAACAGAAAACAAGCAAAAGACAAGATAGCAACATACAGTCATAAGTTATATAATTAAGTACTTAGGAGAACCCCTACACGAAGGTCCTCCTTACAAACACCAAAAAAAGTTTAAAGTATCATAGGGTAAGCAATTATCCAGATTGCAACCATATCGAAAGAGGTTAATGTTTAGAAATCACTAGGGACCACCCCCAGACAAAGACTGTGGAGACGAAGGACCAGCGGAGGAAAACAGGGCTTTCAATTCATCTATTGATATCATGGGATGCTCCAGGATCTTCCTGAGAATGGCCGGGGTCTCACTCCCAAACTCCTCGTCCAGCTTAGATAGCCTCTTCTTAGCTTTGGAGTTGTAAAGCGGAGTCTCTTTCTTGCCTAGACCCTGAGCAGAGTAAATATACCCATCCTTCAGCCCAGCCTGGTAGCCAACATCCCGGTACGCCCTATACACCTCCTCCAAGCCACTTTTAAACTCCTCTGACTGAGAGACGGCAGTAAGGAAGGCTCTGAAACCTTCGGTGATTAACCAATGTTTCTCTTTAGCCAACCGCTGGTTATCATCAGAAGTTATCCCATAATCTGCATACATAGTATTCAGCTGCTCCTGAGAAACGGAGCCAACCTCCTTCAGATGCTTTAACTCAGTGGCTAACTCTTCCTTCTCCTCTACCAACACCGCCATCTCCCTTTCCCAGGCTAGCTCCCTTCGCTCCAACATGGCTCCAGCACCCTGGGTAAAAAACATCATAAAGAATCCAAAAACAGTTGGAAAATAAAAAAGGGGGAGGGGGAGAAAGGCTATGTACCTTCTCCTCTTGCAACTTTCTCTCAGCCTCGACCACTTGACATCTAAGCTCGGCAGCAACAGACTGGGAGGTCTTGAGTTCGCCCTTGAGTTCTTCATTCGCCATCCTCAAATCTTCAACCCGCTACAGCATGCCGACACCCCTGAAAAAACTCTCACAGAGCGACATGCTGTACTAATCCTCAAAAAGATCATCCCTCAAGGCAGAATTCATGAATCTATGGGAGGGAGGAACAACATGACTCAAAAAATCCCTGGCAGCCTCAAGGGTTCCTATCACCGAAGAGTGAGTTATTTTCCACTTAGGGACATTGGTGAAAGGGATAGCATCAACAAACAGGGGAGCCAAAGGGGACCGATGAGCAAAACCCTCAGGTTGAGTGGGTTTACTGGTCCCAGTAGCATGGTGAGGAGAGAGTTCAAAGGCTGAGGCAACACGAGCCATGCTTACTTTCGAAGTCTTGTCTCGAACACGGGAAGAGGAGGGGCCGGTAGGGATCTCTATTGGATCATGATAACTCCCCTACTCAGACAAAAAGAGAAAAGAGAACATCAAAAATCTCCCCGGAACAAAATAAATATGAGGCAAATAGGTAAAAGAAAAAATAAGCTCACCAACAAAGGTGCACTCACAAGGCTGGAAGACCGAAGGTGCTTGGACAAAGAACCCTTAACCCCAGCGGGGGGAAGTTTGGAAGCAGCCTTTGAACTTGATGAAGGAATGGGCTTCTGTCCACTGGCACTCCGGAGCCTTTGCCGGATGTCACGAGGAGCAGGGGCTGGCTTAGGACTTACAGCTTTCCTCTTACAAACTAAACGGACCTCCAGATCTTCATCATCACTCTGTCCAGAATGCTTAACGGGAGGGGGATCGGGGGAACTCTCCTCCCCATCAGAGGAGGTCCCCTCGCCTCCTCCCACAGCAACGGAGCCCCCGGCCTGGGCAGACCCCCCGGTAACCTGCATCCCCACGCTCCGGTTCAAACCCGGATCCACCTCATCACCAACTACAAACTTAACATCCCTAAAATCCCCTTGGAGCAGTCTCCACAAAGTCAACTCTGCATAAGGGGAAACACTAAAGATGACTGCACAGATACCAAGAAACAGAAGCAAATGACAACAAATCAAGGGCAAAAAGATACCTTTGTTACCGAAAAAAGCCTTGAGACGAACCGAGTAGGAAGGGCTCAGTCCCCCCAGGGCCAGGACTCCCTCAGAAAAAGTAAAAGCCCTTGTTGGGTTTTCAAACATACGTTTCCACTGAACGGTCTCGTTAGCAGACAAGGTGGGAACAATGTCTTCAATAGCGACCTCAACATCTCTTGGCAGTGGGGATTCTGGTATCATGGCAGCGGAAAAAAAGATGAACTTACTCTTCCAATCCTTCGGGTAAGTGGAGGTTGGCATAAAGGTATAACAGGGTTTCGACACACTATTCTCCCGCTTGGCAAAAGTAAACCAATCTCCATCAGAGATCAGTTTATAAAACATGCAGAACAAGGGGACAGATGGCTTGCCAAAAACAGCCGCACAAGAAAACTCAAAGTGAACCACTCTCATAAACCCCAGGGGATGTAACTGAGAAAAATGAACTCCGAAGTGACGCAGTAAGGCAATCTTGAAAGGTGACAGGGGATATCGGACTCCGCAGGAAGAAAACGCTAGAGTATAAAGGGGAATTCGGTCCGATGTACATTCAGCCGATTCGTTAGGGCCCGGTAAGGTGGGAGAGAACCGCTCAGGAATGTTGTATGTATCAACAAAAGACTTCAGGTCCCTCGCTGTCAAGACCGATCGAATTGCAGAGCGACCGGAACGACTCATGTTTAAAAAAGGGACGATGATCGGAGAAATATGACGGAAGGAAAGAAAGAACTAAAAGGAATTGAGAGGAAGTTTAAGAGATAATGGGGTATTTAAAGAAGATAACTGATAACACAGGAAACCGTCATGTCACTCGTCCCTTCAAAATTCAAAAAGGGTGCACGTGTATCTAGGGGATTAACTCCCGCCACTAGTATTCGGCGGAATGATGGGCTTCATGAAAAGAAAGAATAATTAGTAGCTGGTCAGAAACGGGCCCACATTCGTAGCCCAAGACAATTAACCTCCTTCTTGAACAGTTATGATTCTGCCCCGGATCATGAGCCTCGGGTCTCAGAACCAGGGACTAAAGATGACTTGACGACAGGCCAATGGGAAATCCCATTTTACCCGCTTTGGGTTGCCTTCATGCGGGCCCAACAAGATATAAGCCCAAATAACAGTTTGCCTTGCCCATTAAGGTTCTCCTCATGAGAAATGAGCGGGAAACTAGTATCAGAGAATGCAGGTCACATTTAATGCCTGATAAGAAGAGGATCTTGGCTGGCATTAGTACTTCTCCAGCCGGAACATTAAATGAGGCTGCCATCTTACCGTTAGTGGTCAGACACGTGTCTGAGCCCCTCGAGGACCCCCGGAATCCGTTGGATCACCTCAACAAAATATCTCACATGTACGATAAGGGCTCGGGATTATATAAGAGCCAAAGAGGACGATCATAAGGCAGATTGAAGGTATCACATTAAAAGCTCTCTCATTTACTCCTCTTTCATTTATTCCGACCAATATTCTCATACATTAATCACACACACACATTTATTGGATTCACATCTTAGAGGAAACATTCCGGTGATCATACTCATCGGAATAGACTCCTCCAACTCTCCGGCAAGTTTACTTACTCTCACGCCGGAGCTTGGTCACGGATCCCCCTCCCGGGGCCCTCCGTGATGAGGCTAACGGTTTACTTTTTTGTAGCAACGAGGACCGGGGTATCTTGACGTCAGCGAATATCCATTGAACGTCAGCAGGGATTTGGGTATTCGACAGTTTTCTTCTTGGAAGCTTTGTATTTACTTTTACAAAATCTACACAAAAAATTAATAAACTGAATCATTTTGTGTGAAAGAATCAAGGTAATACCAAAATTTATAAGTTTGTTTAAATGTATTACAACAATCCAATATCATGTTACTTGAGTTAATCCATTCAGTTTATTTGAATTTTATAATTTTAAAGTTTCATCTGAATTAACAATTTAACCGAAATTTAAAGTCAATTTGAGTTTGGCTTGATTTGGTTCGAGTCGATAAAAATATAATTCAACTTAAAAAGTCCGTATTATTAGAAATATGCCGCCGGACCTCCCATATACGACCCAAACGACGACCGATCCGAAAATTCTAACGTTTGGTTTTGAAAATTCTTAACACAAGGAAAAACGAGACCCCTGGACAAAAATTGTTGGGTCCACCACTGTACGTAATTACCGCACATTCTTACTCACACTGCCTTTTATGCACTCTAAAGGAGCATTATATGATTTTTGAAGTTCTAAGCATAATATTGATAGTAAGCGTATCCTTCTAAATGAAAATAAAAAGAAGTTTTTCTGTGTAAATATCAGCTAATTCAATAAATAAAACTTTAATTCAGTGATTTAATTGTTTAAAAGGAAAACATACTGCATTTGTTATTTTTATTAAGAAAATTTAGAAAATAGAAAACATGTGGAAAAAGATATTGTTAAAAATGATACATGTGTAACGGAATTTGTATGTTTTAATATAAAAAATGAGACACGTGTACTGATTTTTGTACTTTATTTATTAAAATTAGGGAATTTATAGACAAACTGAACAATTTAATAATCAGAATCTTGCATTATCAATAAAGTTTACTTGAATTAAATCTCAGTTATCAGACGATGTTGATTTTAAACGTGTCAATTTCAAAACTATTTTAGATTATATGTTTTTGTAAGGTTAATATACAGCTGTTCAAAAAAATTATATTATTATTTTATTCATTTACAGTTAAGCATTTACAGCTAATTTTCAATTACATTTTTTATTACTGTGTTAATCGACCAAGTTATATACCTTCACTTTAAAGCTTTAGAAAACATGCTAAATAAGTCGTATAATTAGGGAAAGGGTATTATATAATAGCCTCTTAACGTGCAAAGGTACGACGTAAATTACGCATGTTCCTTTTAAAAATACATATGTTACAAAATTCAAATTGCACATGCCATCAAATATGAAAATTAAGCATCGATTGGGTTATCCTTAATTACGCATGTTACAAACATAATTACACACGTTATTTTGTCACTATGTACCTTCACACATTAACACCCATTTGTATTTAAAATTTTCACCATATTATTATTTATATACTTATTAAACTTATTAATTTATGAATTATAAATATACTCTTCTTTATTCATTTTTAAGCTTTAGTAAATGTAAACTTTTAAAAGTTTTTATAAACTTTAATGAAGTAAAAAAATCTATAATACCAAAACTTTTATAAACCCTATAACATAATTTATTAGGCCACCCGGGGTGCAACCAATTTGTCCGTGATAAAAGAATGTCACGAGTGGACTTATACAAAACACCACCGCCACCCCTCTCCATCATGCGTGGAACTAAATTCCCCTTATATTTTTTATATGCATTATCTTTTGATTGTTGTGAGGTATATTGTTGGTTGGGGGAAAATTGTTAGGTGTGGTGGTGAGTGATGATCATTTCCACTAAAAAAGGCTGTGAGTGATAAAATAATGGTTGATGACATGACGGAACTTGATCAGATGTTGGGAGTGATGGAATTTGTAAGTGATGACCACCCCTACCCCTTAAACTTAATAATATAAAATATAACGTGGTGATGACATAGAAAGATAAAAAATATATATTTGTTAATGAATAATGCGATGTGGTATGAACACTCATGAGATCTCTAACTCCTTTTTATCTTTTTGGATGTTTTACATGAGAGTATACATCATAGACACTTTGTTCTCGAGTTTCGTTAAAGGAAAGAAAAGAAAGGATTTAAAAGGAATCGAGTTTCATTAAAGGAAAGAAAAGAAATGATTTGAAAGGTTTTTTTTTTTTGAGTTAATTATTGTTTTTGTCCATGTGGTTTGTCAAAAATCACTATTTCAGTCTATTAGTTTAAAAATTACAATTTCAGTCTCTGTGGTTTCACTTTCGTAACCATTTCAGTCCTTGTGGTTTCACTTTTGTAACCATTTCAATCCATTTATTCTGCTAGTACAGGGACTGAAATGGTTACGAAAGTGAAACCACAGAGACTGAAATCGTAAATTTTAAACTAATGGACTGAAATAGTGATTTTTGACAAACCAAAGGGATGAAAACAATAATTAACTTTTTTTTTTTTTTGCAAGTTTCTTGCACAACCCTTGATAGCATATCAACTATATCTGCTTCGAAATTTCTATCAAACTTTGCCATAATCCCATGAATTCGGCCTATGTATTCATTAGCTATGTAGATGCTGGTTATTCTACATATTCCAATCGTGGATATGGGACTCAATTATTAATCCAAACTATTGTACATTCAAACCTAAGCTAATACTTTTAAAACGATTTTTAGTCTATACCAAAAAAGTTATTATACACTAATGTAGTTTGGCTCATTAATCAAATTCAGACTACGATTAAGAAACTATATATTGCACAACACAACAGGGGCAGATCTAGGGGTTTCCGGGAACCCCCTCGGTTTGAAAAAAAATGAAAAAATTAGTGGAAAACTTGTATGATTTAGAATTTTTTTAGGGTGTACGGGGCGTTCGCGGGGAGGGGTTGCGGGGACCCTTGTCCCCGATCGGGAACACCGCCGCCATCAAAGCGGGGACCCGAATCGGGGGGGTCGATCGGTGTGGACTTACCGCTTGCTTTGGCACGATTTTCGGAATAAGACCGTTGTCAAACGGTCACTTTTATAAAAAAAAAAATCTCAACTTTTTTAAACAATATATATCTAACCAACCTAAATCAAATTTTTTACCACACTCACCACTCTCAAACTCACAAATCTTTCAAATACAACACTATATGGATCCCAGGTTCCCGATTTTTCCTCCCCTACCCGACTTTCCCGACGATGAAGGTGAACCGTCAAACGATAGTAGCTTAATTTTCTTCCAAAATCTCATCCAACAAGCGGAGCTACTAGACA
Source organism: Helianthus tuberosus (assembly GCA_030545235.1). NCBI lineage: Eukaryota > Viridiplantae > Streptophyta > Magnoliopsida > Asterales > Asteraceae > Helianthus > Helianthus tuberosus. The sequence continues at coordinate 180,341,292 of CM060370.1, read as the reverse complement.
CGGCATCGTCTAGTAAAAAAAAAGTTGTCCCTCGAGATCGTGAGGGTGGCCATGAGACACTCATGGCCGATTATTTTGTTGAAAATCCAAAATTTAATGACGATACTTTTCGTCACAGATTTCGTATGTCCAAGTCTTTGTTCCTAAAAATTGTTAATGACGTGGAAGCGTACGACGGGTGGTTTCAAGAGGGCTTGGACGGGAGAATGAAAAAAAGTTTCACGCCGTTGCAAAAGGTTACTTCGGCGATTAAACAACTTGCAACCGGTAACCCACCAGACGAAAACGACGAGTATTTAAAGATGTCTGAAAGGACCTCTCGTGAGTGCCTTGAATATTTCTGCCAGATGGTCTGTGCAATGTATGCCAGTGAATTCTTACGTAGACCAACGAGCCACGACGTTGCGCTGTTGTATCAGGCTCATGAGGAGAGACATCATCTACCTGGTATGTTGGGTAGTCTGGATTGTACACACTTCGTCTGGAGAATGTGCCCCACAGAATTGCGTGGACAATATATGAGAGGCGATCATCAATACCCGACGGTTATGTTAGAGGCGGTGGCGTCTCAAGATTTGTGGATTTGGCATGCTTTTTGTGGCCCGGCGGGTGCACAAAACGACATCAACGTGCTCCAACAATCTCCGTTATTTCTTGCTCAACGAAATGGAACGGCGCCATATTGTCCATTTCAGGTGAACGAGCACTTATACAAACGCGGGTATTATCTTACTGATGGGATCTACCCTAGCTGGTCCGTGTTTGTGAAGTCTTTTCCATATCCTCACATCCCGAATGAAAAAAAGTTCAAGAGGCAACACGAGGCCGCAAGAAAAGATGTGGAACGGGCGTTTGGTGTGTTAAAGGCGAAGTGGGGAATACTAAATCGTCCAATGCGTTCGAAAACGGTGAAAAAGATAAGGTTACTCGTGTATACGTGCATTATTTTACATAACATGATTATAAAAGACGACGGAAGGGCGATAGCACCGGTACACATTCAAGATCCTCCAGTCGAACCCGTCTTCGCTGAAACAGCTTATAGCGAGCTCATTGACGAAGAAACGCATTGGAGACTAAAACACGATCTCGTTGAGCATCTCGGACGTTTAGATCTACCTCACCTTGAAGTGAGTTCCGACGACGAGTAGTTTGTTTTTATATTTTTCTAGTTTGAATGTAATTTATATTTTTCTAGTTTGAATGTAATTTTTATTTTTCTAGGTTGTTTTTTTTAATTTAATGAAATGTCTTTTATTTAATTTTTATTTTTATTAATATTTTTTTAATTTATAAACATGCATAATTTTACAACAAATAAAAAAAAAAACCCAAGTCCCCTATTAGGGGAGTGCCGCCATCAAAATTGGTTGTTAGGGGAGTTTAAGAGGGGAGTTGACGTGGCACTATCTGATTCGTGGTGTGTAAGAGAGGGGACTCCCCTCTTAGGGGAGTGCCCCTCTCACCCTTAGAAGAGTTAATTACTGTTTTCGTCCCTGTAGATTGTCAAAAATCACTATTTCAGTCCATTAGTTTAAAAATTGCGATTTCAGTCCCTGTGGTTTCACTTTCGTAACCATTTCAATCCACCTCGTAACCATTTCAGTCCCTGTACTTAACATAATAATGGATTGAAATTGTTACGAAAGTGAAACCACATGGACTGAAATGGTTACGAAAGTGAAACCACTGGGACTGAAATAACAATTTTTAAACTAATGGACTGAAATAGTGATTTTTGACAAAACACAGGGACGAAAACAGTAATTAACTCTTTTTAGAATTAGTGAGAATCTATCAAAAGAAACCCGATGGAAAAAGTTTCTGGATTCGCCGCTGCAATACAACACACAATCCACGTGATGTATTATATCGCCCCAATGATTCAATGGGAAACAAAGTTTTAATGTTAGCGAGGATCACAATTTCAGTTCATGATATCATGTCCATTGATATCACTTACGAAAATGGGTTCTTAAGTCAGTTAAGATATCATAAGTTTCCAAATTTAACCTTGAGGAAGCTTGTTAATTCTTAACTCGGTTAGAACCCAAAATTCGCAGTTTACTTAGCTTGCAAGCTACTAATACATTTGCATACAATTTCATACATTAATCTCGATAGAGTTGTTCCAACGTTTTTGAAGCCCCTAAGCAAACTACAAAGGTGGGGCCTTTTGAATGGGTATAAAGAAAACATTGGTTCTACTTTCTTCCTTCTAAGTCTTAGTCACAAGCACAGTATCATAATTCAAAGATTCAAAGTATCAATTAGGAAATAGGGAAAACAGTGATTAAGTGATCGCAATATATAAAGATTACTATAAAAAATAGCCAGTTAACCAATTTGGATTATCCTTGCGACACCATAAATTTCAGCTAATTTCACGTGTATTTTTTCTCCAATGGGCGACCCCATTGAGCAACTGGGCATGTGCTACGTTACAGTTAGAGAGAATAACGATGACGGCCTAAATTAAATATGAATTACATATTGTTTGGAGTTGGAATTAGGCTCTTTTGTTTAAAAAATAGTTATTTATTTGGGTCTAATACAATAATACACATATGGTATATAAAGATTTTGGAATTATTGGAAAGCCCTATCTTTGGGGGCCCTAGACTATCAGGGGCGTACCCAGGCTAAGCCAAGGGTGGGCAGACGCACCCCATGAAAAAAAAAATTCAGTGTTATTTTTCGTCGGAAATCATGATCGCACCCCTTGGAATTTTTCACCCGCACCCCTTGAAAATTTTCAACCGCCCCAGTTAGAAAAAAATAATTTTTAACCACTTATTCACTTAATTATTTAATCCAATCGAAGCCCAATCTGCAATCAATTTTTATTAACACAAGCCCAAACCCAACCTAAAGAAATTTGAACTAAATAAAATAACCCAAACCCATCCACTCATTCCATTTCCAAATCCCGCCCCCAAAAAAACTCCCAGCGACTTGACTTCACTGCTCACGACCTGGTGGCTTTTTTTACCGGAAAAACCAAAATTATGGTTGGACCGACCCATATTACATTAGAATTCCAATATGGAACTAGTATGGTTTATTTATTTATTTATCTATTTATTTATTTATTTTGTTTTATGTGATGATTATAAGAAAATATAGATGTGTAAGGATTTAATCTTTTTATATTTTTTTTTATTTTTTTTGTTGTTCTAGACTTGTAGTTAAATGATTTCGTTGCTTTATTTATAGTTTTGTTTGTTTAAATGATTAGTTACAAGTAATCAACATTTAATATTAGGGCTTGAATGTTTAAAAATATAATTGAAAGTTATGGGCTATGGTTGAACATGACTGTTTATTTTGTTTAAGTGTTTAATGTTGTTTCATGAACTTATGGAGCAAATTATATGTGTTAGGAACAATGAGTAAGAATGTAATGAACTTATGGCGTGTTTGGTATCTTTAGATGATATTTTGGATATATTTCAAAAAAAAAAAAACCCCTGTAGGGCACAATTTTAAATACGTTTGTAATTTGTAATGACGTTTGACGTGTTTTTGATGATTTATAAATTTTAGTTTGATGTTCTTTTGTCTTACATGATCCGACACGACCCGCTATGAACCGATATTTTTATACAGCTAGGGACCTAAAATCTTTGAAAATATTTCGCACCCCCAGGAAAAAATTTCTGGGTACGTCACTGTAGACTATTACCTAGATTAAAAAGCCTCTAGTTACGGCCCTAAATCTAGTAAGCTCATTGAAATTGTTAATCTACAATACCCAATTGCAGGACTTGCATACAAATTGAGATAACCGGGCTATTAATTAAATCAAACACAACAATAAAACTGAATATCTTAGTGCAAATGTTGTTTGAGAAAAACTTTATACATATACATTAGCAAGTTTAACTCCCTACACAGTCAATCGTTGCCAAATCATTACAAAGTAATAAGTGTGACAATATTTTCAGATTCATGGTTTTAGATCTACCAAGTAATCGCCAACTCAATTCTAGTTGGCCAAAATCAACTATTCACATTCATTTGGTTTTGTTTAGACACATGAGATAGGATTTGATCTTGATCATTGCTTAAATTCAAGCTGATCTTACCCAACGAAATGAGCTTGAATTCACACACACGATATATAGAGTTGGTGAACAGTGAATGTATTTTAAAAAAATTTCTCAAAGCTTTTGATTTATTTATTTATTTAGAGTAAACTTCTCTTTTGCTCCCTGTGGTTTGATCATTTTAACGGTTTTGCTCCAATAGTTTACAAATAGCCATTTTCCTCCTTGATTTTTCTAACTTATCTTCATTTTGCTCCCAGCCTCTAACTCCATCAGGGAGGAAACTGGCGACAAACTCGAAAGATTAGGGAGCAAACTGGCGACAAACTCGAAAGATCAGGGAGGAAAATGACTATTTTTAAAGTATTGGAGCAAAACCGTTAAAATGACCAAACCGCAGGAAGCAAAACGGAAGTTTACTCATTTATTTATATATTTTTTGAACGGTAAATTTGGATAACTGACAAACCACTGGAGTATCATCGTGCCACGAGTGAAACCCCCGATCATATTCATCTCCACTAGACTACAATGCTTCACTAATTCAAGAGTAAACCCAATAAATTTGAGAAAAACCCCATTTTAAGAATCAAACTCATCTTCTTTACGAATGAACAAGACTCGTGGGCCAACTCAATGGTTAGACTTTTGTTATGCAACTTGTTTGCTCATTTCGAATTGGAAAGAAACTTTAAGAACCTTAATAGGGTGCTAAGGTGCTTCTTCATGGCATCCGGTCTCAAGGTGAATCTAACTAAAAGTAAGGTTTTCGGGGTAGGGGTAGCAAATGATGAAGTCGTGAACATGGCGGTTATTTTGGGATGCCAAAAAGGGGACCTTCCTTTTGTGTATCCTGGCTTACCCGTGGGAATGAATATGAACCGCATTAACAGTTGGGAAGCCATGGTTGACAAATTTCACGATAAACTATCGGCATGGAAAGCTAGAAATCTTTCCTTTGCCGGTAGAGTTACTCTTGTTAAATCGGTTATGGGGGCCCTCGCTATTTACTATTTATCTCTCTTCAAGGCTCCGAGTGGGGTGCTCAAGACTCTTGAGGGCATTCGGAGGAAGTTTCTTTGGGGTGGGGCTACTCTCAACCGGAAAATCCGGTGGGTCGCTTGGGAGAGAATTGTGAAAACTAAAAAGATAGGCGGATTGGGCGTGGGAGATATCAAGGAGTTGAACATGGGCCTAATGGCGAAGTGGTGGTGGAGGTATAAACGCAACCATAATCAACTATGGGGCAAGGTTATCGAAGCCTTACATGGAGGGGGAAGGGGCGGTAACATCATTCCGGTCAGATTAACTAGTACTGGATTATGGAAAAGTATAGCTAAGGTGAACAGTGACTTTTGCAGCGCTGGTTTAGACCTGAATGACAACTTGGTTCAGGATACCTCAGGGGAGCACGAGGGTGAATGGAGATGGAAGAGTGGCGGGCAGATTGTGGATTTTTCGGTCAGACAAATCAGGGCTGATTTGGAAGAGATGGTGCAGTCGAGCACCCAGATTCAACAGTTCAAATGGAGTAAAATCGTTGTCCCGAATGTGAATATTTTTGTTTGGCGGGCTGTGAATGAAAGGATTCCGACGGCAGTAACATTGGCGGAGGGGCAGTTCATTTAGAGGATACACGATGCGGAGCCTGTGGTGTAGCGGACGAAACGGTCAGTCATTTACTTGCCTCTTGCGTCTTCGCACGAGCAGTTTGGTGGCAAGTTTTTGTCTGGTGCAAAATACACATCCCGGCACCGTTCGATACCCTTAGTCAAATTCTCTCCTACTGCTGCAGCCTTGATGTGGACAAGAAAAATGAACATATTTTGTATGCAATCTGTCTTATGACCGTGTGGTTTATATAGATGCATAGGAACAATAAGCTCTTCAATGGGAAAAACAATTCAGTGAGTATGGTAGTGGAAGAAATAAAGACTGGCACATTTTGGTGGATGAATAGAAGACGAAAATGGACGGACATCAGCTTGGAAGATTGGAACAGCTTCAGCGGTTTTAATTTTACTTAACTGTTGTTTTTGTTCTTTTTTGCTTTCTGTTCTTGGGCCTTTTAGCAGCTTGCTAAAGGCTGGTTGTTTTGTTTGGGTGAAATGAAATTTGGCAACTTGTTTGCTCAAGTTCGAATTAATATTTGGCAACCGTAATATTTTCAAGTTTCATTTTCAGCGTCCATTGCTTTATAGCCTTGTGGCATCTTGGGGGCGAAAAAAGACTTTAGGATCAATAGGTCCTGGGTTTGATTTCCACAATGAGGTTTTTTTCTATATTTATTGGGTTTTCTACTGAATTGGTGTATAGACATTATGTCTAGTGGAGATGAATATGATCGGGTGATTCTGCTCATGGCACGATAGTACTCCAGTGGTCCATCGGTGATCCAAATTTACCGTTCAAAAAATAGTATAAACTATATATGATTTAACCATTTGTTTATCATTAATTAATTGTCTTTCTTTGATAACTTACATCCTGTAATGTAAAAAAAATCAAACACACACTTATGTTTACTTTTATTTTCTAAGAATATATACTAGATTAAAACCCCGTGTATTACACGGGTTGCATAAATATAATTTTATATAATAAATAATAAAAAGATATATTAAAAAAACTCGTATGTTGCACGTGTTGAATAAAATATAATGTCATATGTTGATACAAACAGTCATCAAGATTTATTTTTGAGTTAAATGCTTGGTTGGTCCCTGTGGTTTGCAAAAATTGCAGACTTGGTCCCAAAACTTTACTAATTACACGCGTGGTCCTCAAACTTGTCAAAAATGCACTCGGTTGGTCCCTAGCCCTAACATCAGTTAAATTTCTCAGTTAACTATGTGTGAAATGACTATATTACCCTTGAACACTTAAAAACCTAAAACTAAAAATTAAAAAATTAAAAAACCCATCATCTTCATCACCACATCATCTTCATCACCAACCCATCTTCATCACCAACCCACAAAGTTCCTGCTCTCTCTCTCTAAAAATCTGGTCACCACTCTCTCTCTCTAAAAATTAAGCAGCACATCTGGTTACCGCTCTCTCTCTCTCTAAAAATTTAAGCCGCACAGAAGGTCTGTACTCTCTCTCTAAAAATCAGGTGTTATCGAAGCCGAAACAGCCGGCGACGGAGATCAGAAGCGAAGGATAGCGCCGTCGCTCACGGCGGCGGCGGTGGAGGCACAGGCGGGTCGCCGGAAAGACGACCAGCGTCGATCGGACCCAGGAGAGATCGAGAGAGAGGAGATGGGTGTGTGCTTTGTCGGATTCACAGCGTAGATTGGACCATCCGCCCTGTTTGGGTGTCAATCGGTCCCTTAAATCCCTAAAGAAATGCAGCTAACCTTCTTGGTGGTCGGCGCTGATGGTGATGGCTGGCACTGATGGCGGCTTCAAGGTAAAAATGGAGGTGTTCAGATTAAAGGTTTGGTGGGATTAATTGGAATAAAAAATGCATCATCAGTTATTGTTCGAATTTGCTTTTGATTATGAAGTTTACCTGCTTATTGTTGTTGTTTTTAAATGAAAGTAGATAGAATCTGATGTTATGAGTTAGTTGTGTTAAGAAAGTTAGGGTTTTTTTGTTGCTTGCTGGAGGAAATTGTGTGTTTATGAACCCTAATTTTAGTTGATGAAACATGAATTGGTTTAATTTAGGGGAAATAAATGCTTTTGGTGTAAAATAGGAGAGAGGTTTATGATTTCCACAAATGGGTTTCAACAAGATCTGATTTTGAGCTTACAGACGAATCTTTAGCTTATGATGGGGTGTGGGTTTGTGATGAAGATGATGATGGTGATGGTGATGAAGATGATGGTGTCCTACTGATGAAGATGATGATGGGTTTAACCAAGTCAAAAGTAAAACTAAACAAAAATTATAAAGAGAGTTAATAGGCAAGGGTATTTTGGTCATTTAACATGGACTTAACTGAGAAATTTAACTGATGTTAGGGCTAGGGACCAACCGAGTGCATTTTTGACAAGTTTGGGGACCACGCGTGTAATTAGTAAAGTTTTGGGACCAAGTCTGCAATTTTTGCAAACCACAGGGACCAACCAAGCATTTAACTCTTTATTTTTTAAAAATGAACATTAAGGTACTATTTACTTATATTATAACATTTTACTTAGTTTTTTATTTTGCATAAATGTAATTTTATATAATAAATAATAAAAAAGATATACCTTTAAAAAACTCGCATTTTGCACGTGTTTAATATAATATAATGAGTTAATTACTGTTTTCGTCCCTGTGGTTTGTCAAAAATCACAATTTTAGTCCATTAGTTTAAAAATTGCGATTTCAGTCCATGTGGTTTCACTTTCGTAACCATTTCACTCCCTGTGGTTTCACTTTCGTAACCATTTCAATCCATTTATTCTGTAAGTACAGGGACTGAAATGGTTACGAGGTGCACTGAAATGGTTACGAAAGTGAAACCACAGGGACCGAAATCGCAATTTTTAAACTAATGGACTGAAATAGTGATTTTTGACAAATCACAGGGACGAAAACAGTAATTAACTCTAATATAATGCTATGTGTTAACACGTCAAGATTTATCTTTTAAAAATGAACTATAATGTACTATTTACTTATTATAACACTTTACTTTGTTAAATATATATTCTTAACTAATATTTTTGTTAAAAATTATTACTATATTAACACCCCGTGTATTACACGGGTTACATAAATATTAATTTTATATAATAATATGATAACACAAATAGTCGTCAAGATTTATCTTTTAAAAATGAACACTCCAAGTCGTTATCACGATGCGTCTAAAACAATTACAATTTGATAGAAGCATATGCCCGACCTAGAATAATTATTTAATTCTAGTGAAAAAAGACAATAATACAATTATTAAGTGTCTATTAAACGGAAACCTTTGATTCATAATTTGCCATAATTTCATTCACCGAACTTCAAAATATATATATATATCTACTCATAATTTCTAAATTTTTGTTTAAAATTAATTATAGAAAAACAAATAATTATTTTATCTATTTTTTTAATTATTATTATTATTTAATATAACCATAATAAAAACAATCGTAGGTATTCTTATCTATTTTTTTGTGAAAATTAATTATTATTATTATTATTATTATTATTATGATCATAATAAAAATGAATATTTATCCTTATCTTAATTTTTGTTTAAATTATTTGTAGAAAAAAATATTTATTCTTATCTTATATTTTGTTTAAAATTATTATTATTATTTAATATAAGAGATAAATAGGAAAATAAAGTGAGAAGGCATCAGAAACTGACACGTGTTATATAATAATATGATAACACAAACAGTCGTCAAGATTTATCTTTTAAAAATGAACACTCCAAGTCGTTATCACGATGCGTCTAAAAACACTTACAATTTGATAGAAGCATGTGCCCGACCTAGAATAATTATTTAATTCTAGTGAAAAAAAGACAATAATACAATTATTAAGTATATATCAAACGGAAACATTTGATTCCAAATTTGCCATAATTTCATTCACCGAAGTTCAAAGTATATATATATCTACTCATAATATCAAAATTTTTGTTTAAAATTAATTATAGAAAAACAAATAATTATTTTATCTATTTTTTTAAAATTATTATTATTATTTAATATAACCATAATAAAAACAATCGTAGGTATTCTTATCTATTTTTTTTGTTAAAATTAATTATTATTATTATTATTATTATGATGATAATGATGATCATAATAAAAATGAATATTTATCCTTATCTTAATTTTTGTTTAAAATTATTTGTAGAAACAAATGTTTATTCTTATTTTATATTTTGTTTAAAATTATTATTATTATTTAGTATAAGAGATAAATAGGAAAATAAAGTGAGAATGCATCAGAAACTGACACGTGTCCAAAAAAGATTTTTGTTTATTAGTATAGAAAGATTATATTATTTAATATGACCATAATAAAAATAATCGTTTATATTCTTATCTAATTTTTTTGTTTAAAATTATTATTATTTAATACTAGGTTATAACCCCGTGTATTACACGGGTCGAATAAATGAAATATATAGACTAAATATAAATAATAAAACAATATATCTTTAAAAATCTCCTTTATTGCACAGGTTGAATAAATATAATTTTATATATTAAATAATAAAAAGTTATATCTATAAGAACCATATTATACGTGTTGAATAAATATAATTTTATATACCAAATAAAAAAGTTATATCTTTAAAACCACGTGTATTACACGGTTTGAATAAATTTAATATTGTTTACCAAATAATAAAATAATACATCTTTAAAAAACATCATTTATTACACGGGTTGAATAAATGTAATTTTATATACCAAATAATAAAAAAGTTACATCTTTAAAAATATGTGTATTACACAGGTTGAATAAATGTAATTTTCTATACTAAATAACAAAAAATATATATCCTTAAAAAAACCTTGTGTATTGTACGAATCGAATAAATCTAATTTTATATATCAAATGATAAAAAGTTATATATTAAAAAACCTTACGTATTACACGGGTCGAATAAATGTAATTTTGTATAGTAAATAATAAAAAATGTATATCTTTAAAAAAACCACGTGTATTACACGGGTCGAATAAATGTAATTTTGTATGGTAAATAATAAAAAAGGTATATTTTTAAAAAATCACGTGTATTACACGGGTTTAATAAATCTAGTTTTATATATCAATAATAATTTTAGGGGCCAAAAGGGTTAAAAAAAAGACGTTGGGGTCCAAAAGGGTTAGTAAAAAAGGCGTCGAGTGCTCAGATGTTAAAAAATTCCTTTTTGGGCTAAAAGGGTAAAAGTGATATAACCAAAGGGGCCAAAATCGTAATTTACTCTAATATCAAATTAGATAACTAAGTTTGAATTTGAAGTTAACAGATAAATATAAAAGTAATAATTAAACTAAATAATATTTAGTAGGAGGATTATCTATATAATTAATTAAAAGAGTTTAAACTAAAATAATAATTATCCGTAAGACATAGCCTAATATGATGACAAGTGTCCTCAAAATGGTTTCTTTTATTATCGTGTATAGATGATCATAATAAAAACAAATGTTTATCCTTATCTAAATATTTATTCTTATCTAATATTTTTGTTTAAAATTATTATTATTATTATTTAATATGAGAGATAAATAGGAAAATAATGTGAGAAAGCACCAGAAAATGACATGGGTCCAAAAAAGATTTTCATTTATTAGTATAGGAAGATTTTTTAAATGGAGTTGTATAAATTAATGTACGTTTTTTGTGTCATAAATTTTTCCACCTTAACACTATAAATTATATACACCTTTAATTCATTTATTTGTTATTTAATTTAATTTTTTCTAATAATTTATGTTCGTTAAATTTAAAAAATTAGGCAGCTGTGATTTATTTTTTTTCAACATTCTGATATAAATTTTATTGTAAACAACGTTGTATTCAAATTAATATACGATTTGTAAACTAGTCGCAATCCACGGGGATAACCCACAAGTTTATATGTATCGCTCTAAAAAACTTGTGAAAATTAACTCATGTAACCAATTTGCTCAATCAAATTATCATTTACATTAATTTTGGTCTAAAACACTTTGGACCATGTGTAATGGGAATTAGGGGGACGTGAAGAGGTTTGATAACGCCCTCAATACTATCTCTCTGGACGTTATGTGGGCATGAAGAGAGATAGACGTTTCCAGTATTACGCCAAATGAAAGAAAGGGAAAAATCGAAAATAACTTTTGAAAATTAAGGCATCAAGGCCGGAGGGTGTGGAAGGCGCCACCCCTGCCACCTCACCTCCGATAGTGCCATAGGGGCGCCACCGCCCATACCCCGCTGTTTAACAAGGGGCGCCATTGAAGGGGCTTCACCATGGTAACGAGGAAGAAGGTGAGTTGCAGGTGGGGCCCACATCATTTCATCCAATAATTTTTTTTTAATTTTGTTTAATAGGGGGCGTTCTCCCACACCCTGCAAATTAAGAGAAGGCGTGATAAAGCCTCCTAACTGACGTGGATCTGACGTGGCGCTAACATGTTTATCCCACATCCCATAGCCTAAGGGAATAAGAGAAGAAAATTGGAAAATAATAATTGAAAAGCCATTAAGAGGCATTATTCATTATACATTTTTAAAAAGGGTGTCATGATAATGATGTGACAGATCAAACGTCTTTAAGAGACATTAATCATTACCAACACAAAACCAAATTTTCTACTAACCATGAAAATAATAATATTCTCTTGATTTTAAATAAGTTGTATATTTGAATTGTAAGTTGGTGAAATTGCTTGTGGAACAAGTGTTTAATAATAAAAAAAAATAGTATTTTAACAGATAAGTTGTATATTCGAATTGCAAGTCGGTGAAATTGCTTGTGGAACAAGTGTTCAATAATAATAGAAAAAAGAATAGTATCTTAACAGCGATATATCAAGTCGGTTTTCAAACCCTAGTTTGATTATCTATGCGTTTCCTCTTTCCGGCGATCTTAGCTTTTTGCGACGGTTTTCTCAAAGGTTTCCAACAGTTTGATCTGCAAACAAGAACGAAAATATGGGTGAAAGAAAGGTTATCAACAAGTATTATCCACCAGATTTTGATCCATCCAAAATTCCAAGAAACCGGAAACCTAAAAACCAACAAATCAACATCCGCATGATGCTTCCAATGACCATTCGTTGCGTCACATGTTACAATTATATTTACAAGGGTACGAAATTTAATTCACGTAAGGAAGATGTCATTGGTGAGACATACCTAGGAATTCCCATAGTCAGATTTTACTTAAAGTGCACTAAGTGTGCGGCCGAGATAATAATCAAGACGGACCCACGAAACGATGGTTATGTTATCGAGGCTGGAGCCACAGCCGCGAGGAATATTGAGCCTCGGCAGGCTGAAGAAATACATGATCCAATGGAATTGTTGGAGAGGCGGGCTGCTGATGCGAATAGAGAGAGACATATTATTCATACACTTGATGAGTTGAGGTCTATGAAGGCGAGGCGTGCAGATGTAAGTGTGGATGCAATGCTTGAAGCGTTTAATGGATCAGCCGCGGTAAAGCAGGTAGATACGCTTGAAGGAGAGGATGAAAATGTTATAAAATCTATTTTTCGAAGGTCGAAAGAATTTGTACGAAGAATTGATGATGACGAGCTCGATGATGATATAACAAAGAAGAGGAAGGTTTCTAGAGAATTTTGTGATAAGCCAAGGGATTGCTTGACGACAATTGTTGGCAAAGCCAAAAAAAGAGAAGAGGCGGGTGGGCGAATTGTTCTCAAGTCTTCAACAGTAAAGTTTTCTGTTGTGAAGAAATCGTGAAGAAATCACCAGAAGCCTAATCAAATCATAGCTCTTGGTAAGAATTATTAAAAGTCATATCTAATTTCCTTTACTTTTTTGGTTTTCTTGGTTTAGACTTTAGATCAATGGTCTTGTGGGAACTTAAGTGATTGGTTTTGTTATGCTATGCAGATTAATAATTAGATGAACTGTTTTGATACTAGACAATTATAAATAAGTTTTGAAAACTAAAAAAATGATAAGTTTGAATACAGTTAAGTGGTTTCACTAACCGGACAATGAATATCCCTAACTATAACGATATAAAGTCGTGCAAAAATAGTAATCAGTAACTATAGGGCAGAAGTTTTTTTTGTTTTTAACCTAAATACCACATAACCTTGCATTTGCAGGTATTTGAACGCGCAACATTTTGTAGAGACGAGCATCATATAACTATTGGGCAGAAGTTGAAACTCAAATCTGTGGAAATTAGAAAGTGTGAACATTTAACACTCTTAATTTCACACCATCTTAGATAAATAGATATTTCCAAGGATGGATTAGGATCAAATACAAAAAGGCTCCTAATTGTAAGAAGGGTTCAAAGGCTCTTAAAAAAACTCACTACACAAAAAAAAAAAAAAAAAAAAAACCTAACCCCCCCCCCCCCCCCCCCTCCTCCAATCACCCACCCAAAAAAAAAAAAAAAAACTGATACATCAATTTATCTTTGGGCCTGACAAGTATCTAACAAGCCAAGCCCAAAGAAACTTAACTTGGGCTGAAAAAAGTCCTTAACCATTTAACAAAGGGGTTTTAACTTAACATATGCTGCTTTATATTTTATAATTTAACTGAAAAAGAACATTAATAAACAAATTAAAGACAAAAGCAAGACATAGTTCTTGAATTGGCTTCCTTGATGATAAAGAAAAGGATGATCATCACCTTGAAGATAATTCAAGCAACAAGTTTCAAAAACATCCAAGCAAACCTGTTAGAATTCATCATTTTTCAAGCAAAGGTAACTTCATTTTCAATTAACCTGTCAGAAAAATATCCATACATATAAACTTATTTTTATTTCACATGTTGCCAATAGAAATACTGTTCATCTAGCAGATATAGGAGGATCCAAAGGTTGATTACGACGTCCGGGGAATGATAACGAGACCGAGAGTTGATGGACCTAATCCCATCCGCCCACGTCGAGCCATCGCCGGCAGGGGCGGACCCAAGTTATGGGGTGGGTGGGCGGCCGCACCCCTTGAAAAAAAAAAAATTAGTGGTATTTTTTGCGAAAAATCCAGACCGCACCCCTTGGAAATTTTCGTCCGCACCCTTTGAAAAATTTCGACCGCACCTCTTAGAAAAAAAAATGTTAGGAATTTATGTAAAAAAATTGTGAACACGGATTGAAACCCGATCAAATTATGTACACAAGTTAGCCTACTAACCCCTTTAATAAAACTTAAATTCAATCCATCAAGCCCAATAACTTAATACCCATTCAAGCCCAACCCAACTACTAGTTTTGTTAAACAAACCAGTCCACGTAATTAAAAAAAAACCCAAATCGCTGCCACTTGACAGCGACTCCCGCCCTCCCTCTGCCTCACTTGACAAACATGTTTGTTGATTATATGATTGTTGGTTGGCAAATAATAATTACTAGGGCTTGAAATTCAAATTTTTAAATTGAAAATTACGGAACATGGGCTATGGTTGAACACTTGAAGATCCTTGTTTATTTTGTATGTGATAGGATTAGGAATGAACAATGAGTAGGGAAATTATGCCGCGATTTCTCAAGAGGAAAGGGGTTGAACCGCTTTTTTTCGCCGGATTATTCTTATTAAAGACCAATGTATGTTATAGATAAGTTTTTTTGGTCTTTTATTGAATGATTAAGAGAAATAAAATAGGGAAGGTTTGAACTTTGATGTTTTTTTGTTTGTTAATGTGATAGGAAGTTAAGAACTAGGGTTTGATTGTTTGAGAATTGAAATGGACCCGACCCGATCTGATTCGACCCACCATTAAACTTTGTTTGTTTGTTTTTACTTGTTTTACATGACCCGACCCGATCCGACCCGCTATGAACCGATTTTTTATATAGCTAGGGGTCTAAAATCTTTAAAAAATTTCCGCACCCCCAGGAAAAAAATCCTGGGTCCGCCACTGATCGCCGGAAGTGTTTATGAAAACTTCAAGCCTATATGAATGGGTACAAGAAGATGATCATGACAGTCTTCTTGTTTATCTACCTGGTAAATGTTCTTGTTTTACTTAATCAAAATTGTTACAAATCGTGTTTTTTTTTTAATTTATTCATTGAATTTTAAAAATTGTTACTCTAACCATACAACTTTAGAACTATTCAGATTCACCAAAATATTACTTTTTTTTTCGCAATTACTAAAAGTAATTATTTTGGAAAATACATTGATGTAGTAATGATTTTCAAAGTAAAAATCCCAAACTATATATGAAATTTATATTTACTGTAACTTATGAGAGAATTTTTAACCATGTATGCTAAACCCTTATGTGACTTGTGTGATTGAGATTTTTTTTTTAATCTATATTTGTGAAAAGGGACGAACCAGGAAAATTTTATAAATAGAAAGAATAGAAAACTGATGGTTATAGGCTGATAGCCCACCTACGACTGTGGGGTATTGTAACAACCCGCACTTTTGTGCGATTGTTACTACTCGTTATACTCGTTACGCCTAGCACCAGAGATTCGGATCATAATGTAACTATATCGTATACATTGCTATTCGAAGGATAATCGCATATTTTCGATATACAATATCACGATACTACACTATTATCACACTAACACTCACGGAGGCATGGAGTGAGGACCTATACTACCCTCCTCGGTGGCCGTGATGTGTCGAACGTAAACAATTACCGCTAACAAGGACCCTCGGGTGAGTGCTGTAGCTCCAGTCGTCATGACGGTGATGACAATACGAGTAAACGGTACCCCGTCAGTCTTTGTGGCACTACACGAAATAACGTTCACGATGACATCAAGAAAGGACCTATACTACCCTCATTGATGGCCGTGCAACGTCAATAATAATCGTATACTCGAATCGGAAACCGGCTGCTAATTATCGAAACGTTGGATTATGGATACGTAAATACGACCCCTAGTGATATATATATATATATATATATATATATATATAATAATATAATAATAACAATATAAACTAATTATGGACGTACACGCTTCGAAAACGGTCAAAACGATCAAAAACGGGAAATTCCAAGCGTCAGGATGTCTATCCGGACGGATGGACATGCGCACGGATGGCCATCCGCACGCATGGGCCATCCGCACGGATGGGCCATCCGCACGGATGGGCTATCCGGGCCTGATCCCTCTTCTTCTCCTCTTTCGCCTATAAATAGCCTGCCACACCACTATTCAAGTGATGTGACAGCTCCTGTTCAACCACACGCGCACCAAGACCCTTTTCTCTCGATTTCCTCGCGATTCCGGTAAGATTTCAACCTAAAGCTTGTACTTCTACAATCTACACTCGATTCTACATCATTCTATCTTTCAAAACTCTAATTCTAACCGTGAAATCTACGGATTTGAGGCGTTTTGGGGTGATGTCACCAAGAGTTCTTATGAACTTCAAGTTGGGGTCTCATTTCACTATAAACGACTCAGATCCAGGTGATTTCCACATGTTTTAATGACAAATCACACCTAAATCTGTGCGATTTCGAGTTAACCATGAAGAACCACCATGAACGGCCAGATCTGATGGAACGGGGTGATTCCCGGCCGTTAGAATGAGTCGGAATTGACGGAACTTCAAGTGTTAGTGCGAAATTACACAACCCTAGTAAAAACGAACGTATTCCTTCCGTTAAACATTCAGAAACGGTGGTCAGAGTGCGAACCAGACAAGTCAGTCCGCACGGATGACCCTAGTCCGCACGGATGACATGTCAGTCCGCACGGACCACTGCCATCCGCACGGATCATGATGTCCGCACGCACACCCCACCCGCGCGCACAGTCAGTCACCCACAAGCACATGTCACCCGCACGGATGACATGTCACCCGTGCGCACCAGCCAACCGCGCATACACTCATCCGCGCGCACAAGCAAAGCCCATCCGCACGTACCACCGTACCAACCGCACGGATGACTTGCCATCCGCACGGATGAGGCCCAATTCAATCAAACGGGTAACTTTTCAAGTTAATCTTGCTTAACCGTACTTCGTTTACTCTATTTTTTCAAGGATCATTACAGACAACTCGTAACCGACTCAATCAAGTTGTAATCTCGCTAAATACGCACTGTGAGTATACTTGACCCCCTTTTTAATCGAACTTTGGGTGTAACATACGTTTCTAACAAAACGAACTTATCAATCGAAATGTTCTATCAATCGAATTATCACTTGCGAATAACTGTTATGCATAGATATACGTGATGCTAGTTGCATATGTGCTAGGGCTTATACTCGCGACGTCCCACCAAGACTAGTATAGTACTATTGCGCCCGACGGGGTCTAGTTATGCCATCGTACATTCGAGCATCGAGGACTTAGTTGGTAGTATCAGTTTTGTGAGTATATATGTCGTGTATTACGTTTATGCATGTGGAAATTCGCAGTACTTTTTATCTATATGCTATACTATTCAAACCTGTATACTCGCCAATACTTTTGTATTGACAAACTATTTTTACGTATGTTGCAGGCTAGATCGCAGACTATATCAAATCAAGCTAGGGAGTCTAGAAACTCAACAAAAATCTAGGTTGTCGGATTTGTATTGTTCAAGAGGACAAGAAATCTGTGATAACTTATGTGATTGTATTATTTGTTAGTATGGGATAACGAATGTATTAAATATTATCGCAATATAGTTGTTATGGATTCTCTTGAGCAATCTGATTCGCCTAGTGCCGCGCCCCGATGATTCCGCCATCGGTTGGGGTGTGAGAGGTATGGGGCGGGGGTTTGGGCGTGGGTTGGGGAAAACGCCCAAGCCACCACCCCGGGTGGGCTTGGGTTGGGGCGTGGCCCTTGGGGCTTGGCTTTCAAGCCGGGCGTGGGGTGGTCTTGACATCCTAGCTGGCGGCCTCCTATTCGCTGACACCGCCATGTCATAGCGGGCCATTTGAAAAGTTTGAATTTTAAATTCAAACCGTTTGGCTTGGCCATATGTAATTTTTAGGATTTTAATGAAATTTTAGGTTTTTTTTATAAATGTTGTGTGAATTTTATAAATTTTTTGTAATTTTTTTTAAATAATCTGCCACGCGGTGCACCTAACCCAAGCCCAACCCACGCCCCGCCATACCCCGCGGACACGTCACTAGGCGGTGGGGGGCTCCCATTCCACGTGTCAACAAATGCCCCAACTCAAGCCCCACCATACCCCACGGTCTAAGGACATTTTCCCATAGATACTAACCCTAAAAGTTAAAAAGGTAATCTAACATTGGGCCTAACAATTGGGCTTTAAAAGCCCTATCCAATGTAATACGTGGTTGAGATTGAACCCACTATCTTGGTTATTCAAATTTTATAATGAGACTTGAATGCTCATCGTTTATTAAGGACACCAATGCAACATCTTGATATCAAACTTTTCGGTCATTAGGTTACCTCCATTTCTTTTTTGTAGGATTCTCGAAGGAGTTTATCATGGTTACAATAGAAAATCCAAATATTCTTCACGTTCTTGGGCAACGTCTTATTCCAGGAAACAAATGGCATTGGTTTCATGAAGATTTCAAAGTTCCTAAAACTTGCAAAGTGAACGTAATTCGTGCCAAATTCGATGGCGGAATCCTCACCATTACCATGCCTCACAAGATCATCAATCCACCCACCATCCAAAAACCACGAAAAGAGAAACACAAGATACAAAAGCAACAAAGCCCATTTCATCAACTTTAGCTTCCACTATTCCATCACAACCACCATTAAATAACCCTACAAAACCTAGCAATGAAAGTAAAAATGGCCACATGTCACTAGATCAAGCCATGGGAAGGATTAAAGACGAAAGAAAGGAGATAGTGAAGATAGGAGTGGTAGCAACGACGGTGGCGTTGGTGGCAATTGGGATTTATATGTTTCCTACCATGTTGGAGTAGGGAATTAAGTAAAAAGTTGTGAAATTTGCGAATGGTACACATTATAAAATTTTATTGGTGCGTTTGGATTGAATAATCTTTAATTGAAACCGGAGTTTGAAGGAAGTAGAATTTAAAGGAATTGAAATTTGAAAGAAATTAAACCGAGGAAATTAGCTATTTGTATGATTGGACAATGATATGCATGTCGCTTCTGATAACATATATTTGTCGACGATATACTAGAAATTACAATTTTGTTAACTTTAGCTATTGGGATAAAGGTATGGTCCACCTAAATTCTATATCTCAAACTCTACCGATAGCTTGAGTATTAATAGGATTTTACTAGGTATCATTGTTGTCGTATCTTTAACTTTAGCTAGCTGAAAATAAATGTTATAAATGTCGGTGACCGTAGCAAAGGGAAAACCTGGTTAGACCACCCGTAGTGGGGTTTTTTTTGCATTTTTCCCAAAAATAACGCCCAACAACGCCACATGACCCCCCCTGGGGGCGTTTTTTTGAAAAAAAAAATGGAGCGTGCTTTTTTAAACACCTTTTTGTTTGGCCAATAGCATTTTTTGATGATTTTTTTATTTTTTATTTAATATAATGTCCCACAATGCCCACATGCTGATTGGACCGTCATATAACGCAAAATGCCCAAGGTCTTTCCCCTCCCACTACACATGGTGTTATTAGTCAAAAAAAAAAAAAAAAAAAATTATTGGGCCTTCGTTGGTACCCATTTTGATCATAGTTTTCATATTGGGCTCCAACAAAACGAAATCCAAGTAATCATTTACTTCTACTGGGCTAAGCAGATCACTGCAAGTCAACAACACGCTTCTATTTTTGGGCTTGGCAAATTGTTTTGTTTTTAGTAGGGCTGTAAACGAACCGAACGTTTAGCGAGCAGTTCGTGAACCGTTCGGCAGGAAGTTCGTTTATGTTCGTTCGATAGCTTAACGAACGAACACGAACAAAAAATTTCGTTCGGTTAGCTTAGCGAACGAACATGAACACAGGTCTCGTTCGCTTGACTGCGTTCGTGAACGTTCGGTAATATGTTCGTTTGATTATATTAAACAAATAATAAATAATAAACCTTTTATCTAAACATATTGAAAACTTGAAACCCTATTTTTTTCTAAGTTAGCTAAAATTTGGACATTCTAAGACATTTTAAGGGATAATTATGTCTAAGTTAGTTAAACTTTATTCATCGTTTGGTGGTGTGGTAAACTTCTTGTGTTTTGATTTATCATTTGATGGTTGTATTTAACTACTTATATCCAATGTTTAAGGATAACAATGTTTTCATTTTTTTATTTTCAAGTTAAATGTTCGTTTGCGTTCATTTTTATTTGCTTGCGTTTGTTTGTGTTCGAGACCAGTGTTCATTAACTGTTCGTGAACAATTTAATTTCCTTAACGAAAGAACACGAACATAAACTTATGTTCGGTATGCGTTCATGAACAGTTCGCGAACATGTTAATTTCCTTAACGAACGAACACGAACATGACCTTGTTCGTGTTCGTTCGGTTCGTTTACAGGCCTAGTTTTTAGGCATTAATTTATATATTTATTTTTCTTTATTATATTTCAAGCTAAATGTTGGCTTGAGAGGGCATGTTAAGAATATTAAACCTAAATTTATGTAGTTATGCCAAAAATGTCAAAAGTTGGTATTGAATCGGTATCGAAAATGTAACCGGTTAGGTAAATTCGGTACCGGTACTCGATACTTTGCTCATCCCTAGTTATGATGGTTTTCTCATGTAGTTATTAGAACCATGGTTAGTTTTCTCATGTACTTGTTTGTAACATCTCTATAGAAGTTGACAAGTTGTGTATGTTTTTTATTATTCTAGGCTACTTTTCAATTCTCTTGTCAAATTTAATTTATATAGTTGTTTCCGTCATTTACCTTGAATATTTCAATAAATCCTACATCTGTTTAAGTGTGACGCAAGACGAAAACGAGAAAATTGCTAAATACGTTTTAGCAAATGTTTGGATAAGACCCATATGAGAGAGTTTGTTATAGTATCATCAAAAGCTCTTTCAATCAATATATGTGAATCTCTATTAATATGCTACACTTCAAACGACTTGATTTTTGTTAATTGAAAGTTTAAACACCCGAATCGAAGCACCGTTTTCGTTGTTTGGATCACAATTTCATGGTAAGTTTTAACTGAGGACCGGTTGAAAGGTGGGACTGTCAGGGGGAATAAAAAAAGGTGGGACTGCCAATAGTCAATGACGTCTAGTAGAGATTATTAGAGGCCAATATTCCAGGAAATAATAGACCATAAGTCCATAACCAAAATGTTAATTTTGGTCAACATAACTTACATTCTACGCGTGGTTAAAATAAATAATAAAACCAACAACTAAATAAAAGTCAATCACTTTAAAGATATATTTTAATAGTAACTTTTATAGAGTTGCTGACCCGTTTCATTACTCTTTTTTCAGATTCACGTGACTTCATATACCAGTCAACCATTTGAGTAATCGGTCTCTTATCATTAAATGCTTTAGAAGGTCTATTTTCCTTATGGTTCTTTAGTTAACTTAAATGCATACTTGTAGGGACTTGAAAATTTGTTTTAAAGTGTTGTTAAGGATTCCAATTATTTTGAATTGAAAATGAATCATAAACTATAACATACAGCTAATGCTAGATATAAATA
Organism: Helianthus tuberosus; assembly: GCA_030545235.1. Lineage (NCBI taxonomy): Eukaryota > Viridiplantae > Streptophyta > Magnoliopsida > Asterales > Asteraceae > Helianthus > Helianthus tuberosus. The sequence goes on along the minus strand of CM060370.1, from coordinate 180,319,053 downwards.
CAAGTTTATGTAACTGGACCATGTCTTAACCACTTAACAAATCAATATAGCAGATAGTAACTAACCTATGCCAAAAAATTAACACAATATACATTTGAGTTCAAAATGAATGTAAATAAGGTATCTGCATAGTTTCCAATATTTAACAACAGTTCTTTTATTGTATTTACACAGATTTCTTATATCAAACATACAAATATCTTTTACTTTGCTACAACTCCAAACTCAGATATATAACAAACAAATACATTCAGATACATATACAAATACAAATACTTTCATATTATGATAACAAACTCTTACTTTGGATGCAACTTTGGGGGCAAAAAGCCACCACTATAAGTGAAAAGGCTATCGTTACTATATGGATGGCTGAAGTCTTGGCCCGCGCCTTCATAACCTGCTGAAGATGATGGTTCACTGCCAGGGTTAAGACCAACAAATGTCATAATACTCTCCAGCTCTTTCACGATTTCACCCATTCCTGGTCTTTGAGTTCCCTTCTCATCAACACACCTCAGTGATAAATCTACGAACTTCTCTAAACCCTTTAGCTGGTTGCTCAAACCAATGGTCGGGTCAAGGATTTCGTGTAGATTGTATAGTTCTTTATTCTTGTCCATCACTTGTTTCACTTCCCTCACTATGTACCTTCCTTTCTCAATTGGGTTTCTTGCGGTTATTAGCTCCAACATTACAACTCCAAAGCTATAAACGTCACTCTTTTCTGTCAGTTGTTGAGTCATGTAATACTCAGGGTCCATGTATCCCTACATCAATAAAGCTTGTCACAAATCACCATGATTCTATTTTCTACACATTTATTTGTGAACAAGCAAGTTAGATTATTATCAACTTTCATGAGTCAAATATGTACATCAGGCCCAAATTGGCCCGGTACCCCTTGGACCCGTAGATGGGGGAGCCACGTGCACCGGGTTTGTCCATTTTTCATAAGTCAGATGTGTACAATAAAAACGAATATAATACAAAAGAAAACAAGCTTTAAAGAGTTACTAACCATGGTCCCTTTGACTTGAGTGGTAACATGAGTCCTATTAGCATCACTTATTGGCTTGGATAGGCCAAAATCGGAAACTTTTGCAACTAATCGTTGATCTAGTAAGATATTATTGGTTTTAATATCTCTATGTATGATAGGGGGATCAGCAAGATCATGCAAATATTGCAACCCTCTAGCTGCGCCGAGTGCTATTTTCAGCCTTCGCATCCAATCCAACCGAATGCCCGATCGCCCTGCACATATAAAACTTCTTGAAAACCATATATAACAAGTATTCCAAATAGTTTATGAGCCTAGTGTGACAATAGTAGATGAATATATCATTGTATTGTATTTCTGTTTGGGTCAGTTGTGGGAGCAGAAGATTGTGTCACAAAAGAACTTGAGTGTTCACTTCCTAGCGACTGTTTTTTTTTAGTAGAAAAGGAATATAAAGGCGATGGTGACATTAGTGACACAACTTGAGTGTCACAAAGTCATATTTTAGTACCTGAAAGACTATCCTTGAGGGTCCCGTTGACGATAAACTCATAAACCAGCATTTGTTCACCCTGATCGAAACAGAAACCGATGAGCCCCACAACGTTCTTGTGATGAACTCGTGAAAGAAGCTCAAGCTCAGTCTTGAACTCTAGCCCGCCCTGTGTTGATCCTTGTCGAGCTCTTTTGATGGCGATTAGCTGACCATTTGGAAGACTTCCTTTATATACCTACACAATATTCTCCAAACTTTCACAACATGATAATCAAGTTGAGCTTACTTAATGCACACAACAGGCATATTTAAAACTAATACTAACATTTCCATATCCGCCTGCTCCTATCTGGCTACTTTCAGAAAAGTTGTTTGTGTATTTCCTAAGTTCTTCAAAGGTGAAGGATTTCGCTCCTTTCAACTGAGGAACACTGCCACTTGCACTGGTTGAATCCCATTGTGCTGCAAGTATTTCACCAAAGTTATCAGACAATTGGATTATATAAAGGACTGGTTTGAGTAGAGGGTCAAAACCAGGATTGCTAAATGGGTCGAATTTGCAGATTGGTGGGTTGAACCTGACATGATCCCGAGAATTTTACATGAGCCCAAAATTGGAGTCACACACGTGAATCCGAACACGACACGTGTGTTCGCTGGTTGGCACAAACACGACCCATTTAACCCCAATAAAAAGGTTTTTTACCTTTTTTTTACAAATTCACACTTTAAAATTCTGAATTTACATATTAGTTTTAACTAGAAGCATTTATATTTAAACTATGCCAATTTATCTTTAAACTTATAAATTATGTTAAAAAATCAAATAGTTAAGTTACATAAACAACATTTAAAATGCTCAAATAGTTTAAGTTGTTAAATAAATGTGTCCACAGAATCCCGAAACTGACCCGCACCCATTTAGACTACACCCAAACCTGCGAATTTCATGTTATGTTTGTGTCATGTCAAGAATTCATACCCTAGTTAAAACAAAATCATGAGTAAAAAGCATGATGCTTTGTTCGGGAAGAGTTGGGGTCACACAGTTTTTTTCCAAATTTTATTAATCCTGTGTAAACTAGAACATCAGAATTATGTCATTTTCTGTGACTTTGTATGTTTCTCTTTTATGCTTTTGCTTTTATAATAACTATTATCTTCCCGTTTGACCCGTTAAAAATAAAACATTGCCAGTTGCAAATGTTCATAAGTAAATGGATAGAAAATGAGATTCCCTAAACATACTTACCAAAAGGTTGGTTATGTTGTACTGCCTTTTCAGCACGTCCTTTTTGTCGAAGCGCATACATTCCTGCAAGTACTAATAACACCACGAGCACGCAACCACCAATGGCTGATCCTATGATAATTCCAGTGCTGGATGTTTTACTTTTTGCTACTCCGGTTTCTAAATCTGTAAAACACACGAATATATAATTTTATCATTAATATTTGTAATTAGTATATATTAAAGAAATTAAAGGACATTTTTGTCAGATTCCTACAAATTTCCCATGAAAATGTTTTTTATGAAGTTATAATCCCTTAACATCCTTAAGTTCGAGGGTTGTTCGGTAATAGTTAATAGATAGTTTATATTAGTTATCAGAGTGCGGGGACTAAAGGTGCAAAGATGAAAGGTTATAACCAACACCCTTAAAGGAATCGACACATCCCTTTGGGGCATCTACTGATCGACGATAACAAGCACAGAAGGAAGAGACACACCTCTTCAAATCGATTAAGAGCCACAAGATCAAAAGACACAACCGTTCGTGAAGAGACATGTCTATTCACTCGAAACAGTTGGATTAGTATAAATAGGGTTTCAATTCATTCATTGTAATCATTCAGAATCACATGTATTTATATTCAGTTTATATTTCGATTCATGTTCTAGAGATTAAAGATCTATTGGGGCCAACAATTGGTATCAGAGCCTAGGGTTCAAATCTGATACGTTTTCAATTCGTTCTTCAACCGTCAATCAGTAATCAAATCGATTCAGAAGGAAATCGATTCAGGCAACAATTTGATTCAGTAAAATCAAATCAGTATTGAAGAAGGAGAAGCAAATCGATTCAGTATAACATCGATTCAGAACCAGAAAGCCACGAGGAAAGAACGAACAGGAGAAACCAAATCAATTTTAGTCGATTCAGTACCAATCGATTAAATCTAAATCGGTTCAGAACCAGAAATCTTGAAGCCAAATAATCAACATCAAATTGTTTCAGCAATATCGATTTGAATATATATCGATTCAGAGCAGGAAGTGAATAAAATCGATTTCAGAAACAAATTGATTCAGAAACAAATTGATTCAGAGACAAAGGGCTGTTCTTTTGTGTCAACTGGTCGCATACGTTTTTCGTTTCCGAAGACGCTACTCACAAAAGTCCAGGTTCAATTCTTACGAATCTGTTTTGTGTTATTTTTATCGACCAAGAAAGATTATTTTCTGATTATTGATTTTTAATTCTCATATTAATAAGTTTTAAGTTGTCTAAAGATTAGTTGTTTTTCAATCCGGATTAGGAACCAGTCTAAAAGTTCCTGTGATTGTTTTCAAGTCCTAATCTTATTGGAATCCCATTAGAATAAGTCACTGTTTGGAATTAGTTTAATTCCTTGTTAAATTTTCATTACTTAACAAATTCTCATCAAAGTTTGTTGAGATTATTTACTTGTCCCCATTAAGAACATGGGTGATAATAGTGGCAATAAAGAAATAATTGTTATGCAAAAGGAAAGTGGTTCGTTAAACCATTTCCAATGTCCCATTTTGAAGTCCACAAATTATATAATTTGGGCTATCCGTATCAAGACTATACTTGAGGCAAACGGATTATGGGAGATGATTGAACCAAGTGAAGATACGCAACCAGATGTCAAGAAAGACAAAACTGCGATTGCATACTTGTTTCAAGCCTTACCCGAAGATCTCATATTGCAAGTTGCTAATTGCAAAAGTGCAAAAGAGGTATGGGAGGCATTAAAAACTAGACATGTTGGAATAGACATGGTGCAAAAGGCACGAATGCAAACACTCAAATCTGAATTTGATATGTTGCATATGAAAGAAGAAGAATCTATTGATTCGTTCACTGCCAAGTTAAACAGTATCGTTACTAAGGCAACCAGCCTAGGATCAACATTTGATCAGCCTACGTTGGTACGAAAGTTACTAAATTCCGTGCCTGAAAGGTTTATCCATATGGTTGCATCCTTGGAACAAAATAATGATCTAGACACGATCTCACTAGATGAGACCATCGGTAGACTTAAGACTTTTGAAGAAAGAATCAAGTCTAAAAAGGGAAGTCATACCGATAACAATGATAAACTTTTGTTCACAAATCACGACAACAATCTTGGTCGTGATAGACACTCTAGAAAACGTGGACAAGGAAGACTTAATCAGTCACGAGGCCAAGGCCGTGGCAGGTTCAGACAAGAAGAAAGAGAAGATGACATGTCACACGATGATAATCATGATTATGATAGACGGAAGAGATACCCAAGAAATCAAGACAAATTCGTGTTTGACATAAGCAAGGTAAGGTGCTATAATTGCAATGATTATGGACACTATGCCTCAGATTGTCCTAAACCAACCCAAAGAAGAGAAGAAGCAAATATCGTGCAAGAAGACGAAGAACCAACTCTTCTAATGGCACAAGTTGAAGAACTGGATCATGATGGCAAGCAAGACATAGAGAAAGATCAAGATGCAACTTAAGGATGTTCGAGATTAGGGGGGTGAATGATATCATAATCTCCTTCACATCCTTAGTATAAGGGTTGTTTCTGTAATTAGTAGATAGTTTAGTTTATGTTAGAATTAGTTTAGTTTAATAAGTGCGAGGACCGGATGCGACAAAACGAAAGTTAAAAAACCTACATGTTGGATCGATACATCCAGGGGACGTATCCCTTCTCTGATCGATGACAGCAAGCACAGGGACAAAGGACGCAACTCTTCATCTTTGATTTCAGCCACAAGATCAAAAGACATGCTTGTTCGTGAAGAAACACGTCTATTGGATTCGCACCTCTTCGATATGTATAAGTAGGGTTAGGATTTTCAATTGTAAACAACTCTCAATCATTCTGTACAAATTACATTCAATCAGATTCAATTTAATTCTTATTGTTTATTCTAGTTCTTGTTTTATCTTTATTTTTCGTATCAGATTCATAGATTGGGACCAACATTTTAGTATATATCTTTAAAAACCTTAGTTGAATAAATATAATTTTATATATTAAATAATAAAAAGTTATATCTATAAGAACAATATTATACAGATTGAATAAATGTAATTTTATATACCAAATAAAAAAGTTATATCTTTAAAACCACGTGTATTACACGAGTTGAATAAATGTAATATTGTTAACCAAAAAATAAAATAATACATCTTTAAAAAACCTTATTTATTACACGGGTTGAATAAATGTAATTTTATATACTAAATAATAAAAAAATTACATCTTTAAAAATATGCGTATTACACGGTTTGAATAAATGTAATTTTCTGTACTAAATAATAAAAAAAATATATATATCCTTAAAAAACCTCATGTATTGTACGAATTGAATAAATTTAATTTTATACATCAAATAATCAAATTACGATTTTGGCCCCCGTGGTTATATCACTTTTACCCTTCTAGCCCAAAAAATATTTTTTTAACATCTAAGCCCCCAACGTCTTTTTTTCTAACCTTTTTGGCCCCTAACGTCTTTTTTTTTAACCCTTTTGGCCCCTAACATTTAATGGATGGGGTTACTGTTAGGGGCCAAAAGGGTTAGAAAAGAAGACGTTGGGGGCTCAGATGTTAAAAAAAATTCTTTTTTGGGCTAAAAGGGTAAAAGTGATATAACCACAGGGGCCAAAATCGTAATTTTCTTTAAATAATATTATAAATGAGAAGAAGACTAAACTAAATAATAATTATCCATAAGATATTAAACTAAATAATATTTAATATGAGGGTTATCTATAATTAATTAGAAAAGATTAAATTAAAATAATAATTATCTATAAGAAAGTCCCTAATATGATGACAAGTGTCCCTAAAGTGGCTTCTTTTATTATATAGTATAGATAAGTAATTTTAATTACAATAGACTTAATATATTAAAAAATAAATTCGTTGGAATTTTGTGGGTAAAGTGTCGGAAAGTGGAAAAACATAGTGACGAGATTCCAACGGATTGTTTTTCGGAAGATTGTGGTAAAAATTAGGGTTATATTTCGTCGGAATTTCGTGGGAGAATTGTTGGAAATATTCATGGGAAAAATGCAGTTTTCTATTAGTGAATCTTAAATTACTGTTAAAACAGTTTCTTCCATTAAGAAAGCGCGCAATTACCCGAAAAGAACTTGTAGTTTTCAGCATTGAAGGTGTAGGTGTTGAAATCAGTCTTTGCAGGCTTGAAAGATTGATTGCTAAGCGCAAACGCAACCCCAATAATCCCTGTCGTATTAAAATTTGGTTGTCCAGAAGGGAAAACTTGAAGTCTTAACACAAGGTAATCTTCCAAGTTTCTGCTTGGATTCGATAATGACAACGAATCTACGGGGAGTGAAGCATTCTTAAAGAATGACATCAGCAAATTATGAAGCGAGTCGTAAATGGTTGCATTTGTAACTGTGGAGAAGGATGGAGCTTTGAATGAAAACAAGCCAACGAATGGATGTGCGCATTGACAGTTTGGACTCGCAATAAGGTCCGAACCACATGAAGGGGGTGTACAGTTGTTCCATGGGGTCGAGTACGATGCAGAAGTTTTCGTTGGAAGAGAGCAAAATGCGTCTGTCACCCCTGACTCCATACATATTGGATTATCAACGAGTCTACAATTGTAATTATATATGGTTTTAGTCGAATGTCAAATATACGAAGAACAATAGACTATCAAAAATCCTGATTAAAATTTTTCAGGTAACGTCCCCTTTACCTAAAAAAATTGCGATTTGCACTAGATATAATTTGTTAATAAAATGAATGTTTTTACATGCTTAACAGGCATACAAGTACACAATTCATTGTTACAAATGTTATATTAGTTAACTTTGTTTTTCTAGAAGTATGCATGGATTTTGTGCCTCTTAGAAATTGTATACAAAGAATGTGTGCATCTTTATTCACACAATTAGGATTCTCAGAAAAAAAATATTAACTTTTTTTGTTTTTTATTTACAAAAAGGGCATAATTTTAGAATCTGCTTTAGGGCTCCCTAAACTAGTTGAGCCAGCCCTGCATGTATGTATACAAACAATGTGCTTACTAAAAAAACTCACATTAATCCAATAGTATATTGACTTCGTTGGCGGAAATCAGAAACACGGTTAGTCCGAAGATCGACAAGTTCAAGTTGTCTGCTAGGATTCGGGCTAATATCCAACGATCCATTTATCCGATTATTACTTAAATCACTGTCAAGAAAACCATAACGAGTTATCAAGCAATAGCAAATATAAACATATCTATAAACTGATACACATACACATTTTGTAACTGTGGAAAGCTAAACAAGGCGGCAGGCAATTCTCCTACAAGGTTTGTATAGTGCATCTTACTGCCATAACAACACACCGTTATAAACTAGTTAGCGATATTCACAAACAATTATTATGTTAACTAGTACTAGCACTTTGCTTACAGAGTTGTCAAAGCCTCTAGAGTTGAAAACCATGAAGGAATATCAGACTCGGAAAAACTATTATTGCTTAAATCCCTGCAAATGTGCAACCCATTGAAAATATTGGGACCATTTCTTTTAAAGAATCAACAAGCTAATACATTCAGACCTTTATGCTTTGATACTTACAGATAGTTGAGGCGGTTCATGCCCGTGAGATTGGGTATAAGGCCTGTTAATAGATTGTTCGATAGGTACCTACAAAAGTGATTTATTAAACATTCTATATATTTTTTAGGATGGCAAGTAATAGTAAGGGGTTGTATGTACATCTCGGTCACATTGGTAAGGTTGTTGATGTTTGATGGTACGTCGCCGCTCAAAGAGTTACTATCCAGCCGTCTGATTGCAAACAACACATGAAATTCCTATGTTAGAATTCAAACCAAATGACAAGAGGTTGCAAATTCGACCCATTTATTTATTAACGAGTCGATTCAATTCATGTTTCATTTTAAAATCACCTAAAATGAATCTGAATAATAAAACTCTAATATGACACCTAACAGTAACCAAGTTTCTTATTTGCCGCTTTTTCTAACAACAAAAACCACTCAAGTTTCAATGTTGTTCAATTGTTGTAAAATTTTTGCATAAATAAGTAAAGGTAGGTGACCTAAATGGAACATGTAATAAAACTCAATTATTATATTTTTTAAGGGTAGGTAAATGTAAAGGGTCACTAATTAGTAGTAAAGTTTTATAGTTAAATTTCACAAGCACTGAACAATATTGGACTTGAATGGTTTTTTTAGCTGATAAAAAGTTTTGACAAACTTTTGTAAAGCAGTTTAAAAATTTGTTTCTAATTTCATTCCTTAATCACATTTGTATACTAAAGATCAGTTAAAAAAAACTTTATAAATTTTAGACAAAATACGTCTCAGGTCAATCCAACTCGATCAGATCCCTCTCGACATATACCAAAAAATCATGTCCGGATTCTCTTTATTCAATTACCCAAGCCGTCTTACACAAACTACAACCTCAACATATAACGAACCCAAAGCTAACACTTGGTTAAGAAACGATACTTACACAACCTCCAGCGACTGCACAAGCCCAAGTGTAGAAGGAATCTCACCCGTTAAGCTGTTGTGATCAAATAACCTGATCAAGTAAAAGTTAGTATCGACTGCTTGCTCGTTTAGTGCGTACCTTTACGTACTTGTTATCATTCATTAGATCAAAACATACAGATGAAAAAGAGTCATGTTGGAGTTGAAGAGCCCAAGTGGAATTTCACCCGAAAGCTGATTGTCTCCTAGGTGACTGAAAATAACAAAATAAATACATGTAAGTAGCTTCTGTTTTCACTACTAGAAAAATGGGTGACTGCGACCGCATTTTTGACGAAATAAAGTCGCTGAATTAGCAACATATTGCGACTGCCATCATAATGGTCATAAAGCTAGCGACCAAACTGCAGCAACAAATTGTCGCTGAAATCTGTCGCAATATTGGTCGCAAAACAGAGATTTTTGCGACCGCCTTCTAGTAGTGCTTATAAGTAGGTATAACTGTATAAGTGAAAAAAAATAGAGACATACAAGTGTTTGGTGTGAGTTAACATGTCGAGACCAGGATTTATCCCGTCAGAAACCGGTAAAGTTCCTGTGAGTTGGTTTTCAGAGAGATCCAACCAGTAGAGATTCTTAAGCCGTCCGATGGAAGCGGGGATGGATCCGGTAAAGCCGTTGGAGTTCAGTGACCTAATTAGTGACAGATCATTGTGTTTGTGACATATAGAAGGAAAGTTGTTGGTAAAATGTATATATAGGATATTTCTTACAAATATCTAAGCTTTTCAAGATTTCCGATGGAGCTTGGAATTGGACCATTGAACTTGCAACCAACAAGGATTCTAACAAACAAGATCAATTGTTAAAGTTTATTAAACCCAAGTTTCGAACGACCGGTTTAAACACTAAACCGTGAAACTGAAGTGTATGGATCGCCAACTTGCTTCAGTTTGGACGGTTAAGTCGCCGCAGTGGCGGATCCAGGAATTATTTTATGGGGGTGCGAACGAAGGATTCAACCAAATTTTCAAGGGGTGCGGTCGGGATTTTTACCTCGAAAATACACCAAATTTTTTTTTCAAGGGGGCGCCCGCCCACCCAAGCCAAAGCTTGGGTCCGCCCTTGTAAGTTGGTTTCATCTGTTTTTAGAAACTGGCACATGTAAAAGGAAATAAGAATCTATCTTTTTAAGACATTATAATTTAGTTAGAAGGTTTTAAGGATTAAAAGTAAACTTTGGACGAGTTTAAATAGTTTGACCCATTCATTATGAGATAAAAAAAATAGTTTGACCCATTCTAATAACAATTAGAAGGTTTTAAGTCTTCTTTGTAGCCAACATGTGGTCTTTTTTTTTTATGAGATAAAAAAATGGTGGATTGAAATTGTCAACTTTAAACTATATATATGGTAAATATGCTTACAGGTTTGTTAATTTTGCCAAATTCCCAATTGCTTCAGTGAGCGATCCTGTCAAACCTGTATTATAAGATAGATCCCTACATATATACAAAACTGACTATGAATATTTCTTTTCAATATTGTTATTGTTTCTTTTCTTCTAAAATATCCTTTAATGCTGTATTTACTACTGTAAACTCTATATAGGCTTAATAATTTATTAATTTATATTGTAAGTTTACAAAAAAAAAAAAAAAAAGGAGAGTAAATTATAATTATACAAAGTTAAATTTCCCATACATGTATATAGAGGAGAGATCATGAGAAAACTCATTTTAATAAGAAAACTAAAACTCCATCCAAAGCTGTATTACATACACGAAATACACATATCCATAGTTGAGAAGACATGCTGCAGACCTCATGGGAAAGTGCTTGCGGTCCGCAATGTAAAACAAGTTGTATATTCCCATACCGTCCACAGCGTGTTTTGAATACAATCTTTTAATATGTTATTATTATTAGTAGAAATAAAAGGAAAATAAAAATATATATGTACCTGATGAACTATATTTATATACTTCATATATATGTCTACATTCTCGTTAATCTACATATAATTTTTAATTTTTATTTCTACAATACTAACCTTATAATTAAAGGAAATCAAAAGTAAATATAAAAAAAGCTTATTGGTTGATAGTAGTTTTCTAGGTTTTCAATATATAATGTTTAAATCGTTTATTGTGGCATCTGGTTTTTTAATCCTGCCCCACCGATCAAACTAGTGAACCAATTATGAAAACATATAACATTGGAAGGACTTACAGAACCACTAATTCGGTAAACTCCCCGATGTCTCCAGGTAGTGGCCCGATCAATCCAGTGCTTGACAAGATTCTGAGAATTTAAATAAAGGGACCAAAACCGAAAACAATAAGACTTTCGTTGGTAAATCACCTATAAAATGAAGGACTCACATCGAGGTCACTCGAGAGTTTGTGCATGTGATGCCAACCCAACCACCAGTACACGGGTCCGAGCCATCGTTCCAGCTGAGTGGTGTACCCTGCCATGCATGCTTGAGAGCCTGTAGAGCAACAACTACACCATACATGTGTGAAATCAGAAATATGTTATATGAAACAAGAAACTAATCAGCAAACTTTTTGCATTAACCGGTTACACACTCACGATCGCTATTCTTCTGAGATGATGTTATAGAAATTTGTATGCATATGATTAATACAAGTATATGTCCAACTCTTGCACTCATGTTGCAAACTAATGCAGCAAAAAATGAACCACGCTAATCATAAATTGATTGATGAATATTTTAAGTAGAACAACTGGAAAAAATATTATATGAACATATGGATTATTGTCAACGTTGGCTCGTTCTTGTAGAGTAGGAAACACAAAGGACTAATTGCATGTTGACACGTGTCAAATGTTGGTCCCACAGGCTTAGAATGTGTGTGCTTGTGTACTGTTGGAGTGGAGAATGAATCATTCAACGATGAGTTACCAATCTTTGGTAGTTTAGGTTGACTGAGACTTCGAGAGCGACTCTCTTGTAGTATATACCAAGTGGACGTAATATATGGTTTAGGTTGACTGATACTTTGAGAAACGTAATATATAGTTTTGTATAGGATGATAAAATATATATTTATCAAAGAAAAAAAATGCACACTTTGGGTCTACCTTGAAAGAGGATACGAGGGGGTGTGGGGGTTTATTGTTAGGTGTTGTGAGTGGTGACCATTGCCACTAAAAAAAGTTGTGAGTGATGGAAAAATGGTTGATGACATGGCAGAACTTGATTGGGTGTTGTGAGTGATGAGTGATAACCACCCCCACACCCCTTAGTCGAGTTTAAAGGGTCATGCATAGTAATGTTACAACCCCGAGATCTATAGAGATAATTTTTAAAAACCTTATTTTTGTTATTCAAAAAGGGATAGCGACGCAGCTTGTTACCCGTTTACCAACCATCTCGATGTAAATTCGTCTTATATATTAGTAATTAAAAAAAGTTATTAAAAATAATATCACTTTCACATGACGGGATACGTTTAGGCACCTCCCTTTTAAAATGTTTATCATGCGTGTAAAAAAAGAGTTAATTGCCATTTTCGTCCATGTGGTTTGTTCACTTTTGCCATTTCAGGTCCATTTTTAAAAATGCACCAGTTTTCTCTCTCTGACATACTGGAAACATGCCACATCAGTCAAAAAATTAAAACCCAGTTAAATTAGACAGATTAAATAAAGGGTATTATTGTCAATTCATAAAATAAGGTGAAAATAAAATATATATAAATTGACAATAATATCTTTCATTTAACATGTCTAACTTAATTGGGTTTTAATAATTGGACTGAAGTGACACGTTTTCAGTATGTTAAGGAGGAAACTACTGCATTTTTTAATTATTGGCCTGAAATGACAAAAGTGAACAAACCACAGAGACGAAAATGACATTTTTTCACGCATGATAAACATTTTAAATGGGAGGTGCCTAAACGTATCCCTTCATGTGAAAGTGATATTATTTTTAATAACTTTTTTTAATTACTAATATATAAGACGAATTTACATCGAGATAGTTGGTAAACAGACAAAAAGCTGCGTCGCTACCCCTTTTTAAAGAACAAAACTAAGTCTTTTAAAAACTACGTCTATAGATCTCGGTGTAATAACATTACTATGCATGGCCCTTTGAGCTCGACCAAGTAGGAAAATGTGTTATATGAGTTACCTTTTTAGAGCACTCTTTCAAAATTAGACCCAAAGTGTGCATTTTTTTTTCTTTGATAAATATATATTTATCATCCTATACAAAACTATATATTACGTTTCTCAAAGTCTCAGTTAACCTAAACCATATATTACGTCCAGTTGGTAGATACTACAAGAGAGTCGTTCTCAAAGTCTTAGTCAACCTAAACCATATATTACGTCCAGTTGGTATATACTACAAGACAGTGTTCTCAAAGTCTCAGTCAACCTAAACTACCACAGGGACGAATATGACAAAAGTGAATAAAACACTGGGACGAAAATGACAAAAACAAAAACCCATTTAAAGACATAATGTGAGTCTTAGATAGGAGGTTCCAGATTCAAACTTAAGTAAAAAAGTATTATTGATATAAAGGAGGAGAAATTGGCATTTAAAAAACACGTAATGTGTCTTTTAAGTCATGGGGAAAATGACAACCATTCTATGGTAAGTTCTAAATAATTTGAAAGAATGGTTCTTATATGTTCCTATAGAATCTCCAAGTTAATAAGTGAAGCTAGGACTCGTTTATTAAACAAATTTATATATACACTCGAGCTTATTTAAGCTCAGCTTGATTCATGCTTAAACGAGTCAATTTTGAGTATCTCATGAACGGCCTTTACCGCTGGATCTTGCTACCAAACATTTTATTCATTAATTTTAAAAGGGTTGAAGTGTTGGCCCGTTATCCTCTAATATATCCTAGTTCCATTTAAAGGTTTCCATTTAATTAACATGGTCCGCGACTGCCTCGTTTCTAAAGTCATAAAATGGCAGACATATATTGTCACTTACTTCGCTAGAAAATATTGGGTTCTTCTATTTAAAAAAGAATTATTAACTAGAATTAAGCACCCCGCGTTGCGGCGAGGGCCTAAAACTATGCCAAATAACATCAATGTCATACCACTGGTAGCGACCACCAACACTAAAGTTGCGGTATGTTAATGCGATGAAATAAGACTGATTGCATGTTGGCTAGTTCTTGTAGAGTAGGAAACACAAAGGACTAATTACATGTTGACACGTGTCAAATGTTGGTCCCACAGGCTTAGAATGTAACACCCGAAAATTTTAAAACACAAAATGTAACAACCATTATGATTTATAGTCCAATAGGAAACCCTAATTAAGACACCCAAGTAATTCTGCACAAACCCTAAGATTTTCAGAATTTTCAGAATCAGGATTAGGGCCCCTAAAACTCAGGGGGATAAAACCTAGTTGATAATTATCCTCAAAGTTTCGTTGTCAAAATTGTAAAATTTGATTTTTATGACTCAGCAAAGCTAGTCCCAACCGTGGCTAGTCTATGAGCCTATTTTTAACACATACGCATCGTAGAGGTTTTAAGCATACGATGCGCAGGCGTATAAAAGACCCATACGCATCGTAGGGGTTTTTGGGCTACGGTGCGTAGGGCTGACCAAAATTCAGGTATAAATAGAGGACATTGGCACTTGATTCTGGACGAAAAAACGACGAACAAAGTCGAAAATTTCACGGAGTTATGCTCTGTTTACCACAATCAACACACACGAAATACTAATTAAGTATAGCAGGGTGCTGCAGAACAGGGTATTAACTCGATCGCTATTACGATTCATTGTCCGATCGATCGATGTACTCAATGGATGTTTAAGTGCTGCCCACATTAGGGTGATGCTTTGTCATTAATTGTGATTTCAACTGGATGTTGAGTGCTGTCCGAAAACGGACTATAGTCTGTCCTTTGTTGTGAATCCGATAGATGTTTAAGCATAGCACTTTGTCATTCGTTGTGAGGGTTGATCTCGTGAGTTATCGTAAATGCTGTATTAAGTTACTTACCTAGTTTGTGTGCAAATTAGGTTAAGAGGATAATCAATAGGCTAAACTATGCCCGTATAAATCTACAATTGAAAACAAGGTAGCATCACTTGGAAATTTTAAGGTACGGATAGACTCTTTTCTTTCGATTTACGTCGTTTGAATATAGGTATATCATTTCTGATTTTAAATTCCGTATTAAGATTAAGTCATGATTTTAAGTTCCGTATTAAGATTAAGTTATGAAATAAGTTATAAGTTCTGTACGGATAGATTCGTTTCTTTCGATTTATGTCGTTTGGATATAGGCATATCATTTCTGATTTTTAATTCCTTACTAAGATTAAGTTATGAAATAAGTTCAGTACGGATAGAATCTTTTCTTTCGATTTATCATTTCTGATTTTAAAGTCCGTATTAAGATTTAAGGTATAAGTTATAAGTTCTGTACGGATAGATTCCTTTCTTTCGATTTATGTCGTTTGAATATAAGAATTCCGTATTAAGATTAAGTTATGAAATAAGTTATAAGTTCCGTAAGTATAGAATCCTTTCTTTCGATTTATGTCAATTAGGTACGTATAGAATCCCTTCTTTCGATTTATGTCAGTTAGGTACGTATAGAATCATTTCTTTCAATTTATGTCAGTTGGGTACGGACAGATTCTTTTCTTTCGATTTACGTCGTTATTTCTGATTTTAAATTCCGTATTAAGAATAAGTTATGAAATAAGTTATAAGTTCCGTACGGATAAACTCCTTAGTTCCGTATTAAGATTAAGTTACGAAATATGTGTTGGAAATTACAAACGTTTTGAAAAAGGTTTTGTTTTACATCAGTTATTTAGAAAATGGTTTATGAAAAATATTCTTTTCGTATTTACAAGTATACATGTTTGTGAGTGATTTGTTTTTCCTACTCTAGTGGTTCCTTATTAACGAGTCAAGGTTTTATCTTGTTTCGTTTAATAAACCACATTTTAGGGACGAAATTGTCAAGATAGGATTGATATCCACACCTTGGTGACTGGTTCCACTCTTATATTTTCAATCTCGCCAAAGATTCGTATTTTTCAAGTTACAAGTTAAATATCTGAAGACTTATAAGTTATAAGTAAATAAGTTACAAGTTTAATATGATATATAAGTATTATGTTACTCAAGTCAAATTGTTTTAAATTACTATGTCTTGTTTTTAAAACTCCTCACGTCTTTGATTATTGATTCATTTGACAGTCCGTTGAATTCCTATTCTAATCATAACCTTGATTTTAGCTCTCATGTCATGCGATAGTTTTCTGTTAAGTTGTACTCATTATCGCATGTTCCAATATATGTTCCGTTTTGTTCTGAAAATAAGTTTATAAGTTATGTGAATAAGACTCTTTGTACTCTGTTACCCTGAGTGTCGCTTCTCGTGGAGTGTCCCACGAGCATGTTGTTGTGGCATCAACCTCATGTGCTCCACCCGTGACGGAGAGATTAGTTCACGGCGTCTCTTAAGTACAAGTGTGGTACATATATTAGGAGGCGTATGGATCGAATCCTAGAATTTAAGTTTTCAGGAGATGGATAACGGGTATGCCAACTCGCCATTTCGTGTGATAAGTATGCAGGAGTAGCTACCTGTGTATTGTCACGTTTTCAGTTTGCTCATGGGTACATCCGTATGATATGATTATGAAATTATGTTACTTTTAAAATAAGCTTATTATGATTATGTTTTTGCATCATAACGTTTTCACATAAAGTTACCTCCGGATATTAAATAAAATAAGCTTTTGTTTTCCTCTATCCGCACACTGGGCAAAACTTTCAAATTTTGCTCAGACGTACATTTTTGTGTGTTTTCTTCTTTACGTCAGGTTATCAGGACAATCTGGGACAGACTATGGAAGAGTGCTCGAGTGTTTGGAAAAGACGATAGAAATAATTGTAATGGATTAGATATCCTTTATTAAGTTGTAAAGCCTTGTAATACATTTAAGTATAAATGGAATTATGTTTTTGATCTGACTACTGTTATAGTGACACGCCGGCCCATTCCGGGACGGGGTGTTACATAGAATGTGTGTGCTTGTGTACTGTTGGAGTGGAGAATGAATCATTCAACGATGAATCGCTGAGTTACCAATCTTTGGTAGTTTAGGTTGGCTGAGACTTTGAGAACGACTCTCTTGTAGTATATACCAACTGGAACTAATATATAGTTTTGTATAGGATGATAAAATATCTATACTTTCTATAAAAGGAGAAATCCCAGTGACATAAGAAAAACTGATGTGTCAGCTAGAGAGCATGTCCAACAAGGCTTTTCTTATGTCATCAAGGATGAGGTGGCAGCCATAGAAAAGCTTATGTGACATCATAATTCAAAGATCTGCCCCACTTATGGCATCAAACCACCGCCCTACTTTTCAATTTCAAATGTCTGGCCCACATTCAATTATGAAACCGCTGATGTTCATTCAAAATTCAAACCACTGATGTTTAGTTAAAATGGGAGGGTAATTTGAAATTTAAAACATTATAGGGATATGTAATTTGCATTTAATGTCATCAGAGCTTCAATTCTTCTCTCTCTCAAATATAAATTCAAACCCAAATCCAAACTCGATCATAATTTCAAAAACCCATTTCAATCTCTCTACCTACTCCCTCTCAACTTTCTATATCTAAAACTGTAGATACATAGAAGAGGATGAAGACGACAGAGGCGTTGCATTTAACATCGATTTGAATATTATGCAGACCGACGGTAGTTTAAAAATAGATATTTTTTGATTTTTTGAAATTATCACAAACTGAAGGTTTGTATGCTAAATGTTCTTCAGGTAGATCTTGCTGGATTTGTTATTTGGTGTTGAAGTCTTGAGTTCGTTGGCCGAGCTTTCGAATGTGATCAAGGTTATAAATGGATCTCAACTTTATTGATGAAGAGGTAATGTCTCTTTGTGTTTAAAAATAGATGTATATGTGTTTAAAATAAATCAGGTAATTGTTATTTTTTTGGTAATTGTTAATACACTTTGTAATCAGTTCTTCTTCTTCGTGGTTTCTTGAGCTTTGTTACATGGTTGATAGATTGAAGTTTCTTAAAAGCGTCATCTTCTCCAATGCTTCCATCGATTCTTCTCTCGCTAAATCGGGTAACAATCCGTGACCTAATTTCTTTCATGAATGTATTAACTTTGATTCATATGTTTGTAACTTTTGATTTTGTCTTTGATTTGTTATTGTTTATTCAGATGCTTGCATTGGTGTACTATGTAATTACGAGTAGATTGATTTTGATATGTTTGTAAAAGGAGAGATCCCAATGACATAACAAAAGCTGGTGATGTCGGTTTATTAATCATGTTTAATATCGATTTGAATATTATGTAGACCAACGGTAGTTTAAAAATATATATATTTTTTATTTTTTCTTTTTATCACAAACTGAAGGTTTGTATGCTAAATGTTCTTCAGGTAGATCTTGCTGGATTTGTTATTTTGTGTTGAAGTCTTGAGTTCGTTGGCCGAGCTTCCGAATGTAATCAAGGTTATAAAATGGATCTCAACTTTATTGATGAAGAGGTAATGACTCTTTGTGTTTAAAAATAGATGTATATGTGTTTAAATTAAATCATGATTCTATGAAATTTGTTTGATATGTTTGTAGCTTTTGATTTTGTCTTTGATTTGTTATTGTTTATTCAGATGCTTGCATTGGTGTACCATGTGATTACGAGTAGAATGCTTTTCAGTTGGTATATTGGGATTAAATACTCAACTGGTGTAATGACAGCAAGTCCAGGTTATGCTTCGAGCTGTCTCGATTTCTTTGGAGGCCGATAGGTGGCTTTGGGAGGTCTGAAAAACAGAATTGATAAATTTATGGAAAATGGGGTTGAAAGATGATAACCCAACCGTTGAGGATCTCATTCTACATCTTCGATAATTTCAAGGTTATTCTCAAATATCTAGGAATCATTATTTGAGAATACCATTGAATTTATCGGAGCTGTCGAATGAGATCCTCCACTGTTGGGTTATAATCATTCGAACCCATTTTCCCTAAATTTATTGATTATGTTTTTCAACAGGGATGTAATGTAATGATTCCTCTCAATTGAATCGACAGACACTTGCTTCCTTTCAAAGGGTTATTGAGTGGTTATAACAGCTGATCCTAAAGCCAAGGACTGTTATAACTAACCACTGCTCGGAATAAAGACTGATGGACTTAAAGACTGATGTATCAGTTTTTCTTATGTAACAATGTTTAGTGTATCGGTGTTTACATTTTGTTACAGCTTTGATGATGGTTGTTAGATTTATGAAAATGTCTAAGAATTTTGGATTGGGTATATTCGTTCACAATTTTATGATACTTCAGTGTCTATGATGAAAATTATGTTGCTTCCATGATTGACTGGTCCCCATGTTGAATAAATTAATGTTATGTTATGTATATATACAATCTCTCAAGACAAACCCTAGAGTTTATGTATTACAATCCCCCCATGTTGATTCGATTAATGGTATGTTGATTCGATTAATGGTATGATATGTAATTGCTACAGTTTGAATATTATTGTTATTATATTATCATCTATTGATCATGGTTTGTTAAAGCATAGAGGGAGCATAGTGACATCATAATTCAAAGATCTGCCATCAAAACCACTGCCCCACTTTTCAATTTCAAAGGTCTGGCCCACATTCAATTATGAAACCACTGATGTTCATTCAAAATTCAAACCACTGATGTTTCATCAAAAAGGGAGGGTAATTTGAAATTTAAAACTTTATAGGGATATGTAATTTGCATTTAATGTCATCAGAGCTTCAGTTTGAATATTATTGTTATTATATTATCATCTGTTGATCATGGTCTGTTAAAGCACTGGTGTTAAACATTCTCTGTTGAACTGCATCATCTGTTAGTCCATAGCAGAGGTTCTCTTTGGCAGATCTTTGCTTGAACCGTGTCGGTGTTTATCAGCAGATGTTCATCATGAGGCGTGTGTAAACAGATGTTTGAAATCCTCTGTTGAACTGCATCATCTGTTAAGTCACAGCAGATGTTAGCAATCTATACTGTGGAATGATCAGCAGATGTTATGTTTGGCAGACATTTGTTTCAACAGCAGATATTAGCTTTATGATGCTTTTGTATTCATATTCAGCAGCAAAGGTTGTTTTATCAGCAGAGGTTATTTGCTATAGCAGTCTTTGTGTTTATCAGCAGAGGTTGTTTTATCAGCAGAGGTTATTTGTTATAACAGACTTTGTGTTTATCAGCAGACTTTATCTGAATAGAGGTTGAGTGCATAAATTTGTTTGTAGTCAGAGGTTTGTATCAGAGAGGTTATGACAATAATAACCCATAAATTTGTTGAAGCCTTTTAAGTGTCGATGACTGCCCATAAATTTGTTGAAGCCTTTTAAGTAACAACAGATGTTAGCTTTATGATGCTTTTGTATTCATATTCAGCGGCAGAGGTTGTCTTTATCAGCAAAGGTTATTTGCTATAACAGTCTTTGTGTTTATCAGCAGAGGTAGTTTGGAACAACAGACTTTGCTTGAACAGATTTTCTGTTTGATAGAGCTTTTGGTTTGTCAGACTTTATCTAAATAGAGGTTGAGTGCATAAATTTGTTTGTAGTCGGAGGTTAATTCAAATGACGTTATGACAATAATCACCCATAAATTTGAAATAGCCCTTTAATTGTCGATGATTGCCCATAAATTTGTTGAAGCCTTTTAAGAAAAGCCTTTTAAGTGTCGATGACTGTCCATAAATTTGTTGAAGCCTTTTAAGTATCCATCACTCCCGTAAATTTACAGAGTATAATTGAAGTTGTAATGTATCATGAAGTGCCAATTAAAATATATGGAGAATGTACAACAAAGGTTTAAGTTAATATAAATAACAAGATATGCATACATGATTATAATTTAAATATTCGTAAGTCGTAAGTTTTCAAAATATAGAAGTTTGATACATCAGCATCCCATAATTTATCTCAAATGAGATAATACCAACAACCACAACTATCTGGAGACTTTCTTTAAGATCAGCTTGGCTTTTTCTTGAGAGTAGACAAATTTGCATTTCATATTTCTGTAGATACCGTTGGGCTTCGTGAACTTCTTGGTGAATTGACAAGCCGCGTATTTAAATCCCTTGCCATGCTTCTCCCGTCGAAAGTCAATTACAGTGTCAACTCCATTCAGATTTTCAACTTTCATCTTCAATGTTCTATGAATCCTTGATAAAGACGCTACTTTCACATTCAAACGCTTAAAAATAAATATAAAATACCAATAATTAATAAGAAATACATAATGTATTTAAGTAAAGTAACAAAAAAAAAACAGCTTAATTGTAACAACCATTTAACATCCAAAGAATGAGGAATAATATATCAACAGAATAAACTTACAAAATGTTTGCTGCAGTACCATACGAATTGTAAGGGGTATACATCAGGATCAGCTTCATAATCTGACACAGCGGCATCAAAATTCTGCGTCGTCGATATCATCGGATGAATCATTCGATACAACATAATCACTATCAGAATCTGTGTCATTGGATTCTTCAACATCCGATTGGTGATGCAGATCCTTGGTAATTTGAGGAACTTCTAAATTGGGTGAGGAAGTATCGTCTATCGGACTGTCATTGGATTTTGGTGCAACAATCTCACATCCATTCAAATCAAAGGCAGTAAGCAGAAAGATGTAATCCGCTACGTATCTTAAAACAAGTACAATTCCTGTTTGCATACCCATGTAGTGTACAACCTTTTCCCATCCATTGGTTATAAAGTAACAATTCCGAAGAGGATCATGTTGAAGTAGTACATCAAAAGAGTCCCACTGATTCACATAGATCTTAAATCTCTCTTTAAGTTTAGCAACTCCAATACTGACATTGACTAACTCCTTGGGTATTAGCTGAACAAAAAAATATAAAATTATGAAATCAACAAAAGTACAGTAAAATTAACAACTATATCACTAATTACTATAGTAACATTTAAGTATTGGATTAAAATACCAAAACTTACCAACACGTCCTTATAAACATCAGTAAAACTATGGGAGAATGAATCCATACATCCAAACTTCCTCTCAAACGATATTGATGTGAACATAGAAATCATTGGGAGTTTTGTTGGATAATGATGAACTTTTTCAAAAGGTGCCGGCAGATATGTATATGGTGCAGTTTTTTTAAATACCAACAGACATCCTTCTTTCAATGAAAGGTCAGAGACAACTGAGGACCATCCTTCTTTTAGAGCAAAAGTTCCATTGTGTTTTGAGAATCGGTAATCCCATCTCATACCGTTTACACACTCTATAACGCCAACGTTACTAGGAACTTCTTTGAGTAAATGATTGTTTGCAAAATTTTGTGGTATTATCTGTTGAGTTCAAGTATTTAAGTATTGGCAATTGTTATATGTGAATTAATTGTTAACAATAAAACTGTAGAAAATGGTTTTAATGTAATAATCTTACCAAGATTTTGGAATTAAGAGAATCCAAATATCTATAATACTATATTAAGAGAACTAGGTTTTTTGCCCTTTTGGTAATTTTGCCATAGGTACAAGTTATGAAGCAGTGTGTACAAAAGAGCCAAGCTATTTTAGAGGGGCTAATCTTGCGCATTATCTAAAATTTTAAGACGCTTTAGGGTTATAATTGGAATTCTGGATTACATGCCATCGTTATCATCTCTTCCACATCCGTTCCGAGTTTTTTTTTTGCATTGAAGACCCGTCAGTTAGGCTATGGGGTGTAAGGCTTTATGGGGCGCCACCCCCTTGCCACACAAGCATGCATAGCGCCGAGCACCACACCCCCGCCGCCATTGAAGGCCCGCTACCACCATGGCGAGCTGCAACGCGGGTTCAGGTGGGGCCACATAGTTTTTGACTAATCAAAGTTTTTTTTTTTTTTAATTTTGTTTAATAGGGGCTCCATCCACACCTTCCAAATTAAAGGAGGGCTCCATGGCTGACAGGGATCCTACGATTGAAGGAGCAATCAGTGATGCTTTCATATAATTCGTCTTTACATCTTCTTTTCCGTTTACGAATTACCCCTATTTCTTCTCCAGATGTTCTTCCTTCGCATCCACGATTCAAGAAACCCTCTCAACATGTACGTTCCAATCTCTTCTCATCTGCTAATGCCATTTGACCCTTGTTCTGTCCACCCCTCTTATTCCCTCATTTCTAAATAAATTTCTTAATTCCACTTGCTTTATTTGTTTGTTTCTGATTGTTGTGGTTCGATTAGTGTCTATTAAAGAGGGTTTAAAGGGTTGATTATGGTTGCGTTTGGTGATTTAGAGATTTATCTTTGGTTACAAATTTTTAGGGTTAATTATTTTTTGTGCGCTAAGATAGGTACCACGTTTTTTTAAGTAAAGAATTAAGCTTTTTTGTAGAACATGGTTGATGCTTTATCTTTTAAGGAA
Organism: Helianthus tuberosus; assembly: GCA_030545235.1. NCBI lineage: Eukaryota > Viridiplantae > Streptophyta > Magnoliopsida > Asterales > Asteraceae > Helianthus > Helianthus tuberosus. The sequence goes on along the minus strand of CM060370.1, from coordinate 180,295,323 downwards.
CTGGTTCTAATAATGTGTAGATTTAAGTACTATTTGGAGGAATTTTGTGTGTGTAGTAGAGTTTTTTTTGTTTTAAGGATATTTTTTAGGATTGCTAAATAGTCAGTTTGATGGTATAGGAAGCTTTGCAGTGAAGGTAAATATAAGGATGCGATGAGACTTTTTGTAGAAGTATCAGAGATGGGTATGGCTGTGAAGAAGTCTACTTGTATCAATTTGATGTGCGCAATTGTTAAGAGAGAAATAAGTAGGTCGAATGTTGTTTGACTGCAAAAAAGTCAACGAATGTTTTATCATAAAAAGTAAACATTTTGAGTTTATAATATTCATGTTTTTTTATTAAGAATTTTTAGTATTTTTTATTAAAATTTCAGCAGCAAGTAGTTGATAAATTGACATGAGGTTCATTTGGGTTACTTTTTATATTTAATCTTTAAAATTTATATCTATTAATAATACAAAGGAAATGAACAATGGATTTGTCTGTTGGGCACTAGATCATTGGAACCGCGATTTTGATGTATTTAGCATATTTTTAGGCCACAAATTTAACATATTCAGGCCACATATCAGTTCTTTCTTTAGCCACACGTCTTTCGTTTGGTGTACTCAGCGAACGAGAAGCCAAGATCCTGATGTTGAAGTAGTTCGGCCAGTAGTAGATGTATGAATAATGGAATTTCAAGCTTTTTTTCATTTATGTTGAGGTAGATACAGATCGAAAAAGGTAAATTTGATTTTTGATCAAATTATGTTGAATATGGACTCGAAATAGGTACAGGGGTGAGGTGGAGCTGATAAAATGGGTTAGATGAAAAACGGGCCAAAATGGGGTTGGGTTGAATAACGGGTTAGGGTATTTTGTTACCTGCCGAAGCTGCTTCCCCAGTTGGGTAGCGGGTTAAAACGTGTTATGGTTGTCATTGTTTTGTATGGGTTAGAAGTCGACCATTAAAACACTTTCTCACCCTGTAAGATAACTGATGTTTATTACAAAAAATATTATAGTTACAATAACATAAACAAAAGTTTAAGCTGTAGAGCATAATGCAAATCTTTATATAAGGACATCTTTTTTAAAACAACAAATAAGGACATCTAACATATTAAAAAAGTTGGCAATATATCAGATGTGTGATTTTTTATCAACAGGGACATGAAACCTCTTGTATAAACTTGTTAAAAATCCAGATTATTAATTGAATAATATTGTTTTGGTAATCATAATTAACCCCATAAATGTGAGAACTACTAGAACTGCATAGACACGTGTACATATTGCCTTAATTGTGATGCACGATGTACAAGTGCTTATGCGGTTTTGTATTTATATATATATCAAGACGATGGTATTATCGACCGATCAACTGAAATCTGTGTTAGTAGCCCGGTATACTTCCCAAGTCTCTGCGTCGATATGTAGAAAGGGCTTTGGCCCGTTGCAAGGATGAAGTATTGAAAAGTGAAACCATGAGGTAATCACATATTTACATGAACCGCTGACGTGGACTACCTATATATTAATTGTTTTCTCACTTTGCTATTATTTTTGTTCAATAGCACTGTGAAGGATGGCTCTACTTCTCAGAAACTTTCTAGGGGCGGAATCCCATTGGCTAATGGAGACGCATTCTTACCGAAACCTCCTCCATGGGCCTATCCGTTGTCAAACGGGCAAGATCTTTACCATTCTGGTCACGATAGGATGTCGAGATCTGCTTCTGATGCAATTGATCAAGCAATGGGTCTGTTGTGGGACTCAAAAGCAAAGTTTGTTAACGTGCGTCTTACTCGGGGGTTCGCATGGATGATGTAGAGGTTCAGGAACCACCTCGAAGGAGGGCGGACCGTCGTGTTCCACGTACCATAGCTTTCGAGGAAGTGAAGGTACGTTCCGTGTTTGACTGTTTTCTGACTATTAAGTACTGTTTCGCACATGTCGTAGTTTTCTTACTTTCCATCCTTGTAAATGAGTCATGAGCAAGCAGATTTATGCATGCATAATGCATATATCATAAAAACTGTATACTTCTTAAAAGTTAAAGGACAAAGGCATTTGATCACAGTTGTCTGGACTATGTTGTTGTATTCATTAATTTTTTTTATTATGGCTATAATTAGTTTATAGTTTAATGCTTTTGATCGCATCATGTGGGTGCTTATAGTTAAGTCTAACAAGATAGAGATAGATGATCAACTTATGAGAAGTTGTGTTTATTTCAAGTTCAATCGGAGTATGTGCAATAGGTGTTTATTCTTGGACCAAGTATTTGCTGACTGAATGGTGCTACCTAAACTATTGGTTTAATGCGGGCATTTTCTTAACAACCTTTTTAGTGGCATTTTTTAACTATTTTTTTATAACTATTTTTTTGTGTCGGGGTTTAATTCGATGATACGCACATTCAACTTTTAATACTCATATGTAGGTCTAAAAGTGGGTTCACTATATGTTTGTCACATATGGGTTTAATTCGATGATATTCTCAAGTCTAAAAGTTATGTGACACGCATCTTTTTGTTTGTCACTTTTTCTTGACTTTGGTGGGTGGAAAAAGGTGTATAGTTCAGGCACACCCGCAGCAACGCGCGGGCGTTCCCACTAGTTTATAAAAAAGACATCTTCCAAGATATGATGTTTCTGGTTAAAAATCAAAGAAAAAAAGAGACAATGTATTTTATCAGATACTTCATTATTTATAAAGACTGTGATAACAAATGTGAACCAACAATGGTTAACATATCTATGTGATTCAGATAATGCATTTAATATTTATCGATTTATCTAGAGGATATCAATAAATAAAGATTACTCTAAAAACTGTAGAATCGAGTACCACTGTCAATAACTTTTTTTTGCAAGTCTATAAATAAAAGATTTGTCATTTAATCACATTCTTTAATATCAAGTAAGAAAAACAACAAAATATACCTTATCGATTGCTTTCAAGAATCCAAATGTAACACCATATCAAACAAAAGTTCAAATCGGAAACATTATAAAAAATAAAAAAAGCTTGTAAAATTAAATTGATATATCATCTAAAACATGCAATACACTGAGAACAGTCTTCATAACAGTTGTTAATCATGTGCATATGAAACTAATGTATATACAAATTTTAATAAATATTATTATACCTTGATCGAAGTTGTTGATGATGTTAAAAGTAAGAAGAATTCAAGTGGAGTGATTCAATAGTGAAATGGACATCGGTGATTAAAACTTGAAGCACTTTTTATGAGATTAGACATACAATTTTGTAAAGGGGATTTGGAGAGTCGTTAAAAAGGTAAAGTATGTTTCTATCTGCCTCTATGTAAAAAGGTAAACCGCCATTGGAATAATAAATTACATTTTACCGCCATTGAGATAAGGAACTTACATTTTACCCCCTAATAATATAGCTTTCTTTTTCAAATAATTCAAATCATTTTCAAATAATTCAAACCATTTTCAAATACTTTGAAAGTCTTTTTCTTGAGTGCTCAACAATCTTCTTCATTCAGATATTTGAAATTATGGATACAGATAACAGAATTTCATGTAAGTATGAATTGTTCTTTCAACCAAGTCAAAGTCAAGTCTGTGCTGAAGCAAGGAAAAAAAGGAAGCGTGTTCTGCAACAAAAGCGAAACAAGAGTGGTTTTCATCGTACATCAACATCCGATTCCGTTAAAAGGATTCCATTATTAAACACTCCAAGTGGTATGTCTTATAGGTTTGTAAACAAAATTTTACAAGAAATATATATTTACTCGTAATCTTTTGGGAATCCTTACACATATTTCGTGTTTTACAAGTTTCAACAACCAATGTTGAGAGAAGGAATGTGTATCATTTTCCTGCTTATGCTACTCCAAATATTAGCAGTAATTTGTTTCACTCATCTACAGAAGTAAAAGGTATACTTACGGCATATATTTTTTTGGTAATTTCAAAAAAAATTCACAATATGTTCAAAGTTCTTTCCTTAAGTGGTCAACAATCTTCTTCATTCGAGTATTTTAAATTATGGATACAGATAACACAATTTCAAGTAAGTATGAAGTTGACCTTCAAGCAAGTCAATGTCAAAGCTGTGCTGAAGAAAGAGAAAAAAAAAAGGAAGTATGTTCTTCAACAAAAGAGAAACAACAGAGGTTGTCATCCTGCATCAACATCTAATTCTGTTGAAAGAATTCCATTTTCAAATACTTCAAGTGGTATGTGTTATAGTTTTACAAACAAAATTTAAAAGAAATATGTATGTATATGTTATGTTTTTGGAATCCTAACATATGTTCTATTTTTACAAGTTTCAACCACCAATGTTGAAAGAAGGAATGTGTATCAGCTTCCTGCTTATGCTACTCTAAATATTAGTAGTAATTTGTTTCACTCATCTACACAAGTAAAAGGTATACTTACTGCAGATATTTTTTGGTAATTTCAAATAATTTTCACAATACTTTGAAAGTTCTTTTCTCGAGTTGTCAACAATTTTTTTCATTGAAGTATTTTAAAATATGGATACAGATAACACAATTTCAAGTAAGTATGAAGTTGACCTTCAAGCAATTCAACGTCAAATGTGTGCTGAAGAAAGAGAAAAAGGAAGTATGTTCTTCAACAAAAGAGAAACAATAGAGGTTGTCATCCTGCATCAACATCTGATTCTGTTGAAAGGATTCCGTTTTCAAATACTTCAAGTGGTATGCGTTATAGTTTTGCAAACAAAATTTAAAAGAAATATGTATGTATATGTTATTTTTTTGGAATCCTTACATATTTTCTATTTTACAAGCTTCAACCAACAATGTCGAAAGAGGGAATGTCCATCACACTCCTTTTGGAAGTACTAAGCAAAAATCCAATTTTGTTGAGAGGACTCCATTATCAGATATTACAAATTGTATGTTTTAAATTTTACGAAACAAAATATTTGTTTAATTTTATGTTTTATGAATTGTTATATATATCTTATTTTACAAGCTTCAATATAGGTGGAATATCTAAAATTGAATTACAAATGAGTGATGAGATGTTATCAGATTCTATGGTTAAGAAGATTCATGGAATTTCTAAAGGTATAAGATACGAATGTAAACTCCTGTTAAGTTTTCAATATGTAGAAAACTTATGTTGACTTATAAATTTGCTAAGTCTGTAGATTATATTGATCATGGAGATGCCATCTTTGTGTGTTCTAAATGTGATGCAATGTTATGGGAATATGAAATGCTTAGGGGAAATCAAAAACGTAAAAAACGTCCTATTCTCTTTGTTGTTCAAATGGAGATGTTGAGCTACCACGACCGCCTACACCTCCTCCATTACTACGCCATTTATATAAAAGGCATACCTCACAGTCTCGCAATTTCATGGATAATATTCGAGCATATAACATGATGTTTTCTTTCACATATCTTGGTTGGAAGGTTGACAAAAGTTATCAGAGAGGTAAAGGTCCTTATGTATTTAGACTACAAGGTCGAAATTATCATCGAATGGGTAGTCTACTTCCGGACGATGGGGAAGAACCCAAATTCTCCCAGCTTTACATATATGATTCACAAAACGAAGTTGTAAATTGTCAAAAAGCAGTAAGGTAATTTCTTTATGATAATTGTGGCATTTATGAATATATATTTTGCTTTTTAGTATATTTACACTCATCATCATTTGAAGTAAATGTAAATTTTAACATTTTATATTTCTGGCAGTTCTCAGATAGAATGCAAAACTACAAGAAACAACCAGCTTGATAGTACAACCATAGAGGGTCTTAAAGATATGTTGGATTCTTGCAATCCTCTTGTCCAATCCTTCAGAATGGTAAGAGATTGTTTTCAAGAAAATGAGTTTCAAGATGTAAGCTTGAAGCTTATTGGAACAAGAGATAAGGATGGAAGAGTTCACAGTTTGCCAACAGCATCAGAAATTGCTGCGAAAATACATGGTGATTTTGATGGAGCATTTGATAAACGGGACATTGTTGTCAGAAAGAAGTCTGGTGGTCTTTAAAGAATTAATGAGCTTCATCCCTCTTACCTTGCTTTGCAATATCCACTTATTTTCCCATATGCGGAAGATGGTTATAGAGTTGGTATTAAAAATAGAGGGATTGCGATTGATAATGAGGTAGTTAGAACCAATCTTACAATTAGAGAATTCTTTTGTTACAAAATTCAAGATAGACAGAATCAGTTTTCATTGTTAGTTAATGCGAAAAAACTATTTCAGCAGTTTTTGGTTGTTGGATACACGATGATAGAATCTGCCAGGTTGAATTATATAAGGACACAACAACCTAAACTTAGAGTGCAAAATCTTAAGAACTTGAATGCTACTGTTGAAAGTGGAGAGAATAATGCGTCAAGTTGTGGTAAACCTATACTTTTTCCTTCATCATTTACTGGTGGTTCTAGATATATGATGCAAAATACTTAGATGCTATGGAAATTTGCAAGTATGTTGGATATCCCGATTTATTCATAACGGTAACTTGTAATCCAAACTGGCCTGAGATTTACAGGTGTTTTCACGATAAAGCTCTTAAGCTGAACACAGACCGGATATTATCTCTAGATTATTCAAGTGTAAATTGGATCATCTTATAAAAGATTTCAAGAAACATAAATTCTTTGGTGATATACAAGCAGGTACCCTTTAGTTATATTTTTTACTTTGAACATCTAATTATATTTATCTAACAGCTCACTGTTCAAAAATTTCAGTTATGTATACAGTGGAATTTCAGAAGCGTGGACTCCCAAATGTTTCAGTTATGTATACAGTGGAATTTCAGAAGCGTGGACTCCCAAATGCTCACCTATGTTTGTTTTTGGGTGCTGAAAGCAAATTTTCAAATGCATCTGATATTGATCGTGTTATTAGTGCTGAGATACCAGATAAAGAAAAAGATCCTGAATTATATGAGCTTGTCAAGCAATTTATGATTCATGGACCATGTGGTACAGACAACCCACTTTGTCCATGTATGGTTCAGCAAAAATGTTCTAAAAAGTTTCCCAAAAAATATGTAGATGAGACTTGTGTTGATTCTGAAGGATATCCTGTCTATCGTCGCCGTCAAACAAGTAATACAGTAGTAAAGAATGGTGTGACACTTGATAATAGATTTGTAGTTCCTTACAATGCTCTCATGCTCAGAAAGTATCAGTGCCACGTTAATGTTGAATGGTGCAACCAGTCAGGTTCTATCAAATATTTGTTTAAATATATTAATAAGGGGCCTGATAGAGTTACTGCTTCTGTTTTTCAAGCCAATAGCAACAAGAATGATATGGAACAGAATGTAGCTGTAGATGATATAAAAGCATACCTTGATTGTAGATATATCTCTGCTTGTGAAGCTGCTTGGAGAATATTCATGTATGATATACATTATAGACATCCAACTGTTGAAGTATTACCTTTTCATTGTGAAGATGGTCAGAGTATTGTGTATAACAATCTTGATAATTTGTGTGATATTGTTACTGATCCAACTGTGAAAATGACAATGTTTACAGAGTGGATCAATTGTAATAAAGTCGATGAATTTTCCAGGACATTGAGGTATGTTCAGTTTCCGGGATATTATGTATGGAATGCTAAAAATCGCAAATGGAATCGAAGAAAGCATCCGTTTGGATCAATTGGGAGGATACATTATGTCCCACCATCACTTGGTGATTTTTATTACCTAAGGATTTTACTGAATCATATTAACGGACCAACCTGTTTTGAAGATATAAAAACAGTTGATGGGCAAGTTTTTCAAACATTTAAAGATGCATGTTTTGCACGGGGGTTGTTGGATGATGATAAAGAATATGTTAATGCTGTTAAAGAAGCTAGCACATGGTCAACCGGAGATTTCTTGAGGACCTTTTTTGTAATGTTGTTGCTGTCAAATTCGATATCTCGTCCTGGTGTTTTTTGGACGGAAACGAAGTCCCTGTTATGTGAAGACATTCTGTATCAGCAACGAAAGATAACTGGTATTGCAGGTAATGTTATTATTTTATTAAAGTTATATACAACTACATTAAAATTATGCAATAGCTCGGTTATTGGGAAAAAAACTAATACTTTTTTCAACATTTGTTCTAGATTTGGATCTTCAACAAGAAGCTGAAATTGAAAAGTTGCTATTTACCAATGGAAGTACAGTGAGAAATTTTGATGATATGCCAAGTGTTCCGGACAATTATGTTTCATCGTCGAACAATCGATTGATAATGAAAGAATTATCGTATGACAGACTAGCTCTTCAAAGGGAACATGATGCTTATGTAAAGTGTTTAACTGCCGAACAGGAAAGGATATATAAAATCGTTATGGAAGCGATTGAAAAAGGTGATGGAGGTGTGTTTTTTGTATATGGTTATGGTGGAACTGGAAAGACGTTTCTTTGGAAGACATTCTCAGCTGCATTACGATCAAAAGGTGAAGTTGTATTGAATGTTGCATCCAGTGGAATTGCTTCACTTTTGCTGGATGGTGGTAGAACTGCTCATTCAAGGTTTGTAATTCCAATCAACATTAATGAGAATTCAATATGTTCGATAGAGCCTAATACTGAGTTAGGTGATTTAATTAAAAGAGCAACATTGATTATTTGGGATGAAGCACCTATGACTCACAAGCATTGTTTCGAGGCTCTTGGTAGAACAATGAGAGACATATCACGTTCCAGTCAATCGAACATGCAATCCAAGCCGTTTGGGGGAAAGGTCATTCTATTTGGTGGTGATTTTAGACAAATTCTTCTGGTCATCCCTAAAGGTACCAGAACAATGATAGTCAATGCTTCTTTGAATTCTTCTTATATATGGCGGCACTGTCAAGTACTAAAGCTAACTGAGAATATGAGATTAAGAGTTGGTTGTCAGGAAGCAGATTTGAAAGAAATAAAGGAATTTGGAGAATGGATTTTAAAGCTTGGTGATGGTCTGCTTGGTGAAGAAAATGATGGTGAGATTGATATTGAAATACCAGATGATTTACTTATTCATGACCAAGTCAATCCTATTTCTTCTCTCATTTCATTTACATATCCGGACATGAATAACTTTTTGTGGGATTTAACGTATTTCCAACAAAGAGCGATTCTTGCTGCAACTAATGAAGTAGTGGATTCAATAAATAAAGAGTTGTTAGAGAGTCTGCTCGGTGAAGAAAAGGTTTATTTTCGTTCAGATAGTTTATGCCAATCGGAGGAAGAATTAGAGCTTAATATGGCATTGTTTCCTCCTGAAACAATATTCGTTTATCTGGTTTACCTAACCATAAATTAGTACTGAAACTTGGTGCTCCGGTGATGTTACTCAGAAACATTGATCAGGCAAATGGATTGTGTAATGGTACACGTTTACAAGTCACGAATCTCGGAAAAGTTGTGATTGAAGCAAAAATTATCACAGGGACTAATATAGGTCATCATACTTTGATTTCAAGACTGAAGATGACACCTTCAGATAAAAGAATACCAGTGAAGATTTCTCGAAGACAATTCCACTTTCACTGTGTTATGCTATGACAATAAATAAAAGTCAAGGACAATCATTGGAGCGTGTTGGTTTATATCTTCCACGTCCAGTGTTTAGTCATGGTCAGCTCTATATTGCTGTATCTAGAGTAAAAAGTAGGAAGGGGTTGAAAATTTTGATTTGTGATAGAGAGAAACGAGTCTGTACAACCACTACTAATGTGGTTTACAAAGAAGTTTTACAAAATCTATGATGATACTAAACATCTGTCAATCTGGCAACGTCTGTTGGGTATAATGGAGGAACTGTTGTTAGGAAATGTTTGTTGGAAAGCAATACAACTTTTTGAAAGCATCTGATACTTGCTCTGCATTAAGCTTATCCTGAGAACACATGTTGTTAATAATTATTCTCTTAACATCTGTTTACTAACCTTTGTAATTTCTGTTGACTGACCTTTTTAACATGGGTCGATCAACATCAGATAGTTACTATCTATCCATCTAGCAAGCTCTGTTGGAGATAATGGATGACAGTCTTTAGTAAAATCTGTTGGAAAGCAACAGAAGTTTTTAACAGTTAATAGACAACAATGGTTTCCTATCAACATAATGGAATTGTTGTTGAATAAACCTATTGATCATTAATTTATATCAATTTTGTAAGTCTGCAGAAATTATGTTTTTACTCTTTGTCAATATGTTTTATGCATGGTTTTCTAAGAAACGACCCGTGTTTGCACACGGGCCTTACCGCTAGTATATTTATCAAAGAAAACAATGCACACTTTGGGCCTAGTTTGAAAGAGTGCTCTTAAAGGTAACCCATCTAACACATTTTCCATTAAAAATAATATCACTTTCACATGACGGGATACGTTTAGCACCTCCCATTTAAAATTTTTATCATGTGTAATAAAAAAAACAAAAACCCATTTAAAGACACAATGTGAGTCTTAGATGGGAGGTTCCAGATTCAAACGTAAGCAAAAAAGTATTATTGATATAAAGGAGGAACAATTGGCATTTAAAAAAAAAACCGTAACGTGTCTTTTAAGTCATGGGGAAAATGAAAACCATTCTATGGTAAGTTCTAAATAATTTGAAAGAATGGTTCTTAAATGTTCCTATAGAATCTTCAAGTTAATAAGTGAAGCTAGGACTCGTTTATTAAACAAATTTATATTTACACTCGAGAGCTTATTTAAGCTCAGCTTGATTCACGCTTTAAACGAGTCAATCTTGAGTATCTCATGAACGACGTTTACCCCAGAGGCGGAACTAGCATGTTAGGAGACGTAGCATGGGCTACGGCTCAACCCCGTATTCGTAGTGTATGTTTTTATTTATTTTTTTCGGTGAACATGAGATGAAATGAATTTTTTCGATCGACGAAAATGGAAATTTCCGATGGTCGAAGGAAACCTGCAACCAGCAATTAAAAAAATGGAGAAGAAGATGATGTTATATATATTAATCTTAAATATAAAGCATTGAAAACATAAAGCAAAGCACAGGTCTGAAAAAGTAAAAAACAGTCAAAGTTTATTTAATATTTAATCTTTTACATTATTTCATGAGTTAAATGCCCGGATAGTCCCTTTGGTTTGGTTTTTTTTCACCTTTAGTCCCTAACTTTCTAAAATTACCTCTATAGTCCCCAACTTTTCAATTTTCGTTCTTGGATAGTCCCTGACGTGGATGAAGTTAGTTTTCTCAGTTAAGTAGGGGGTGAAATGACTAAAATGCCCTCAATAATTAAAAAAAGAGCCTAAGCCTTTTACCCACCCCACCCCCACCCCCACCTCTCTCTCTTATTCTTCCCTCTTTCCCCAATTCTGACCTTCAGACCTTCAGATCCCGGCACCTCCACCATCACCATCACCACCACCTCCTCCACAGTAATAACTTATGGGAAAAAAAGGGTCATCAGTGTGCGCCAGATTAGAAACCGGACCCTACAATGATCCCAAAACCGATCCAGAAACCTAGTTAGGTGAAACCAGTCGGATCCGATCCCATCCGTTAGTTTGAGTATAGATATACTTTGAATCCGGTTTGGGAGAATGGCTAATTAAATAAATGCAATGAAATCGGTTTTCAAGACGATCCTATTCGGTATAGTTTTATGGTTTTCTTTTAGAACTGGTTTGAGCATATTTGGTTCTGACTCAATCTTAAGCAGTTTTAAAACCAATCTGGTTTGGCTCAAAAACAGGTTTTATATATGGTTGAACTTGATCCGCTGTGAACAAATAACAGTTTTTATAGTTTAATTGGCATTAGATTGGTAATGTTTGGAAAATTTTGGTTTGGATTCGTCATGATTATTAGAGATGAGATGATTATTAGGAAGAAAAGAAGAAAAAGATTGCAGAGAAAGAAGAGCGGAATAAATGAAGGTTTGAATTCATTTTTTCATACTCTTTTTCATTTTTTTCATGCTCAGTACAAGATTCTCTTTTTTATTTTTTTCATACTCAATAATGAGGGATGAAGGTGGTGACGGTGACGGTGACGGTGACGGTGGTGGTGGTGGTGGTGGTGGTAGTGGTGGTGGGTTAGAGAGAGAGAGAGATGAGAGAGAAGAAGATGAGGGGTGGGTCATTTCTTTTTGGTTTATTTTTAATAACAAAGGCATTTTAGTAATTTCACATCTACTTAACACCAAAAACTAACATTCATGCACGCTAGGGACTATCCGGGAACAAAATTGCAAAAGTTGGGGACTACAGCTGTAATTTTAGAAAGTTAGGGACTAAAGGTGAAAAATGGGCAAACCACATGGACTATCCGGGTATTTTTCTCTTATTTCATCTATTGTAATCATTTTTTGTTGGTTTTTTTTTACTTTGTTTTCTAAGCATTTTTCATTGGTTTTGTTTTTTAGTTGTTTATTTATATTTTAATAAGTATTACATGTGCTTTATATTATTAATAAGTTTTTATTCTTTTTGTTGTTACAGATATTTTTATTATAACAGCACAGGGCCGACTGTAAGTAAAAAAAATGGATACCCCCGAGATTCTCTTCTAAATCCGCCACTGGTTTACCCCCTGGATCTTGCTACCAAACATTTTATTCATTAATTTTTAAAGGTTGAAGTGTTGGCCCGTTATACTCTAACATATCCTCACTAGTATTAAGCCCCTGCGTTGCAGCGGTTGTCATAAAACTATGTTAAGTAGTAGCAATACTATATCATTGTCAGCGACCACCAACATCAGAAAGCTCGTAAAAATAAAATAAATAAAAACGGGAAAAAATAACGTCGAGCGAAAAGCAGACGTAAAATCTATAACTCACGCACGCTCGTTGCTGATAAATTAAACTGAAACGTAAAACAGAGAAAAAAATAATTAAGTCCATCCAGCCCGCGTGTTGGATGAACCTGTCAAACGCAGAAAAATAGATGTGACGCGACGGGCTAATCAAACGGGAAAAAAATATATGAAAAATGTTGAACTCCACACGCATGTTGCGGTGCGTTAACTCACAAAATTTAGAACGAATCCGGTGATGCCGTCGAAAACAGATTACGGGATTAGGACGGAATGGAATCCAGTGCACGATTACGGGATTAGGGCGGAATGGAATCCGGTGCTGCCGTCGAAAACAGACACGACATTTCCATTGAAACATGGTAAAATGACCTTTTTAGTGATTTTTTCAAGTTTTGTAACTTCCGATTGCCGATTACCAAGTTCTGCAAGTTGGTCCTTGATCACTATCACATTCACATTTCTCAACTGCATCCGTTGGGGTTGGTTAAACTCCGATAGTTTGAGTTTGCCTGTATCGCCTTAGGGCATACCCCCGAACTCATCGTTTTTAGGGTTTTTTCGTTCTTGTATGGAAATCCCCCTTTTTTTACTTTCGACAGAAGGGATGCTGATGTATCTTGCTTGAGAGACATTCCTACTAGTTCTAAGGATAAGGACTGGAAGCAAAAGTTCTTCTATATCGACGCCGATGTCATTCCTGGAGAAATGCATTGGAGGGAGATGGGACCGAAAGACAAAATTAAAGATGAAGGGCCTCCAGAAGATGCTTACGTGGCCAACGCTCTTTATACGAAATTATGCGGGCGCCCCTCCGAGTGTACAGTAATCCCGGAGGGAGCTTTGGTGATGGCGGGGATGAGCCTGTTATGGCGTGATATAAAGTTGTATCCTTCTTTCCGGAGGGATGATGAAGGTATGTAGCTTTTGGCTTTGCATATGTTTTGCCAGTTTTTATGAATTGACATATGTATATATCACAGGTAAATGGGGTTTGTTCGACTTTGTGGATCCTCCAAGGAATGCTGCTTTAAGTCCCGCGGATCGCGTGCTTGGTGAACATGAACCAGATGTTTTGAGAGTTCACATGGAACAATTTTTGTTGCCGCCTGTACCGGTGGACCCGGCTGCTTATATTTCTCTGTCTCCCCCCAGTGGGGGAAGTAATGTTGCTCCCATAGAGAAGAAACCGACCTGGATAAAAGTTACCGGGAGGAAGTACATGGTCGCGGGGGCCGCTACTTCCTCCGTTGGCGTGAGTGAGCCTGCTGGGAGTACTGCTGCTGAGTTGACAAGTCCGACCCGCGTGTCAAAAAAACCCAAGACTTTTATTGTACCTGCCTTAACTGCTTTCGAGGCTATGCAAACCGCTTAAGCCCTGCCCCTTGGTAAGTACCCTTCGTTTGTAAGTGTCAATGTAGGTTTTGTGTTCTATGTTGCTGAAACTTTGATTTAATACAGGTTCTACCGCTGGGGCTCCAGTTGCGGGTGTGTCTTCCGTCCCTTTAACATCTGTGGATACTGTGCCTTCCGCTACCTGCGGACCAAGCCTTTCGGATCTTATATACCAGGCAAGTGCTACCACTGCTGCTAGTTGTACTATGCCGCCACCTATGCCTACAACTGCCGTGACCGTGACAACTAGTCAAGTATCCACACCACTACCTTCAAGTGTCACCCCCTCCTTGTTGTTCGATTCTCCCTTGAGTATTTTTTCTGCCACCGAGAAAGAGATGCCTACAGTGTGCGCTGCTCATGAGGCAACTAGTGCCGGAGGTACCGCTGTGAGCGATGCTGGGGGTCCAGTAGTGGAATTGCTGATGATGGGGCCCGCCTGGGTGATGATCTTTATTTACCTACCATCAACTGGGATCCCAACATGCAAGATAAACGCTACCAGCCCCAGTGGAAAATTGCTGAGTCTTCTAGACTAATTTCCCCCCAGTGATTCAACACTGGGTTGAGCGGGCATACCCCCCGGCCGAGTTAGCGTATGTGGAGGGGTTAAACAATGAGAATTTGATGAATTCCACTATTGTAGACTCCGTTAATCAGCCCCGAAGGCTTGCAGAGATTCGGCGTAGGTGGATGCATGATAACAACGAGCTCCACCAAGCGCGGGCTGCTATTCAGGAGCTAAAAGATGAGAAATACCGCTTGGAGAGTCAGCTCCAAGCCGCTGGGTTGAGGGGGAGCAGGTTCTTATCAGAGAACAATAAGGCGGAAGATGACTTGAAACGTGTGACTGCCAACCTTGCTGAGGAGCGGATAATATAGGCTCGCGATATAGCGGAGAAGGACCGGGTCCTTGCTCATGCTAAAAATGTGTAGGAAGAGATGGAGCGTAAAACTATTGCCGAGGCCCAAAAGGTGAGATCTTAAATGTCTGCTAAGATGGAAAAATTCCGAATTGACACTGACATTATGTCTCAGGTGCAGGAGCGATACCAAGCTTTAACTGTTGAGGTAGAGGTATCTAACGCCAAGGCCCGGGCTAAGCAAGCGGAGTTGGAGGAGCGGGAAGATCACCTTAGAAAACTTCAGCAACACTTTGATTCCCTTGTCTCTGAAAAGAATAAGCTTGCCCAGTCTTCTGCCACTCATCAGGCACGCCTTAAGGAGGCAGAAAATGCCTTAGAGCAGTCAAACGCTGAGGTGGACAGCCTGACTAGCCAACTGGCTAAATTGCGGGGTGACAGGAATTGGCTAATAACCAATGGCCTTGTTGGGGATTTTGAGTATCTCCGCCAGTCAGGGTCTTTTACGGCGTTGTTGGACCGCCTTTCTGCTGCGGCTTATCAATCCGGTCATCATGATGGCGTTTACAAGGGCTACTTTGAGTGCCAACAATCAGAGAAGATTAATCCTGAGTTCCACACCACGAGGGGCAAACTTCAGGGAGATATGGCGGATGCTCTTGAAGCGGCGTGCAACGAGCCGTTATTCGCATATGCTGACCTGATGGATAAAGTGAACGAAGATGGCGTGGACTCCTTACGCCTAATGCTGGACCATGCGGAGGAGTCGGAAGAGGAATGAGTGTTTTTATTTTGTTTGTCATGTACACAGTTCCTTGGATATTTTGTATAAGCACTGTTATGCTTAGGTTATGTGCAAACACTTGATTTTGTGTCAGACATTTAATGATAATGTCATGATTGACGACGCCGCCGTTCTTCTGAAATGTGGTGATTTGACATGTGATGATGGCTTTTTATTAATGGTGCTGTCGTCATTACTCTCACACCGTTTAAACTTCTATAAATTAAGTTATTTTTTCCAAATTTGGTAATCGAAAAGATGAGCCAGAGGTGCTATAAACAGAGACTTTCCGACATTTTCCGACGATTGGATGCTGCATATGGCCTGGTTCGTCTCCAAATTCTGGTGACGGAGGAGATGACCAGAGTAGAAGGAGTGCCTTCCGATGATACCTTTTTCCGGGTTAGCCGGTCTTGTAAGAGTGTCATATATGACGATCCTTCCCAAGCTGATGCAAGTGCGGTTTCACTATCAGCTGATACTCTGATCGGAGCCGTTCCACCTGATCATGTTCAACGTTGTGGATTGGTGTACGAACGGCGTCGCAGTGGCCGTTCCGGCAAGAAACTGGTTGGTGATAAGGAAGTGGTGGCCCTTCCTGGATGAGGAGAATGTTGATGACTTGATCGTTGATCCTCACCCGTTGGAGTATTATGGTGTAGCGTTGCACACCCCTGCAGAGGTGAGAGCAACACTTTCCCAGAAGTAGATACTTAGAACATGTTCGTTTTGGGTTCCCGTATGTTGGTATTTAGCAACAGGGACAAGTACTTGGTTTTTTGTAAGATAGTTGTATGTATTTATTACCAAAATACCTATCTTTTGTAGTGGTTAATGTATCTATTACCAAGATACCCACTCTTAGCGCTGTATATTTATGATCCTTTAACTTATATGTGAAAAATGTTTCGTGTCAAGGATGTTTTTTTACCGTTATTTGCAGTTTAAATGCGATGGTAAGTGTTCGTACTGTAAAGTGCACTATGGATGCGATGGTAAATGTTATTGTGCATGTAAGTAATGAGAGATAAGCATAAAAAAGAAAAGAACTTTTATTAACTCAATACTTAAAAAGAGACATCGTTGGAGATGGATTACACTTGTTTGCAAAAAGGAAAACAATCACACCCGCCGTTAGGGGCAAGGTACTACATATAACATTTTTTAATTGAGCCGCGTTCCAGCTACGTGGAACCGCGGTACCATCTAGCCTAGATAGGCGGTATGCCCCTTTGCCTAGGTCTTCTTGGATGACGTAGGGGCCTTCCCAGTTGGGTCCCAATTTGCCTGAGGGTTCCGCTCTACTGGCTTCATTATCACGCATGACGTACTCGCCCTCCTTGAAAGTGTGCTGAGCCACGTGCTGATTATAGTATTTTTCCAGAGTTTTCTTGTACTTTGCCTCGCTGACGGCGGCTTCCTCACGCCTTTCTTTGAGCAAATCCAGGCCTTCCCTTAGGAGCCTGTCATTATCGCCATTAGTAGTGAGACACCGTAGCGAGGGCAAACCAACTTCCGCAGGTATCATTGCTTTCGCAGCATAGGTTAGGCTGAAGGGGGTTTCATTGTTACTTGTCTTAGGCATTGTTCGATGTGCCCAGAGGACATTCGGCAGTTCTTCCACCCAGGAGCTTCCTTCATAACCTATCCTTCTTTTTATACCATCCAGCAAACTCCTATTTGCCCGCTCCACCTGGCCGTTTCCTTGGGGGTGTGCTACAGATGTGAAGATTTGTTGAATCTGAAGTTCTGCACACCAATCTTGCAAGACCCTATTGGTGAACTGCGTTCCATTGTCACTTACCAAGTATAGCGGCAATCCAAATCGACACACAATGTGCTCCCAGAGGAACTTTTTGGTGTTTTCAGCGGTTATTTTAGCCAGAGGTTTGGCTTCAACCCACTTGGTGAAATAGTCGATTGCCACAATAAGGTATTTTAGCTTCCCGGGGGCCAGTGGGAATGGCCCCATGATGTCAACCGCCCATTTCTGGAAAGGCCAGGCCGCTGTGACTGGGATTAAGTTGTTCTTGGGACAGAGTGTTTGAGGAGAAAATTTTTGGCAACTACGGCACCTTCTGAGTTCCTCTACCGCGTCTTCATGCATTCCGGGCCAATAGTACCCGGCGCTGTGGATTTTGGCCACAACTGCCCGAGGTCCAGCGTGAATGCCACATATGCCCGAGTGTATTTCTTGGATTAGATATTTTGCCTCTGCTGGGGATACACACCACAGTAGTGGTCCTAAGTATGATTTCCTGTAGAGGACGCCATTGTTGACTTCATATTGCAATGCCTTGGTTTGGATCTTTTAGGCTTCACCCCTGGCGGGAGGTAATTCACCCTTTGTGAGGAACTTTAGTATTAGAGTGTACCAACAGGGTTCTTCTGCCGTGAGGGCGGAAACTTCCCGGGGTTCGATAGAAGGCATTTGCAACGTTTCTACCTTTACTTCTCTTTCCATGCCCGAAGTAGCAAGTTTGCTCAATGCGTCTGCTATTTGGTTTTTTCCTCTGTGGACGTCATTAAGCGTGACATTGTCAAAGGAAGCTATGAGCTCCTTTGTTTTAGCCAAATACTTTGCCATTGATTCGTCCTTGGCCTCGTAAGTTTCGTTTACTTGATTATTAACCAGCAAAGAGTCAACATACGCGTCAACACTTGTGGCTCCCAAAGATTGGGCCATCCTCAAGCCTGCGAGTAGCGCCTCATATTCTGCTTCGTTGTTGGAGCATTCAAAATCAAAACCTAAGGCGTACATCAGCCTTATTTCATCTGGGCTTATCAGTATGAGACCTGCCTCGGAACCTTTCCCGCTGGATGATCCGTCAGTGTAGAGCTTCCAGGTTTGCCTGGCTGTACTGGATTCTGGTATGTCCTGAATTGCGGGATCCTGTATAATTTCTCCATCAGGAATTTCGGCCAAGAAGTCGGCGATCACCTGCCCCTTGATTGTTGTTCGTTTTCGATACTCGATGTCCAGGGCTCCCAACTCGATCGCCCATTTAGCCAATCTTCCGGAAATCTCTGGCTTCTGCAGAATTTGCTGTAGTCGGTAATTTGTTAAGACCTGTACGCGGTGCCCTTTAAAATATCTTCGGAGTCGCTGGGTCGCTTGAACCAGTGTCAGTACCAACTTTTCAAGTGTTGGATACCGCGTTTCGGGTCCCGCCAAAACTCGGCTGATGTAATATATAGGTGTTTGTTTCCCATCTCTTTCCACCATAAGTACCGAACTCACCGCGTTATGGGCCATTGCCAGGTACATTTTGAGTAGCTCTTCCGGGTAGGGCGCTGTCAACATGGGTAGTTTCTTAATGAAACGCTTCATGTCTTGCAGGGCTACTTCCGCTTCGCTGGTCCATTTGAAGTTTTTCTTATTAAGGCAATCTTTCAATGTCTTTATAAATGGCAAAGATCTCTCGGCGTGTCTTGCCAGGAATCTATTTATGGCCACTAGACGCCCGTTTAGCGCTTACGCGTCTTTCAAAGTCCTGGGGGAGGGCATCCGCGTTATGGCGGCTACCTTTTCCGGGTTAGCTTTAAAGCCGTCCCGGGTGACCACTACCCCCAAGAACTTGCCTTCTTCTACCCCAAACGAGCATTTCTTGGGGTTGAGCTTAATATTGCATTCTCTGAGCTTTTAGAAGGTTTCTTCAATGTCTTCAAGCATTTGTTTTTCTTCCCTGCTCTTTATTACCAAATCGTCAACATATACTTCTAAGTTTCTGCCGATTTATTTTTTGAAAGCCTTGTCCATGAGCCGCTGATAAGTGGTTCTGGCGTTTCGCAGGCCAAAAGGCATTTTGGTATAACAAAAAATGCCCACATCGGTACGAAACGCCATTTTTTCTTCGTCTTCCCTGGACATTTTGATCTGGTGATAACCCTTATAGGCGTCTAGGAAGCCCTTGTACCTATAAGGGGCCAGAGAATCAACCTTAAAGTCCATCTCAGGCAGTGGGTAGGCATCTTTGGGGCATGCTTTATTCAGATCTTTAAAGTCAATGCACATTCGCCATGTGCCGTCTGGTTTCTTGACCATCACAGGGTTTGATACCCATGTGTGATACTTTGTTTCTCTGAGAATTCCAGCTTCAACCAACTTTCGTACTTCTTTGACTACCGCTGCTTTTCGATCCGGAGCCATGCTGCATTTACCCTGTGCGACGAGTTTAATGCCCAGGAGTGTTGCTAGCTTGTGCTCTGCCTTATCCCGGGTATCCCAGTCATGTCAGAATGCTCAAAAGCAAAGATGTCGGCGTTCCTTCTCAACAACTGTTTCATGTTGTTTTTGACTTCAGGGGAGAGGCTGTCCCCTATTGTTACTGTCTGATCTGGGTGGCGCGTGCTTAATACCCACCTTTCCGGGCCGATGGCACCGGTAGGCCCTTGACGACATCTTTTGGTATTCCATACTTCTCCCAGGTTGTCTCGAAATACTGTTGCAATACCCCGCGGGGTGGGAAACTTCATGAACCCCCGCGCTGTGGAGACTATAGCATCCAATTTCCCCAGGGTGAACCTTCCAATGATCACATTGTGGTAAGACTCAGCGCGTACCACAAGGAATGTAAGAAGTATGGTTCTTTCCCGGGGTTCTTGTCCAAATGTAACTTGGAAAGTAATTTGGCCAATTGGATCAACCTTCTCTCCAGTGAAACCCTTAATAGGGGCGTGTACTGACTCAAGCAGCCTTCTGTCTTCTTGTTGCATTCTATTGAAGCAATGCTCGTAGATGATATCTTCAGAACTCGCGGTATCTACCAGGATCCTTCTCATGTTATAATCAACTACCGCAGTGGATATGATTAGGGCGTCAGTGGTGAGATGCAAATCTTCCACACGTGGCTCAATTGTCATGGTTGCCAGCATCCAGGGTTCGAGCGTGGAGAAACTTCGTTTAGCCTTCTTTCCCTTATCAGCATATACCATGTTTAGCTCTCGTGGCCTCTTACCCGCCCCTTTATCGTTTTCTTCTTTGATGGGGGGCGGGCCCTGTTTAATGTCTCGAACCAGATGAGCCAATTTACCCGCCTTCACGAAATACTCGATCTGCTTCTTCAATTGAAAACAGTCATTGGTATCATGGCCACTCCCTTTGTGGTACTCACAGTACTTGGTGTCTTTGTTGGGGTTGTCCTTCAACGGCTTTGGAGGATTAAACTTGAGGTTTTCAAAGGCTAGGATTTCTGCTGGCGTCTTGCTCAAGTTGGGGTAATCGGACCGCGGTTTAGAGGAGGATTCATTCCTTGAATAGGTGCTTCTAGACCTATCATACCGCGAGTCCGTTCTGTCACTTTTCTGGTATCGGTCTCCTCTACCTTTACCTTTAGAGCCCCGCAGCTCTCTGTCATCCTGGTTTTTCTGAGTCTCTTACTTTCTGTTGGCCGCGTGACTGGCGGCAACAACTTTCTCTTGTGTGACGTATACCTTGGCTATCCTCAAGATTTCGTCTATGGTGGGAGGTACACCATCCCTCCCGTGGAGTGTTCTTAATAGCTCATCATCATTTACCCCTTGTAGGAAGGCGCCACACGCTAGATCGTTCGTGACACCTGGGATTGCCAGGCTTTCTTTGTTGAATCTAACGATGAAACTCTCCACTGTTTCATTGTCTCGTCGACGAATGTGGAGGAGTTCGTTTCGGTCCTTTTTGTGCCTTCTCTGCTGGCTGAATTGCAATATGAACTTGGCCTCTAGATCTTCGAAACTGTCAATTTCCCCGATGGGTAAACTATCCCATCAGACCCAGGCTACACCTACTAGTGTTTGGACAAACATCTTACACCAGAGGGGCATGGGCCAACAGGCTACTTCCCCAGCGCTTTTAAATAGGTTGAGATGGTCATCAGGGTCACCTAAACCATCGTACTTCCCCACAGTTTGAGGCATCTTAGGCTTTTCCTTAATAGGAGCTTCAGCTATTCTTCTGGTGAACTTGGACTTGAAAGTAGTGTCCACTGGTTTGTAAGGTCGGGTAAGATCGTCTTCTTCCACATTGATGGGTTGTATTGGAGGAGTTGCCCCGCCCTGGCTGGTACCCTGGGTAACAGGGGGTTGAGCCGGGGTGATGATCAGTGTAGGGCTAGGGCCTCCGCCTGGAGAAAAACAAGGCCTAGATGCGTTTCCTCTGTCATACGCAGGTTCCGCTGTTGGCGGGGTCTGACTGTAAACCGGCTGGGATGTTGGGAAAGTCCACCAAGTTGGCATATAAGCCGCGTATGGCGACTGGTGAGCAAAACCTTGCACCGCCCCCTGAGGAGTATATGTCGGGGTATTGTATGGAGGTAAATACCCCGAATGAGGGCGCGTAATAGTATCCGGGGAAGTAAGCATGATTTCCCGGTGTAACCGGGGCGTTCATGATTCCCGCCGGCATGACAACTAGTTGATGGGGTGGCGTGGATAACGCCGCCGTTAGTGCTGCCGAATATAAAGGCGGCATAGCGTAGGTGACCGAGGGCTGATAGTATTGAGGCATGCTCACCTGCGGTATGACAGTGCTTGGGCTTGCAGATGTGATAACTGGCATGGTGCTAAAACGTATAGTCTATGCACTAGTGGTTATTGCTGGGGTGAAGACATTAGCACCTGTTGCAGTTGGTTCGACTGATCGGAACTGCAGAGAGGTATATGAGAATAGGTCTGCCGCCGTCGTCCTGGAAGAGACGGCGGTAGTGCCTGTAAAACTTGGCGGTGGTCCTTCTGCTTCAAATTCCAAGTCGAGAGACCTGGTCACAGCCGGCGAGGCTGGCATGGTGGTAACAGGATTCGTTTCTAGCAATGGATTGCTAGTTATCATCGCCTGACTTGGTGTTACCGCCATGTTCTGATCGCTTGCCATTGGGTTCAGTCTTGCTTTTGTTACCGAAAGGTCCCACGGATGGCGCCAATGAAGAAACACTGACCTTCACGGTAGTATCCAACTAGGACTTCAACTCTTGGCGATCCGAACTGCTAGCTGCAAAACAGAACAACGTTAGGACTCGTTACAGGAATAGGGTTATTCCTGTAACCACCCTCCGGCGTGAGAATAATTCTCGGTTTAGGAGAAAGTATAAGTGTATAGAGAGAGAGAATAAACGAGAGCAAGATGAATCATACCTTAGATGTTTACCTTTATTTATAGTTTACCATTAGTGTTTCCATTAACTTAGGATGGGCTCCGATAAGTTAAGGATTTGCATGATCTTCCCAAAAAGTTGGAGATTCGGTTAAGTAGTTTATCCATACAGAATAGAACATTTTAGAATAAACATGTGTAATTAATTATTTATAATAAAATAATAGGTAATGATTGGGTCGGGTTAGCCGATCCGGGTATACCTTGTCACATTCAAATTGAGATAACCGGGCTATTAATTAAATCAAACACAACAATAAAACTGAATATTTTAGTTCACATGTTGTTTGAGAAAAACTTTATACATATAGATTAGCAAATTTAACTCCCTACACAGTCAATCATTGCTAAATCATTACAAAGTAATAAGTGTGACAATATTTACAAATTCATGGTTTTAGATCTACCAAGTAATCGCCAACTCAATTCTAGTTGGCCAAAATCAACTATTGACATTCATTTGGTTTTGTTTAGACACATGAGATAGGATTTGATCTTGAATTGCTTAAATTCAAGCCGATCTTATCCAACGAAAAGAGCTTAAATTCAAGCCGATCTTATCCAACAAAAAGAGCTTGAATTCACGCACATGAAATAGAGTTGGTTGGTATGAACAGTGAATGTATTTTTAATTTTTTTCCCTCAAAGCTTTTAAGGTGAAGGGAGTGGTTACCTATTTCAAATAGGTAAACTCCCCATTCAACCAATCAAACAGTTACACGTTCATTCACCTAATTAGTTTACCTATTGCTAAAAAACGTTGGTGGTTTATCTGTCTTGGATTAGGTAAACTATTTTTTTATTTTTTATTTTAAACTGGTATATTTAATATTTAAACATGTATTTTAACATAATAAAATATAGAATAAATTAAAAATAACATTACAATAAATTAAAAACAACTAAAATTACAATAAATTAAAAAAATTAAAATTACATTACATTGAAATGAAATAAATTAAACTAGTCTTCGTTGGAATCGACCAACAGGTGGGGTAAATCTTGACTTGCGAGATGATTTACGAGATCGTGGTTTAGTCTCCAATGCGTGTCTTCATCCATAAGCTCGTCCAACACTGTATCGTCTAGAGCGGACTCGACCGGAGGATCCCGAATGTGTACCGGTGCTATCGCGTTTCCGTCGTCTTTTAAAATCATGTTGTGTAAAATAATACACGTATACACAACATTCCTAATTTTTCTAATCCTCCTTGCTCGCATCAGCCGACTCAATACACCCCATTTCGACTTCAAAACACCAAAAGCCCGTTTGACGTCTTTTCTTGCCGCCTCGTGTTGCCTCTTGAACTTCTTTTCGTCTACTTCGTGAGGGTATGGGATCGATTTCACAAAAACAGACCATGTAGGGTAGATTCCATCCATGAGAAAATAACCTCGTTTGTATAAATGGTTGTTAATGTAAAATGGACATTTAGGCGCGGTTCCATTTCGTTTCGCTAAAAATAACGGAGATTGTTGTAGCACATTGATATCGTTTTGTGAACCTGGTGGACCGCAAAAAGCATGCCAAAGCCATGAATCTTGAGATGCAACCGCTTCGAGCATAACAGTTGGGTATCAGTGATCTCCTAGCATAAACTTGCCTCGATACTCTGTGGGACACATTCGCCAAACGAAATGAGTGCAATCAAGGCTACCGAACATACCTGGAAGGTGATGTTTTTCCTCATGAGCTTTGTACAAAAGTGCCATGTCGTGGCTTGTCGGTCTACGTAAGAATTCCGGAGCGTATATTTTGCAAACCGTGTCGCAAAAATATTCTAGGCACTCGCGGGAAGTTCTTTAGAGCATATGCAAGTACTCGTCGTTCTCGTCTGGAGTGCTACCAGTTGCGAACTGTTTAATAGCCGATGTGAACTTTTGCAACGGCGTAAAGCCCTTTCTACCTCGCGCATCGAAGGCCTCTTGAAACCACGAGTCGTTCGCTTCCACGTCGCTCACAATTTTTAGAAACAAACGTTTTACAGACGGAACCTATGCCGAAAAATATCTTCGTTGTATTTCGGGTCTTCGACAAAATAATCCGCCATTAGTGTCTCATGCCCAACCTCACGTTGACGTTCAATATATCTCCTTCGGTTAGATGTGCTGTGTCTTGAAGTTCGGCTTCTTCGATGTGATTTTGAAAAAAAAAGAATGCTATTATCAGATGATTCGTCGCTACTATCGGGTGGAAAAAACAACGGGATTTCATCCGCCATTTTGTTTTGGAATGCTTGGGTAAATGTTTGGTATATTTTGGTTTGGTATGGGTATGAATTTATGTTTGGTATTTATAATTAAATTATTTTTTTTGTTTTAAATGGCTATATAGCCGTTGAATGTCTCCAACGGTCAAAACTCACCCCTTGTCGATCGGTAAAGGTTCACCGATGAATCAATGACACCGAGTGGTAAACACAATTGGCGGCGGTGTTGCCGCTCTCATTTTCAACTCTTATAAAATCGTGAAGAGGCTTGTAATCAGGGGCGTAGGTTAGTAGGTGCCCGGGGGTGCATCCGCCCCCTCCAATGTTTCGGTTAGAAGTGTATAATTTCTGATTTTTTGTCCAAATTTTTTAAAATTACGTAGAATCGCCCCTCCAATTATTTTGCCTAAATATTTATACAATATATAAATCAAAGTAAAGTTTGTTACCACTTTAAATATTAAAGGTCGTCGGGCTGAGTTGTAATCCTTCGTCCAGATTTCATTTATCTCTACCATTATATATATATATATATATATTGGTCTTTTGTTTGTTAAACAATGTTTAGTTTTTTTTATATGTAAAACGGGTCCTTTGAATGAATGAAATTTTATTAGTTTTATTTGGAGCTATTATTATTTGACCCGACCCGAATCGAATAGTCGGCCTGACTCGAAACATAACGATAGGAAAAAAAATTGGGTCCCATGACTTTACGCCCCTCGAAACTTTTGGTCAAGCTCCGCCACTGTTGATAACGTCCTTAACATCACCTCTTTGGGCGTTATATGAACTTGAAGAGGGAGGCACATTTCCAGTATAACGCGAAATAAAAAAGGAGAAAAAAAATGAAAAATAACAATTAAAAAGGCATTAACAGAATAAGGAGAAAAAAATAGAAAACTATAATTGAAAAGACATTAAGGGGAATTAATTATTATAATTTTTTAAAAGGATGTTATGATGGTGATGTAACACACAAAACACGTTAAGAGACATTAACAATCTGGAATGCTCTTAACTCATCACAAAACCAAATTTTCTACTAACAATGAAAATAATAATATTCTCTTGATTTTAAATAAGTTGTATATTCGAATTGCAAGTCGGTGAAATTGCTTGTGGAACAAGTGTTTAATAATAAAAAAATAGTATTTTAACAGATAAGTTGTATATTCGAATTGCAAGTCGGTGATTTTGCTTGTGGAACAATTCAGTGTTTAATAATAAAAAAATAGTATTTTACAAGGGACGTATCAAGACGGAGCCACTTTCCAAACCCTAGTTTGATTATCTGTGCGTTTCCTCTTTCCGGCGATCTTAGCTCTTTGCGACGGTTTTCTCAAAGGTTTCCAACAGTTTGATCTGCAAACAAGAACGAAAATATGGGTGAAAGAAAGGTTATCAATAAGTATTATCCACCAGATTTTGATCCATCCAAGATTCCAAGAAACCGG
Organism: Helianthus tuberosus; assembly: GCA_030545235.1. Lineage (NCBI taxonomy): Eukaryota > Viridiplantae > Streptophyta > Magnoliopsida > Asterales > Asteraceae > Helianthus > Helianthus tuberosus. The sequence continues at coordinate 180,268,727 of CM060370.1, read as the reverse complement.
AAACCTAAAAACCAACAAATCAACATCCGCATGATGCTTCCAATGACTATTCGTTGCGTCACATGTTACAATTATATCTACAAGGGTACGAAATTTAATTCACGTAAGGAAGATGTCATTGGTGAGACATACCTAGGAATTCCCATCGTTAGATTTTACTTAAAGTGCACCAAGTGTGCGGCCGAGATAATAATCAAGACAGACCCACGAAACGATAGTTATGTTATCGACGCTGGAGCCACAGCCGCGAGGAATATTGAGCCTCGGCAGGCTGAAGAAATACATGATCCAATGGAAGGTTTGGAGAGGCGGGCTGCTGATGCGAATAGAGAAAGACAAATCCTTCATACACTTGATGAATTGAAGTCTATGAAGGCGAGGCGTGCAGATGTAAGTGTGGATGCTATGCTTGAAGCGATTAAGGGATCAAGCACGGTAAAGCAGGAAAAAACGCTTGAAGGAGAGGATGAAAATGTTATAAAATCTATTTTTCGAAGGTCGAAAGAATTTGTACGAAGAATTGATGATGATGAGCTCGATGATGATATAACGAAGAAGAGGAAGGCTTCTAGAGAATTTTGTGATAAGCCAAGGGATTACTTGACGACAATTGTTGGCAAAGCGAAAAAAAGAGAAGAGGCGGGTGGGCGAATTGTTCTCAAGTCTTCAACAGTAAAGTTTTCTGTTGTGAAGAAATCATTAGAGGCTAAAACACAAGAAACCTGATCAAATCATATCTTCTGAGTATGGTAAAAAATTATTTTAAATCATATCTGATTTCTGTATTTCTTTGGGTTTGCTTGTTGACTTTAGATCAACGGTCTTGTAGAAATTTAAGTAATTGGTTTTGTTATATTATGCAGATTAATTTGATAAACAGTCTTGTCCTTTTTGATAATAATAAATAAATACTGCAAACTAAACAGTTCTGTTAGGATGAGAAAAAACACTAGTTTGAATCAGAAAATGAATATGAAGGTGTTAAAATGGGCCCCTCTCAATATTTTATTATTGATAATAAGGTCATGTGTAGTCATAAAGCCCCTTGCGGGGCGTTATGCGACGAGTGACGGATTGTGTAAGAGAGTGGCTTTATATAACTTGAGTGTGTAGTGGGGTTATATATGTATGGGCTTTATATATATGTATGTATATGTGTGTGAGTGGGGAATGATTGATCACGCCGTGAAATGCATCACGGGAGGGAAAAAAATTACCCCATAGCGCCCGCCGTAGTGGTGTTGGCGACGCTATGGGTGCGCTATGCCCTATTTTGCCTTGTGATGGCGCCCCACTATAGACAGTAATCATACAAAACTGTAGGCATTAGTCCATCTGTGGCATTTCCTAATAACATACTAACCTAACCTCCTAAGAAAATCTATTTTTGGGCCTAATAATTATGTCTCACAAACCCAGCCCAAAGAAACTTAACTTGGGGCTGGAAAAAAGTTCTTTAACCATTGAACAAAAGCGTTTTAACATAAGCTGCTTTTAATTTAATTTAACTGAAAAAAGGACATTAATAAACAAATTAAAGATAAAGCAAGACATAGTTCTTGAATTGGCTTCCTTGATGAGAAAGAAAAGGATGATCATCACCTTGAAGATAATTCAAGCAACAAGTTTCAAACATCCAAGCAAACTTGTTAGAATTCATCAATTCTCAAGCAAAGGTAACTTCATTTTCAATTAATCTGTAAACAAATCCATACATACAAACATATGTTTGATTACTTGTAACAATAGAAGTACTTTTCATAGAACTTAATTATGGTATTCTAGTAGATATCGGAGGATCCAAAGTTCGATTAAGACGTGCATGGAATGACAACGAGACCGAGAGTTGGTGGAGCTAATCCCAAACACAAACATCGAGCCATTGCTGGCCGTGTTTACGAAAATTTCAAGCCTATTTATGAATGGATACAAGAAGATGATCATGACAGTCTTCTTGTTTATCTACCTGGTAAATGTTCTTGTTTTACTTGATCAAAATTGTTACAAATGTGTTTTTTTTTTTAATTTATTCATTGAATTTTTAAAAATTGTTACTCTAACCATACAACTTTAGAACTATTCAGATTCACCAAAATGTTACTTTTTTTTCGCAATTACTAAAAGTAATTATTTTGGAAAATACATTGATTTAGTAATGATTTTCAAAGTAAAAATCCCAAACTAAATATTAAGCTTATATTTACTATAACTTATGAGAGAATTTTTAACCATGTGATTGAGAATTTTTTTTTTAATCTATATTTGTGAAAAGGGACGAACCAGGAAAATTTTATTATTAGAAAGAATAGAAAATTGATGGTTATAGGCTGATAGCCCACCTAAGGACATTTTCCTATAGATACTAACCTCAAAAGTTAAAAAGGAAATCTAACATTGGGCCTAACAATTGGGCTTTAAAAGCCCTATCCAATCTAGAGGTGCACAAACCGGTTAATTTTAATAACCGGTTCGGTTAACCGGTTATACCGGTTAATTTGACTTTTTGAATTTAACCGGTTAATGCTTTAACCGGTTATTACTTTAACCAGTTATTTTTTTAACTGGTCCGGTTAATTACTTTAACCGGTTCGGTTAATTAACCGGTTATTTTCGGTTATTAACCGGTTTTTTTTGTCTTTTTTTTTAATTTTTCGGTTATTTTTTCGGTTAACCGGTCTTTCGGTTAAAAAAACCGGTTAATAACCGGTTACTATACTAAATACTTATAACCGGTTACTAACCTACGGTTAAAAATAACCACTAACCGGTTATTCCTAAATCGGTTATTAACCGGTTACGGTTTCGGTTAATAACCGGTTACGGTTAATTAACCGGTTATTTTGTGCACCTCTAATCCAATCTAATACGTGGTTGAGATTGAACCCACTATCTTGGTTATTCAAATTTTATAATGAGACTTGAATGCTCATCGTTTATTAAGGACGCCAATGCAACATCTTGATACCAAACTTTTCATTCATTAAGTTACCTCCATTTCTTTTTTGTAGGATTCTCGAAGGAGTTTATCAAAGTTACAATAGAAAATCCAAATATTCTTCACATTCTTGGGCAACGTCTTATTCCAGGAAACAAATGGCAATGGTTTCACGAAGATTTCAAAGTTCCCGAAACTTGCAAAGTGAACGTAATTCGTGCCAAATTCGATGGCGGAATCCTCACCATTACCATGCCTCACAAGATCATCAATCCACCCACCATCCAAGAACCCATGAAAAGAGAAACACAAGATACAAAATCAACAAAGCCCATTTTTTCAACTTTAGCTTCCACTATTCCATCACAACCACCATTAAATAACCCTACAAAACCTAGCACTGAAAGTAAAAATGGTCACATGTCATTAGATCAAGCCATGGGAAGGATTAAAGAGGAAAGAAAGGTGATAGTGAAGATGGAAGTGGTAGCAACGACGGTGGTGGTGGTGGCGGTAGCGTTAGTGGCAGTTGGGATTTATATGTTTCCTACTATGTTGGAAATTCAAGTATAGGGAATTAAGTAAAAAAGTTGTGAATTCTGCGAATGGTTCACATTATAAAATTTATTGATGCGTTTGGATTGTATAATCTTTAATTGAAACCGGAGTTTGAAGGAAGTAGAATTTAAAGGAATTGAAATTTGAAAGAACTAAAACCGAGGAAATTAGCTGTTTGTATGCTTGGACGATGATATGCATGTTGCTTCTGATAACATATCTTTGTTGACAATATACTAGAAATTACAGTTTTGTTAACCTTAGCTATTGGAATAGAGGTATGGTCTACCTCCATTCTACATCTCAAACTCTATCAATAGCTTTGCTGTTAATGGGATTTTACTAGGTATCGTTGTTGTCATATCTTTAACTTTAGCTAGCTGAAAATAAATGTTATAAATGTGGGTGACCGTAGCTATCTGAAAATAAATGTTATAAATGTGGGTGACCGTAGCAAATGGAAAACCTGGTTAGACCACCCGTAGTGGTGTTTTTTGGCTTTTTTCCCAAAAAACGCTCAACAACGCCACATGACCGCCCCCCCCGCCCCCCCCCCTGATTTTTTTGAAAAAGTAGGTGTCTTGAGCCAGAAAAGAGTGCCATTAGGTGGTCACCAACATTGTTTACATATCTAGGTAAATAGCTGTTTCATTCAGCGACCTTGAAGATAATTTTCTGCAAAAAGTTAGAGGTTCTGCAAAAGCTGCACAAAGTAATGAAAGTCGCTGATTGATATAACAACCTTCTGAAAGTCGCCAATTGATATAACAATCTTGCTGAAAGTCGCTGATTGATATAACAATCTTTCTGAAAGTCGCTGATTCATATAACTTTCTTGCTGAAAGTCGCCAATTGATATAACTTTCTTGTTAATGGTCGCTGATTGGTAGGACAATGTTAATGAAGGTTGCTGTTTCATAAAACAATGTTAATGAAGGTTGCTGATTCATAAAACAATGTTAATGAAGGTTGCTGATTCATCCTACAATGTTAATGAAAGTTGCTGTCTGACCTTGTCGTTTTGCAGGGAGTCAATTTTATAATTGTTCTGAATTGTTCAGTATGCATTTTATAACCCAAATATAATACAAACAGATGCACCACAATTCGTCTGTAACATAATGTGTTTGTTAAAATATATAATGTTGATTTTGCAATTGTGTCTGTATGATGTTCTTTAAAAAAGATGTTCGTTGCTTGATATTTCTGGCGATACGAAAATTTGGTCAATGTATCATCATGCTCTTGGATCATTCGGGACCTCATTCATCATGATGTTTTTCTCAGTTTTAATTTTCGTATACCAAGTGGGAAGATCTTGTGTGGAGGAGAACGATCATTCTCATCTACCATCTCCTCCCGTAAGGTGTACGAGGATAATAAAAATTGCTGCTGTGGATGCTTCTACGGCTGCTATTGAGTCTTCTGAAAGATTTAGCAGCCGCTGAGGTTGTTCTCATCTACCACCTCCTCCCGTAAATTATTCTGAAACTTCTGGTGGGGGCATCACCCCCGTTTTCGGTAGGAGATTTAGATCCTATTGTAATGTTGTTCGCCGAACATCACCGAGGTTGCAGAATTCTCAGCATCCTTAACCTTAGACCTCTCATTTCCTTTCCCAAAAAAAGTTGCATCAGGAAGCTCGATATACGAAGAAATGGGACGGGTTTAAATTCACTGTATTTATGTTCTAATTGGAAGCCCGACAAACAATCTTGCAATTAGAAATGATTTGTTAAAATAGTACGAAGTGAAGTAACATTGTATTTCTGCCTGTATGTAATTAAAATAGTACTGCATTTATGTAATTTGCGAGTTTGATAGATCCTATTGTAATGTTGTAATATTGTTGAATTACCTAATAAATAACCTTGTTAAATTTTGTGTTGTAACATGCCTTGTTGTTGCGAACCCGTTGTAAACATAATTTCAATAATGGTTCAAACGAAAAAATTAGAACTACTTCAAACGAATAACAAAATCCGAATAACTGACTAGTTGAAACGAACGGTGCCGTATATGTATTTAAAGTTGTTTTAAAAGAACTTACATTGTTACTTTTTAGAATATTAAAAAATAATTATTATATGTATATTAACCCACAAGATGGTGGGCTCCACCAACTATCTGGTTCCTCCAACACTATAAATACCAATTGGATTAGGTTCTCAACCCACAGATAGATACTAAACGAAATCCAGCTTACACAACCCACTCATCCTTAGCATTTCTTAACATTTCACTTTCTTAGATCATGGATTCTTTTCGGCCATACCTCGTAAGACTATATTGGGGCGGTGTGTTTTCCTTTGTTAACGGGGCTGTTCAGTTTGACCAATCCATGCTAACAACCTCTTTCCTTATGCGACATAAATCGTCGTATGACCAATTGGTGGATTCAATATGTAATTATGTTCAACTACAGAAAGAATCGGTGCGCCTTTCATTGTTACTAGGGTACACGTTTCAGGGCATATCTCAGACAACAAAAATTTTCAACGATGATGGTGTTGAAATGATGAACTATTTAGCAGAAGTATCGGATGGCAACTTCATTGCCGAGATCTATGTTCAGTGGGAGGCAGTCAATCCTGTCCAACACATGAGTTTCACAAACCTTCTGCATGACATTACACAATGTAATGTTGTTGACACCCAAGATTCCGATGAAGATGACGAGGGATACGGGCAAACAACTCAAGAACACCACTTCATGCCTCCTGTTGATAACATAGTAGGTCCGTCCTCCCAGTTTCTGGTCGGTGACAACAATAATGACGGTTTTGATGATTCGGAAAGTTGCAACACCGAAGAAAGTTCTGAGAGTGAAGAGGCACCACCATCCGACGATGGCACTTCTGACGACGAGGCTGCAGTCAACCAACACACTGAGTTGAGTTTGGCTCAGCCGAGGCCTATCATTCCAGGGACACATGACGACCCAGACGAGGATGAGGAACTTAGGGATTACATGTGTTCGGATTATGAAGATAATCCAATGGACGTATGGAATCCAAAAGTAAAACAGATACGTCTCGGCATGTATTTCAAATCAAAACAGGAGGTGGACCTTGCTGTCCGAGAATGGAACATTCGCCGTGGAAGGGAAATTTTTGTGATGGATAGCAAACCAACTTTATACAAAGTTAAATGCTACACCAGAAACAAAAATTTTAAAAACCCTTTCCCTCGTGCTCGTTTGTGTGAATGGCGTGCAACGGCATCAAAACAGAAACACCAACACCTGTGGCAAATTACCAACTGGGCGCCTGCCCACAGTTGTTATTTCACGGTGGTACGCAACAACAACAGGTGCCTTAGATCTAAGGATATCGCTGCACACATCCTGCCACAAATTCGTACAGACATTGCGTTGAAGGTGAAACACATCAGGACGCATATAAAGCAAGCGATGTCTGTCGATGTTGCGTATACGAAGGCGTGGCGTGGACGAAGAAAGGCAATTGAAAGGATATATGGAACCTGGGAAAGCAACTTTCAGGAGCTGCCAAAGTACGTGTTACGGCTTCAGTCTCGAAACCCTGGTACGGTGGTTTCATGGTTTCATCACCCGCACTCGGCTCCAGGACATTCAACATTCAAATATGTTTTTTGGGCATTTGGTCCTTCTATTCACGCGTTTCATCTTTGCCAGCCTGTCATCTCTGTGGACATCCAACATTCAAATATGTTTTTTGGGGTAACCTTACGACGAACATATCCGAGTCTATGAATAATGTCTTACGTGAAGCAAGACTCCTGCCAGTAAAAGCCTTGATTCATTATACGTTCACCAAGGACGTATCAGAGTATGCTCGGCACGCGCAGATGGCCCAAAGCTGCAATACCCCTCTACCCCCTCGAATTTGGTCCAGGTTTAACAAGTTGCATTCCGTAGCCATGCAACATGAAGTGTCCGTCTACGATGTCAGAGAAGGTTGCTACGCGGTAGTTTCAAAGGAAGAAACCAATGATGACAGTGGAAACGAGTACACTGTTGAATACAGACGCAGGCGGTGCTCATGCGGGAAATGGCAAATGCTTAGATTCCCTTGTTCCCATGCTATCGCCGTTTGCGCTTGGAGGGGTGAGCAACCACATGACGTTACCAATTCCATATTCCACACCACCACCTATCAGGAACAGTACAGCGGTCATTTTTTCACCCTGGGACACAAAGATGAGTGGGAAGAAGCGGACTGGACAATTCAAGGGGACCCTTCGAGGGTCACAACACATCGAGGCAGGGTTCATTCAAGAAGAATTCAAAATGAGATGGATGTTAACTACCACGATGAACCCCAGGCACGTCGATGTAGCAGATGCGGAGAAAACGGGCACAACAGGAAGACCTGTGGCCGACGTTAAGTTAGTATCTTGTTGTGGTTTTTATGGCCGACCTTAAGTTAGTATCTTGTTGTGTTTTTTACTGTTAACTGTATGGTGTATCCTCCTATGTTTTGTGTTTGGTTTTTCTTTTCAAATTCTCAATTGGTGTAATTTAACAATTAAGACATTTGTTCCAAAATTCACTAAGAAACATTAAACACAACAACACACATATTATTGAATTGAAAATACATAAGACAGCAGCTAAGGTAGAATATGGCTGGGTTCAAAAAGATGAATCAGAATCGCTTTCATAATTCTGATATTGCTCCCATGGATCATCACTAACCAATGCGTCATCTGATAACGCGTTTGAGTCTCGATCGCTGTCGGATGGCTTAGTATGCCTACAGTAGTAGTGGTGTCCATCCCTGCATAATGTTGTCAATAAGGCTGCCCCCCTTTCCACAACTAAGATGTACGGGCTGCTAGGGTTTTGTGGTGCTGCCATGAAGGATGTTTGATTTTGATTTTGCTGACTATGATGATCTGGACGGTAACGATGTTGTTCTAGCGTTGAAGGTCTGGGAGGGGCCTGCAGCTGTTCAGTGGAGGGGAGCACACTGTTAGGGTTTGGTTGTCGAGCAATATGGTTACAGTTGGTTTGGGGAGAAAGTTACGGTTGGGTTGTGGTTGAACAGAGTTACGTTTGGGTTGTGGTTGAACAGAGTTACGGTTGGGTTGTGGTTTAAAAGAGTTACGGTTGGGTTGTGGTTGAACAGAGTTACGGTTGGGTTGTGGTTCAACATTTGTAGGGTTTTGCTCCCCTTCATGTATATGCAAATGAAAATGAAAATGAATGTGTAATTCGTTATCACCATCTGCCATTCGAATGACTTTTGAGGTGAGGTGAAGATGTGAAGACAGATTGGTTTGCATAGGTGGTATTTATAGACAGGAGAAGTGTAGGGTGGGTAGTTATTAGAACACTAGTAAACATAACCTACTGATACAATAAACGAGAATAACCTTCCACTAAAGACAATCCAAATGAGGACATAAAGTGCTGATACAACAAACGACAAAAAACATTCAACTAAAGACCACTACAAGAAACATCCTGGAACAAAACGAGCAACCCTATTTCCAATGGCAGTCACCTCTAGATGATAGTTCCGAGTCTGACTTTTCTCCAGAATATGGGTTGTGCCAAACACAGGACCAATCTTCTTCTTCTTCCTCATAGTTCCAAGCATCCTTCAGGACTTCTGGGTCGTAATCCTCCTCCGGGTTAGGGTTGAAATCAAACTGTTGATTGTCATAGGTCCAAACTTTTTTAACAACGGGGATTTCTTCAAGCTGTTTCTTTTTTCCAAGAACGTCCTTCTATTTCGCCAGTTGATGATTCACAACAGCACCGGAAGACGATCCTCCTTCCTCGACATGTTCAGATTTTTTCGATCTCTTTCCTTCCTCCAAATCAGGAAGCTTTGGGGGTAGTTCCCATTCCAAACAAGCTTTGATGTCTTCTTCACTCATGCAATTATTTTGAAAGTGGGAGAAAGGAGGTAACTGTTTCTTACCATTGCGCTTATCCATTACTGAGAAATGGTATTGCAAAGAAGAGTGATGAGGACCGATGGAGGGGTGTTTTCCAAGGGACTTTTTATAGATGAAACAGCGACCTAGTAGAAGATTTCTGGATGAAACAGCGACCTAGTAGAAGATTTCTGGATGAAACAACGACCTAGGATAACATCTCTGGATGAAACAGCGACCTAGGATAAGATCTCTGGATGAAACAGCGACTTAGTAGAAGATTTCTGGATGAAACAGCGACCTAGGATAAGATCTCTGGATGAAACAGCGACCTTGGATAACATCTCTGGATGAAACAGCGACCTAGTATAACATCTCTGGATGAAACAGCGACCTAGTATAACATTTCTGGATGAAACAGCGACCTAGTATAACATTTCAGCATGAAACAACGACTTTACTACTTTGATTGTTCATTCATAAATAGTGACTCATACCCCCATCTCGAATTGCACCAACCATACACAATAAATGGAGGACCCGGAAAACTCGTTCTTGGAGCTGGAGGAAGTTCCCGATACCCCCCTGAAAAGATCCCTAGAAAGACACGCTGGTATTATTACCCAACAGAAGAGTCTAGATCGTGGTCAAAAAATGTAATGGCGTTCTATCATAACGGCGATTCTTCTTTCTGTTATAGCGGATTCCTTGGAAGGAGACAACTCGGGACCGAGTTTTGGGGTGCCCTACTTGGATACGAGAACTACGGTTACTTGTCGCCACTGGTAAGGAGTATAAATATAGGTTCTCCAAAAATTATGTTTTATTCTTATGTTATAAAACTTTCCCCGTTGTAGCATGTGTGTGGGTGGGTGACGAGAATGATGAGGTTCAGATGGATTTTAATAAAGAAATCCAGAAAACCATAACAACTGTATCCATGGACGATTCTCCCACCGCAATTCCTGGACATTTTGGGTGAGAATCCGAACCACCGTGCGTTACCTTTTGCCATTGGATTAAAGGAACATTACCCTCCATTTTGGGACATCGATACGGTAACACTTATATTCCCCACTGTTTATTTTAAACCAAATATGTTTAACTTATATATTTTTGTCTCAGGTTTATATTCCAATCTGTCTTGACCTTCAAGACTGGTTCATGGTTCGTGTTGATATGCGGACACTTCACCTTACCTTGTATTTTACTGGGACGTGTGCTTCAGGTGTTTCTGATGGGTCAAGCTTGATTCAAGTTAGGGTATACCCGACCCTAATAAAATTTGAATCGTTATTCAAAACATTTTTGGAACAAATCGCCTACTGGGAACATTCTGGACGCCCATATGTGGAAAAGACAATGGTGACACATACTGAAGTTTGCCAACATCAGAAGGAAAACCCAGGACCTGATTCAGGGGTGTTAGTTTGTATGTTGTTAACTAAACCAGTTAATGATGAGGAGGTCGGGATTGGGGGAGATCTTGTCGAGGCTTGCGCGAAATACAAACGAGAGATGGCGGATGAGTTTTATGCAGCTCGTTTTTCACCCCCAAACATGTAATATAACATGCAATGCTTTATCGTACTTGTATTAGCTTTAAATTATTAAATATCGTGTTCCGACACTTTTTTATATAGAAAAGCAAAAAATGGCTTTTAAGCCCGTTTTGCCCCCCCCCCCCCAAACGAGAGGAAACGACCTCCGGCGAGACGATGCCAGTCGCCCAAGTCCTTATTCACCCTAGCATAGGACACGGAGAAACCCGGTGACGGTGACCTGTGACGCACCGGTGAGAAAACAGACCCAGAAAAGGGAAGGATGGCCCTTTTTGTCAAAAAGCAAAAAATGGCTTTTAGGCGCGTTTTGGCCCCCCCAAACGAGAGGAAACGACCTCCGGCGAGACAACGCAAGTAGCCCAAGACCTTATTCACCCTATCATAGGACATGGAGACACCCGGTGATGGTGACCTGCGACGCACCGGTGAGATAACAGACCCAGAAAAGGGAAGGATGACCCTTTTTGTCAAAAAGTAAAAAATGGCTTTTAGGCGCGTTTTGGCCCCCCCAAACGAGAGGAAACGACCTCCGGCGAGGTTTACTCGACTGAGCGGACGACCCGGGGTTATTTAGGATAACGTTTCGGGGCGGCTTTGGAAAAGACGAAGTGTTATAACGACCGCTTGGACGTCTTAATTTGTTTAGAATCGAAAATGAGGTTCTCTGGACCACATGCGAATTGTTTTGCTCATCAGCTACTTGATTGTCACCTTGGTTTGCCATAAAGGTGGTTATGGTTTTTGTGGAGTTCTCATTCCCTATGGTGGGGGTATTTATAGTGGGTGGAAATTCAATTAAAAATCAATTTTCTTTTTGAGAAAAATGCATATTGGTTAAAAAATGTGAAATGTCCTTTATACCTTTAATGATAAACAGATATAAATACCTCATTCCCTAAATCGATCCAACCGATTTACTTCTCTTCTTTTGTGGTTCCCTGATTTCAAACGAACCCTAGTTCCCAAATCGATACAACCTGAAGATGTCTCAAAAATCCGCTGCAAGCTCCAACAAGAAATCATCTCAGGGCGGGGAAGCTTCTCAATTCCTCTGTTCATGTGGCGCAGTGACTTGGTACAAGATTTCAAAGACTGAAACTAATCCAAATCGCCGCTTCTTATGTTGTGTAAGTTAAAATTATAGTTGATTGAAGTTAATTAATTGGCTATTTCCTGATTGTTGTGTTTTTACAGAAGAAAGATTGTGGTTTTATACGGTGGGCTCATACACCTTCATCTCCAACTTCATATTCATGCCCTGGTTGTGAGAAGGTAATACCAGCACTGTTAAGGAGCATGGAAAACAAAGATGATTTGGCAATTAAGAAAGCTAAGGAAGTGATGTTTTTGAAGATGTGTTTATTGTTTACTTGGTTCATGATTGTGGTGGTTTATGTGTATTTTTAGTTTAAGTTTTAGAAGTTCAGTATCAGTTTACTCTGAACCAGTTAATGATGTATTTTTTTGGTTAACGTAATGAACTTTTTAATGCTATGAAATTTGTTAAGTATCAGTTTACTTTGAACAATAAAATAATAGTAAAATATATTGCACAAATAACAACAACAAAAAACACAATATATTAATTCGAAAATGTATTACACTCTTAAACCAGTTAACTATGGGTCATTCGGTGGAAACAGGTTCAAGTCGAGACGCCAGTCTAAGGGGTTTGGTTCAACATTTTGATAACGGTTCCGGTGATCTTCGTTACTTTGGTTTTGGGCCCAGTACTGATAGTCTGTTTGGGTCTCTGCATAAAGGTGATCATCTGTGACGCGGGGGTAACAAACCCTGCCTGACTTATGTTGGGGTCCATGATATGTGGCGAGGGGCTAAGAAACCCTTCCTGACTTATGTTTGGGTCCACAAACTGATTGTTGTTGTTGTTACCCATATCATTTTCTTGGAGGTCCAATAAGTCGGTGACGTCCAAACCGCCGAAGATGCATGTAGTAGCCAACAGTGACTGCCATGACTCATTATTATCATTGTTTGCCGCTAGATTAGCGTCCGCAAACATAGTGCCAACGTTTTGTGACCCACCAAAGTTTCCCGCAAAATTTTCATTTTCGCCCCCACCGGATCCTGATCCCCCCTGTTTCGAAGTTTGTGCCCCAATTTGATGTCCCGGGCTCTTGAACGTTTCTACCACCATGACCACGACGTCGTGGCCTCCCTAACCTCTGTGTACGAGGATATGAAACAAGGTCCACCGGCTCCTGTGTCAGATGAGTCGGATATTGTTTGTATTCTGGAACATTAGACATCTCAAGGGCCTGATACGCCGCACCCTGAATAACGTCCAGATCTTGAGATCGGTGAATTAGACCCATCGTCTCTGACTGCAAAAAAAAATAATAATTAATTTTTATACTAACAATAATAAAGGAAACTTTGAATAATTTTAAACTTGTATATACCATCATTTGGACCCTTGCTCCTTCGTCTTGAAAACCGCTCGTAGGGCCAGCTGGCAACCGTGGGTTCGTCAGATATAACACGGTATGTTGCATGTACCACGCCATGTAATCATTGGCAACGGAAACAGATGTGATGAGTTCCCCGATGACTAAGTTTTGATGACGTGCCTCCCACCCACGAACATACGGTTCGTGACGAGTTGTCCAGTTCCACCCGGTTTTCCCGCACCGGTTCATGGAATGAAGCCTGGCATGCTCAGTATTATCTATGGAAATTGGGTTAGGTATATACTGGAACATGCCAAACTGTCTCATCACTCGTTGAGGATAGTGATGCTCCACAACCGAGTAGTATAGCAGAGGGCAACAACTCCGCCAAATTCCCATACCACTCCGACATATATCGGGGAGTCTACCCATAATGTCGTCGTATGGTCTCCAATTAAACTGAAACAAAAAAAAATTTCAATCTTTAGAAACGTGTTCAAACAAACTTAAATTTTATATGTCAACAACTAACAACCATACCATTGCCTCGGTCATAAATTGCAGCTGAGATCTATGTGTTCTCAGGCAATGTGTGGGAACCTCTGTACAGGTTAAGCTTCCCTTCCACCAACAAAGATAAATAATAAATTAACATAGTGTTATATACATACCCAAAAATAAATTTAATTATTTCCCATTCAGACTACCGAGCAGCTAACGGGGCATTGTAGTGGAACTCGGCAATAGCAGGAGCAAAACAACGAAACCTCTCCCAAACCCACACTTGTAGAAGCGCAACTGGGCCAGTAACGTCTATAGCATTAGGTGCTGCAGCGTTACAAAGGTTTATGTAAAGGTGAGATAACACAGCACTGCCCCAACTATATCCCGAACATGCGAGCAAGTCTTCAAAAAACTCTAAAAATTTATATCAATCAGGTGGTTTGCATTATCAGGTAAGACTGTGCACCCTATCAAATAAAATATTATTTGACGTGCACGAAAAAGGCAGTCTTGATCTGATGCTTGATTTTCAAAAAAATTCGACTTTATTTCTTGTAAAACTCGCGTCGACTTAACCCTTTTGCCCTTCACTTCAGCTTCCTCAGGGGTAAAGCCCAACACCTGTTGACACTTGGATCTTACAGTATACAATGTCATACCAGTGTCAGCCCCAGATATAGGCAACCCATCTATTGGTAGCCCCAACAGCACGTTGACATCCTGTAATGTCATAGTGGTTTCGCCAAAAGGAAGGTGAAACGTGTGAGTTTCTGGCCTCCACCTCTCAACCAACGCAGTTATTAAGGCGTGGTCTACATACCGGTACCCAATTTCCAGTATCCCACTGAATCCTGTTGCACGTATTAAACCTTCTACCCTTGGACCAACCGTATTTTTTTCATATGCTGCCAGAACGATCGATCTGATCGTTTAATATTTAGTGGGTTACTATACATTTCTGGATTTTTGAATACCTCAAATGCCCGGTGATCCTTGTTCAAAAACAACACCGATGCATTAAGAGGACCAGGTTGACATTTAAAACTCATCTTCGGCAGATCAAAGTTCACAGAAAATTTTTCGGTAAAGCAAGGTTTGAAGCTTCGTTTGATAGGTGTTTGAAACGAAATGTGGTGCTTGTGCTTCGCTTTATGTTGAACTTTAAAGACCCGTTTCTGTGTATCAATTTTCGAATCCATACTGAAGAACAGTGGAAATCTTACACAACAGTGGAATCCTTACACAATAAAATTTAACTTTGCATTCTTTAGTCATTTCATGTCATAAGAATGCATGCAGGGGTACTGTATATTGCATGCAGTCTTGAACGATGGCCACAAATTCAAATCACATGTGACTCCCTGCAAAAAGACAAGGTCAAACAGTGACTCCTGCAAACAACAGTCTCAGGCTTGCATGTAATCGTAGCACCAATTTGAAATTAAAACTCACATGTGACCACTGCCTACTGCACCACTTAACAAGAAAGTTATATGAATTGGCGACTTTCAGCAAGAAAGTTATATGAATCAGCGACCATTAACAAGAAAGTTATATGAATTGGCGACCATTAACAAGAAAGTTATATCAATTGACGACTTTCAGCAAGAAAGTTATATGAATCAGCGACTTTTAGAAAGATTGTTATATCAATTGGCGACTTTCAGCAAGAAAGTTATATGAATCAGCGACTTTCAGAAAGATTGTTATATCAATCAGCGACTTTCAGCAAGATTGTTATATCAATTGGCGACTTTCAGAAGGTTGGTATATGAATCAGCGACTTTCATTACTTTGTGCAGCTTTTGCAAAACCTCTAACTTTTTGCAGAAAATGATCTTCAAGGTCGCTGAATGATACAGCTATTTACCTAGATATGAAAACAATGTTGGTGACCACCTAATGACACTCTTTTCTGGCTCAAGACACCTACTTTCGCAAAAAATTCCCGCCCCCGGGGGGTGGTTTTTTTTTTTTTTTTTTAAAATGGAGGAGCGTGCTTTTTTAAACACCTTCTTCTTTAGGTTTGCCCAATAGCATTTTTTTGATGCTCTTTTTATTTTTTTATTTAATATAATGCCCCACAATGTCCACATGCTGACTGGACCATCACATGACGCAAAATGCCCAACGGTCTTCCCCCTCCCACTACACATGGTCTTATTAGTCAAAAAATTATTGGGCCTTCGTTGGTACCCATTTTGATCATAGTGTTCTTATTGGGCTCCAATAAAACAAAATCCAAGTAATCATATACTTCTACTGGGCTAAGCAGATCACAACAAGTCAACAACACGCTTCTATTTTTGGGCTCGGCAAATTGTTTCGTTTTTAGGCATTAATATATATATTTATTTTTCTTTATTACCCTATATATATTAAAATTTGGAATGAATGAACAGTAACATCAGTGATGAGTAAATGATATCGGGTACTAGTATCGATATCAAATTTACCAAACTGGGTGTATTTTTGGTACCGGTTCGGCACCGGTATTCACATGTTTTTACCCTTAAATACTAGTGTCGTACCAGTACCGACCGGTACTGAACCGTACCGTAACCGGCATATTCGGTACCTGTACCCACTTTTGGGGATTTCGGTAACGGTATTTTTGATACCGGTTGGTACCGAGCTCATCAAATCCTGTAGCAACGTAGCAATGCAAGTAATTGTACCGTTTAGATTACTTTTCATACACACAGTAAGTAAAATATATTTCGTTTGAATGAGGTTTTATATACACAACAACTTATTTTGCTTTCTTTTTTTTCCTTTTCTGTAATGAATGAATTATAGCATGTAAAATTAACTTGGATATTTAGATTATTGATGAGCAAATCGTATCAAATCCTGTAATCAAACCGGTATCGTATCGGTACCAAATTTACTATACCAAATCATTTTCGGTACCAATTTGGTACCCACCTTTTGGCGTTTTCAGAATCGTTACTTTTGGTTTGACACCGGTCTAGCACCATACCTGTATTTATTGATTTTTACCTTCAAATACCATACCGTATTTTACTGAGTATTTTCGGTGCCGGTACCTAATTTCGAGATTTTCCATATCGGTACTTCCGGTGCCGTTACCGGTACCGAGCTCATCTATATTTTAACGTGTTAGCACCGTAATAACTGAACTGAAAACAACCGAATTTCCAACATGTAGGACGTGCGGGTCCTACTATTATATATTAGGTTATTTAAAATCGCTTTTTAGGACGGAGTGACTATCCTTACCACGTCATTTTTATTTATGTTTTGATATTCGGTATCCGTTTGCCATTGCTGACACGCGTTTTGCAGTCATTAGGTCCCCGCCGCAACGCGCGGGTGGAAAATCAACTAGTTATATTTCAAGCTAAATGTTGGCTTGAGAGGGCATGTTAAGAATATTAAATCTAAATTTATGTAATTATGTCGAAAATGTCAAAAGTCGGTACCGAATCGGTATCGAAAATATACCCAGTTAGGTGAATTCGGTACCGGTACCCGATACCATTTACTCATCCCTAGTTATGATGGTTTTCTCATGTAGTTATTAGAACCATGGTTAGTTTTCTCATGTACTATTGTTTGTAACATCTCTATAGAAGTTGATAAGCTGTGTGTGTTTTTTATCTCAACTGAGAAAAAAAAAACAATAATTTCATATTTCACAAATCCTTCTCTCTAGCATTAATTATTCTAGGCTACTTTTCAATTATTTTGTCAAATTTAATTTATCTAGCTGTCTCTGTCATTTTTTTTTTGAATGACAAATTTCTTTTATTCCTGTCGTCTGTGAGACTTGAACCCAAGACCTCTCTCTCTCAAAGTGTTTAAAGGTTTTGCCTTTACCAATGGAACACCACACCATTGGTTGTCTCCGTCATTTACCTTGAATATTTCAATAAATCCTATAACTGTTGAAGTAACGCAAGACGAAAACGAGAAAACTGCTAGATACGTTTTAGCAAATATTTGGATAAGACCCATATGAGAGAGTTTGTTATACTACCATCAAAAGCTCTTTCAACCAATACAACATGTGAATCTCTATTAATATGCTACACTTCAAACGACTTAATTTTTGTTAATTGGAAGTTTAAACACCCGAATTGAAGCACCGTTTTCGTCGTTTGGATCACAATTTCATGGTAAGTTTTAAATCATTCGACTCATATCCTTGTTCTGATCAAAAACCCTAAAACGTCAGTTTGTAATTCGAAAAAAAACTTAACTCCGTTAAGTTTTTGTAACTGAGGACCGGTGGAGGAAAGATAGTTGAAAGGTGGGACTTTCAGTGGGAATAAACAAGGTTGGACTGTCAATGTCAATAACGTCTAGTAGAGATTATTAGAGGCCAATATCACTCCAGAAAATAATAGACCATAACCAAAATGTTAATTTCTGTCAACATAACTTACATTCTAGGCGTGGTTAAAATAAATAATAAAACCAACAATTAAATAAAAGTCAATCACTTTAAAGATGTATTTTAATAGTAACTTTTATAGAGTTGCTGACCCGTTTCATTACTCTTTTTTCAGATTCGCGTGATTTCATATACCCGTCAACCATTTGAGTAATCGGTCTCTTATCATTAAATGCTTTAGAAGGTCGACTTTCCTATGGTTCTTTAGTTAACTTAAATGCATACTTGTAGGGACTTGAAAATTTGTTTTAAAGTGTTGCTATGTTTTAGTTACCTTTGTTAAACCATTTGACATAAAGGATTCCAATTATTTTGAATTGAAAATGAATCATAAACTATAACATACAGCTAATGCTAGACATAAATACAAGTTTATGTAACTGCACCATGTCTTAACCAGTTAACAAATCAATATAGCAGATAGCAACTAACCTATGCCAAAAAATTAACACAATAACATCAAATACATTGAGTTCAAAATGAATGTAAATAAGGTATCTGCATAGTTTCCAATATTTAACAACAGTTCTTTTATTGTATTTACACAGATTTCTTATATCAAACATCCAAATATCTTTTACTTTGCTACAACTCCAAACTCAGATATATAACAAACAAATACATTCAGATACATATACAAATACAAATACTTACATATTATGATAACATACTCTTACTTTGGATGCAACTTTGGGGGCAAAAAGCCACCACTATAAGCGAAAAGGCTATCGTTACTGTATGGATGGCTGAAGTCTTGGCCCGCGCCTTCATAACCTGCTGAAGATGATGGTTCACTGCCAGGGTTAAGACCAACAAATGTCATAATACTCTCCAGCTCTTTCACGATTTCACCCATTCCTGGTCTTTGAGTTCCCTTCTCATCAACACACCTCAGTGATAAATCGACGAACTTCTCTAAACCTTTTAGTTGGTTGCTCAAACCAATGGTCGGGTCAAGGATTTCGTGTAGATTGTATAGCTCTTTATTCTTGTCCATCACTTGTTTCACTTCCCTCACTATGTACCTTCCTTTCTCAATTGGGTTTCTTGCGGTTATTAGCTCCAACATTACAACTCCAAAGCTATAAACGTCACTCTTTTCTGTCAGTTGTTGAGTCATGTAATACTCAGGGTCCATGTATCCCTACATCAATAAAGCCTTTCAAAAATCACCATGATACTATTTTCTACACATTTATTTGTGAACAGGCATGTTAGATTATTATCAACTTTCATGAGTCAAATATGTACATCAGGCCCAAGTTGGTCCGGCACCCCTTGGACCCGTAGATGGGGGAGCCACGTGCACCGGGTTTGTCCTTTTTTCATGAGTCAAATGTGTGCAATAAAAAGGAAATAATACAAAAGAAAACAAGCTTAAAAGAGTTACTAACCATGGTCCCTTTGACTTGAGTGGTAACATGAGTCCTATTAGCATCACTTATTGGCTTGGATAGGCCAAAATCGGCAACTTTTGCAACTAATCTTTGATCTAGTAAGATATTATTGGTTTTAATATCTCTATGTATGATAGGGGGATCAGCAAGATCATGCAAATATTGCAACCCTTTAGCTGCGCCGAGTGCTATTTTCAGCCTTCGCATCCAATCCAACCGAATGCCCGATCGCCCTGCACATATAAAACTTCTTGAAAACCATATATAATAAGTATTCCAAACAGTTTATGAACCTAGTGTGACAATAATAGATGAATATATCATTGTATTGTATTTCTGTTTGGGTCAGTTGCGGGAGCAGAAGATTGTGTCACAAAAGAACTTGAGTGTTCACTTCCTAGTGACTGTTTTTTGTTAGTAGAAAAGGAATATAAAGGCTATGGTGACATTAGTGACACAACTTGAGTGTCACAAAGTCATATTTTAGTACCTGAAAGACTATCCTTGAGGGTCCCGTTCACGATAAACTCATAAACCAGCATTTGTTCACCCTGATCAAAACAGAAACCGATGAGCCCCACAACGTTCTTGTGATGAACTCGTGAAAGAAGCTCGAGCTCAGTCTTGAACTCTAGCCCGCCCTGTGTTGATCCTTGTCGAGCTCTTTTGATGGCGATTAGCTGACCATTTGGAAGACTTCCTTTATATACCTACACAATATTCTCCAAACTTTCACAACATGATAATCAAGTTGAGCTTACATAATGCACACAACACGCGTATTTAAAACGAATACTAACATTTCCATATCCGCCTGCTCCTATCTGGCTACTTTCAGAAAAGTTGTTTGTGTATTTCCTAAGTTCTTCAAAGGTGAAGGATTTCGCTCCTTTCAACTGAGGAACACCGCCACTTGCACTGGTTGAATCCCATTGTGCTGCAAGTATTTCACCAAAGTTATCAGACAATTGGATTATATAAAGGACTGGTTTGAGTAGAGGGTCAAAACCAGGATTGCTAAATGGGTCGAATTTGCAGGTTGATGGGTTGAACCTGACATGATCCTGAGAATTTTACATTGGCCCAAAATTGGAGTCACACACGTGAATCCGAACGCGACACGTGTGTTCGCTGGTTGGCACAAACACGACCCATTTAACCCCAAAAAAAAGGTTATTTACCTTTTTTTTACAAATTCACACTTTAAACTTCTGAATTTACATATTAGTTTTAACTATTTGAAGCATTTATATTTAAACTATGCCAATTTATTTTTAAACTTATAAATTATGTTAAAAAAATCAAATAGTTTTAAGTTACATAAACAACATTTAAAATGCTCAAATAGTTTAAGTTGTTAGATAAATGTGTCCACGGAATCCCGAAACTGACCCGCACCCGTTTAAACTAAACCCAAACCCGCGAATTTCGTGTTATGTTTGTGTCATGTCAAGAATTCATACCCTATTTAAAACAAAATCATGAGTAAAAAGCATGATGCTTTGTTCGGGAAGAGTTGGGGTCACACAGTTTTTTTCCAAATTTTATTAGAATTATGTTAGAAGTACATTTTCTGTGACTTTGTACGTTTCTCTTTTATGCTTTTGCTTTTATAATAACTATTATCTTCCCGTTTGACCCGTTAAAGATAAAACATTGCCAGTTGCAAATGTTCATAAGTAAATGGATAGAAAATGAGATTCCCTAAACATACTTACCAAAAGGTTGGTTATGTTGTACTGCCTTTTCAGCACGTCCTTTTTGTCGAAGCGCATACATTCCTGCAAGTATTAATAACACCACGAGCACGCAACCACCAATGGCTGATCCTATGATAATTCCAGTGCTGGATGTTTTACTTTTTGCTACTCCGGTTTCTAATTCTGTAAAACAACACACGATACCCTTTTTAATATATATAATTTTATCATTAATATTTGTAATTAGTATATATTAAAGAATTTAAAGGACATTTTTGTCAGATTCCTACAAATTTCCCCCGAAAATGTTTTTTAGTTTGTTTAATATATTTTTATAATAAGTAATTTTAATTACAATACACTTAATATATTAAAAAATAAATTCGTTGGAATTTTGTGGGCAACGTGTCGGAAAGTGGAAAAACATAGTGACGAGATTCCAACGGATTGTTTTTCGGAAGATTGTGGTAAAAATTAGGGTTATTTTTCGTCGGAATTTCATGGGAGAATTGTTGGAAATTTTCGTGGGAAAAATGCAGTTTTCTAGTAATGAATCTTAAATTACTGTTAAACAGTTTCTACCATTAAGAAAGCGCGAAATTACCCGAAAAGAACTTGTAGTTTTCAGCATTGAAGGTGTAGGTGTTGAAATCAGTCTTTGCAGGCTTGAAAGATTGATTGCTAAGGGCAAACGCAACCCCAATAATCCCTGTCCTATTAAAATTTTGTTGTCCAGAAGGGAAAACTTGAAGTCTTAACACAAGGTAATCTTCTAAGTTTCTGCTTGGATTCGACAATGACAACGAATCTACGGGGAGTGAAGCATTCTTAAAGAATGACATCAGCAAATTATGAAGCGAGTCGTAAATGGTTGCATTTGTAAATGTGGAGAAGGATGGAGCTTTGAATGAAAACAAGCCAATGAATGGATGTGCGCATTGACAGTTTGGACTCGCAACAAGGTCCGAACCACATGAAGGGGGTGTACAGTTGTTCCATGGGGTCGAGTACGATGCAGAAGTTTTCGTTGGAAGAGAGCAAAATGCATCTGTCACCCCTGACTCCATACATATTGGATTATCAACGAGTCTGCGATTGTAATTATATATGGTTTTAGTCAAACGTCAAATATACGAAGAACAATAGACTATCAAAAATCCTGATTAAAATTTGCCAGGTAACGTCCCCTTTACCTAAAAAAATTGTGATTTGTACTAGATATAATTTGTTAATAAAATGAATGTTTTACATGCTTAACAGGCATACAAGTACACAATTCATTGTTACAAATGTTATATTAGTTAACTTTGTTTTTCTAGAAGTATGCATGGATTTTGTGCCTCTTAGAAATTGTATACAAAGAATGTGTGCATCTTTATTCACACAATTAGGATTCTAAGAAAAAAATATTAACTTTTTTTGTTTTTTATTTACAAAAAGGGCATAATTTTAGAATCTGCTTTAGGGCTCCCTAAACTAGTTGAGCCGGCCCTGCATATATGTATACAAACAATGTGCTTATTAAAAAAACTCACATTAATCCAATAGTATATTGTCTTCGTTGGCGGAAATCAGAAACACGGTTAGTCCGAAGATCAACAAGTTCAAGTTGTCTGCTAGGATTCGGGCTAATATCCAACGATCCATTTATTCGATTATTACTTAAATCACTGTCAAGAAAACCATAACGAGTTATCAAGCATTAGCAAATATAAACATATCAATAAACTGATACACATACACATTTTGTAACTGTGGAAAGCTAAACAAGGCGGCCGGCAATTCTCCTACAAGGTTTGTATAGTGCATCTTACTGCCATAACAACATAACGTTATAAACTATTTAGCGATATTCACAAACAATTACGACGTTAAATAGTACTAGAAGCTAGCACTTTGCTTACAGAGTTGTCAAAGACTGTAGAGTTGAAAACCATGAAGGAATATCAGATTCGGAGAAACTATTATTGCTTAAATCCCTGCAAATGTGCAATCCCATTAAAGTAAATGAGACTATTTCCTTTAAGGAGTCAACAAACAAATACATTCAGACCTTTATGCCTTGATACTTACAGATAGTTGAGGCGGTTCATGCCCGTGAGATTGGGTATAAGGCCTGTTAATAGATTGTTCGATAGGTACCTACAAAAGAGATTTATTAAACATTCTATATATTTTTTAGGATGGCAAGTAATAGTAAGGGGTTGTATTTACATCTCGGTCACATTGGTAAGGTTGTTGATGTTTGATGGTACATCGCCGCTCAAAGAGTTCCTATCCAGCCGTCTGATTGCAAACAACACATGAAATTCCTATGATTAGAATTCAAACCAAATGACAAGAGGTTGCAAATTCGACCCATTTATTTATTAACGAGTCGATTCAATTCATGTTTCGTTTTAAAATCACCTAAAATGAATCTGAACAATAAAACTCTAATATGCCACCTAACAGTAACCAAGTTTCTTATTTGCCGCTTTTTCTAACAACAAAAACCACTCAAGTTTCAATGTTGTTCAATTGTTGTAATTTTTTTGCATAAATAGTTAAAAGTAGGTGACCTAAATGGAACATGTAATAACTCAATTATTATATTTTTTTTAATGGTAGGTAAATGTATAAGGTCACTAATTAGTAAATAAAGTTTTATAGTTAAATTTCACAAGCACTGAACAATATTAAAACTTGAATGGTTTTTTTAGTTTTAGACAAAATACGTTTCAGGTCAATCCAACCCGATCAGATCCCTCTCGACATATACCAAAAAATCATGTCTGGATTCTCTTTATTCAATTACCCAAGCCGTCTTACACAAACTACAACCTCAATATATAACGAACCCAAAGCTAACACTTGGTTAAGAAACGATACTTACACAACCTCCAGCGACTGCACAAGCCCAAGTGTAGAAGGAATCTCACCCGTTAAGCTGTTGTGATCAAATAACCTGATCAAGTAAAAGTTAGTATGGACCGCTTGCTCGTTTAGTGCGTACCTTTATGTACTTGTTATCATTCATTAGATCAAAACATACAGATGAAAAAGAGTCAGGTTGGAGTTGAAGAGCCCAAGTGGAATTTCACCCGAAAGCTGATTGTCTCCTAGGTGACTGAAAATAACAAAATAATACATGTAATGTAAGTGGCTTCTGTTTTCACTACTAGAAAAATGGGTGACTGCGACCGCAATTTGTGACGAAATAAAGTCGCTGAATTAGCAACATATTGCGACTGCCATCATAAAGCTAGCGACCAAACTGCAGCAACAAATTGTCGCTGAAATCTGTCGCAATATTGGTCGCAAAACAGAGATTTTTGCGACCGCCTTCTAGTAGTGCTTATAAGTAGGTATAACTGTATAAGTGAAAAAATAAAAACAGCCATACAAGTGTTTTGTGCGAGTTAACATATCGAGACCAGGAGTTATCCCATCAGAAACTGGTATAGTTCCGGTGAGTTGGTTGTCTGAGAGATCCAACCAGTAAAGATTCTTAAGCTTTCCGATTGAAGCTGGGATGGATCCGGTAAAGCCGTTGGAGTTCAATGACCTAATTAGTGACAGATCATTGTGTTTGTGACATATAGAAGTATAGTTGTTGATAAAATGTATATATAGGATATCTCTTACAAGTATCTAAGCCTTTCAAGATTTCCGATGGAGCTTGGAATTGGACCATTGAACTTGCAACCAACAAGGATTCTAACAAACAAGATCAATTGTTAAAGTTTATTAAACTCAAGTTTCGAACGGCCGGTTTAACCACTAAACCGTGAAACTGAAGTGGATGGATCGCCAACTTGCTTCAGTTTGGACGGTTAAGTCGGTTTCATCTGTTTTTAGAAACTGGCACATGTAAAAGGAAATAAGAATCTATCTTTTTAAGACATTATAATTTAGTTAGAAGGTTTTAAGGATTAAAAGTAAACTTTAGACGAGTTTAAATAGTTTGACCCATTCATAAGTCTTCTTTGTAGCCAACATGTTGTCTTTTTTTTTTTGTGAGATAAAAAAATGGTGGGTTGAAATTTTCAACTTTAAAATATATATATATAGTAAATATGCTTACAGGTTTGTTAATTTTGCCAAATTCCCAATTGCTTCAGTGAGCGATCCTGTCAAACCTGTATTATAAGATAGATCCCTACATATATACAAAACTGACTATGAATATTTCTGGTGACAACACCAATAGAGGTAATTATCTAAAACCAATCATATTGAAGCAATTTTTTCAGAACTAGACTAGACTGAAGTGGCCACATAACATGTTCGGTTATTTGTTTTTGAGCTGCTAATTTTGTTTGAACCGACTGGCTACTGATCAGACCGGATTTCAATATTGTTCTTGTTTCTTTTCTTCTAAAATATCCTTTAATGGTGTATTTACTACAGTAAACTCTATATAGGCTTACTAATTTATCAATTTATATTGTAAGTTTACAAAAAAAGGAGAGTAAATTATAATTATACTTTAAGTTAAATTCCTATACACATATATAGAGGAGAGATCATGAGAAAACTCATTTTAATAAGAAAACTAAAACTCCATCCAAAGCTGTATTACATACACGAAATAGACACCCATTTTAAACTATAAAATTAGGTAAGATTTCTTATCTACCTCGCTATATTTTGTTACCAAAAAAACAATTTTTTTTATATCCATAGTTGAGAAGACATGCTGCAGACCTCATGGGAAAGTGCTTGCGGTCCGCAATGTAAAAAAAGTTGTATATTCCCATACCGTCCGCAGCGTGTTTTGAATCCAATCTTTTAATATGTTATTAGTAGTAGTAGAAATTAAAAATATATATTTACCTGATGAACTACAATTATATACTTCATATACATGTATACATTCTCATTAATCTACATATATTTTTTTATTTTTACAATAATAACCTTCTAATTAAAGGAAATGAAAAGTAAATATAAAAAAGCTTATTGGTTGATAGTAGTTTTCTAGGTTTTCAATATATATATATATATATAGAGAGAGAGAGAGAGAGAGAAAGTGTTATGTACAAATGCCCTTATCGTACATTACGTACGCTACAATCTCAGCCGTCAGATCATCTTCCCGCATTTTAAAAATCGCATGTTGTTTTTTTTATAACAATTTCGCATGTGATATTTTTTGATGAATTCGCATGTTGTTTTTTTGTACCAATTTCGCATGTGATAATTTTTGATAAAATAGCATGTTGTTTTTTTTATAACAATTTCGCATGTAATAATTTTTGATGAATTCGCATGTTTTTTTGTACCAATTTCGTATGTGATAATTTTGATGAAATAGCATGTTGTTTTTTTGTAACAATTTCGCATGTGGTAATTTTGATGAAATCGCATGTTAAAAAACCAACATGCGAAATTGTTACAAAAAAAATGCGAATTCAATGCGGGAAGACGATCGGACGGCTGAGATTGTAGCGTACGTAATGTACGATAAGGGCATTTGTACGTTAACCTAACCCTATATATATATATATATATATATATATATATATATATAATGTTTAAATTGTTTATTATGGCATCTGGTTTTTTAATCATGCCCTACCGATCAAACTAGTGAACCGGTAAGGCGGCCAGTTCGAACTGTCCAATTATGAAAACATATAACATTGGAAGGACTTACAGAACCACTAATTCGGTAAACTCCCCGATGTCTCCAGGTAGTGGCCCGATCAATCCGGTGCTTGACAAGATTCTGAGAATTTAAATAAAGGAACAAAAACCAAAAATAATGAGACCTTTTTTGGTAAATCGCCTATCAAATAAAGGACTCACATCGATGTCACACGAGAGTTGGTGCATGTGATGCCAACCCAACCACCAGTACACGGGTCCGAGCCATCGTTCCAGCTGAGTGGTGTACCCTGCCATGCATGCTTGAGAGCCTGTAGAGCAACAACTACACCATACAAGTGTCAAATCATAAATATGTTGCGCAAATATATGAAACAAGTATGGAAAATGGAAAACTAATCAGCAAACTTTTTGCATTAACCGGTTACACTACCCCCCCCCCCCCCCCCCCAGCGTTGGAGATGGTCTTACAACAAGATTTTCATACACCTAATTATCTAGAAGTGGACACTCACGATCGCTATTCTTCTGAGATGATGTTATAGAAATTTGTATGCATATGATTAATACAAGTAATTGTCCCACTCTTGCACTCATGTTGCAAACTGATGCAGCAAAAAATGAACCACACTAATCTATTAATGCAGGTTCCAAATAAAAATGACAACAGGTTGCAAACCTTTGACTTAATGTCATAAATTGATTGATGAATATTTTAAGTAGAACAAGTGGAAAAAGTATTACATGAACATATGGATTATTGTCAACGTTGGCTTGTTCTTGTAGAGTAGGAAACACAAAGGACTAATTGCATGTTGACACATGTCAAATGTTGGTCCCACATGCTTAGAATGTGTGTGCTTGTCTACTGTTGGATTGGAGAATGAATCATTCAACGATGAGTCGGTGAGTTACCAATCTTTGGTAGTTTAGGTTGACTGAGACTTTGAGAACGACTCTCTTGTAGTATATACCAACTGGACGTAATATATAGTTTTGTATAGGATGATAAAATATATATTTATCAAAGAAAAAAATGCACACTTTGGGTCTAGTTTGAAAGAGTGCTCTTAAAGGTAACTCATCTCACACATTTTCCATTAAAAATAGTATCACTTTCACATGACGGGATACAATTAGGCCAGGACCGTCTCCGAAAATCTTCGAAAATATGTGGGCCCTTTGCGAAGATAAAATATGGGCCCCTAAAATATAAATTTCTTAAAAAGAAAATACAAAAAAGTTAAAAATATATGAAAATGGATTATAATTTTAATGAATCACCCGCATTTTGCTGCGGTCTTCTTTTTTACGTGGAAGCGTAGATAAAAGGCCTATCACATGCGCATTTGGACAGCGAAACGTAGAAAGAAAACACGTTTTAAGGGTAAATTAAGAAAATACGGAATAGTTACGTCGTAACTTTAAAAATCGTTATTTACGATCATGTAAAACAATCGTAACATATCCAAATTTAGAGTAAGTTATCATTTAATCCCTGATGTTTGTCTAAATTTGCCGTTTTAGTCCAAATGGTATTTTTTTTCTCCTCGGGGTCTCTGACTTTTCCCTTTTATTGCCATTTTGATCGCATTGCCTAACTCCATCCAAAAACCCTCATTTTTAACCCGGGATATTTTAAGGATTTTCAACTTAAATCTTTCAAATTATTATTTTGATCCATTCTTTTTTATATTGAAAAAAAAAAAAATCTAATGAGTGGAACCACCTCTACCCTCCCCTTTACATTCACCTCCATAATGAGCAATTTAGATAAATGACCCGGAATCGTTCGTTGAAATGAAGAACACTAGCGTCAGCGGTAGACCTTTTACCAGATTGGAGTCAATCAAGCAAGCAAGCAAGCAATTCTTCTCTTCATCAACGCTAAGCTCGCCATTAATCCTGATTCGCCTATTTTGCTCTCGGAAAATCGCCGTTTTGGGTAATTCTTTTTCTTGATTTTAGTTGATTTGTGTAGGGTTTGGATTTCCTTTGATTAGGTTTTTGAATGTGAATTTAGTAGGTGAATGTTTAGGGCAAAAGGTTATCATGTGCAGTGGAAACCCTAATTTTGAAAGTGTATAATGTTGGTGACCTAATAGTTGTATGTGTACTCTGCAGTTAGTCATTAAGAACAATGGTTAGTTAGTTGGGTGATTTGAGATAAAATTGTACAGACTGTGAAAGAAAAAATATGAAGTAAACAAGTTAAAGTGATGAATTGGTTGAATCGGACCTCACTATGTTGTGGCTGGCTTGATGTGTTTTGCAGTTTGCACTACGTGGGCATACTTTTTGTATTTCACGGAATTACAGCTTTACTGAATTAATCTATGTGCTTGGAAGAAGAGATGCACGGGTCATATAACAATGTATTCTGTTGGTGTTGATGGTGGTGATGGCTGGTGTTGATGATGGTGGTGGTTGGTGTTTACGGTGGTGTTGGGTGGGAGATGTATGTTCCAGTTTCATGAGAGAAAAGAAAAGATTTGGACGGAAATAATTTTTAGTTGTGTTCCAAGAGTTTCATTAAAGAGGAGAAAATGAGAGATATTTTCTCTAAAATTAATATTTTCAATTTGGAAAGAAACGGAGAGAAAAGAAAATGAGAGAATCCTTTCTTTTATCTCCTTAACTTAACTTAACTCGGGAACAAAGTGAAGTGAGGTAAGGTAAAGAGAAAGAGAGAAAGTAAGAGCATGTTTGATGGAGAAAGGTGAGGGTAGGGGAGTTCCACTAATATTTTTTTTTTAATATAAAAAATAAAAGATAAAAATGGTAATTTAAAAGATTTAAATTGAAAATCCTTAAAATACCTCTGGTTAAAAATGAGGTTTTTGCATAGAGTTAGGCAATGTGATTAAAATGGCAAAAAAGGGAAAAGTTAGAGACCTAGAAGAGAAAAAAAAAATTATTTGGACTAAAATGGTAAATTTAGGCAAATCTTAGAGACTAAAATGGCAATTTACTCCCAAATTTATTTAGAAAATACACAAAGTTGAAAATAAATAAAAAAACAAAATAATATTTTTTTCATAAAAAAACGGAACATTCAAAACTAATTGTAGATTGAATAATATTTTAAGAATTAACATAATGTTGTGAAACAACAAGGCTAATAGCTAAACAATATAGAAGAGATGTAGAGAAAATTAGATTAATATTTCATTGATAGGTGTATCAAATACAAGAGAATACAATGACTATATATATATATAGGAGATGGAGTCTTGGAAAACAAGCTAAGTTATTTTAGGAGTTGATAACCACAATAATAATATTTAAATTCATAACACTCCCCCTTAGGTTATCAACATAATACGCTTGATGCTGCCTCGTTAAAAACCTTGCTAGGAAAACCCGGTGGGACAAAACCATAGCTAAGGGAAAAAGAGTGCAGCGTGTAATGCGCATTATCTCCCCCTGATACTTCTGGATCAGATATGTTGCCTCATTAAAAACCTTACTAAGAAAACCTAATGAGACAAAACTTAGTCAAGGGAAAAAGAGTGCAACTTGATTAAGTCTCCCCCTCATTATAATATGTATCCTTTAAGTAAAGTGTGTCCATCATCCTTGAAAGTTGCTCAAAACTTTTGTAGAATGATTTGTCATTTGATGCCTTGAAGTGCAATCCTTTATATTGAGTAAAGTTGTAAAATCTTCTTGTGAGACTTCTAGTGCTTCCTCTTGCGAACAAATACCATAAGATCCAAGACTATTTGTGTTACATTCTTTTATCTACAAGACTAACAAAACTAACTTTCATGGGTTAGTAAAATATAGACATATCATTCTTACATTTAGGGTATCGACATATCTGCTTTACCATTCAAATGTCTCCTCATTGGACATGTGCTATATCATGTTGATAAATTCAAATAAAAAGTATATATTATCATGCATAGCTAGAAAGTTAAGTTAATGCACAATTGCACTTTAGCCATGGTACTTTTGAAATGAGAATCTCTACTTTGGTAGGAGATGATAATAATCATTTCTTATAAAAAGTGTCTGAACAACCTTTAACATACTATAAAGTTGAGCTCTCTACGTACTAAAATGTCCCACCAACATCTTCTAGATGCAGTTTGATAGATGAATAAAATTATGATTACAAATATACTCGAACTGCAAGTCGAGTAATAATTAGACTGTGCTAGGGTCATTAAAAAAATTCCCCTTCTAAAAGCTCGCTAGTTTCTCTTGATGATGCTCAGACATCATCACTGTAAATTGCGATTATAGTGAACTTTTAAGAAAGAACATTTGATAAAGATGGATAATATTATCAAACTTATATTGCTCTTTATTAGAATATATCATGAGTTGTACAACACTCAACTTGACTATATTAGTTCATACTATCTTTAATTTTATAAAGATACATTCTTGAGGACTTAAAATCAATGCTTCAGGCATTTGCAATCATATACATACTTTTTTCAACTTTGAAAAACAATGTATGTGCATTCACTCTTTAGTAGTTCTATTACATATACCTCCTCATTGATTTCTATATCATATGCAAGGGTGTATTGAAGATTTAATCCATATTGTACCATGCTTATACATTGTACATTAAGATGCCATAATAACCAGGCACAAGTTTTCTATGTATAGTTATTGGTGCACAAGTATTACATCGTTAAGATGTTTCAATTAACTTTTCAAGCACTCAATTGCTTTAGAAACTCATCAGGAGTTCCAGTTATATCCAACATGTAAAATAATCATAACCTATTCAAATTCGAATATGTATAAATGATCACACTGTTCTCGAGAACTTACTTTACATGACTTATATAATTTAATCATTCGAGACATTCATGTAAACTTTCAGTATCAAGTGATACATAACATTCATAAGACGCATATCAATTCTCTTTTTGTGTTACCAGACTAATAAAATATTGGAAAGTCATGACATCCACCACTAGAGAATGTGTCTCATTATAATCAATCATGGGTTCTGCGAAAATCCTTGTGCACCATATTTGCCTTATCTCATTTAATTTGATTTTCACATTATTCACATAAAAGCCCCATTAATATCCAACATACTTTACAAATTCAGTTGTATGGACTGTTGGTCCGAAAACTTTTCATTTCATTAGAGAATTTAAATCTGCCATACTTTGCGTCTTCCCATTTTGGCCAATCATTTATGTATTTTCATTCATAGGCAGATCTTAAATCTTGATCCTCGTCATTTCATCATTTCAAGCGCTATATTATATACAAAAGTATAACGACGTCGATTTTGTTTCGATTCCATACATATGTTAGACATGATATAACTTATCGAATATCTTTATTTTCAGGTACCTGAGGTTCTTCTTGAACCATCATGTCTACTGTCTCTTCAGGAAATCTTATTACTATAACCTCGACTTGACAATCTTAATTACTTGCTCCAATTTTGAGGAATTTCATTATTGGAATCGACTGGTCTACCACGCTTCAGACGTGAAATAGACTCATTACAAAAATGTGGTGATTGTCCTTCTGGGACACTCATCTTAATTGGAGCATTAGCAGTTGGTATATGTGACATAGTCACCTTTTTAAGGTCAGTGAATGCGTCTGGTAATGTATTCGCTAATATTTGTAAATGAGTTGTTCTTTGAACTTCTGGTTCACACTTTTATTATTTTTTGACGATCAATGATAATTCATACAAACTCATTTCTTTTCCAACTGCTTTATATCTCCCCCTGATGTTGGGAATGTTAATCCATTTAGATGGATATCAATTAATTAAGCCATAAATAAATATCTCGTGAAAGGCTCTATTCGTTATCATATATTCCCAACCAACTTTTAAGGTCCCATTATTGTGCGTAGTGGTGAATCAATATATATACATCACAACCAAAATCTTAGAAGGGACATCTTTGGTTCCTGACCAAAAACCAACTATAATGGGGAGAAACTATTACAACAAATTGGCTTAATGTGAATTAATGTTATTTCATATAAAATTACATGTACTCATATATAAACATGAACTTGCTCTCATGATTATTAGCTTTGTTATCAATCATAGACATTCAATGATCGTCTTAACAAAAGCATTTCATTCATAAACATATTCTACAAGAAATTCAACACTTATTCCGCCGATCATTAATAGCTAGGGAATTGAATTAACTTTTATTATTACCAAAATAAATATACCAATCAGGATTAATATGCTTGCTATCACATTAGCTAAGCCACAATCACACAAACTTCAGGTTGTGGATTTGATAACCATTTAGACGATGCATCGATTTAAAACACTAAGTGGTATCATGTTGGGATATGCATATCCTTTAATAACTTCTAGAATATTTAGGGATTCTCACCCTACTTTGGTTGGTAAATAATGAATTTCCCTTAAGAGCAAATATTGCATGCTAATTACCAACTTGAAGAATCTTCTAGTTCTTCAATACGTTTCACATCATCATTGACACGGTGTGGTCTAACCGGTCATGCCAATTAAGTAAATAATCATGATACATTAACTTCTGGTTTATGGGATCATATGTTTATCAGTTTCATTATGCGAGAGAACAACGCATTATCATTGCAAACTATCACGTTATATAACTTTTACCTTTTACACATTGTGTTCTCATATAATCACTCCCATAATTTGCCACTTCTTGTGATCAATCTCATTGTTAACATAGTTATCATAGCAATTTGTATGCCCAATCTTATTATTAATATGACCATTATAAATTTCTCAATTATATCCATGATCACGATGATCAATATATAGTTACATTCACTTCAAGGAATGGAGTAGAACCAAATAGGTTTCATGATTTTCATTATTTTCTTAGACAAACGGATATAAAGTCACTTCAAATCTTTCTTACTCTTTTAATAATATTGCTACTTAATGAGCATATTTGAGGTGTGACAAATGAAAAATATTTTATTCGACTTCCCTTGTAAATAATATTCACTTCGGAATTTTTATAACACAAATAGAGAAGTAATTAGAAGTCTGGGTCATATTAGATTATTGGTCTAGCATTTTAAAACCTTTAATAACTTCATAATGAGATTTAGGGTATAACACTTCTGGTGTAATGTATAAGTATATCTATACTTAATAATAAACTACAACTTTAATAATAAACCACAACTTTGGTTTAATTGTTCTCTTCAATATTATCTATATAATAACCAATAAGATATAGATTACAAGATATACCATAAAAACACATTATAACATGTAATCAACTGTATAACTAACAGTATAACTAGCATGCAAAATAATTAATATCATAGCATGCAAAATAATTAATATCATAAAATATTATGAAAAACACTAACCAAACTCACCAATATAAGATACTCTTTTGGATTTTTCTATTAATCATCAAATCATGGACCAATTACCATTAATAATTTATATATAATATTACATCCACGATAAATTGATAATAACACATAGAAATTAAGGTGTTATCATAATACGTTAAATAAGAATATTTTAACTTTGGTGCATGTAAAATCAACAACAATCATGTGATGACATCAATAAAAATACCAATATTATTTAAAAAGAAGACAACCCTAGTATATCTATTAGATTTAAAGATCATGCAAAAATAAATAATTACCGAACCCAATAAAATATCTTTAAAATTTAGGATACAAAGTCTAGATTTGATATTTAACAAGATAATAAGCAACATATATTCAAGATTTGATCAATATCTGTATTTTTAAACTTTGTGTTCTATTCAAAATATAACAATTAATCAAATCGCCACTGATCATCTAAATAAATAAAATTCAGTTACATTATTTTAATCTAAAATATAGAACTTTGATTTATTTATCAACCATACAAGCTGAGGATATTAAGTTGACCTACATGAACTTTCTTGATAAAAGAAAAATACAAAATTCGAACCCAAGACTTTTTAAATTCACCCGAATATAAAACACACAGTAAATTCAATTCAGACCTTGTTTTTTTTCTTTATCAATAAACTAGGTTGTAACCCCGTGTATTACACGGGTCGAATAAATAAAAAAAAATCAAATCTTTAATAAGAAAGATTTAACAATCATAAAACGATATTTTTTGAGACGTTTTTCAAACGTCTGAACAATTTATGTCATGTATGATCAAAACATGTGACGTTTGCCAAGCCTTTAAATAAAACATTTGAATCATCGATTAGAGAAACTATTAATTAGATAACAATAATGCCACTTGTATTGATTTTAGTTTAATTTGTTCAGTTACGAAAAGAAAATAAATGGAATCTGTTAACTTAAAGATTTGAATAAAGTGACAACAACAATATAAATATTAAAAGCTAAGTAACCAACTTTCAGAAATCTTATTCTAGTCACCGGTATCGTTCTTTTCCAAATATAAAATCAAAATCTATTTTATGCCGTATTTAGGTTTTTCATATTCTTCAGTAAAAGGTTATTGTTTTGTAGGAACGAGGATGTGGTTTTTGAATAACACATTATTTAAATCCGTGCATTACTACTTTAAACACATATTTATATAATAAAAGGTTACCTGTTTTGCGATTCAAGTTCAGATCCAAAATTGCGGATATCGAAAGCAAATTGCGCCATAGTGTAGCATTCAGACGGTGGCTTGGAATAACGGTTGTTCTTAAAGACTTACATAATGCGATACAACTCCATAATCAACTCGTGCTGATAACGTGTTGTGAAACAACAAGCCTAATAGCTAAACAATATAGAAGAGATGTAGAGAAAAATAGATTAATATTTCATTGATAGGTGTATCAAATACAAGAGAATACAATGACTATATATATATATATATATATATATATATATATATATATATATATATATGAGATGGAGTCTTGAAAAACAAGCTAAGTTATTTTAGGAGTTGATAACCACAATAATAATATTTATATTCATAACACATAAATAGTTATTTTTAAACTAGATTTGAGAAAAATAACTATGATTCACATTTTGATTTAATGTGATATAAAATTAGTCAATTAATGTCATTTGCATTTAATGCATAGGTAACAAACATAAAGGAAAAAATCAACTTAGAATGAAGCTATCAAGATTAGAACCCAATACATGTTTGCTAATAAAGTGACATGTGAACTACCAGACCATGCACCTTATCTTGTCATTTTCCAATTCAGTACTTATATATTCTAACTTTTACAACGTAACTTTACTAAAAAGATAATTTTTTGGGCCCTCGAAAGGGTTGGGCCTTGAGCCGTTGCCCACCCCGTACCCCCTCCGGGCCGCCCCTGGTTTAGGCACCTCCCATTTAAAATGTTTATCATGCGTGAAAAAAGAATCCCATTTAAAGACATAACATGAGTCTTAGATGAGAGGTTCCAGATTCAAACTTAAGCAAAAAAGTATTATTGCTATAAAGGAGGAACAATTGGCATTAAAAAAAAACAAGCAAAAAAGTATTGTTGATATAAAGGAGGAACAATTGGCATTAAAAAAAACAAGCAAAAAATATTGTTGATATAAAGGAGGAACAATTGACATTTAAAAAAAACAAACAAAAAAGTATTATTATTGATATAAAGGAGGAAGAATAAACGTAACGTGTCTTTTAAGTCATGGGGAAAATGACAACCATTCAATGGTAAGTTCTAAATAATTTGAAAGAATGATTCTTATATGTTCCTATAGAATCCCCAAGTTAATAAGTGAAGCTAGGACTCGTTTATTAAACAAATTTAGATTTACACTCCATCTTATTTAAGCTCAACTTGATTCACGCTTTAAGCGAGTCAATCTTGAGTATCTCATGAACGGCGTTTACCCCCTGGATCTTGCTACCAAACATTTTATTCATTAATTTTAAAAGGGTTGAAGTGTTGGCCCGTTGTCCTCTACTATATCTTCGGATAAAAGATCATGTACAAGAGATGAATTTTGTACGAAGTGTAGGAGACAATCATGACCGTACATTTGTTTTTCTCAATTTAAGAAGAGAAGGGTATGATGGTCTTTTCTCCCTTTAACTAGTTACTCCTTGATTTTCAAACGACTATAACTTTTTCATACGTTACTATTTAAAAAAATAAATTTACACCGTATTAACGATCATTTCATTCTCTTTAATTTGAACAGGGTAATGCTATAATGTTCTTAAAAATAATTTATAGGACTTTAAATACCCTTACATGATTAAGTGATTTTTAATACTCAGTACCTGTCGAGTCCCTGAATTCCGGTTGAAAGTCAACGAGGCTCGTCTGCGTTGCAATGGATTGATCTTGTCTTCCAACAAAAAAGAACACCGTTGGCCTCGCCACGGAGGACCCCAGATGGGGAATCCGTGACCAAGTTCCGGCGTGAGAATAAGTAACCGTGCCGGAAAATGAAGAGCTTATTCCGACAAGTATAAAATCGCCGAAATATCCTCGCTGGTGTGGACTCTAGGCTCGGAGCCTTAAATGTGGTTCAAAGGAATGTTTGGAGTAAATGATCTGTGTGTGTATTCAATGAAGTGAGCATTTAGTGCTTACCTTAAACAATGTTGGACCTTCCTTATATAACGAAGTTGGCTTATCTCCTTGGAAAGTGCTCTCGGTATCATCCAACGGCTTCTCTGGACCCTTGGGAGACTCAGACACGTGTCTTATCCCTAACGGCATGATGTCCCGATCACTAAATGAGGCCAGCTGCCCTATCGTAATTTTTCCGGCGATAAGTTCTTATTACTTTCATGCAATGAATGTTCATCAGAGAGAGACAAGATGTCCCTTTTCCCGCTAATTCTGATGGCTTACTTTCAGAAGAGACAAAAGACCTCTTATTGGGCCTGTTTGGGAACCCAGTCAAGACAGGAGCCCAAGACGAGCCCACAAGACGCTAAGTGGGCCTCGTCGTCAAGTCATTTCTAGCCCCAGGTCACAGGATCAGAGATATGTGGGCTTGGGCTGAAGTACAGCGGCTCCCCAACTGTAGAGGTAGGGCCACTTGATGATGGCAATTCCCATCAATCCCCAGCATCGATAACTTCCATGATCCAATGGTTGGGGCTTCCAGCCTGTGCACATGTGCCCTAAATCAGAAGTTGGATTTTAAAATCCTGATTAGACGGTTACCGCCTGCGTATTCTCCGGATTTGCTTTGATCCCTCCTTTTGTGACTTTCACCCCCAGGAATTTTCCTTCTTCTACCCCGAACTAACATTTCCCAGGGTTCAGCTTCATATTGACCTCCTGCGTAGTCCTGACTGTCTCCGCGATGTCCTCTAGCATGGTTGTCTCAGTTAGGCTTTTTATGACAATGTCGTCCACATATACCTCTAGGTTTCTTCCCCACTACTCCCTGAATAAGGTGTTCATGAACCTCTGATAGGTAGCCCTTGCATTCTTTAGCGCAAAGGTCATCTTGGTGTAGTAGAAAGTCCCTTCATCCGTTATGAAGGTCGTCTTTTCCTCATCTTCCAAGGACATCTGAATCTGATGATAGCCTTTGTATGCGTCCAAGAAGCACTTTAGAGGGTATTGGGCCAGAGAGTCGACCCAGACATCTATCTCAGGGAGGGGATATCAGTCCTTAGGACAAGCTTTGTCTAAGTCCTTGAAGTCTATACACATCCTCCACCCTCCACCCTCCATCCTTCTTACTGATCATGACTGGATTAACAATCCACGAAAGATACCTGATGTGCTAAAAGTAGTTTAATTAAAATAACAAAAATTAACCTAAATCTAGACTCAAAGTAATACTCTAGACTCTCTAAGACTCGACTAAACTACTCACCGGCAAGTGAACCGATCGACTGTAGTAAAGTTAAGTAAGTCCGGATATCGAACCCACGAGACTCGATTAAATTACGCTAAGAATCTATCTATACTAGGACCGACATGAACATGACTAATCATTTATTTGATTGGGGGGTTTACTAAAAATCCTAAAATTGCAATTAAAATTAAACTAATTAATTAAATTAACTAGACGCGAATTTGGACGAAGGTTTTAACTCAGTGGTGATGAAGACTACCTAGGTTTAGAATCCCTCTTGTTATTGAAGGCTTTCTATCGGATATTAATGTGATTTGGAACCGAGATCTTTAGATACTAAACCCTAAGAGAAACCGAATAGGACCCTCGACCCTCGACCCTTCTCAAGGAGACACCTATGGACCTCTACAAGGCTGTTAAGAATACCGGTTTACTAAACTCCCTCTAGGTTATCTAGGTTCTAAGAAAGTGCCCTAATTTGACTAACTACCTCTCAGCGGAAAGTCTAAGGCGACTATTGGGTTCAACTTGGTTTAATAGACAAGTATTGGCAAGAAAACTAAAACGGGTTTTTTCTCAAAACCTAATCCTAGCAATTTACCAAACTCGACCTATTAATAACCTAATACTTCTCAGATTTTAAGTTAGTAGAATAAATATGCCTAATTAATTCTTGAATACCGTTTTTATGGTTTATTGGCCAATTCACCACAAGATTACCCGAAACCAGCTAAGACCCGAATAATCAGCACAAGTTTATTATTTGAAAGACATTCAACAAAACTTATGTAAAACGAATAAACAATCAAGAATCAAGAATAGATACGCATATACACCAAATTGATAATCCAAAGTCGTTTACTTTCTTAGAAAAATCCAAATCAACATTAATATTGATAAAAGTCCAATCTTTAACGTAAGTTCATCATAAACCTAGGTAGTTTTGGGTGTTTAGCCAAGAAACATAACGAATAAAGTCACAAGAAACATATTCAAAACAGAATTCCTTGATCAAGAATAAAAAACAAAGGAACTAAAAGTAAAAACGGGAAGATAGAA
Organism: Helianthus tuberosus; assembly: GCA_030545235.1. Taxonomy (NCBI): domain Eukaryota; kingdom Viridiplantae; phylum Streptophyta; class Magnoliopsida; order Asterales; family Asteraceae; genus Helianthus; species Helianthus tuberosus. The sequence goes on along the minus strand of CM060370.1, from coordinate 180,228,964 downwards.
CCCGAGATTCTTCACTTCCGATGCTCCAAACTCCTACCGGATGATTCCCTAGCCTTCGAGAGCTCCAAAACCTTGCTAATCAGCTCTGAATTGCGCCTATGATGTCAAAATTTCGTAAAGTATGTGGCTACAATGTTTAAGTTTGAATATATAGTTTTTGCAAGACCCCTAGCCGTTGTTGTTTACGAAGTCGGTGTAATTTTTCACGTTCTCGCGCCCTGCGAGAAGAATAAAGACATTAGTCGCGTCTCGCGACCGAGTGGGATTCCAGAAAACCTTTATAAACTCTCTCGCCCGACGCAATAGAGAAGCTCCAGCCTTTCGCGGCCCGCCAGAAAGTGAAATCTGCAGTTTTTCACTTCCGTTTCAACCGTTAACCTTTCAACTACATCCGGCAGTTGGTTTATTCATATTTTAACTCGTTTTTCGCACTTTCCAGCCACTTTTATCAACCAAGACCTGCAAAACATGAATATAATCAAAGTATGCACATTCTACGGGAAATCGGCACTAAAACTAACGAAAACTGTACAAACTTTACAAGATAATTCTATGTATTTTGCAATACATCAATACCTAACATCCCAGCTCTGAGGAGTTTCCTTGTTCCTTCGCAGGCAGCCCTCCTCTTATTTCGGCCATGCTCTGCTTCTTTTGTTTAACAAGCTTTACCCAGCTGTGGGTATTGAGCTTGTGTTCTATTAAGCTCCGGGGGATTCCGCACATGTCCCCATGCTGAAATGCAAAGACGTCTATGTTGAAGAGCAGTAGTTCCTTGAGTGCACTTTTACACTTGTCACTCAAGTGCCTCCCTACCTTTATCGTCTGTTCTGGGAACCTTTAATTGAGCACCCATTCTTCTATTCCTTCTTCCCGGGGTTCCCTCCCGACTTCCTCCTTCGAGATTGATGATACTACTTCGTATGAGGATTTTACCCAGGCTAGACCTCGGGGAGTTTGGAATACCAAGCCCCCATGAGGAGTAGAGACTTGTGCTTGGAGATCTCCAATCCCTGGTTTTCCCAGAATTGCATTGTATTTGGATGGGGCTCGGACCACTGTGAATGTTAGCTCTATAGTTCGTAGCCGGTCCCCAACCCCCACCGTGAAGGGGAGCCTGATCTTCCCCAAGGGGTGTGAGATGCTATTATTGAAACCCACGAAGGGTATGGAATCCTCCTCCAGCCTATCCCGTACATCTCTGTCGAACCTCAAAAAAACAGTGCTCATAGTTCACTTCTACCCCACTCCCCCGTCTACGTGTATCCGGGAAACCCTGTGCCCGGCTATTATAGTAGAAATGTTGGATCTGAGTTTGGTTTTGATTGTATTTTACGTTTGAAATTAAGATGGAAATGGATGAGTTGTGCAGCGGAATTAAGATGGAAACAAACTTTGCATACAATCAAACGAGAGTATTGTTTTAATCAAAACACTTTTCACTATGAACCGAATGATTGAATTTAGTTTCAACAACGACTACAAAGTAATGCTTGATACAAACTCCCCCTCAGCCAGAGCTCAGTGTTTGTTCGTGCAAAGAAGACGATTGTTGCAAAGAGCTAATAGAACAGTACAGAGCACTGTTCTATTTATAGGCACTAGCAAACCACTGAGCATCTAAGCTGACGTCACCATGAAAGTGACATCTAATCTCCTAACAAACTCTAACCTCTAATCTATACAAACACTGCTTTACTAACCACTGCTATACATTTCATTACATAAAAGATACTTAAACAACTGCTGCATCCTTCCACTGCTGTGAACCCGGCAGTGCTTGTCCGGATCAGCAGTACTTGACTCAAGACAGTAGATTGAGCAGCAGGGCTTTAGTCTTCCATCAGCCTTTACTAGAGCAGCAGATTGACGGTCAGTGGCTTGTACGATCAGTAGATAGGAGGTCAGCAGATGTTGAAACCACTTTCAAGGGGAGAGACTCGTATGTAACATCTGCTTATTCTGGATCCACTGCTCTGACCCAGTTTTGGCTTTAATTATCTGTTCCTCTGATAGGGTTCAATCCCAACAATCTCCCCCTGGAGCAGATAATGCCAAAACTCTTCATTATTGTGGAATTCTTTATTGCCTCATCAGCAGTTCCCTTATCTGACCTTTAAATTGTAGTTCAAAGTTTAGGGCATCTGTGTCATCATCATCCCTGCTAAGTGGAAGATCAAGGAGATCCTGCAAATATTCAAGTCTCAGGCCAAGAGCTTGTTCCCTTGATATTTTCTTCACTTCTCCACCAGACCTGAACAAAGTCAATACGTAGGTCTGTTTGTCAGTTTCCCACTTTAGTATTTTTGAGCCTGGTGGGCTTGGGAGATGTTTATTTGCAGAGGTATTTTGACAAATTTAAACTTTTCTGCTTACCACTTGTAGAAACAAACATTCAAAATGATTTAACATTTATAATTTCTGATGCACCACTTGAAGAAATACCCTTTTCCTTTTCAAACAATTTTTCATCTCAAACATCTCAAACAAAATCTCCTAAACCATTTGTTCATTATGTTTAGCACTCGAAATTTTGAAAAGCAGCTCTTCAACGTCAGTTGTCTAAAATCTTTTTGCATTTTTTTAAATTATGCTAAAACACTCCGAAAATATTTTTGGATTTTTGAGTAATAATGAAATGCAGTAAAGAAATATATACAAACAATATTTTTGTGAGTTTGTATAAGAGGATCATATTAGTTTATGAGACAAATCACCAACATCGTTAAGCTTTAAACATTTTCAATTCTAAACGATTCACTTAGATTGTCAGTATACTGATCCACTTAAATTTTCACACAAAGTTCAACTGTTTCGAGATACGAGGTTAATGTTTTAAGCACTTAAACTTATTCCCGTGTCCCACCTCAGAATATACTCCCGTATCCAGATCCCAATATTCAGTCTTACAGGTGAGTATACCTAGATGATATCTGTAAAGGGTTAAAATACGAGGGCCGTGAGAGCTCAGGCTATTGCTTCCGCAAAATCAGAGAGATGACGGCTTCGACTTTTGGTGTGTCCCCTTTAGAGGATCTTTTTTTCAACAGCACATGATTAGCATTTTTCAATGTTTCATCATTTTTTATGCTGAGGGGAGTGCTATATTTCAAGCAAGCATAAAGTATTATACGGGGACTAGGCCATTGCTTCTGCAAAATCAGAAGTCCCGGGATAATACCCCAGATATCACTGAGTATAAAGAGTCATTCAGAAGAGTTCTAATCAATTCAACAGGCGGAAACTAATGAATTGACTTGGAAAACAACTTGATTCACTTCTAATTGTCTTGTATTATTGATTAACACGTTTACAGATCAGTAGACACGTCGGCAGCACTTCGGTACCGGAAACATGAACCTTACAAATGATCTCGCATGAAGAGTATATATAGTGGAGGTGATTTCACTTGAAATAGCAATGTGCTATTTCGTGCGAAATTACCAATGGTGATTTCGCTTGAAATAGCACTTTGCTATTTCATGCAAATTAGCCAATCACACCCAAATCCTATTTTCCTCGTACAACGTGCCCTAATTTAACAATTCTAATACAAGACTCGATACGACTCACAAGAACGTTTAGATGTTTATGCAGGAGGCGATCTTGGAACAAAAACCCCCAACGAAGCCTATGCAATTATAGAGAAAGCTACCTTGAAGTCGAGCTCGCGTCACAGTGGAGTACGAAGTAAAGCTTTATCTATTCATGGAGTTCATCAAGTAGATACATATACGGCTCTTGCAGCACAGATTGGAGCTTTGGCAGCAAGGTTTGATCAAGCTCAGAACGTTTCAAAAGTACAATCATTATGTGAGCTGTGTGAAGTGCCACACGAGCGAGGTACATGTGAGCAGGGTGTTATGTTTACATGCCACGAAGAGGTGGACTATTTAGGCAATCAAATTAGGCCCCAAAATAACCCCTACAGCGACACATACAATCCGGGTTGGAGAAATCATCCAAACTTTGGGTGGGAATCTAATTCCAATAATCAGAACCCACTCGGATATGCTCAACACGCTCCCGCACCACAACAGCCCCAAGGACAATCTTTTCAGCCATCAGGGAAAACCTTTCAACCACGTTACAATAATTTAGGTTCAGGATGCACTTCCCAGCCACAAACCTCTCAAACCAACTCAAAACTAGAGGAGATGATGGTGCAGCTGTTAAACAACTCCAACAATGCCAATCAAATTTCTGAAAAGCGATACCAGCAGCATGAGGAACGTTTCATGGCACGAGAAGGGGAAATGCGTAGCCAGAAGGCTTCAATACAAACCATTGAGAATCAAGTCGGCCAGTTGGCCAAGATGTTGTCCGAAAGACCACAAGGTAGTCTTCCAGGTAACATGGAACCAAACCCGAGAGGGCACGTTAATGCAGTAATGACAAGGAGTGGTAGAACAACGGGACCTGACAAATCGGACTCACCACCGATCACTGATACGGTCCAAACTGACGCTTCAGATGAGGTGCACGCTAGGCGAGTCCCAGCAAGTACAGCACAGTTCCAGGAGCCAGTTAAAGAATTCATTCCTCCCATTCCATATCCGAGCAGACTGAAGAAGCAAAAGAACAATGAACAACATGGTAAGTTTTTAGAAATGTTTAAATAATTACACATAAACATACCATTTGTTGAGGCGTTGGCTCAAATGCCTAAATACGCAAGGTTCTTAAAAGACATCCTCACAAACAAGCAGAAACTCGAAAGCTTGTCTTGTGTATTAATGAATGAAAACTGTTCAACCCTTCTCCAAAACCCTCTACCTGAAAAGATGGGAGATCCGGGCAGTTTTACTCTTCCCTGTCTCATTGGCAGCATGTCTGTCAGTCACGCATTAGCCGATTTAGGAGCTAGCATAAACCTTATGCCATATAAGGTCTTTGCTAAATTAGATCTGGGTGAACCTACACCCACTAGAATGAGCATTCGACTAGCAGATCGTTCAATTAAGTATCCACGTGGATTCGTAGAAAACATGCTTGTTAAAATCGATAAATTTGTTTTACCCGTGGATTTCGTTATTTTAGACATGGACGAAGATTCAAAAGTGCCATTGATACTTGGACGCCCGTTCCTAAATACTGCGAGGACAATTGTTGATGTGGCAGCAAGCCAAATCATGCTACGAGTAAATGACGAGCACGTGACTTTTGATATTAAAAGATCAATGCAACATCCGCAAAGTCACGATGACATGCTTTACTATGTTGACATTGTCGTTACTTGTGTAAGCTCTCATTTCCAAGACACTATTGAAGAAATTGATGCGGACACACATCTGTTGTGTGAGAACCAAAATGGCATTTGACTAACTACCTCTCAGCGGAAAGTCTAAGGCGACTATTGGGTTCAACTTGGTTTAATAGACAAGTATTGGCAAGAAAACTAAAACGGGTTTTTTCTCAAAACCTAATCCTAGCAATTTACCAAACTCGACCTATTAATAACCTAATACTTCTCAGATTTTAAGTTAGTAGAATAAATATGCCTAATTAATTCTTGAATACCGTTTTTATGGTTTATTGGCCAATTCACCACAAGATTACCCGAAACCAGCTAAGACCCGAATAATCAGCACAAGTTTATTATTTGAAAGACATTCAACAAAACTTATGTAAAACGAATAAACAATCAAGAATCAAGAATAGATACGCATATACACCAAATTGATAATCCAAAGTCGTTTACTTTCTTAGAAAAATCCAAATCAACATTAATATTGATAAAAGTCCAATCTTTAACGTAAGTTCATCATAAACCTAGGTAGTTTTGGGTGTTTAGCCAAGAAACATAACGAATAAAGTCACAAGAAACATATTCAAAACAGAATTCCTTGATCAAGAATAAAAAACAAAGGAACTAAAAGTAAAAACGGGAAGATAGAACCCGAGATTCTTCACTTCCGATGCTCCAAACTCCTACCGGATGATTCCCTAGCCTTCGAGAGCTCCAAAACCTTGCTAATCAGCTCTGAATTGCGCCTATGATGTCAAAATTTCATAAAGTATGTGGCTACAATGTTTAAGTTTGAATATATAGTTTTTGCAAGACCCCTAGCCGTTGTTGTTTACGAAGTCGGTGTAATTTTTCACGTTCTCGCGCCCTGCGAGAAGAATAAAGACATTAGTCGCGGCTCGCGACCGAGTGGGATTCCAGAAAACCTTTATAAACTCTCTCGCCCGACGCAATAGAGAAGCTCCAGCCTTTCGCGGCCCGCCAGAAAGTGAAATCTGCAGTTTTTCACTTCCGTTTCAACCGTTAACCTTTCAACTACATCCGGCAGTTGGTTTATTCATATTTTAACTCGTTTTTCGCACTTTCCAGCCACTTTTATCAACCAAGACCTGCAAAACATGAATATAATCAAAGTATGCACATTCTACGGGAAATCGGCACTAAAACTAACGAAAACTGTACAAACTTTACAAGATAATTCTATGTATTTTGCAATACATCAATACCTAACATCCCAGCTCTGAGGAGTTTCCTTGTTCCTTCGCAGGCAGCCCTCCTCTTATTTCGGCCATGCTCTGCTTCTTTTGTTTAACAAGCTTTACCCAGCTGTGGGTATTGAGCTTGTGTTCTATTAAGCTCCGGGGGATTCCGCACATGTCCCCATGCTGAAATGCAAAGACGTCTATGTTGAAGAGCAGTAGTTCCTTGAGTGCACTTTTACACTTGTCACTCAAGTGCCTCCCTACCTTTATCGTCTGTTCTGGGAACCTTTAATTGAGCACCCATTCTTCTATTCCTTCTTCCCGGGGTTCCCTCCCGACTTCCTCCTTCGAGATTGATGATACTACTTCGTATGAGGATTTTACCCAGGCTAGACCTCGGGGAGTTTGGAATACCAAGCCCCCATGAGGAGTAGAGACTTGTGCTTGGAGATCTCCAATCCCTGGTTTTCCCAGAATTGCATTGTATTTGGATGGGGCTCGGACCACTGTGAATGTTAGCTCTATAGTTCGTAGCCGGTCCCCAACCCCCACCGTGAAGGGGAGCCTGATCTTCCCCAAGGGGTGTGAGATGCTATTATTGAAACCCACGAAGGGTATGGAATCCTCCTCCAGCCTATCCCGTACATCTCTGTCGAACCTCAAAAAAACAGTGCTCATAGTTCACTTCTACCCCACTCCCCCGTCTACGTGTATCCGGGAAACCCTGTGCCCGGCTATTATAGTAGAAATGTTGGATCTGAGTTTGGTTTTGATTGTATTTTACGTTTGAAATTAAGATGGAAATGGATGAGTTGTGCAGCGGAATTAAGATGGAAACAAACTTTGCATACAATCAAACGAGAGTATTGTTTTAATCAAAACACTTTTCACTATGAACCGAATGATTGAATTTAGTTTCAACAACGACTACAAAGTAATGCTTGATACAAACTCCCCCTCAGCCAGAGCTCAGTGTTTGTTCGTGCAAAGAAGACGATTGTTGCAAAGAGCTAATAGAACAGTACAGAGCACTGTTCTATTTATAGGCACTAGCAAACCACTGAGCATCTAAGCTGACGTCACCATGAAAGTGACATCTAATCTCCTAACAAACTCTAACCTCTAATCTATACAAACACTGCTTTACTAACCACTGCTATACATTTCATTACATAAAAGATACTTAAACAACTGCTGCATCCTTCCACTGCTGTGAACCCGGCAGTGCTTGTCCGGATCAGCAGTACTTGACTCAAGACAGTAGATTGAGCAGCAGGGCTTTAGTCTTCCATCAGCCTTTACTAGAGCAGCAGATTGACGGTCAGTGGCTTGTACGATCAGTAGATAGGAGGTCAGCAGATGTTGAAACCACTTTCAAGGGGAGAGACTCGTATGTAACATCTGCTTATTCTGGATCCACTGCTCTGACCCAGTTTTGGCTTTAATTATCTGTTCCTCTGATAGGGTTCAATCCCAACAATCTCCCCCTGGAGCAGATAATGCCAAAACTCTTCATTATTGTGGAATTCTTTATTGCCTCATCAGCAGTTCCCTTATCTGACCTTTAAATTGTAGTTCAAAGTTTAGGGCATCTGTGTCATCATCATCCCTGCTAAGTGGAAGATCAAGGAGATCCTGCAAATATTCAAGTCTCAGGCCAAGAGCTTGTTCCCTTGATATTTTCTTCACTTCTCCACCAGACCTGAACAAAGTCAATACGTAGGTCTGTTTGTCAGTTTCCCACTTTAGTATTTTTGAGCCTGGTGGGCTTGGGAGATGTTTATTTGCAGAGGTATTTTGACAAATTTAAACTTTTCTGCTTACCACTTGTAGAAACAAACATTCAAAATGATTTAACATTTATAATTTCTGATGCACCACTTGAAGAAATACCCTTTTCCTTTTCAAACAATTTTTCATCTCAAACATCTCAAACAAAATCTCCTAAACCATTTGTTCATTATGTTTAGCACTCGAAATTTTGAAAAGCAGCTCTTCAACGTCAGTTGTCTAAAATCTTTTTGCATTTTTTTAAATTATGCTAAAACACTCCGAAAATATTTTTGGATTTTTGAGTAATAATGAAATGCAGTAAAGAAATATATACAAACAATATTTTTGTGAGTTTGTATAAGAGGATCATATTAGTTTATGAGACAAATCACCAACATCGTTAAGCTTTAAACATTTTCAATTCTAAACGATTCACTTAGATTGTCAGTATACTGATCCACTTAAATTTTCACACAAAGTTCAACTGTTTCGAGATACGAGGTTAATGTTTTAAGCACTTAAACTTATTCCCGTGTCCCACCTCAGAATATACTCCCGTATCCAGATCCCAATATTCAGTCTTACAGGTGAGTATACCTAGATGATATCTGTAAAGGGTTAAAATACGAGGGCCGTGAGAGCTCAGGCTATTGCTTCCGCAAAATCAGAGAGATGACGGCTTCGACTTTTGGTGTGTCCCCTTTAGAGGATCTTTTTTTCAACAGCACATGATTAGCATTTTTCAATGTTTCATCATTTTTTATGCTGAGGGGAGTGCTATATTTCAAGCAAGCATAAAGTATTATACGGGGACTAGGCCATTGCTTCTGCAAAATCAGAAGTCCCGGGATAATACCCCAGATATCACTGAGTATAAAGAGTCATTCAGAAGAGTTCTAATCAATTCAACAGGCGGAAACTAATGAATTGACTTGGAAAACAACTTGATTCACTTCTAATTGTCTTGTATTATTGATTAACACGTTTACAGATCAGTAGACACGTCGGCAGCACTTCGGTACCGGAAACATGAACCTTACAAATGATCTCGCATGAAGAGTATATATAGTGGAGGTGATTTCACTTGAAATAGCAATGTGCTATTTCGTGCGAAATTACCAATGGTGATTTCGCTTGAAATAGCACTTTGCTATTTCATGCAAATTAGCCAATCACACCCAAATCCTATTTTCCTCGTACAACGTGCCCTAATTTAACAATTCTAATACAAGACTCGATACGACTCACAAGAACGTTTAGATGTTTATGCAGGAGGCGATCTTGGAACAAAAACCCCCAACGAAGCCTATGCAATTATAGAGAAAGCTACCTTGAAGTCGAGCTCGCGTCACAGTGGAGTACGAAGTAAAGCTTTATCTATTCATGGAGTTCATCAAGTAGATACATATACGGCTCTTGCAGCACAGATTGGAGCTTTGGCAGCAAGGTTTGATCAAGCTCAGAACGTTTCAAAAGTACAATCATTATGTGAGCTGTGTGAAGTGCCACACGAGCGAGGTACATGTGAGCAGGGTGTTATGTTTACATGCCACGAAGAGGTGGACTATTTAGGCAATCAAATTAGGCCCCAGAATAACCCCTACAGCGACACATACAATCCGGGTTGGAGAAATCATCCAAACTTTGGGTGGAAATCTAATTCCAATAATCAGAACCCACTCGGATATGCTCAACACGCTCCCGCACCACAACAGCCCCAAGGACAATCTTTTCAGCCATCAGGGAAAACCTTTCAACCACGTTACAATAATTTAGGTTCAGGATGCACTTCCCAGCCACAAACCTCTCAAACCAACTCAAAACTAGAGGAGATGATGGTGCAGCTGTTAAACAACTCCAACAATGCCAATCAAATTTCTGAAAAGCGATACCAGCAGCATGAGGAACGTTTCATGGCACGAGAAGGGGAAATGCGTAGCCAGAAGGCTTCAATACAAACCATTGAGAATCAAGTCGGCCAGTTGGCCAAGATGTTGTCCGAAAGACCACAAGGTAGTCTTCCAGGTAACATGGAACCAAACCCGAGAGGGCACGTTAATGCAGTAATGACAAGGAGTGGTAGAACAACGGGACCTGACAAATCGGACTCACCACCGATCACTGATACGGTCCAAACTGACGCTTCAGATGAGGTGCACGCTAGGCGAGTCCCAGCAAGTACAGCACAGTTCCAGGAGCCAGTTAAAGAATTCATTCCTCCCATTCCATATCCGAGCAGACTGAAGAAGCAAAAGAACAATGAACAACATGGTAAGTTTTTAGAAATGTTTAAATAATTACACATAAACATACCATTTGTTGAGGCGTTGGCTCAAATGCCTAAATACGCAAGGTTCTTAAAAGACATCCTCACAAACAAGCAGAAACTCGAAAGCTTGTCTTGTGTATTAATGAATGAAAACTGTTCAACCCTTCTCCAAAACCCTCTACCTGAAAAGATGGGAGATCCGGGCAGTTTTACTCTTCCCTGTCTCATTGGCAGCATGTCTGTCAGTCACGCATTAGCCGATTTAGGAGCTAGCATAAACCTTATGCCATATAAGGTCTTTGCTAAATTAGATCTGGGTGAACCTACACCCACTAGAATGAGCATTCGACTAGCAGATCGTTCAATTAAGTATCCACGTGGATTCGTAGAAAACATGCTTGTTAAAATCGATAAATTTGTTTTACCCGTGGATTTCGTTATTTTAGACATGGACGAAGATTCAAAAGTGCCATTGATACTTGGACGCCCGTTCCTAAATACTGCGAGGACAATTGTTGATGTGGCAGCAAGCCAAATCATGCTACGAGTAAATGACGAGCACGTGACTTTTGATATTAAAAGATCAATGCAACATCCGCAAAGTCACGATGACATGCTTTACTATGTTGACATTGTCGTTACTTGTGTAAGCTCTCATTTCCAAGACACTATTGAAGAAATTGATGCGGACACACATCTGTTGTGTGAGAACCAAAATGGCATTTCGCAGGAGGGCCACGTAATTGAGCAGCCGGTTTTTCAAATCGGTGAAGATGGTTCTCAAAGTCCAGATCAATTTGTGGAGATTGACCGTGAAGTTGAAGAAAAATCAAAACCTTCGGTTGAAGACCCACCATTGTTGGAGTTAAAAGAACTCCCATCGCATCTCGAGTATGCATTTCTAGACGAGGAGTGTCGCTTACCAGTGATCATTTCAGCATCTCTAGCAAAAGAAGAAAAGAGGCGGCTTCTCGAAGTTCTATCGCTCCACAAGAAAGCCATGGCATGGAAGATTATGGATATCAAAGGCATTAATCCTTCTTTTTGTACTCATAAGATTCTCATGGAAGACAATTACAAACCTAGTGCACAGCATCAAAGGCGTTTGAATCCTAAAATGCAAGATGTGGTGAAGAAAGAAGTTATTAAGTTATTAGATGCAGGGCTGATTTATCCTATATCTGATTCTGTTTGGGTAAGTCCAATGCAAGTAGTACCCAAGAAAGGTGGTATTACTATAGTTCCAAACGATAGGAATGAACTTATTCCTACCCGTATCGTCAATGGATGGCGAGTTTGCATCGATTACCGCAAACTCAACGATGCCACCCGTAAGGACCACTTCTCATTTCCATTCATCGACCAGATGTTGGAACGTCTGTCGGGGAAGTCATTTTTCTGTTTTCTGGATGGGTTCTCTGGATATTTTCAAATTCCTATCGCTCCTGAAGACCATGAGAAGACTACTTTCACATGTCCTTTCGGCACATTCGCCTACCGGCATATGCCTTTTGGACTATGTAATGCACCAGCCACATTTCAGCGTTGCATGGTGGCTATTTTCCATGACATGATTGAAGACTCCATGGAAGTATTCATGGATAATTTTTCTGTGTTCGGGAGTTCTTTCGATCAATGTCTTGGAAATCTGAAAAGAATGTTAATGAGATGTGAGGAAACTAATCTTGTGCTTAACTGGGAGAAATGTCACTTCATGGTGAAAGAAGGGGTAGTTCTTGGACACAAAATCTCTAAAGCCGGGTTGGAAGTTGATCCAGCAAAAGTAGATATCATTTCTAAACTTCCACCCCCAACCTCGGTCAGAGCGATTAGAAGTTTCCTGGGTCATGCAGGGTTCTATAGGCGATTCATAAAAGACTTTTCAAAAATCGCAAGACCTTTGACCCGTTTGTTAGAAAAAGACGCTCCATTTGTATTTTCAGATGAATGCATGAATGCTTTCAAGCAGCTGAAACAAAGGCTTATCGAAGCCCCTATTCTAGTTGCACCAGATTGGGCATTGCCATTTGAGAAAATGTGAGACGCCAGTGATTATGCAATAGGAGCAGTCTTAGGACAGCGAATGGAGAAGCATTTTCATCCTATTTACTATGCCAGCAAAACTCTACATGATGCTTAGGAGAATTATACGACTACAGAGAAAGAGCTTTTGGCAGTAGTATATGCTTTCGACAAATTCAGGTCGTACCTTGTGTTGTCCAAAACAATTGTGTATACGGATCATGCAGCAATCAAATACCTTTTTAGCAAACAGGACGCAAAACCGCGTCTTATCAGATGGATCTTGTTGTTACAAGAATTCGGCATTGAGATCCAAGACAAAAAGGGAGCTTTAAATGTTGCAGCCGACCATCTCTCGAGACTTGAGCATGGTAATTCAGAAAATTCGGTGGAGGAGCCAATAAATGACAATTTCCCCCACGAATTTCTTTTGAGTATCGAGATGAATGATGAGTCACCATGGTTTGCCGACTTTGCAAACTACCTCGCATGTGGAATCCTTATCAAAGGATTGTCATATCAGCAAAAGAGGAAGTTCTTTGCAGATTTGAAGTATTACATTTGGAACGAACCATACTTGTTTAGAATCGGAGCAGATCAGGTGATCCAAAGTTGTGTATTTGGAGAAGAGGCAGCTAGCATTCTGCGCCACTGTCACGAAGGGCCGACCGAGGGTCATCATGGAGCAAACTACACTGCAAAGAAAGTGTTAGACTCTGGGTTTTACTGGCCCACAGTCTTTCGCGATGCGCATGAATGGGTTAGAGCATGTGATGCTTGCCAGAGGGCAACAAATATCTCCGCACGCAATGAAATACCTCAACATCCAATGCAAGTCTGTGAAGTCTTTGATATATGGGGTATCGACTTCATGGGTCCATTTCCAGCCTCAGGAGGTAGCAAATACATCCTAGTTGCTGTAGACTATGTCTCAAAATGGGCCGAAGCTCAAGCTTTGCCCACAAACGACCCTAGGGTAGTTGTGAGGTTCTTAAAAAGTTTATTTGCCTGATTTGGTGCTCCAAAAGCACTAATCAGTGACCGAGGAACGCATTTTTGTAATGCACAGTTAGAACGAGCCTTGTCCCGTTATGGAGTTCATCATAGATTGGCTACACCATATCATCCTCAAACGAGCGGGCAAGTAGAGGTTACAAATCGGGGTTTAAAAAGGATCCTCTACCTGTCGAGCTAGAACATAGGGCATTTTGGGCCTTGAAGACGGCAAATATGGATTTAAAAAGCGGAGGTGAAGCCCGTTTTCTGCAAATTCACGAGCTCGAGGAGCTAAGAAATCATGCCTATGAAAGTTCTAGCAGGTACAAAGAACGAGTCAAGAGGTTTCATGACAAAAGATTGAGAGAACATAAAGATTTCCGCGTCGGAGATCTTGTTTTGTTATACTCCTCACGATTGCGTTTATTCCCCGGAAAGTTAAGATCTCGATGGACGGGTCCATATACGGTCAAAGAAGTATTTCCATACAAAGCCGTCACCATCAAAAATTTAAGCGGGGAAACATTCAAAGTCAACGGTCATCGTTTAAAACTTTACATCAACGGACTGGTTGGCCCGGTAGAGGAAATTCTCAAACTCCACGTCCCACACACTTAAAATAAGTGTGGGGAGAATGAGTCTAGCTATCGACTCACTGACAAATTTAGCGAGCGTGTTTCCGCACGCTAAGGGTAATTTTATATATATTAGTTTCTAATGTTTATTTCGTAATTCGTTAATTTTTCGGTTTTAAAATGTAGGAACATACGATCCTGATCCATAATTTTTGGAGATTTGAAGTTAATTAATTGTTAAAATATATGAAATAGTGCAAAAATGGGAAAATTGGGTGAAATTTCGGAGTTAAAAGCTTACTGTGAAAAGTTATACAAAAAGGCCCAGGTGTTGCACGATCATGCCAAATCGGCACGGTCATGCAATCCTTAGTCAAAACTAATCAGTAGCTCGTACACAGGGCATTCATCGGATCGCACTACCGTGGGACCGCTGCACTACCATGCTACCCGATAACACAGGTCGCACCAGGAAACGATCCGGAATGGCACGATCGTGCCAAATCCGCACGACCGTGCGGCTCGAAAACCGAACAGTAAAAATCGGGGTATTTAAACGAATCTGCAGTAAAAACATATCATTTTTACGAAACCCTATTCGCCGCACGGGAGTTCCAGGTCGCCCCCACCCATAAATCATCTAATTTTTGCCTAGTTTTCGCTTCAATCATCTTCCAAGGTATGTTTCATACTTGTTTTGTAGATTAAACTTAGTTTCTGATGTAGATCTGATGATTGAACCAAGAAATTTAAGGTTTTCTTCATAAAATTCAAATAAACCCTTATTCTTGAATAATTAATGATAAATTGATGGTTCTGATGAATAATTCGAGATCTATTAACTTATTACAAGTTAAATTTTGAAAGATACAAGTTAAAATCAGTGATTTAGACTATTTTTTGATGATATTTCCTGTCGCAAGGTCACACCACTTAAACGGCATGACAGTGTCGGTCAGAAATCAAAACAGACCATCAATTCAAAGCTGCGACGTTGAGTCGCACGGCAGGGCCGATTTGGCACGACAGTGCGACACGATTTCCGGAAACAAGTAGTTTACTGATCACGGGATGTCACGGTAGTGCCACCAGACGCACGACCGTGCGACTGCTGAAACAAAAACAGAAGCTTGTAAACAGCCTGTTCCGGTGGCAGCAACGAAATTTTTATATTCTGCTCTTATTCTGTTGTATTCCTGTGTGCAGATGAATCACAGATTCCTCCAGTTCAGCGAGAACAAACCGAAAGAACAACCCTGTATTGCAAGATTAGAAGCTTTATGGAATAGACATGGACAAATCGGTGAACCGAGAAGAATCAACTAGGAGACTTTGACAACCCTAAACCAAGAAGAAAGGTTATCCAACATGATGTCACATCCAATGTCAAGGTTGTTCAACATTGCACGACCCGTTTATCTTGAGCTAACTTTGGAATTCTTTGCTTCCTACACTTATGAAAAACCAAGAAGCAAAAATCCAGACTTTAAAAACAGGGAGACAATACAGTTCAGGCTGGGAAGAAAGTGGCATAAGTGGTCAGTTGCTAAACTTGGAAGAAGATTGGGCATATACTCAGCTGAAGACATCAATTCAGAACTTTTCACCAATATCTACAAGTTTGAAAATGATCAGCACCGGGCTAACTTCTGGGCACAAGTGGCAGTTGAACCACCTTATAAAGCTAGGAAAGCTAAAGCTTCACGACTACGAGACCCGCTTCTGAGGGTCGTTCATCAGGTCATGAGTCACACCATCTGTGGGCGCATGTACAGTGCAGGAAATTGTCCCACTCTGGATCTTCTTTTCTTATATTCCTTAGTGACTGGAGTGCATGTCAACCTTGCAGCTAGAATGGCTGAATTTTTCCTAAACAGTGCGGGGAGAACTACAAGCAGTGAAATCCATGGTGGTGAATATGTGACTCAGTTGGCATACAACTTGGGTATTATGAAAGATGATGTAGTCAGTGGTCTCACGTTAGTTCACGCAGGAGGAGATGTGGATATGAAGTCTTTGAAGGCAATGGGTCTGGTAGTGGACACATATAATGGCCCGCGAGTGAGGGGTCTAAATGGGGAAATATGGGATCCGCTACCACTACCACCGCAGGACGAAGACGTCCACATGGAGGAGCATCAGGTACTTGAGCCACCACCACACGATCAGCCACATCATGAAGAGCACCAACATCAGTATCAACACCTGCAGAACTGGCCTCCAGGTATACCTTCCTACCCTGAGTTGTACCAACAGTTCCAGCATATGCAGGTCTCTCAAGACACTATGAGAGCCGACCGGTTAGCTATGAGAGCCGAGCAGGAGGCTATGCGAGCAACTCAAGACGCTATGAGGGCTGACCAGTTAGCTATGCGGGCATCTCAACACACCATGCGGGAGGAAATGTATGCAGGATTTTCCTACATCTTCGGAGGGCTACAAAGCGTATATCCTAGCCACTTCAGCAACCCTCCACAGTTTCCGTTTGGAGACACAGGTACGTATGGGGCGGGTTCATCTGGAACACGCCACCGTGATGATGATGATGAGGAGGAGGAGGAGGAGGAGGAGTAGGAGGAGGTAGGGTAAAACAATTCAGAAACTATTGTTTTATGTTATTTCTATTCAGTACTTTGTTTGGTATTTTTAAACTTTATGTCTGTTTTTAATGTTTTAAGTAGTATGTTTGCTTTATTTGAATAACGGATTTGGTTGAATTATCTAACATTTTGATCAATGGTAATGTTGGCTATTTTAGCAAATGACATAATTGGCAGATTTATAAAGAAATGCACACAGAGTTGAGACGACTTCAAATCAAAGTCTACTCAAACGAGTAACTCAAACTCTGAGGGAGTACATCTTTCCCTTTTCACATTATTACTTTAGCTCTTCATAATTGCTTAACTAATATGTATTTCACATTGGGGACAATGTTAAGTTCAAGTGTGGGGAGGGGTTTAAAAGGTTTTAAACTTTGATTGTCCTTAATTGTTCTCAATTTTTGTATATATTTTCGAAAAATAAAACAAAAATGGTCAATTTGTGTTCTTTAGAAAGCATCAAATGTGATAAAAAAAAATCGACAAGCTAAATTGATTTTTGAAAAGGATAACTAAAAAGCATGATAAAACAAAACGAAAGACTTGCATGTTTATCTTTATATTTATACCCATTCCTTCCGTTTACGTGAGCATATTTTTGAGCCTTTACTGCTTTCTTGTCAAATGCTTCTTTGTTTTTGCGGAAAAATGAGTGAGCCGGATGTTTTATGTAATTTAGAACTTGTCATTTGTATACTTGTCAAAACCATGAGTATGTGAAATTACATAGAAATGATAGAGGCAATTAGGATTACCCCTTGTCAGCCTTTTTCTTTGTTTATATCCCGCACCCAACATTATCCATTAGTTCGACATGTTGAGCCTATTTTCTGTATTTTTCTTAAACTTTACCCAAAAGTTCACCCAAATATAACCTTTTCTCATTTACCCTTATTTTCGTTAAAAATTTGGCCATAAGCTTTCTAGATTAATCTTGTTTCATTGAAAAAAAAAGAGAAAAGAAAAAAAAAACGTTTGTCAAAACTCTCTAGGGAAATTAAGGAAAGACTATCAAGAAAGAAAAATAGAGAGTTGATGTATAAATAGAATAAACTCTGAAGACCTGCACAATAGCTTAGCAACGTGTTCAGAATTGTAGAAAATAAAGTACCAAGTTTTTGGCCAAGTTTTAACCTTTCTTGCTACTTTCAAATATCCATTCCATACCCTTAACCAGAGCCTAACGTTTCAACCCATCAAAGACCTCTTGATTTATGCTTTTCACATATTAATTGGTGGAGATTAGATCTTTTGACAAGCTTATAATATTGCATGATTCATTGACCAAACAAATTAGTGAACCTTGTAAATATTCAAATTTGATTCCGTATTTTATTTTAAGTTTGCTTGAGGACAAGCAAAGTTCAAGTGTGGGGTTGTTTGATATACGTTAAATTATACATGTTTTTATACCCCAAAACACTTCCGTTTTAAGCGTTTTTGACCGAAAACACAACGTCTAGGTGCCAAATCCGGTACTTTTATATTTTCAGGTCTTAAACAGAGCTTAAAGGAAAATTCTGATGAAAACGGACAAATTCTGATGCATTTCTGATGAAAAGAACAAAATTCTGATGACTGCCAGGTATGGCACGACCGTGCCATCTGACGGCACTACCATGCCGATGCTCCGATCTCGGAAGCACTGCCAGTGCGATCAGGAGTGCCAACTATTTCTCGGGCCGCACTACCGTGCCACCCGAGGCATGACCGTGCCAAGCCTTAACCAAGGTTTCTAACCAACATTTCTGATGAATGGCACTACCATGCCACCGGCGGCACTACCGTGCCGATCTGCTGACCCAAGCAACTTGTCCACTTGGCTGACTCGGGATCACTGAAACTGACGTCACCCGACAACACCTGTCACACGACCGTGTGACCAGTGGCACGGCCGTGCCGATGGGAAAATCTTCTATAAATAGCAACATTCGCTACTGGTTCAAATGTTGGGTTTTTCTCCATGTTTCTGGGTGATTTCTCCATGTTTCTTGTTTATGGTTCGATTCCTTGTTCTTGAACATGTATTCTGATCATTTTGCAAGTTATGAGCTGATGTTAGTTTATGCTTAATGTAGTTTATGTAATAATAGTTATAAACTTGTTTCTTGGATAATCTTTATGTTGTAATCTTGTTTGTATGGCACTTTAGTACTTTTTCATGTTTGAATCTTCATGATTATATAATGAATGTTTCATTGATGTTGAGTTCCTGATTATGTTTGATTATCTTGGATAATGAATCTGTGGTTAGTGGGATGGTAACTATTTCTTGATTAATCACTTGTTTGTAAACTTGTTTACACCATGAGACTCGAGAGGGGTATTGGTTTTATCTATTATATATCTTATTTTGATTAGGAATTCTTTCTTGCACGTAAGGGTTCTAACGAATTATATGGTGTTGATTACATGTTCTTGCATGCGGTTTATGATCCTTGTTTAGTAGTTTTGGTCTGAAATTGCTGACATGGTAGATTTGTGTTCAAGACTTGTAAAGGTGAAATATGTTGTTATATGATCTACTTAAATGCTTATCCTCGTGGCTGTATTGTCACCATCGGTATTGCTTTCTTTGATAAGTGAGGTTAGAAAACTCCTAGCGGATGACTAATCTATCTTTAAAGGTTCACATGAATGAATATCAATAGCTCGCTAAAGAATGAGTTTAGGTGGTTAACGTGTGTTTTTCGCGTTAACTTTCCGAAGACTCATCATGTTAGAAAACTCCTAGCGGATGACGAACTGTCTCGAAATTGGAAAATTGATTAAGTGCTCTTGTAACATATCTGATAGATAACATGTTTAGGTTGTTTGTAAAACAAGATAATAGTACATTTTTATTTTAGTTGTAATTTAGATAACTTAGTTAAGCAACCATTCACTTATCATTTTATCTGGTAATCTAATGACAAAGATTTAGTACATATAACGCCCGTGTCCCATGGATCGACATCTGGCTCTTATCAATACTTTGCTACATATATGACGGGATACACTTGTCCTTTGTTGTGTGTGTGTTTTAATGTTAAGGTATAAACCATTTTTATAAATATAAAACACATTTCGTTGGGCGCGTGAAGATACTGTAAATAAATGTATATAACCACCCACGTCAAGGGTTTTTTATCACTTTTCTCTGGTGGATGAAGTTCCCGAGGAACTTCTCTCTTAACTCTTCGTAACTGTCAATGCTTCCAGCCGGGAGGCTGTCGAACCAAATGTAACATCCATAAAAAATTGGGTCTCCGAAATCCGACCCGGATTGTAAACCCAGACCCTTATCAATAAAATAAAAATAAGAATTTTAATATATTTTTTTAATTAATCGTCACGTATCGCGTTGGATAAAAACCGAATGAAAAACGTTAACTCTATAAAGAAACTTAGTTAGTTTGGTTAGATTTATACAAGGGAAGCTTTAACGAAGTTAGATTGGTTAGTTAAATAAAGTTACAATTAAGGGGTTGTTTTTGTAATTTATGCAAACTATAAAAGTAAAACAAATCAACTAACCAGGTTAGTAAACCCAGTTAACTCAGTTAGTTGTCTTTATAAGGACTTAACTAACTAGGTTATCAAACTCAGTTACGTTGGTTAGTTATTTGTTTAAGAACTTAGTTAACTAGGTTAGGTTCATTGCTAGTGTTATATAATATCTACACTAACTAGGTTAGTGTAATAAGTTAATGGAGTTAGCAGATTGTATCAACTTGAGGGACCTGAGTGTTATTGTTGAACTTGTTTAAAGCTAATTGAAAAAAAACGTGTGGGAGACAGCATTCGAACCCAGAACCCCTCACACTACATATGCGCGCTTAACCACTGGGCCTCCGATGGACTTGTGTTATGAAAATATGCTGTTTAATATTTAATCTGAGGTTTGAACTGGTTTCCATCTCTTTCCTCAAACCCTGATACGCGAACAGGAGGTGGTCCATTCAAATTCGAATTGATCTCTTAGCATAGGAAACGATTGGCCTCCAAAATCATTCCAAACGACATGTTTTGATGGAGATAACCGACGTGTACATTCAATCGCCACATTAACCCTCCTAACTAAGCATTTTAATCTCAAATTGAATTCACCATTAAAGCTTCAAGAACAACGTTTGGGTTTTACATTTTCGCGAAACATTAGACCCTCATCTCTTCACAATTTAATCCTCTGATCAAACCAAGTAAAACCCCACTGAAATTTCTCCATTTCATCACCTCTACATCGCGAATTTAATCGAAGAACATTCTAGGGCTTGTAACTTGTGCGGACGATATCTTCTTCAATTCTTATCCAAATCAGGTGATTCCAAAGCCTAAACTTATTTATTTTTCGTGCTCTACAATTCCATATTGTCAATTTCTGTATTTTAAGTCTCTAGGAATCCGAATTGAATTCTTGGTGAAACTAGGGTTCTTGAGTTCTTGAAATTGGGGCTTTTGATCTTATACATCTATTTTAGTGAAATTGAATTTACCCTACCGTTCTATATCATATTAGATTAGTTCATGTGATTTTTTGGGAATTTTTGGACTTCTACAGGAATCATTATGAAATTTTAGCATTATTTATATAATAAGAATAATATAAAAATTAGGAATTCATTGAACAAGATTCATGAATAATATTTCTAATAATGTTGGAGGATTATGATATCATGGAATTTTTATAAATTATATAAATTTTGGTGATTATCCAATAATATGTAATTAAATTATAAAGTACAAGTTTGGGTATTTTTAATAAATCGATGATTTTAAAAATCAGATTTTAATTCTATATATATTTATAAATTTTCGAATCAATAAGATCTTGAGAATTATCGTTATTAATATATACATATGTTTTAATCTCGTCGTAATCATAATTATTTATTTTTGACTAGTAATATAACTTGATTTTCTTCAAATTATGATTTATAAATTCGCAAAACAAAAGTTCCCAAATCAAGAACTCGAATCACTAGACCCACTGTTGTCCCATCATTGAAGATCTTGGTTATATTTATTCTAGGGTGATTTAGTCATTTGTCCCACCTCATAGCGGTAATTCTCGTGGATTGTTTCTTCGCAACCTGTGAGTAGATTCGACTCTTTTCCCCTTTTTGCCATTAAATCTTTTTGGGGTGTATCTCGTGCTTGATTTCAAATTTATTATTTAAATTGATAACATGCTATTCGATGTGTTTCTATGTGTTACTTGTTGCTAATTTCTATTGTTTCTCTATACGTGCATCTATGTGTTACTCGCTTTGTGTCACAGGTTTTGCGTGGATCCACCTGGCTGACCGGTTCCCCACGACCATGGGTTAAACTCGGTATCGCCATCATTGTTTCGAAGATTCGCCTTTCGGGGCTTGAATCTCTATGTGTCTATGGTTACTAATATTGTTATGTTTGTGTTGTTTATGAGTTATGTGTTGAATTCTTATTATGTTGAAAGACCTAGTTCCACATTTGATAATGCATGTTATAAAATAAGGTTTTCTAAAATTAATAAAGCAAAAATGTTTTTAAATAAAAACCGAATCTATTCACCAACATGTTTGTTGACCCAAAACTCTTTTACGCGTGATACAGGTACAGAAGGGTGGGCGGATTTTGAGTTGAAGACATGTATGATTGCCTTAGTAATAAACCGGCTATGATATGTTGCTTTTATATATTTGATTTTGTAACTTGACATTAATATTTGGATTCTATGTTATGTGTGAAAATTTTAATTTGGTGACTTTAAATATTAAACTTATAATAGTGTCATAAGCTATGGGCAATCATCATGCCCCGTACCTTTCCGCTGCGGGTCGGGGTGTGACACCAAAGCCTGGCTCCTTCGGTAAGTGTTTGAACAAACATGTGGTACCATGTGTATAACAACCCTCAAAGATGCCCTAAAACACCCTATAACGCTCCGTAATCGAAAAACCGAACCCGCGTAACATTAATTTTTAATTAAAAATGAAAAATCAAAATTTAATACCTATCGCGGGCCATGACAGGCTTTGTAGAGGTCGGTCCTGGGGCGCGATGGCTCTTTGATTGACGGACACTCCTTGTAACACGTACACGTGTCACACACGTACACGTGTCGAGCCTAGAGACCAACTCGGCAACCCTAGCCGTAGCTAAGGTGCCCCATGTGGGCTGCAAAAGGAAAGGGCGTGGGCTGTCGCGGGGCGCGACAGGCTCCCGAAATTCGTATAAATTGAGCAGCCATGCAGCCTTTCACATTCGCTCAAATCTTACTTTTATCTCTATAATTCTGAACGAAAATCACAGATAAAATACCCCCTAAATCACGAAGCTCTACCCCGTTGTAAGTATTTTAACCCCAGATCACTAATTAGATACCCTGTCCGATTGATCTAGGACCCAGCAACGCATGTCAAGGCTCTGCCTGACTAAGTTGTTGGTGCATACATCTGTCGTCTTCATCTTATGTCGAGTCTCGGTTTCGTTGCGGTTCGAAACAAGAATGATGTCATCATTCTTGATGATGACATCATACAAGTGATGACATGATTACATCATCATTACATCATATACATGTGAAACAGATTTAGATTTCGTCTAGAAGACAAAAGAGTTGTTTAAGTTGCTGATTTCGTTCATAGGGTTTTAGATGATTCCGCTCATGTGTCATCATGATGATTCCGCTCATGTGTCATCATGATGATTCAGCTTATGTGTCATTGTGTGATTCTGTTTTTGTGTCATGTCCGTATGAGCGGAATCGTGTTGTCTATATATAGGTCATATGAGCGGAATCACATTCATAGTTGTAGGTGATTGCCTTCCGGTGAGCCACGAAGTGCTGCCGAAGTGTTGTCAGGTCTGTAATCGATTGCATATCAATAAAAACAACAGATTAAAGTGAATGTTCGCTGAATTACACCGAAACACTTGTTTCCGCCTCTTGTTTTGGTGAAAAACTCTTCTAACCGACTCGTTCGGATCCGAAACCGATCCTACATAAGTACGTTGGGGTTCTGTCTCGGATGTATTGATAAGTTGAATTTGAGTTATTATACTAATGCGCATGCATTGTATATTTTTAATAGGAATTCAAGAATACTAGCAGAAAATATTTCCAGGAAGCCATCAGAAATACCTAAGTTTACAATGTGAGTCATTCTCTTTTTCTCACCGTTTATGAGCCATTATTTCAAATGTTTTACAAAACCCTAAATGTTTATCAGTTATACTTACATTGATTAAGTTTTTGTAATTCTAAAATTATAATCGGTATGTGGGGTTTTGTATACATTACTTGACACTCGTTACTATTGGACGATGGGTTTGCCAATAGTAGCATGATCGCAAGCACGGGAGACAATGATGCCCCAGTAGCAATACTGTGTTGAGAAATTGGTAGATATAAACAAATGTAAGAACTCTTGATGCTGTAAATTATAACAATGTGTCGTTTTATAAAATGGAATGTACTCGCCAGTATTTCTTGCCAATAAAATATTTTTAAAACGCGTTTCAGGTAACATGATGTGAAGCTATTAGAAGCCAGCTATGTAGCACTGAAGGCTTAAAGAAAGTGGCTATAAAGTTACCTAAATAAACGACTAAATTATGTTTTCAGCAACTTGGGTTTATCCCTATAAAGATATTATAAATGAAATATGAGTTTTATCCCATTTGTTTAACATAAAAGTTTGGTGTATTGAAACTCTGAAATTTAATCCCACAGGGAGTTATACTCACATGTGGGTATATCTTTTTACGTACGCAACTGTCAAGTGTATGCCTACACCCCGTGCTTAAGTTGTGGCCATTTACAAATGAAATGAAATGAGTTGAGGATATCCAGGACACGGTCATATTAACCCCCAAAAGTTTATATATCAAACAAAACAGATTAAAACGGGTTATGTCAATGAATTAACCACTATTCGATTAATGATTCCATACCCGACCAAGTGGTAATATATTTTACCATATCCCAAGCCCGTATAAGGGAAAATAAGTTAAAAGTATTTACCTGAGCTTTTAAATGCAAGATTTATCTACTCAGCCGTATAATGTACTCAAACTAGTGCAAGTAGCTTTTACCGGGGCTCCTAATCTGGAACGAAGGTTTTATTAACCTATTAGATTACTAACGGGTTTTATTTAAGTTGTAAACTTAGACCGGTTAGTTTAAAGGAGGATTTACGGTATAAGACGCTAGATTAAGCGATGACCGGATTGGAATGTAATTTATACCCAACAAGTATGAAGACTTGTATAATATGGGTAAACTAAATACACTCTGGATTTTGAAGTATAAATGATAAGGTTTAACTCGTTTCGGTAAACTTACGTAAACTAGATACGTAAGCCTAACCGTATGCGTATAAGCGACAACGAGTAACCTGATGAGTCATGGACAAGTTACATATGCCAATATACTTTAAAAAAGTTAAAATATCAGTAGGATATCAACTTGTATGCCTGTTAAGGTTTTAAAATCAAACTATGCCTCATAAGGGCGTTTTGGTCATTTTACGACGTATAAAAGAAACTTATGTACAATCTGATGTCACAACCATAAATATTCTATAAATACATGTTATTTATGATATAATATCAGTAGGTTATCAAACATATGTGTTTTTATAGTTTAAAACTAAACTATGCTCCGTAGGGGCATTTTGGTAATTTCACACATAATTTGGAAGGCTAATTTGGGAATATGAGTTTACATTATATACCTACTGTTAAAAATATTTAAAATGATTTATAAAATAAGTAGGTAACAAGTCTTGCTTGGTAGTTATGGTTTAAAACCATACTACGCGCCGAAACAGCGTTAAAATCGTTAAATGACGATATGTGCGATGTTTAAGGAAAAATGATATTATGACCAGGTCTATATGACCCAATTATGTTAATTAATATAACATATCAGTAGTAAAAAGGTTTTTTATGAAAATTACGCTTTTAAACCATTTTAGGTGCAAAAAGGGCATTATCGTCATTTAAGGACGTAATTCAAGACGTATTGTAGGATCGAGTTGTGACCCAAACGAGTCAATTAGAAGAGTTCTCGTCTATTTCAGAGGCGGAAACAAAGAAACAGACTTGTAAAACAGCTTGTTTCACTCTTAATCGTCTAGTTTATTGATTATAACAGCAATACAGATCAAACGACGCGTCGGCAGCAGTTCGGTACCGGAATCACAGAAGTTACAAATGATTTCGCTTGGAAGGTTTATATAGATTTCTAATTCCGTTTGAAAGTGTCAAGGTGTCACTTCAAGCGGAATTAATCAGGTTAATTTCGCTTGAAAGTGTCACCTGTCATTTCAAGCGGAATTAGGTCCTTCAAACGGAATTAACTCAAATACACCCTAAAATCTCCTATTTTCTCATACAACGCGCCCTGATCTAACAATTCTAATACTAGACTCGATACAATATGAAATCGACAGACGTATGCACCAACAGACTCCCCCTCGGATGTTGACGAGTCTTAAGTGTCGAGTCTTCAACGTCTTCAGTCTTTATCAGTCTTTGGGCTTCCAGAATCTCAACCTGGCTCTTGCCTCCCTCCAATTTCTTCTTTCACTAGTATTGCCCAGGAACAAACTCCTAGCTCTTGCATCTTCAGACTCTCTCTCCCTCGGATGTTGATCTACTAGCAGACTCCCCCTTGAATTATGATGGGATCGTAGACTGGCTTTCATTCTGCTCGCATATTCATAGATTCAAGAATCGCAACCAGGCTTACATTCTTTCTCAGGATCGATTTCTAGCTTACCTGCAAGTTCTCTACCCAAAACATAAGTTTCATAAAAGATAAGATATAACAAATTTAAAAACTCTGCTAATCACTAGTAGTCACAAACTTAATACATCATTTTCAAGCGATAATTATTTATCATGTTAATCTCTGATGAACCACTTGCATGTATATCAATTTTCATTTCAATCATCTTCAAACAAACTTTCCCAAACCTGTTCGTCATGTTTAGCACTCGGAATTTTGAAAAACAGCTTTTCAACATCAGTTGTCTAAAATCTTTTTGAATTTTTCAAAATTTATGCTAAAACACACTAAAATCTTTTTGAATTTTTTGACATGAAATGAAATGCAGTAAAGGAATATTTACATACAATATTTTTGTGAGTTTGCGTAAGAGGATAATATCAGTTTCTGAGACAAATCATCAACACCGTTAAGCTTTAAACATTTTAAGTTCTAAACGATTCACTTAGATTGTCAGTATACTGATCCACTTAAAATTTCACACAAAGTTCAACTGTTTCGAGATACGAGATTAATGTGTTAGAGACTTAAACTTATTCGCGTGTCCCACCTCAGAATATACTCCCGTATCCAGATCCCAATATTCAGTCTTACAGGTGAATATACCTAGATGATATCTGTAAGGGGTTAATTGCGAAACCGTGAGAGCTCAGGTCAGAACTTCCGTTCAGCAGAGAGATGACGGCTCGACTTTTGGTGGGTCCCCTTTAGAGGATCTTTTTTACAACAGCACATGATTTTCATTTTGCAATGTTTTATCATTTTTTATGCTGAGGGCGGGCTATATTTCAAGCAAGCGTAAAGTATTCTCCGGGGACTAGGCCATTGCTTCCGCATTATCAGAAGTCCCGGGATAATACCCCAGATATCACTAAGCATAAAGACCTAGTATCTCAGAAAGAGGGGTCCTTCAAACAAGATTTCGGGGGTTACCCATATATCCAAGAGATGTTACCCACGATATAAGCAAGTTTGAATTTAGGTTTATATCTCATCACAATCTACTAAATGTACAAAAACCTACTGGCATATCATCAGTGAGACCATTTATCACATTTGACTTTCCATTTCTTTAGCATGTTGTGATCGTCCACTGATGTACTATCATTTCCTCTTTTTCACAACACAACTCATTTTTGATTTTATCATGTTTTTTACTTTTTCAAATTTTCCAATGTTTTTTTTTTTTTTTTGATTTTCTGAAAATTCTTACTCCCCCTAAAATTCAAAATCATTTAAAGAAATTTGAAAAAAAACTGTACAAGTAAAGTAACAACTGATATCAAATCACTTCAGATCACCATCCACTTGGCATAAACAATCAGAACTCCCCCTTTCAACAAACTATTTTCCCATTGATTTCAAAACATTTAAGTTTGTTTTAATCAAATGGTTTTTCCGGAAAATAAGTTTTGTTGATTTTATCATTTGTAAAATTTGGGTTCATCACATCGTTTCTCAATCATATGTAGGAAAAACAAGTACAACTTAATGTCCTTGATTTACCATTTAAAAGTGAATACCTTTCTTCAACCTCTTGAAGGTTCACTTACCAACCATAACCACTTGTTAATCAAAATATAACAATATAAAGATATCACCTGTAAATTTATCAATCAAACAATTCAAGAATGATGCCGATTCCTGCTCCACTCTTACCAACCTGGGAGCTCCGGCAAGTCAGGATTTCAGTTAGGAAAAACTTTCCCCCAAGCCTGATCAGCCTTGGGAGATTCTGGTACACATCTATCCCACCAACATTTTGATTTATAAAAATCTTTTGCACTTTTAACCTTCCCATTAACCATCTTCCCGAAAATATGTTTACCTTTTCCATTAAAAGCTTTTTCAGCATCAAATTCTTTCTTACCAACAAAGAATTGATATGAAATCTCAGTTTTACCCACCTTCAACTTCAAATTTTCCTTAGACAATTTAGGAAAATTTTCATCGTTCACCTCTGGAACGGAATTCTCATTCTTCTTCTCAACAGATGACTCCTCTGATTTTATGGAATCAGATTCATTGTCAGAACTACTATCTGAACTTTTAACAACCCATCTTTGTTTGTTTAAATCAACTTGTCTTTTATAAAACCGTTTTGAAGTTTCACCAACTTCCACAGTCGATTTTTCAAACATTTTAACCTTTTCTTTTGATTGTTCAGATTTGTCAACATATTTTCTTCTCATTTCAAAGTTAGAAGACACTCCCTGTTTTGAATAAGTGGACTCTTGGCAGTTCCAAGCAATGTGTCCAACTTTTTGACACTTAAAGCAAGTTCTTCTATCAACTCTTGAAGCAAATTTCTTTACATTCTTCTTTACTTCAGCAAGAAACTCTTGATTGGACTGTTTCCAGAATGGTTTCTTCTGCTCATCTTCAGAACTTCCTCCTGCAACAAATGTTGTTTTTGGTTTATAACTTTTCTTATTTTTATAATTTTCTGAAGAATTAAAACCAAGACCTTGCTTTTTGAAATTACTGTTATGGTTTGGTTTCTTTCGATAACCAGAACCATAACTGTAACCCTTTTTCTTGTTCAATCTCTGTTGAACTCTTGAAGTGTACTTTTTAGGTTTTTCATGAAGATTTAAATCTTTTATTTCAGAAATATTAATTTCTATTAATTTGAAAACCTGTTTGATCATTTCAGATTTGACACTTCTTATTGGGAATTCCTCATCAGAATATAATTTGTCTGAATCATTCAAAGTATATGCTACTTTGATTGGTCCATCATTCAAATTAGATTTTGATAACAAAAATTCTTTATTGTAAACCCTTTTAACCGGTGAACTCGGACTCTTTTCTGACGAACTCGGACTCTTTTCTGACGAACTCGAACTTTCAGACTTAGATTCAGGTTTTGACTCTTCATCCATGTCTAACACCTGATCGACCACTTTCTTTAATAACTCAGACTCATGATCAGTGTCAGACGCTGTGAATGTGACATCAATATTGTCTGGTAATTCATCAATGATTTCAGACTTTAACTTGATGTTGACTGCCTTTTTAGACGCTCCTCGTTAGGATTCCAGGGGGAATAACTCTCATAGATTGGAGGCGGACACTTGTTATACTTGACACTTTGTGTCTTACCAGCATCTGTGTCTTCCATCTCTTTATGTTTAAATGCTTCAAGACCTGCAACAGTAGGATAAACACGATCAATCAAATAATCACAAGTAGTATAACTCAACAGTAATCGTTTAATCCTTTCACTCTCAATCTTTTCAAGTTCTAACTCCTGTTTCAGCTTAGCACAATCTTCAATATATTCATTGATGACGCTCTGGTTTGTCATTAATGTTGAGCTCATCATTGTCATAGCAGCATCAACTTCTTTGTTTGTCTTGTTCAAACCATCAACTGTCTTGTTCAAAACATCATGTGACTCTTTTATATACTTCAAATCAGACAGTAAATCTTCTTTTATCTTCTCCAAATCAGCAATCTTCTTATCTTTCTCCTCACAAACTTTGCAAGATTCTAAACACTTCAAACATGGTTTTTCAACTTCAACCATTTTTTCAATTATCTTTTCAACTTCGACGAATTTCTCAACTTCAACGATTTTTTCTACCTCGACGAGTTTCTCTACTTCAACAGGTTTCTCAACTTCGACTATTTTTTCCACTTAAACTAATTTTTCCACCAATTTCTCCACTTCAACAATTTTCTCTACTACTTTCTCAGTTACTTGATCACTACTAGCTTCTCCAGCTTCTGTCTTTGCTTTTTCATCAGCAAAGATTCTTGTTGCTTCCAGCTCTCTCTTCAATCTGGCAATCTTCTTCTGATTCAGCATCTCCATTTTATCTGCAAAAAAAAAAAAAAAAGTTGTCAGGATCTATGCCTTTTCTAGCTTTGTTAAGATATTCTTCCTCATCATCAGTATCCATATCGCTTTCAAGATCTGGAAAAATCGGAATTCTTTTCTGATTAGCCTCATCTTCACCCAGAATTCTAGCAACAAAACATGAACCTTGTGGAATATATTTATCCCCGCTAAATCCCTCTGTAACTAGACCTGAACCTTGTGGAATGTATTTATCCCAGCTAAATCCCTCTGCAACAAACTCATCATCTTGATCAATTATTCCAAAATAAGCTTTCTTATTTGCATCTTCGATCATTTTACCATGACCAGTTTTTGGATCCTTTTGTTGAGTATGTTGATCAATCTGATGAAAAAATGATTTCTGATAATAATTGTTCTTTTCTTGATTCCCGGTTGCTTATTTATTTGTACATTCTCTCTTAAAATGACCCTTTCCTTTACACCAGAAACATGTAACTTTTGATTTGTCAAAACCTAATGGAGAAGTAGCCATTCCTCGAAACACATCTCTACCAGTAATTTGTTGAAACTTTTCTGCCCTCCTCCAAGCACTAGCCAAACACCACTTCACATCCATCAACTCAAGTTCCTCTACATCAATTTGTTCATAATCTTCTTTTGTAAGCATTGGATTTCCAATCTTGCCAGCAATCAAACCTTCATAAGATTCCAACATAACAACGAGTGATGCCATGTGTTGCTTGGCTATTTCTGGAGACAAATTCTGACCATTTTGAATGTTCAAAGTGACATTGCATTGAAGATTTGTTGAATTCTGTCGTTGAGGACTTGATGTTGTATGATTAGGATCAAAGCTTGAATATGAAGATGAAGATCAACCACTCTGTGTCACATTACTACACTTTGTTCCAGATAAACTGTCAGCACTAAAACCAGTTTGAATCTTTGGGCTAGGGCTGGGATTAGCCTCAAACTTGTTCCCTCTGTAATACAAACTGACATCTTGTTGAGCATTTGGATTTATCATGATAGCGGTTTTCTGAATATCCAATTCATGCTCTTCAATTTTCTGAATGAACTGTGCCAAATTCATACTCTCAAACTTCCTCATGTGTTTCACAATCATCAAATAAGTTCCCCACTTATGCCGTGGTAGTGCTTCAGCTAGTTTATCGACCCATTCATCATCCTCTTTCTCAGTGTCCAATCTTTTCATTTCCAATACCAGATGACAATATCTATCAATAGTCTGCTTTGTTATTTCATGATCAAAAGCTAAAAACATATCAAACGATTTCTTCAATAACGCCTTTTTGTTTTTGATCATATCTCCACTTCCTTTGAATTTCTGGATCAATGCTTCCCAAATTGACCTAGCTGTATTATTATGTTGGAGCAAAACAAAGCTATCTTCTTTAATCGCTTGTTGAAAAATACTGATCATCATTTTCTCACTTGTAAATTTCAATTTGTCACTCTCTGAATACTCACAAATAGCTTTTTCAATCCCACGTTCATTCTTTGGTTTCTCATAATCTTTCAACAATGAACACCATGCATCAAATTTATAAGCTTGCACCCAGTTTTCAAAACGATTTTTCCATCCTTGAAAATCTTCAATGTACATGAGCTTTGGTGGTTTCTGATATGTTCCTGTTTCATTCTCACTGTACACTGTTTCGGCAGCAGTAACAGGTGCAATCGGTGTAGCAAACGCATTGTAAAATTCCTCGTCCATGTTTCGGAAAATTTTTCACAAAAACTCAGGTTTCAAACGGAATCACAAACTTCAAACGGAATCAAGCACTGAAGCGGAATTAGATTTGAAGTGAAATAACCCTTTCAAACGAAATCACACACAAACGGAATCACCCCGAAGCGAAATCACTAATTTCGTTTGAACCAACACACTTTCAAATGGAAACACGCCTTGAAGCGGAATTAACTAATTTCGTTTGAACCAACTCAAACGGAATTATACTTTGAAGCGGAATCAGGGAATTTCAAGCGGAATAAGGTCGACTTTTCAAGCAGAATTACGATTTCAAGCGGAATCATCCTGCTAATCTCGCTTGAAATGCTGCTGACGTCATCTTTTGCGATCTGGATTTCAAACGGAAATACAATTTTTACCAATTTTAAGCCGAATTAAGTTCCAATTCTTTCAAGGATTACTTAAGACAAGTTTCGCACTTAATATGTGAAATTCAAGACTTTTTGACCGTAAAAACTAGTTCAATTTTGAAAAGAAAGTGTAGAAGTCAGAAATAACGGCTGTTTTGGTAAGAACTCTTCCTCCTGAGCTCTGATACCACTTGTAGAATCGAGTTGTGACCCAAACGAGTCAATTAGAAGAGTTCTCGTCTGTTCCAGACGCGGAAACAAAGAAACGGACTTGTAAAACAACTTGTTTCACTCTTAATCGTCTAGTTTATTGATTATAACAGCAATACAGATCAAACGACGCGTCGGCAGCAGTTCGGTACCGGAATCACAGAAGTTACAAATGATTTCGCTTGGAAGGTTTATATAGATTTCTAATTCCGTTTGAAAGTGTCAAGGTGTTACTTTGTCACACCCCTTTCTGCGGCGGAAGCACGAGGTGTGATCATGAAAGGTTCTCATTGCATACGAAGAGTAAACATGCTACATGCTTGTAAAATAACATTCAAATACCATAATTTGAAAACATACGTTAGCGTTTACATCGCTAGACAGCATAAAGACATTGTCTCAAAAGTTTACAACTTTATTTAAAGTTAAACACAAGCGACATCCACGAGCATAAGCAAGACCACGCGCACATCCATCCTAGTTACCTGAAATACATGTGAGTTTTTGGAAAAACGTCAACATAATGTTGGTGTGAATTCATGCAGTTTTGTATTTCATGTTTGTATACTTTGTATGAAAACATAGTTTGTGAGTAAATCAAGTTTTCATAAATCCAGTTTCATGTGTACATCACGTACCTATGTATAATTCAATTTCTTCTTGAGTACCCCACGTACTTCAAGTTATTTATCAATCTTCTTGAGTACCCCACGTACTTCAAGTTATATATCAATTCTCTTGAGTACCCCACGTACTTCAAGTTATTTATCAATTCTCTTGAGTACCCCACGTACTTCAAGTTATTTATCAATTCTTGTATGGTATGAATTTTATGTAAATACAGTATTTCTGTAATTATCATATTGTTAATGGGTTGCAAAGCCATTAACATGTGACACGTCATAGGAAGTCACCAAACCTAAGGCATTTAATTGGTATATTCTGAGACACAAAAGCACCACTCGATTCTCGCCCCGACCGAGTGTGAGGCTGCCAGGCACCTGTTAGATCTAACCTTTTGTTCTGCGGTCTGAATGTATACGTTGATTAATGGTGCTTCTGTACCCTATTCGTGACACTATTTCTCATAACGCCTCCTACTTGGTTCTCGTTCTCACCAAGCGCGTTTCTTGTTATTATTTCTCATAGCGCCTTATACTTGGTTCTCGTCTCACCAAATGCGCTTCTCATATTCATATATTTCGTCACATTTGGTTCTCGTTCTCACCAAGTGTACTTCTTGTATTTATATCATACCATTTATAAATATTGTACTTTTGTACATGTATTTCACCCCCGAAGTTATAAAAACTGAAAACAGTTAAAGAGAAAAGGGGGAGCATGAACTCACAACTTTGCGTTCCTAGCGTCGTAAACTCCACCGGATTTGCTTAATTAACGTCGTAACCTATACGCGTTTTCTTAACGTTAGTCACTAGACTTGCGTCGCACAAGTACAGTCACTCTCTTTTGTGTATATTTTCTTGTGTTAAAAATATTCTTATATTTTTAACTACGCATCTTACTTATATTATTTTCTCCAAAAATAAATATAAGTCTTTTGTGTTTTGCACTTTGCACCCGAATCATGTATCTTGTGTTTTGTATGTGTATTTCTATATTTCTACTCCTCATGAGTATTTAGTGTATTTTTAAGTCTTAATACACTAGCACGTATAACACATACTATATACACTTAGCACAAAATTTGGTGATAAAATAATATATATTTTTCTCTCAAAAATATATACTTATTATCCATTTTTATTCTTTAAGAAATCACCATTTCTTATCATCAAAAGTTAGGGAAACCTTGTTAATGTTTTGAGGTATATTTTTAGGGGATAAGTTTCTCAAAACTCATATTTTTCTAAGTGTCAAAATTTATAAAAATTTTGACAGAGTTTCCCCTAAAAATGGAGGTTTCCCACGTTTTCAAAACGTGTGTTTATTTTCTTTTAAATCATTATCAATCATCAACAACAATTATCAACAATAATCGTCAACAATAATCACTAATTTCATGAACTTGAATATTTACAAAAATGTGTAGTAACTTACTAGCACAGTTAGTAAGTCTTGTTATCTTTAAAAATAAGTTTAATTTCTTAAAAACTTTATTTTTAAAGAGTATGAAGTTTTACAACTTCTAGTCGGTTTTTACGAAAATTATTTCTTTGTAAAAACCCTTGTTACACAAGTATCCATACACTTGTTTGTTCACAAAAACCACTTTTGTTTGTGTAAGACCCGGTTTAGAACATGTGATTTCTTTAAAGTGTGGTTCTTCAAAAATACCACTTGCAGATACGTAGATCCGCTAGTTTTAAACACCAATGTACAGGTTAAATTACTTTTACACAAGTAAAATATTTTACACAAGTTCATGTCTCTAGTGTGGTAGAGTTTCGCCTTTTAACCCTTGTAGTAACCAAAAACGAGCTTATGTGAAGATCCATGATCTTACCAAACCGGGTTAAACGGTGTTCCGAGCTACCACATCATAGACCGGGTCTCAAATATAACAATTTTCAAGTCCTACAACTTTTACACAAGTTATATGTTATTAACCTCCATTTTAGCATTTTTACTAGACTTTAATGCATCAAAACATAAGTTAACGATATTTAACCGACAAAAATCTTTTTAACCACTTTAGATATGTTCAAGAACAAGTTTTAAACAATATACCTCTAGCTCGGGGCTAGGGAAGAATCTTGGCGAAAAGTGGGTGGATAAAAGCTAACGGTAGAGGTCCTTCGTGTTCCGCTTGCTCCGAGGCTCCTAATACGTGACTTGTGAAGCTTGTATATGCTTGGAATGGAGAGATCAAGGACCGAAAGTATGATGGTGGTGAGGGTGGTGTTCGGCCGAGATGGGAGGAGAGCAAGGGAGAGAGTTGAAGTTGGTGTTTGATTGTGATAACTACTCATGTGTAACACTTGCATTATATAGACAAATGGTAAGAGTTTTATCCCAAGGATAATGTGTCTCCAAGATGCTTAGCAACTAAGATTTGCCAAATCACTAGTACAAGGGGGGTGTCCCCCTAGATATGGGGCCGGTTATGAGAAAGGGGGGGGGGTTCGATCCAAACTAGATTAGTTAGGTGATTAGTTTAGGTTAAATAGGTAAGTTAAGTGTTAAACTCCGTTAGTAATGTATAGCGTGTTATGACGGGTGTTAGGGTAATCAGGGACCCTAACTGGCTCAGAAATTTATAGATAGTGAAAATAATAATATTTTCATATCCCGGGTATAGTCCGGTTGTTCGGTTACATACCGATTCGTTAAAGTGCTAAATTACACCTTTTAGTGTCTAATAAGTGTCTTTTTGTAACACTATCGGTTCCCAACACTTAGGGAAATATTCTGGGTAATAAAACGACATTTCTGCATAATATTTATATGTTCAAATGCTGAATTATTGCTGATTTGTATAAATTCTGCACTTAAAGTGCGTTTCGGGTGCTTTTTAGTGCATATTTTTGCTTTCGCAATGTCCATAAATTAAACCCTTACACATACTCTAGGGTTTTAATGTATTTTTGTCGTCGGACCTACACCTAGGCCTCAATTCTAACGTCTGACTGCTTTCTGCAGTTCAGTCGACACAGTGTGTCTTACCGGTGAGTTTACAATTATTCTGACGCAACGCTCTCGTTTATGCATAAAGCAATATACAACATGCATGAATTCACTTGTTTAATCATGTGTTCAGACATTGCTGACACTTAAACTCATAATTGCAGTCATTAAGCAATAATTAAGGTGTACGGAAATTACCGGTTTGGGCCAGTTGTCACAGTCTCCCCCCGTTAAAAGAATTTCGTCCCGAAATTCAGACTGAACTAACTCTCGCTGGAGTCTTCTTGAATAGGTGGGGATACTTTTTCTTGAACTGGTCTTCACGTTCCCATGTGTACTCGGGTCCGTGCTTAGAGCTCCAACGTACTTTGACAAGTTTCACACTGCTCCTCCTGGTCTTGTTGACTTTCCAGTCAGTAACCTCAACGGGTTGTTCTGTAAATCGGAGGGCTTCATCAATATGCACTTCATCCAACGGGATTGTCACGTTTTCTTGCGTTGGACTCTTCTTCAGGTTGGATACATGAAACGTATCATGTACTCCATTAAGTTCTGCCGGTAACTCCAACTTGTATGCCACGGTACCAATTCTTCTCAATATTCTGAATGGTCCGATGTATCGTGGATTCAACTTTCCACGCTTTCCAAATCTGACTACGCCCTTCCATGGTGAGACTTTTAACAACACTTTGTCTCCCACCTTGAAATCTACCGATTTTCTATTTGGATCCGCGTAGCTCTTTTGTCGCTCTCGAGCCGCCTTAATGCGCTCTCGGATCTGCGCAATCTTGTCGGTTGTCTCTTGTACAAGTTCAGGACCAACCATACGCTTATCTCCAGCGTCTGCCCAACATAAGGGCGATCGGCATTTGCGGCCATACAGAGCTTCGAACGGCGCGGCTTTTATGCTCGTATGATAACTATTATTGTAGGAAAACTCAACTAAAGGTAGATGAGTATCCCAGCTGCCGCCTAGATCCATGACACATGCGCGAAGCATATCTTCTAACGTTTGTATAGTCCGTTCGCTCTGGCCGTCTGTTTGTGGATGGAATGCCGTGCTTAGATCTAACTGAGATCCAAAGGCTTCCTGAAATGATTGCCAGATTCTTGAGACAAAGCGTCCATCTCTGTCTGAAATGATTGAGATTGGCACTCCATGTCGTGCCACAATTTCTCTTAAGTATATCTCTGCCAGCTTTCCAGTGATATCCTTCTCTCGGATTGGTAGGAAATGCGCAGACTTCGTTAATCGATCAACTATTACCCATATCATATCGTGCCCTCTCAGGGTCCTGGGTAATTTCGTTATGAAGTCCATCGAGATTTGTTCCCACTTCCATACGGGAATCTCTGGTTGTTGTGGTAGGCCGGACGGTTTCTGATATTCGGCCTTAACCTTCGCACAGGTTAGGCATTTTCCAACTTAGACAGCAACGTCGCTTTTGAGTCTCGGCCACCAATAGTACTCTTTCAAGTCTTGGTACATCTTGTCCGATCCTGGATGGATCGAATATCTCGATTTGTGGGCTTCATTAAGGATGACTTCTCGTATGCCACCATAGAGTGGAACCCAAATACGCTTCTTAAAGTATAAGGCTCCCTCTTCGTTTGGCACCATGTAATTCAATGCACCCCGGAGGTATTCAGCTTTACGGTTCTCTTCTTTAAGAGCTTCTTGTTGTGCATCCCGAATGCGTGCAGTGAGGTTCGTTCGAATCGTCATTTCCAATGCTCGAACCCTTAGGGTCTTAACCCTTTCTTTTCGGCTCAACGCGTCTGCTACAACGTTCGCCTTTCCAGGATGGTACTTAATCTCACAGTCATAATCATTCAGCAGCTCGACCCAACGTCGCTGGCGCATATTCAATTCTTTCTGATCAAATATGTGTTGTAAGCTTTTGTGATCTGTGAAGATTGTACATCGAGTACCATATAAATAATGTCGCCAAATCTTCAAGGAGAATACCACTGCACCCAGCTCCAGGTCGTGAGTGGTATAATTTCTCTCATGAACCTTCAGTTGTCTTGAAGCATAAGCGATGACTTTTTGGCGTTGCATGAGCACGCAACCCAAGCCTTGTCGTGAGGCGTCACAGTATACCACGAAGTCTTCAGTGCCTTCGGGTAACGATAGTATCGGTGCATCGCAGAGCTTGTTCTTAAGTAGCTGGAAGGCTTCCTCTTGTTTGTGACCCCAGTCGTACTTCTTGTCTTTCTGTGTGAGGGTCGTTAGCGGTTGAGCTATTTTTGAGAAATTCTCGATGAATCGCCGGTAATAGCCCGCTAAACCCAAAAATTGACGAACTTCAGTTGGGGTCTTGGGAGCTTCCCAATTCTTTATTGCTTCTATCTTGGACGGGTCTACATGAATGCCTTTCTCATTCACCACGTGACCAAGAAATTGTACTTCGCGAATCCAGAATTCGCATTTCGAGAACTTTGCATAAAGTTTCTCTCTCTTCAGTAGCTCCAAGATGGTTCTGAGATGTTGCTCGTGCTCTTCTTTCGTTCGCGAGTAAATCAGGATATCATCGATAAATACAATCACGAATTTATCGAGATATGGTTTGCATACGCGGTTCATTAGATCCATAAAGACCGCTGGTGCATTCGTCAACCCAAATGGCATCACAAGAAATTCGTAGTGCCCATATCGCGTTCTGAATGCAGTCTTTGGCACGCTTTCTTCTTGGATTCTCAGCTGATGGTATCCAGATCGAAGGTCGATCTTGGAATAGTAGCTTGATCCTTGCAGTTGATCAAATAAGTCATCAATCCTCGGTAGTGGATACCGATTCTTGATAGTGAGCTTGTTTAGTTCCCTATAATCGATACACATCCGCAGTGTTCCATCCTTCTTCTTCACGAACAATACTGGAGCTCCCCAAGGTGAGAAGCTTGGCCTTATGAATCCTTTATCCAACAACTCCTGGAGTTGTGTAGATAATTCTTGCATTTCGGATGGAGCAAGTCGATAGGGTGCCTTGGCTACAGGAGCAGCTCCTGGAACCAAGTCTATACGGAATTCGACTTGTTGTTGCGGAGGTAATCCTGGCAGATCTTCGGGAAAAACATCAGGAAATTCATTCACCATAGGAATGTCTTCGAGTTTTGGCTCCACAGCCTTCTTGTCTATAACGTGTGCTAGGAAAGCGACACATCCTTTCCTCAAGCACTTCTGTGCCTTCATACAGCTGATGATTCGAAGAGGCGCGTCTCGTTTTTCTCCATGCACGATAAGAGTTTCACCATTCGCTAAAGGGATGCGAATGATTTTCTCATGACAAATAACTTCAGCTTTGTTCTTGGACAACCAGTCCATTCCGACTACTACATCGAAGCTACCCAATTGAATAGGTAAGAGATCGATGCTAAAATTCCGTTCGCCAAGTTCTAGTGTGCAGCCTCTAACAACTTCGCTTGATTCAACGAGTTTACCATTGGCTAGTTCTATGGAATAAGGAATTTCTAATCTACTAGATTCTATTCCGAGTATGCGTTTAAATTCCACAGACATGAAGCTATAATCGGCGCCAGTGTCGAATAATATGGATGCAAAGTGATTGTTAATGAGAAACGTACCGGTGACCACGTTAGGGTCCTCGCGTGCGTCTCTTGCTCCAATCACAAATGCTCGAGCCGGAGCGTTGTTTCTCTCTGGGCAGTTCTTCATAAAATGATCATTGTTTCCACACTTGAAGCATCCTTGCCCTTTCCCGTTGCCATTCTTGTTACCAGCACCGTTCCCATTTCGGTTCTTTCCTTTTCCCCAACAGTCTTCTGTTTGATGACCCAATTTACCACATTTGTCGCACCTTGGAATGCGACAAGCTCCATCATGATGATACTTACACTTTTGGCATCTAGGCATGGAGCCTTGGTATGCTTTGGTTGCATGGGTTTTCATCTCCTGAGGCGGATTAGTGTCGCGCTTCTTGTTGAAACCCTTGTTGTTGCGAGTAGCTTGGTTCAAACTTGTATGCTTCCTCTTTTTGTCACCGGACGACTCAGCATGTGTCTCGGTCTTTTCTGTTGGGTTCAATGATAGCTTCTTCATTCGAACACAATCTTCAGTAAGGCTGACAGCCAGAGTTACAGCCTCGGTGATTGTTTGTGGTTTGGCCGACGTCACCATGCCACGAAACTCTGAGGCCAGTCCCCAAATGTAGCGTTCCACACGCTTAAATTCAGGAGTCACCATGTAGGGAAGCACTCTTGACAGATCGTGGAACCTTCGAGTGTAACCATTGATGTCAGCACCTTCCATAGTCAAGTGCCAGAACTCTGTTTCCAGCCTTTGGAGTTCTGCATGAGAGCAGTACTTCTCTCTCATCCTTTCCTTCAGTTCCTCCCAAGTGAGGCCATAAGCGGCGTCATCACCCAAAGTTTGGGCTTGCAGGTTCCACCAAGTCAGAGCTTCATCGACGAATAACCCAGTAGCAAAAGTGACTTGCTGATCCGCGGTACACTTGCTCATGCGGAATGTAGCTTCAGTCTTCTCCGTCCAGCGCACAAATGCTACTGCACCTCCTGTGCCGTCATAGTTCATCGGCTTGCAGTCGAGGAACTGCTTGAAAGTGCAGCCTGGAATTGATTCAACCAATTCACGTGTGAGCAATTGAAGAAACAATGAAACAAAGACCGTTCATAAATTTCCTCATGCTTAGTACAGTGTCTCAAGGTTACCTTGAGCTGCATTGCCTCCAGACG
Organism: Helianthus tuberosus; assembly: GCA_030545235.1. Lineage (NCBI taxonomy): Eukaryota > Viridiplantae > Streptophyta > Magnoliopsida > Asterales > Asteraceae > Helianthus > Helianthus tuberosus. The sequence continues at coordinate 180,188,073 of CM060370.1, read as the reverse complement.
AATCTCCATTCCCATTACGCCTAGCGTTGCTTGGTCCTCCACTGTCTTGAGTTCGGTTCGCCTCGTACTGGGCGATAGCAGCGGAGATCCTTTCCTCTAGCAAAGCGTTCAGCTCTTCAGCAGTTCTTGGCAGTGGGGGAGGTGGAGGTTTATCATCATTGCGAGCATTCACAGATTTCCTGGGTGCCATGTTCTGACAGAACATACCACAGCAGGGTTAGACATTGGTCTGATATCGTCACACTAGACAGTAGTATCATATATTCACAGGTATATATACCACATAAGTGACATCAAACAAATATTACTCTAGCAGAGTACTTATTAGGCTTGCACTGAGGGAATCCACACGTGACAAGACTTGCTGTGGTTTCTGTGCACTGAATTCCATAATTATGTATGCATCCATAATTACGTAACTCCTTGCACAGTCCGCACAGTTCGTTTCATCCTCGTATTTCTTCCTTCAGATGGACCATCGCCTTCAGGTAAAGTCACATATGCTTGTGACATTCCACTTCTAGTACATGCTAATTATCACACATAATTGCAAGTAGTTTCTAGTCAATGACAAGTGCTACTCAAGTGCACTCTAAGTCTCGTAGTGTCCTTTCTAGACTCATGTAGACAGTTTCAGGTAGTGGATGTCGCGGGACGTTTTATGCAATGAAAACTCTTTGTAAATTGTTTTCGTGAATGGATCCTAGAAATTGTAGACTAGACTCGAGAAGGAATCCTGGTTCACTACAATCGCAGCTCTGATACCAATCTGTCACACCCCTTTCTGCGGCGGAAGCACGAGGTGTGATCATGAAAGGTTCTCATTGCATACGAAGAGTAAACATGCTACATGCTCATAAAATAACATTCAAATACCATAATTTGAAAACATACGTTAGCGTTTACATCGCTAGACAGCATAAAGACATTGTCTCAAAAGTTTACAACTTTATTTAAAGTTAAACACAAGCGACATCCACGAGCATAAGCAAGACCACGCGCACATCCATCCTAGTTACCTGAAATACATGTGAGTTTTTGGAAAAACGTCAACATAATGTTGGTGTGAATTCATGCAGTTTTGTATTTCATGTTTGTATACTTTGTATGAAAACATAGTTTGTGAGTAAATCAAGTTTTCATAAATCCAGTTTCATGTGTACATCACGTACCTATGTATAATTCAATTTCTTCTTGAGTACCCCACGTACTTCAAGTTATTTATCAATCTTCTTGAGTACCCCACGTACTTCAAGTTATATATCAATTCTCTTGAGTACCCCACGTACTTCAAGTTATTTATCAATTCTCTTGAGTACCCCACGTACTTCAAGTTATTTATCAATTCTTGTATGGTATGAATTTTATGTAAATACAGTATTTCTGTAATTATCAGATTGTTAATGGGTTGCAAAGCCATTAACATGTGACACGTCATAGGAAGTCACCAAACCTAAGGCATTTAATTGGTATATTCTGAGACACAAAAGCACCACTCGATTCTCGCCCCGACCGAGTGTGAGGCTGCCAGGCACCTGTTAGATCTAACCTTTTGTTCTGCGGTCTGAATGTATACGTTGATTAATGGTGCTTCTGTACCCTATTCGTGACACTATTTCTCATAACGCCTCCTACTTGGTTCTCGTTCTCACCAAGCGCGTTTCTTGTTATTATTTCTCATAGCGCCTTATACTTGGTTCTCGTCTCACCAAATGCGCTTCTCATATTCATATATTTCGTCACACTTGGTTCTCGTTCTCACCAAGTGTACTTCTTGTATTTATATCATACCATTTATAAATATTGTACTTTTGTACATGTATTTCACCCCCGAAGTTATAAAAACTGAAAACAGTTAAAGAGAAAAGGGGGAGCATGAACTCACAACTTTGCGTTCCTAGCGTCGTAAACTCCACCGGATTTGCTTAATTAACGTCGTAACCTATACGCGTTTTCTTAACGTTAGTCACTAGACTTGCGTCGCACAAGTACAGTCACTCTCTTTTGTGTATATTTTCTTGTGTTAAAAATATTCTTATATTTTTAACTACGCATCTTACTTATATTATTTTCTCCAAAAATAAATATAAGTCTTTTGTGTTTTGCACTTTGCACCCGAATCATGTATCTTGTGTTTTGTATGTGTATTTCTATATTTCTACTCCTCATGAGTATTTAGTGTATTTTTAAGTCTTAATACACTAGCACGTATAACACATACTATATACACTTAGCACAAAATTTGGTGATAAAATAATATATATTTTTCTCTCAAAAATATATACTTATTATCCATTTTTATTCTTCAAGAAATCACCATTTCTTATCATCAAAAGTTAGGGAAACCTTGTTAATGTTTTGAGGTATATTTTTAGGGGATAAGTTTCTCAAAACTCATATTTTTCTAAGTGTCAAAATTTATAAAAATTTTGACAGAGTTTCCCCTAAAAATGGAGGTTTCCCACGTTTTCAAAACGTGTGTTTATTTTCTTTTAAATCATTATCAATCATCAACAACAATTATCAACAATAATCGTCAACAATAATCACTAATTTCATGAACTTGAATATTTACAAAAATGTGTAGTAACTTACTAGCACAGTTAGTAAGTCTTGTTATCTTTAAAAATAAGTTTAATTTCTTAAAAACTTTATTTTTAAAGAGTATGAAGTTTTACAACTTCTAGTCGGTTTTTACGAAAATTATTTCTTTGTAAAAACCCTTGTTACACAAGTATCCATACACTTGTTTGTTCACAAAAACCACTTTTGTTTGTGTAAGACCCGGTTTAGAACATGTGATTTCTTTAAAGTGTGGTTCTTCAAAAATACCACTTGCAGATACGTAGATCCGCTAGTTTTAAACACCAATGTACAGGTTAAATTACTTTTACACAAGTAAAATATTTTACACAAGTTCATGTCTCTAGTGTGGTAGAGTTTCGCCTTTTAACCCTTGTAGTAACCAAAAACGAGCTTATGTGAAGATCCATGATCTTACCAAACCGGGTTAAACGGTGTTCCGAGCTACCACATCATAGATCGGGTCTCAAATATAACAATTTTCAAGTCCTACAACTTTTACACAAGTTATATGTTATTAACCTCCATTTTAGCATTTTTACTAGACTTTAATGCATCAAAACATAAGTTAACGATATTTAACCGACAAAAATCTTTTTAACCACTTTAGATATGTTCAAGAACAAGTTTTAAACAATATACCTCTAGCTCGGGGCTAGGGAAGAATCTTGGCGAAAAGTGGGTGGATAAAAGCTAACGGTAGAGGTCCTTCGTGTTCCGCTTGCTCCGAGGCTCCTAATACGTGACTTGTGAAGCTTGTATATGCTTGGAATGGAGAGATCAAGGACCGAAAGTATGATGGTGGTGAGGGTGGTGTTCGGCCGAGATGGGAGGAGAGCAAGGGAGAGAGTTGAAGTTGGTGTTTGATTGTGATAACTACTCATGTGTAACACTTGCATTATATAGACAAATGGTAAGAGTTTTATCCCAAGGATAATGTGTCTCCAAGATGCTTAGCAACTAAGATTTGCCAAATCACTAGTACAAGGGGGGTGTCCCCTAGATATGGGGCCGGTTATGAGAAAGGGGGGGGGGGTTCGATCCAAACTAGATTAGTTAGGTGATTAGTTTAGGTTAAATAGGTAAGTTAAGTGTTAAACTCCGTTAGTAATGTATAGCGTGTTATGACGGGTGTTAGGGTAATCAGGGACCCTAACTGGCTCAGAAATTTATAGATAGTGAAAATAATAATATTTTCATATCCCGGGTATAGTCCGGTTGTTCGGTTACATACCGATTCGTTAAAGTGCTAAATTACACCTTTTAGTGTCTAATAAGTGTCTTTTTGTAACACTATCGGTTCCCAACACTTAGGGAAATATTCTGGGTAATAAAACGACATTTCTGCATAATATTTATATGTTCAAATGCTGAATTATTGCTGATTTGTATAAATTCTGCACTTAAAGTGCGTTTCGGGTGCTTTTTAGTGCATATTTTTGCTTTCGCAATGTCCATAAATTAAACCCTTACACATACTCTAGGGTTTTAATGTATTTTTGTCGTCGGACCTACACCTAGGCCTCAATTCTAACGTCTGACTGCTTTCTGCAGTTCAGTCGACACAGTGTGTCTTACCGGTGAGTTTACTATTATTCTGACGCAACGCTCTCGTTTATGCATAAAGCAATATACAACATGCATGAATTCACTTGTTTAATCATGTGTTCAGACATTGCTGACACTTAAACTCATAATTGCAGTCATTAAGCAATAATTAAGGTGTACGGAAATTACCGGTTTGGGCCAGTTGTCACATACTTCAAGCGGAATTAATCAGGTTAATTTCGCTTGAAAGTGTCACTTGTCATTTCAAGTGGAATTAGGTCCTTCAAACGGAATTAACTCAAATACACCCTAAAATCTCCTATTTTCTCGTACAACGCGCCTTGATCTAACAATTCTAATACTAGACTCGATACAAGACGAAATCTACAGACGTATGCTCCAACACGTATGAGTAAACTCAGTTTGTAAACTGAATGAACATCCCAAATTATCCTAATTATGATATTACATCAGTAGGCAATGAGTTTGGTATGAAAAATTATGCTTAAAACCGATCTACGCGCAAAAAGGGCATTTTGGTCAATTTAAAGCATAAATTACGATATTTTATGAAAACTCAGTTTCTGATCCGGTTTATAACATCGAAATATGTTAAACATGTTAACATATCTATACCTAAGTTGTTTGAAAGCTTATTGGTGTCTAAAACCTTATTTTTTGCTAAAAAGGGCATAATAGTCAAAGTACGGCATATTAACGGAACATGCGCAAAAACACAGATTTCTAGTATGATCGTGTAATATAACCTTATGGGGTTATGTTACATTATAATACGATCATAACAGAACCTAAAATCAGTAGCAAACTAATCTAATTCGGTTCATAATCGAAAGTCAAAGCAGAAGTCAAACTTCACGACTTTCGGTTGCAAACTGACCCTAAAACTAGAATTGACGAGCCGAACATGTTTACACATATTCTAATAATTATTACCAAGTTGTTTAAATGATAAAACATATTTTAGAACATTTCTAAACTAATATCGCAATTATTTCAAAAGCTGACCCGTTGACTTTTTAAACAATATTACGTTGACTCGTCAATTGACCAAGCAAACGTGATTCTTAGGAGGTGCCCTTTTAAGGGATTAACACCTACCTAATTACGATCATGTAGCCATGTTCGTTGCGAACAATGGCTTGACCGTTTGCGGTCTAACTAAAAGTCAAAGCGTTTATCGTAAACGCTTGACTTTTCAGCTTTTTAAGCCAAAGAAAATGAACTAGTCATGAAAGGACACTTACAATTGGTCCTAGGGACTGAAAAGAACTTAGGGGATGCTCTTAAATAATTCAGGAGCTTCCATGTTGAGAGAATAGCAAGAATCGAATTGAAAGTGCAAGTTGTTCAAATGAAATTCAACTCCTATTTATAGATTTTGGAATGGAATATGATCTTGACAAGTGTTTAGGATCATCATAAGATCATTACAAGTGTCTAGACAGGTGTTACAAATCAGTATACAGCCCCTAGTTTGCTAAAAATGGTTTATGTCTAGTGTGGGCATCAAGTATTCAACAAAACAACAACAATAAAAACCCAGCTGCTGCTGTTGCCTTACTAGCGGCCCGCGAAGACCTGTGGCCCAGCGGTCGCAGCCCGCCAGCGAGCCCAGTCTAGCTCACGAGTTTGGCAGATCTGCAGATTTGGTCCTTGTTATGTTTTCAGCAAATTTTAACTTTCAAAAGTTACGTTTATGGCACAAGACTTTATGTATTCATGTGTAATATTAATATAAAGTACAAAAACTTTTAACGGCCAATCTTAGGCATACTTAGGGGTGCGGCCGAGCGTTGTGGAGTTCCCGGTTTGTTTAAAAGATCACCCTAAAGTATAGTTTTGCGCGTTGCCGCTTTTAACCCCTTAATTTACGAACTTGCGCGCAATATCGCGAAACGGCATAAAAGTCTCACATGGCCAGTATTAGACACTCCCGAGGGTATAACCGAACATCGCGGAGTTTCTGGTTCGTTCACAAGGCCTCTCAAAGGCGTAGTTTCACACATTGACACTTTTTGTCCTTTTAACGCACAAAGTTGTGCGTAATATCGTTTAATGATATTAAAGCCTTTCATGGCCCCTATTAATCTTTCCTGAGAATATGACTGAACATTACGACACTCCAGTATGCTTAAATGGTCACTCAATGGTGTAGTTTTAGATGTTGACGCTTTTGGTCCCTCTAACGCGCAAACTTGTGCGTATTATCGTTTAATAGCATCAAAGCCCTATGTAACCCATAGTAAGCATTCTCGAGAGTATTATTGCACATCATAATGCTTCGGGTTCGTTAAAAGGTCATTCAGAGGTATAATTAAACATATTCACGCTTTGAACCCCTTTAACTTGCAACTTGCGTGTATCATCACTTATTGACATAAAAGCCTTAAATGGCCAATATTAGGCATTCCCGAGAGTATGATTGGACATCATGAAGCTCTTGGTTTGTTAAAAGATCACTCAGAGGTAAGAATTAACATGTTGACGCTTTTAACCCTTTGTCGCGCAAACTTTCAAATATTTACGCAAACGGTTCCTCTTGATCAACATGTGGCTCATTTACGAATACGAATACCGTGTAAGATTATTCAGAGGCTTAGTTTAAGCATGTTGACACTTTCAGACCTTTCATAATCAAAGTTCTTGATTTTTCACAAAATTAGTCCCTGATAGTCAATATTTGACTTCATTAGGGTTTAGTACACGTGTCAACACATCAATGGATGTGATTTTATGAGGTGTTACATGAAGGAACATCCGAACCAACCCCAGGATATGTAGCAGATTCCGAGGAAACCATTGTTTTTAGAGCCAAATCTGAAGAGGCTTTTCCTCCTAAGAAAAGAGGGTGGTTTAGTAGAGCAAAAATGGAAAGGAGAAAAAGAATGAGAAAAATCCAAAAACAAGCAGCAACTAGGAGAACTGAGAGAAATACTCAAAATCCAGTAGCTAGACTTGTATAGGAAGAAGAATTGGATAGGCAACTAGCCAACTTTCACATGTTTAGAAATGCAGAAGAAGAACTTGATCTCAACCAAGTAGCAGTACCAGAACCACAATTACTACCTTTATACCCTGAGCAACCAATAGCACCTATGCCCATGAACCTAGAACAAAACCAAGAAAATCAACTACCAATCCCAGCTTTCGACCCAAATGAGTTACCTAGGTTACCTGCCCCAAATCCTTTAGAACAATGGTGGAACAACAACTGGGCATTTCAAAATCTAGTGAATGACCCATATATGCCATACGGAGAACCCATACCAGTTTACCCTAAACCTATACCAGCCCCAGCACCACCTATGAACCAGGAAAACGTAGAAGAAATTTGCCACTACGGTGAAGAGTTAATTGAGGAAGGAAACAGGATACATCAAATCGGGGAAAATCTCGTCTGGAAGTACGACGAGAGGGAGATGCAATACTAGAAAAACCATCGCCTGCTGTACTATATATATATATATATATGTAAATGTAAATGTGTAATTTATGTTACTTGGAATATATATATATATATATATATATATATATATATATATATATATATATATATATATATATATATATATCGATGCATAATTACTAACGTTTAAATTCCAGTTATAATTTGTATGAGATGCATATATATATATGAAAAAGAGTAAATGTCGCAATGCTCGACGATTTTGGTTCATTATGCTTGCGTTGTTTATTTGTTTCTGTGACATTAATACATGATAATATTTACAATTCAGATGTCAAACAAAGTAAATCAGGAAATCCAGAATAACAATAATAACGGAAACCAAGTGGATAAAAGTGCTATCGAACATATAGTAGCTCAAGGAATCATAGATGCCATGCCATATATTATCGACACAATTAGTAAAAAGATAGAAAACAATAATTCCATAATAGCCAGTAAACATGCACCTATTGAACCAAGTCAAAAGGAAGTGACAGAGTTTATAACATGGAATGGACCAACTTTAAGGAAATAGTTGAAAGGAAATTTTGTCATCCTTATGAAAAGGAACAGATTTCTTATAAGTTCCTAAATCATAGAATGATTAGGGTAGATTGCAGAGAATATACTACCACATTCTTCGAATATACTAGGATAGTACCAACACTAGCCTCACCAGAACTAGTCTTAAGCTCCCGTTACATCTGGGGATTAATCAGTGAGATCAGACATGTAGTCAAGGTAGCCAGACCAGAAACATAGAAGAAGCAGTGGAACTTGCTAACACCCTAACAGATGAATTGGTATGCACGCAAGAGGAAACTCAGATAAAGAATCTAGCTCAATAGATTTCTCAGGAACTACGTGGGAAAGGAACAGGTTCATCTTCTTCACCTTTCTGTAAGATATGTAAGAAAAAACATTCCGGAAAATGTGCAAGATATTATAATTTCTGCAAGAAACCCGGGCATAAGGAAGAAGAGTGTGGAACTAAAGCTAGTGCCAGAGTATGATACAACTGTAGAGAAGTCAGCCATATCAAATCGAACTATCCGAAACTACCTCTAGCGGCAGACAACAAAGCAAAGGCAATGGAAGGACCCAAAAAGAATGCCAGAGCATTCGTTCTGATGGCCAAAGAAGCCAAAATGATCCCAGATGTGATTGCCGGTACGTTTTTAGTTAATGATGTTTATGCTAAAGTATCATTTGACTCTGGTGCCAACCAAAGTTTTATAAATACTTCTTTCTGCAAACTTCTCAATCAACCATTAACTAAATTCACCAAGACTGTCTGGTGGAAAGGGCAAATGGAAATTCTATCAAAATAAGTGAAATCCTTCAGGAAGGAAAGATAGAAATTTTAAATCATAGATTTACCGCTAACCTCTTACCAATGAATATAGCCGGATTCGATGTCGTATTAGGCATGGATTAGTTGGTAGCCAATCATGCAAGTATTTTATGTGATCAAAAGTCTGTAAAAGTACGTACGCCAACCGGTGAACAGATCACAATTAAGGGAGACAAGCCGATCAGATTAACAAAATTCATTTCTGTGATGAAAACTGCATGTTACGCATGGAAATGAGGAATGGTGTATATGATTTTAGTAATCATTAATACTAAAGGAAAAGAATTAAAAGATATTCATGTATTATCTAAATTCTCATATATTTTTCCAGAATAGTTACCTGGATTACCACCAGATCGAGAGGTTGAATTTAAAATTCACCTGATACTAGAGACGGCCCCGATTGCCAAAGCACCCTATCGACTAGCACCAACGAAGATGTAGCAATTGAAGAAACTATTAGACAAACTACTTGGAAAAGGTTTCATACAACCTAGTTCATCACCGTGGGGAGCACCGGTGTTATTTGTCAAGAAGAAAGATGGATCGACGCGTATGTGCATTAATTATCAAGAATTGAATAAGAATTGATTAACTACCGAGAATCAATGATCTATTTAATCAACTTCAAGGAGCCCGATTCGTTTCTAAGATCGACTTACGCTCAGGATATCATCAATTGATAGTACAGGAAGAGGACATTCCTAAAACTGCTTTTAGAACAAGGTACGGCCATTATGAATTTACAATCATGCCATTTGGTTTAACCAATACCCCAGCCGCATTTATGAACATGATGAACACGATATGTAAACCATACCTAGATGAATTCATAATTGTCTTTATAGATGATATTCTAATTTACTCTAAGAGCAAGGAAGAACATGCGGAGCATTTGCATATATTTCTGACATTGTTGAGAAAGGAAAAGTTTTACGCTAAATTCTCAAAAATGTGAATTTTGGTTGCAAGAAGTGCAATTCCTTGGACACTTGGTAAATAATGACGGAATTCATGTTGATCCAACAAAGATCGAAGCGATTACCGAATGGAAAGTCCCTGAATCACCAACAAAAGTGAGAAGTTTTCTTGGATTGCCAGGATGCTTTTAGAACAAGGTACAACCATTATGAATTTACAATCATGCCATTTGGTTTAACCAATACCCCAGCCGCATTTATGGATATGATGAACAGGATATGTAAACCATACCTAGATGAATTCATAATTGTCTTTATAGATGATATTCTAATTTACTCTAAGAGCAAGGAAGAACATGCGGAGCATTTGCATATACTTCTGACATTCTTGAGAAAGGAAAAGTTTTACGCTAAATTCTCAAAATGTGAATTTTGGTTGCAAGAAGTGCAATTCCTTGGACACTTGGTAAATCATGAAGGAATTCATGTTGATCCCACAAAGATCGAAGCGATTACCAAATGGAAAGTCCCTGAATCACCAACAAAAGTGAGAAGTTTTCTTGGATTGCCAGGATATTATTGACGTTTTATTCAAGATTTTTCTAGAATAGCCATTCCATTAACCAAACTAACTTGCAAGACAGTTAAGTTTGAGTGGGGACCAAAACAAGAGGAAGCATTCAAGATTTTGAAGCAAAGGTTAACCAATGCACCAATACTCGCTTTACTAGAAGGAACTGAAGACTTTGTAGTATATTGTGATGCCTCCAAATTAGGATTTGGATATGTGTTGATGCAATGTCAAAAGGTAATTGCTTATGCCTCTAGACAACTTAAGAGGAATGAAGAGAATTATACAACCCATGATCTAGAGTTAGGAGCGATAATTTTTGCCCTTAAGATTTGGAGACACTATCTTTATGGTAGTAAGTTCATTATCTTCACAGATCATAAAAGTTTAAGGTATGTTTTTGGACAAAAGGAATTAAACATGAGGCAAAGATGTTGGATGGAAATCCTTAGCGATTATGATTGTGATATCAAGTACCATGCAGGAAAAGCTAATGTGGTAGCTAGTGCTTTAAGTAGAAAGTATCATGAGAAGCCAAAAAGAGTACGTGCTCTCAGATTAAACCTACAAGTAGATTTAAATGAGCAAGTGAAAAAGATACAGGAAACAACAATCAAGGACGATGCTGAAGGTTTAAAAGGAATGATTAAAGAATTAGAACAAGGAACAGATGGAATTTGGAGATTCCATAAGAAAAGAATTTGGATACCTATTCAAGGAAACCTACGAAACCAAATTTTAGAAGAAGCTCATAAGTCCAAGTATACGATGCATCCTGGAAGTGACAAGATGTATCAAGACCGAAGAAAGAATTTCTGGTGGATAGGAATGAAAAAGGATATAGCAAACTATGTTGCTAAATGTCTAACCTGTTCACGGGTTAAAGTTGAAAATCAGAAACCTTCAGGATTACTTCAGCAATTGGAAATACCAATTTGGAAATGGGAATTGATAACAATGGACTTTGTTACTAAATTACCCAATACACGAAAAGGTAATGACAAAATCTGGATGATTGTAGACAGATTAACCAAATCTGCTCATTTCTTACCAATGAAAGAAACTTTCAGTATGGAACAGTTAGCCAAGCTATATGTGAATGAAATAGTTTCATTACATAGGATTCCTTTATCTATTGTGTCTGACAGAGACAGACGTTTCACTTCTCATTTTTGGACAAGTTTCCAAAAAAGCAACGGGAACTAGATTGAATCTAAGTACAGCCTATCATCCTCAAACAGATGGACAAAGTGAAAGGACAATCCAAACAATGGAAGTTATGCTTAGAGCTTGTGTGATAGATTTTGGAGGAAATTGGGATGACCATTTACCTTTAATAGAATTTTCTGATAACAATAACTATCATACCAGCATCAATGCAGCACCATTTGAAGCACTCTATGGACGAACATGCCGAACACCGGTATGTTGGGTAGAAATTGGAGAAAAACAACTGTCAGGACCTGAGATTGTACAATAGAGAATTGACAAAATTATCCAAGTCAAGGAAAGACTGAAAGCAGCACGAAATCGTCAAAAGAGTTATGCATATAACAGATGCAAACACCTAGAATTTCAAGTTGGAGACAAGGTATTGTTAAAAGTTTCTCCATGGAAAGGAGTTGTTAGATTCGGTAAAAGTGGAAAGCTAAGCCCAAGGTATGTTGGACCTTTTGAAATTATCAAAAGAATAGGACCAGTAGCTTATCAGCTACAATTGCCAGAACAAATGGCAGGAATACATGATGTATTTCATGTATGTGTTACCTCAAGAAGTGCTTAGCAGACGAATCATTAGTGGTACCTCTTCAAGACATAGAGATAAATGAAAAGCTCAAGTTTGTAGAAAAGCCAATACAGATTGAAGATAGAAAGATCAAGAATCTCAAACACAAGAGATTAGTTCTGGTCAAAGTAAAATGGGATTCAAGGAGAGAATCAGAATACACATGGGAGCTAGAGTCAGAAATGCGAAGAAAATATCCACACCTATTTTCAGTGAATCTCAAGGACGAGATTTAAATCAAGGTGGGGAGGATATCACAACCCTCAAAGGTTCCTAAAACACCCTATAACGCTCCGTAATCGAAAAACCAAACCCGCGTAACATTAATTTTTAATTAAAAATGAAAAATCAAAATTTAATACCTGTCGCGGGCCGCGACAGGCTTTGTAGAGGTCGGTCGCGGGGCGCGACGACCCTTTGATTGACGGACACACCTTGTGACACGTGTCACACACGTGTCGAGCCTAGAGACCAACTCGGCAACCCTAGCTGTAGCTAGGGTGCCCCTCGCTGGCCGGGAAAGGAAAGGACGGGGGCTGTTGCGGGGCGCGACAGGCTCCCGAAATTCATATAAATTGAGCAGCCATGCAACCTTTCATCCTCGCTCACATCTTTCTTTTCTCTCTATAATTCTGAACGAAAATCACAGATAAAATACCCCATAAATAATGAAGCTCTGACCCGTTGTAAGTATTTTAACCCCCGATCACTAATTCGATACCCTGTCCGATTGATCTAGGACCCAGCAACGCATGTCAAGGCTCTGTCTGACTAAGTACGTTGGGGTTCTGTCTCGGATGTATTAATAAGTTGAATTTGGGTTATTATACTAATGCGCGTGCATTGTATATTTTTAATAGGAATTCAAGAATGCTAGCAGAAAATATTTCCTGGAATCCAATAGAAATACCTAAATTTACAATGTGAGTCATTCTCTTTTTCTCACCGTTTGTGAGCCATTATTTCAAATGTTTTACAAAACCCTAAATGTTTATCAGTTATACTTATAGTGATTAAGTTTTTGTAATTCTACAATTATCATCGGTATGTGGGGTTTTGTATGCATTACTTGACACTCGTTACTATTGGACGATGGGTTAGCCAATAGTAGCATGACCGCAAGCACGAGGGACAATGGTGCCCAGTAGCAATACTGTGTTGAGAAATTGGTAGATATAAACAAATGTAAAAATTCTTGATGCTGTAAATTATAACAATGTGTCATTTTATAAAATGGAATGTACACGCCAGTATTTCTTGCTGATAAAATATTTTTAAAATGCATTTCAGATAACTTGATGTGAAGTTATTAGAAGCCAGCTATGGAGCACTGAAGGCGTATAGAAAGTGGCTATAAAGTTACCTAAATAAACGACTAAATTATGTTTTCAGCAACTAGGGTTTATCCCTATAAAGATATTATAAATGAAATATGAGTTTTATCCTATTTTTTTAATATAAAAGTTTGGTGTTTTGAAACTCTGAAATTTATTTCCTAACTACGATCCTGATGTCTCATTTCCGCTGCCAAATTTAATAAACACCGATACCACCGGCTCGTGTTCGCCGCTCCCGCTCCCGAGACGGGGTTGGGGTTTGCGATAATGTGGGCATAGACCACCGTCCTACCTGCCCAGCGCCTCTAAAAGTGTGTAAGTGATCCTCCAGATCCTTAGTCCTGCCGTTCCTATCCAGGTTGAGTAGAGGTTTGAGCTTAGGAGGCATGGGGGCCTCAGCAATCCTCTTGGTAAATTTCGAAACTTCGGCTAGATCCTTGGGCAAGTAAGGCTTGTTTAGCATGCCATCATCCTGGTTGTCCTTACATTTACCTGCTTTTTCTGTGTCACCCTTCCTCTTCACCAACATTTCTCTTTCCTCGGGTGTCATCTGCCTCAGGGCAGTAATGAACGCCGTTAATGGGTCTGAATCAGTGTTACCTTCGTGAGGAATGGTGTTGTTTTTGTCTGATGGTGTGTCAAATGAGAGTCTGGACCATAGGCTCTCAAGTTTTTCCCGCTTCTCCAGGTCCTCGAGCTGTCTTCATAGCTCATCTCTGTGCACGGACACAAAATCTGGTGTGATGGCACCCTTCTTTATCAACAATCCAATCATGTCACTTGTTTCAACCTCGTTGGTGATGTCTTTGACGGTCACCACTTCGTCGGTGTCTCGGACTACCTTTGTTACTTGGGAGTTAGGAGGTGGTGCAGCCATGTTGCTTCTTACGGAAGAAATCCTTTGCAACGTCTTAGGATCTTGATGAGACCACTATACGGATAGCGTCCCACGGATGGCGCCAATGTCGAGTCCCTGAATTCCGGTTGAAAGTCAACAAGGATTGTCTGCGTTGCAATGGATTGATCTCGTCTTCCTACAAAAAAGAACACGGTTAGCCTCGCCACGGAGGACCCCGGAGGGGGAATCCGTGACCAAGCTCCGGTGTGAGAATAAGTAATCGTTCCGGAAAATGAAGAGCTTATTCTGACAAGTATAAAATCATCGAAATATCCTCGCTGGTGTGGACTCTGGGCTCGGAGCCTTAAATGTGGTTCAAAGGAATGTTTGGAGTAAATGATCTGTGTGTATATTCAATAAAGTGGGCATTTCGTGCTCACCTTAAACAATGTTGGACCTTCCTTATATAACGAAGTTGGCTTATCTCCTTGGAAAGTGCTCTCGGTATCGTCCAATGGCTTCTTTGGACCCTTGGGAGACTCAGACACGTGTCTGATCCCCAACGGCATGATGCTCCAATCATTAATTGAGGCCAGCTACCCTATCATACTTTCTCCGGCGATAAGTTCTTATTGCTTTCAGGCAATTAATGTTCATCAAAGAGAGACAAGATGTCCCTTTTCCCGCTTATTCTGATGGCTTACTTTCATAAGAAACAAAAGCCCTCTTATTGGGCCTGTTCGGGAGCCCAGTCAAGAAAGGAGCCCAAGACGAGACTACAAGACGCTGAGTGGGCCTCGTCGTCAGTACCCATTACGTGATTTTAAATACCTGGTATGTGACTACGTGATTTTTGAATAGCCATTACATGATTACACATTCAATATAATTCATTACGCATTCAATGTAAATTCATTACGTGATTTCACATTCAATATGGTTTGTTATAACTAATGATAATACACTTATTTTTATTACGTGATTACACATTCAATAATAAGAACTTGATTATTTATGCTTTATCACGTGTTTAAATCTCTAATATACGACATTATGTGGCTATTATAGGTTGGTTTGGCTAATGTTTTGTAAATAATTTATCCTTAATACGTGATTGTACCTGAAATATTAGGTATTCCTTATGAAATATCATGTATTACCTGTTTTGTTTATACGTAATTACGTAATCGCTCAGTATGGTTTCACATAAATACTATGATGAAATCAAGTCATGTAATAATACATAGTCAACTATTGTTACGTAATTACGTTATCACTTAGTGGGGTTCCACATAAAATACTATAATGAAATCAAGTAATCACGTAATGGGTATTCAAAATCACTTAGTCACTTACTAGGTATTCAAAATCACGTAAGCACATAATGGGTTTTCAAAATCCTTCAAAAAAATATTAAGAAAAATATAGCAATAGGCTGCTGGAATTAAAGAGAATGAAATGCTCGTTAATACGGTGTAATTTTTATAAAAAAATATATTAACGTATGAAAAAGTTATAACCGTTTTAAAATAAAGGGTGAAGTGGGTTTATGAGTCAACAGTATTTGATTTTTCTATTTTACCAATTTCTCCACTTGTTCTCTTGTTTTTAGTTATGTGAATTCTATATTTTGGAACCACTTAATTTCAACCATTGATCTTGCAAATCAAGAGCCAACCTTCTCTCCTACACTTCGTACACTTATTTCCTCTTTAAATGTTTCCATTTAATTAACATGGTGATTGCCTCGTTTCTAAAGCTATAAAATGACCGACATATATCGTCACTTACTTCGCTAGAAAATATGGTGTTCTTCTATTTCAAAAATTTTATTAATTTGTTGCTAGTGTAAAGAATTTGTGACGGGTTATTTTAGAAGAACAAAAAACAAACTGACTAATATGAAAACATTAGTAATTCATTAGAAAATACTTCGAGCATACAATATGGTAAGGGATATAAACGTTCAAAATGTGACCAAGAATTACCACATGATATTTCCATAAATTCCAAAAAAGACACTTATTTCCTATGTGATGATGCTTAAAACCAATGGTGCAGCTTAGTGGGAATCGAGGGGTGCATTGTGACGCCTCTCTTTTTCTGAAACTTTCCTTATTTAGAAAGTTGTTTCGTACTTCTATTTCTGGAAACTCGTATTCTGTTGTAATCGTATTTCTTTACCAATCATTGTAATCCTAGGCTTTAATCGTAATAAAACTTGATCATTTTACGTGAATTATACTTTGATTATACATACTCGTTTTACATTCAAATTACATACATGTTTGATGTACATCCGTCCTTCACACAAACTCGTACTTGTTTTGCATACAGTCGATCGTTTAAATACGTGTTTACATGCAAGGGGACACTTGTTATACGTACTAATACTCATATTTACATTCATGATACTCAACCCATACTTACATACATGTGTTATACCTAAAATCATGAAAAATACATAAGTTCTAGCATAATTTTATAAAAGAAGCAAAGTTCATGGGCCAAAGTGAAATAAAACAAACTTTGGACGGACAAAGGGGCGCCGCGCTACGCGACCCCCTCCCCCCTTAACCTGCGCATGACGTCTAAGTCCTCGATCTGCAGAAAGTTCAGTTTATGTACGGGATTGGCTCATTTCTTCAACCACTTTTCTCACCTAAACACATTTGAAACACCATTAACAGTTAACCTAACTTACCCACTATATATACAACCTTTCTAACACTCATTTTCACTTTCCCAACTCATTTACACTCTCAAAACACTCTCTAAATTGCCGGAAATACAAGTTTGGGCAAATTATTCTAAGTGCCAAACTGAGCACTTTTCTTCATTTTTCTTCATCTCTTCTTCCATTACAAAGTTTGGAACACCTCTAGGAGTGTCTCCACAAGTTTACCATGGTAAACTGTCGCAACCCCCGGCCCCTATCTCTTGGGAACGGGCGGCCGCGAGCCAGTATTAGTGGTATCGGTGTTTATCAGTTTGGCATCGTAATTTACATCAGGACCGTAGTTAGGAAATATTTTATCAGAGTAAAATACCACATTTTTATAATAATAAACACATGGGAAAAACCCAAGTTTCCATTACAAACATTTTAATAGGGATAAACCCTAATTTATTGAATTAAAACATCTTCTTTATTTAGGTAACTTTTATAGCCACATTTTCCAAGCCTTCAGTGTTGTCCAGTTGGCTTCTATTTGGCTTTCACATTTTGTTACCTGAAATGCGTTTTAAAAACATTTGTCAGTGGGAAATACTAGTGAGTGAATCCCAGTTTAATCAAGATAGGTTTTATCATTTTACAGTATTGAGAGCAATCCAACAATTACATTTGTTTATATCTATTCAATTACCACCCACGGCACTGTCAATCCTGACTTGGGGAAATGTTACTACTCACAGTGTAGTAACTCATTTTGTATACAAAACCCCAACATACCGACGATAATTGTAGAATTACAAATACTCAATCACTGTTAATTATAATGTAAAACAATTGAGGTTTTGTAAAACAGTTTATGAAAAGCATTTACAAAAAGAAGATAAACTCACATTGCTGTAAAACAATTGAGGTTTTGTAAAAACAGTTTATGAAAAGCATTTACAAAAAGAAGATAAACTCATATTGCTAATTTAGGTATTTTCCTTCATTGCTAATTTAGGTATTTTATCAGAGTAAAATACCACATTTTTATAATAATAAACACCTGGGAAAAAACCCAAGTTTCCATTACAAACATGTTTATAGGGATAAACCCCAATTTATTGAATTAAAACATCTTCTTTATTTAGGTAACTTTTATAGCTACATTTTCCAAGCCTTCAGTGCTGTCCAGCTGGCTTCTATTTGTCTTTCACATTTTGTTACCTGAAACGCGTTTTAAAAACATTTATCAGTGGGAAATACTGGTGAGCGAATCCCAGTTTAATCAAGATAGGTTTTATCATTTTACAGTATTGAGGGCAATCCAGCAATTACATTTGTTTATATCTATTCAATTACCACCCACGGCGCTGTCAATCCTGACTTGTGGAAATGTTACTACTCACAGTGTAGTAACTCAGTTTGTATACAAAACCCCAACATACCGACAATAATTGTAGAATTACAAATACTCAATCACTTTTAATTATAATGTAAAACAATTGAGGTTTTGTAAAAAACAGTTTATGAAAAGCATTTACAAAAAGAGGATAAACTCACATTGCTAATTTAGGTATTTTCCTTGTGACTTCCTGGTTCTAATCTATTAATTTAACAATGCACACGCGTTAGTATAATAACCCAATTCACATTAGTTATACCCTCCCCAAGATAGAATTCCAACGACTACGTCGGGCAGAGCCTCGACAGACGTTACGGAGCACTAGATCAATCGGGCAGCGTATCTAATACGTAACCGGGGGTTATAATGCTAACAACGAGGCAGAGCTTCGCTAATTAGGGGTATTATACCCGATATTATTATTTTTATTCAGAGATTTGAGAGAGAGAGATCGAAACTTTTGAACGACGGAAAATGAAAGCCGATGTTTCCAATTTAAAGGGTTTGATCTTGACTTCCTCGCAGCCCGCGAAAGATGAATATAATGCCTTCGCGCCCCGCGAGAGACCTAGGGTAGGCCCTAGATTGGTCGACTCAGCCTACTAGCCTTCACACACAACGTGACACGTGGAGGCAGGGGGTGCGGCCTAGTGGAAAGCTGTCGCGGCCCGCGACAGACTTCCTTGTCTGTGTCGCGCCCCACGAGCAAGCATAGAAAATTGTTTTTATTTAATTTTTGTTAAAATTAAGGTATTTTGGGCCTGTTTTCGCGTACGGGGTGTATTTTAGAGCGTATAGGGACGTTCTAAATATTTTTAGGATATATTTAGGAGGGTTGTTATATCCTCCCCACCTTGTTTTAGAACTCGTCCTCCAGGTCTACTGGAACAAGTGTGGATATTTCCTCTGCATTTCTGATTCAAGCTCCCAAGTGTATTCTGGTCCCCTCTTAGAATCCCATCTTACTTTGACTAGAACTAATGTCTTGTGTTTGAGATTCTTGACTTTCCTGTCTTCAATTTGTAGAGGTCTTTCTATAAACTTAAGTTCCTCATTTACCTCTATGTCTTTAAGAGGTACCACTAATGATTCATCGGCTAAGCACTTTTTGAGATTGCATACATGAAATACATCATGTATTCCTGCCATTTCCTCTGGCAGTTGTAGCTGATATGCTACAGGTCCTATTCTTCTAATAATCTCAAAATGTCTAACATACCTGGGGCTCAGCTTTCCCCTTTTGATGAATCTGACTACTCCTTTCCAAGGAGAAACTTTTAATAATACCTTGTCTCCTACTTGAAATTCCAATGGCTTTTGCCTGTTACCAGCATAACTCTTTTGACGATGGCATGCTACTTTTAGTCTTTCCTTGACTTGAACAATCTTGTCCGTTGTTTCTTGTACTATCTCTGGTCTAAACAATTGCTTTTCTCCAATTTCTGCCCAACAGACTGGAGTTCGGCATCTTCGTCCATAAAGTGCTTCAAATGGTGCAGCATTGATACTGGTATGATAGCTGTTATTATAGGAAAATTCTATTAATGCTAAATGATCGTCCCAATTTCCTCCGAAATCAATTACACATGCTCTAAGCATATCTTCCATTGTCTGAATGGTCCTTTCGCTTTGTCCATCCGTTTGAGGATGATAAGCGCTGCTTAGATTTAACTTGGTTCCCATTGCTTTTTGGAAACTTGTCCAAAAATGAGAAGTAAAACGGCTATCTCTGTCAGAAAAAAATAGATAAGGGAATTCCATGTAACGAAACTATTTCATTTACATACAATTTGGCTAACTGTTCCATACTGAAAGTTTCCTTCATTGGTAAGAAATGAGCAGACTTGGTTAATCTATCCACAATCACCCAAATTGTATCATTACCTTTTCGTGTCTTGGGTAATTTGGTAACAAAGTCCATTGTTATCAACTCTCATTTCCAAACAGGCATTTCTAACTGCTGCAACAAGCCTGAGGGTTTCTGATGCTCAGCTTTAACGTGTGAGCAAGTTAGACACTTGGCAACATAAGCTGTTATATCCTTTTTCATTCCTATCCACCAAAAATTCTTTCTTAAGTCCTGATACATTTTATCACTTCCAGGATGTATCGTATACTTAGACTTATGGGCTTCTTCTAATATTTGGTGGCGTAAGTTTCCTTGTTTGGGTATCCAAATCCTTTCCTTATGGAATCTCCATATTCCATCTGTTTCTTATTCTAATTCCTTAATCATTCCTTTCAATTTTTCAGTATCATCCTTGATTACTGATTCTTGGGCTTTTCTAATTTGCTCATTTAAATCTATCTGCAGATTTAATTTAAGAGAACGTACTCTTTTTGGCTTTTCATGATACTTTCGACTTAAAGCATCAGCTACTACATTAACCTTTCCTGCATGATACTGGATATTACAATCGTAATCACTAAGAATCTCCATCCAGCGTCTTTGTCTCATATTTAACTCTTTTTGCCCAAAAATGTACCTTAAAATCTTATGATTTGTGAAGACTACAAATTTATTTCCATATAAATAGTGTCTCCAAATCTTAAGGGCAAAAATTATGGCTCCTAATTCTAAATCATGGGTTGAATAATTATCTTCATGATTCTTAAGTTGTCTACATGCATAGGCTATAACCTTTTGACGTTGCATTAACACACCCCCATAACCTAACTTAGAAGCGTCACAATAGACTTCAAAGTCTTCGGTTCCTTCTAGTAATGCTAGTATGGGTGCGTTGGTTAACCTTTGCTTAAGAATTCTAAAGGCTTCTTTCTGTTTTGGTCCCCATTCAAACTTAACAGATTTACAGGTTAATTTGGTCAAGGGAATGGCTATTCTAAAAAAATCTCGGATAAACCGTCTGTAATAACCTGCTAGTCCGTGAAAACTTCTTACCTCCGTTGGTGATTCAGGGACTTTCCATTTGGTAATTGCCTCAATCTTTGTGGAATCCACATGAATCCCTTCATGATTGACTAAATGTCCAAGAAATTGCACTTCTTCTAACCAAAATTCGTGATGTGCACAAAATGCAACATATAAATTACATCAATTGTGGCATAAAACTAACCTTTTTTTAGTACTAATGTTGGAAAAAGTGTGTTTTTGTCTTCCTTTTGAATTCACAGGGTCAAATGAGCTTAAACGAACAAAAGGAACAAATATACAGCCAAAACCAACATAAATACAAAGAAAAGGAAGAAACGTGGCATGCCCGACCCCTCGACAACAACTCCCAAAGCAAAAACAAGAAGAAAGCTGAGCATGGGGCTGTGCCCAGCTGAGCATGGGGATGTGCCCAGCTCAGCACGGGGCGTGCCCAGCTCAGCACGGGGCCGTGCTCAGCGAGAACGGGGCCGTGTCCAGGATGGTCAGCCCTGGCACAAAAGACAGACCTGTAGAAGCTTCTATTTCCCAACACGGGGGTGTGTCCAGCGGACACGGGGCCGTGGTCAACGCAAAGATTCGCAGAATCTGAGCAAATCTTGATAGTACAGATACGCTTCTGCACATGGGGTCGTGCCCAGCGGACACGGGGGCATGTGGAGCTAATGCAGACAAATTGTATTAATGAAGATAGAGAAAAGGGTGGACACGGGGCCGTGTACGTGTCCAGCGGACACGGGGCCGTGTCCAGGCTATAAATAGGGGTGCTTGGTTCACTTCAAAGGCATCCCTTGGCACACCATCATCCATCACCATCATCCATTGTCCATCATAGAGTGTGTGAGTCGTCTCGGGATCCAAGATTGATCGTAAGAGTTCTTGACAATCAAGGCCATGTTTGCATAAGTCTCTTACATCACTTGGTGAAGACAAAGTGTCTTGTATAATACTTTTTATTTTTAATCTTTTCGCACTTTTTAATTGGTTATGTATTAATTACTTTAATAACTAGTTTCTTATGTTGAAGGTGATTCTTCCTTATCGTTTGTCCGTGGTGTCTTGGCATTATTTTACTGTCTATATAAAATAAAAGATTTTCACCATTCATATCTCCACGGTCTATATGGAGGTATGTTGGCTACCTGGTCGGGGGTTAAGGGAACGGTTTGGTAAGAGTCTTGCCATTGTTCAGTGTATAGATCCTGCAAAGGACCTGGGTCAAATTTAGTAGGACCTCCTTCAATACTTAACGGTATTGGATGGCGGGGGTCCAAACTCTTTGATCCCCTAATAAGTTAAACTACTATTAATACTTTAACCCGGCTACTTAGGACTGTATCCCTGCTGACTCGGACTACTTAGCCGAGGGTAACGTCGCCTTCAAAAGAGGGGCCTACCACATTATGCATTAATAACTTAATTAATTACCTTTCAATAATCCGACCCTTTAGGATTGTATCCTTGCTGACTAAAACTACTGGGTTGAGGGTAACGTCACCTCCAAAAGAGGGGCCTACTACAATAACTAAGATAATCTCTTAAATAGTGCAAAAGTGCGGAAATAATCAAAGGTTACTCTAAACACGAGTCGGAGCCAAGTGATTCATCTTGTCAATCTGTTTTTACTTTTATTTTATTTTCAGCATTTTAGTTAGTTTTTATTTTCTTAGTTTAAAACATTTTTCTAAACTTTTGATTTGATTAGACGTTGAGGATAAACCGGTACTAAAAGCTCTTGTGTCCTTGGACGACCTCGGTATCTTACCAACACTATACTTCGCTCACGATGGGTGCACTTGCCCATATGTGTGTTTAGTGTTAGTAAATATCCTGTTTTATAAATTTAAAACTTGGCTAAAGAAAGTGTAAAAGGGCTTAAAATATACTTAAACTTATATACACACTTCACACGCATCAAGTTTTTGGCGCCGTTGCCGGGGACACAAGGATTTTATGAAAGCTTAAAATCGACGGCCTAATCAGTTTTTCAAAACTTTTTCAAAACGCGCGCACATTTTTCTGCATTTTAGTTTAGTTTTGCATTTACAGTAGCCTGAACACGGGCCGTGCTCACTGAACACGGGGGCCGTGCTGCATATTTTTCATAAAACACCCAGTAACAGAAACTGAACACGGGGTCGTGCTCACTGAACACGCCCCCGTGCTCAACGAAATCAGTGACTTTAATTAAAACACCCAGATACAGATTCTGTACACAGGGCCGTGTCCACTGAACACGGGGTCGTGTCCAGCCTCTGTTTCCGTTTTTATTTTTGTTTTCTGATCTCGAGACTTGGTTGTGGTCTGCTGAGTGATTCTTATGGATCAATACTCAGGAGGTTACAACTACACCTATGAGGAGGATGATTATAGGAGTAACTATTGCACTAATTGTGGTGACCCGCACTCGGTTCAATATTTTAACTTATATCAACCGTCCACTTCATACACCTATTATGAGGAACCCAGGTACGGGCCATCAACTTCATACACATCCTATGAAGACCAAAGGTATGAACCTCCTCCCTCATACTCGTATTTTGATGAACCAAGGTATGAGCCTTCGTACTCCTACTTTGAGGAACCAAGATATGAGTCACCACCTTCATATGCTTACTATGAGGAACCATGGTGTGAACCATCTACCTCATATGAGTACTATGAAGAACAAAATTACGACCCTTATCCATCATATGCTTACAATGAAGAACAATGGTGTGAACCATCTACTTCATATGGGTATTATGAGGAACAAAGGATCGAACAACCGCATTCAAGCTTTGAAAATCCCGATCCTTTCTCTATCACCGAAGTGACCGATAGGATAATAGAAAACCTTAGAGTTATCGATCGCTATATAAAAGAATCTCGCGCAAGGGAAGAGGAGTCCCGCGCAAGAGAAGAATTAAATAAAGAAGAGATAACTGAAAGTGTAACAATGGAAGAACAAATAAGTGAAAAACCGACACATGAGTTAAACAACGAAATAGGAGAGTCCGACAACGCTAAAATACAAGAAGAGTCTAATTTTGAAGAAATTAATCTCTTGTCACCTTCTTTCGAAAATCATTATTTAGTTCCAACTCATGCTAAGTTTTAAAAAGAGTTAAACACTAACACTAAAATTGACGAAACAGTAAGTGTTAAGTTAACTAATGATCAAACCTCGCTAATAAAAGAAGACCCATTTGAAATTAACATTACACCGGTTCCATGTTTTTTTCAAAATTCATTTATTAGTAATGTCACAATCGATAAAGATCTTTGTGTTAACATAATTCCCAACTACATTTTCGAAAAATTAAGTATTAGTGATTTTTCTCCACTTCAAATACCCATTTTTCTATCTAATCGGAAAATAATAAAATCAATCGGTGTAGTTGAGGATGTCTTGGTTCAAACAAATCAAATGGTAATCCCAACCGACTTTGTCATCCTCGATGACGCTCCTCTAGTGTTGGGACGACCTTTTATCAAAACCCACGAAGCTTTGAAAACCCGGAAGTACAACAATCTATCAATTCAATTAGGGGCATTCAAAAGATGTGTCGATCTTGAACGATCAATGAAATATCCAATCGGCAATGACGACCCCCTAATTGAAGATGAGCCAGAACCACCCGATAAGGTGGGTCTAGCCAAGGACCCTAATAAACGTGGCGCACCATGGAGGCATTCCGCGGAACTATCATTAGTTTTAGATTAGTTTAACTTTTATGTTTTCTAGTTTAGTTTTTAATTTTCAGAAATAAAACACACTCGGGATGGTGAAGGATGCTAAGGGAAGCTTGAACCAACACCCTATGCACAAAAACAGAGCCTCCCGACAATTTTTCTTCATTACAGCAAGTTCAGCACGGGGCCGTGCTCACCCCAACACGCCCCATGCCCGAGGTTCTGCAGAAAATGCCCAGTTCAGGTAACTGGACACGGGGCCGTGCTCACTGAACACGCCCCCGTGCCCAGCCTTCTGTTTAAATTGATACTGGCAGTCTGACCACGGGGCCGTGCTCAGCCAACACCACCCCGTGTTCAGCTACCCAGTACCATAAATTTTTGTTTTAAACCCACTTTTACACATTTTAATCAACCGAAAAAACTTATTTTTGGACACATTGAGGACAATGTGTAATTTAAGTGTGGGGGGATGCTAAAACCTTGAATCTTGCAAGTCCTAATAACAAGCCTTACACAAAAATCTATTGGAACCGCTAATAACCCCAAATTTTTTTCAAAAATTTTCAATTTTTTTACTTGTCTAGGTTTAATTTGGGAATTTCAAAATTCTAAAAAGGTTATATTTTTACAAATTTACAACCGATAGCGTCGTGATAAAAAGAACCAACATAAGAAAATTATGAAAAGGCATGACAAGCTTATGTTAAAATTTAATTATATATACTTGATCACATAAAAACTCATTCCCACAAAAGTGAGTTTTGAGCCTTTATTGAGCATACAAATACATATCTTTAAATTAAATGCTCATTTTTCGTTTCTTGTGTGAATAGCCGCTTGGTTTCTTACGACTCTAGAACTTGCCACGACGATACATTCCCGGTCCTTACCAACTTAAACCCGAGTAAGTAAATGATGGAGGCATTAGGACTAACCCTTTTTATTTCTACACCATTATTTTTTCTTTTTTTTACCACCTACCCAAAATCCCCCTAGTTAACCCCTTTGAGCATAAACCTTTTCATTTCTTAACCCAAACCAAACACCCTTTCACCCACCAAAACCTTTTTTTATTTTTAACCATTTGTTTTAGTAACAAGCTCGGTTTTTCGTATGACTTTTCAAAAAAAAAAATGTTGATGATGAAGCAAAAGAAGAAAATAAACAAACAAGTTCATCAAAAATAACTTTGTTTGAAAAAAAAACTTCATCAAAATGAAAATTGCAAAAATAAAAAGTCATACGAAAACAGACGCTTTTACGCTTTTCACCCTTTTACTAACCACTAACCCAACCACCTACCTTTAACCCAAGCCTAACCCTTCACCCAAAAGTCCTCTTTATATTTACAAAGGTATATAGTTAAAAAGGAGGAGGATTGATTGCTTGGAAAGCTTATGGTAGGAGTAAGTTCCATGCCGCTCTCGAGTGTTTCACTAAAATACATCTTCGGCCGAGTGTTGAGTGATCCCCCGTGAGGTATGTGAACTTGTATATAAATAGAATTTTAAAAAGGCATGTTATGCCCTAATAAGTAATTTATCTTCTGTAATGTTTTAAATAAATAATGACGAATATGATTGTAAATAAATAAGAATAAAACTTGATAAAGAATCTTGGAAATCCCGACACTCTGTGATAAGCCCAAAAACCTTCTCTTCTACCTATTCCATTTGGGAGTGTAAAGCCACATTATAAAGAGTTTTGCTTGAGGACAAGCAAAGATTCAAGTGTGGGGGTATTTGATGTGCACAAAATGCAACATATAAATTACATCAATTGTGGCATAAAACTAACCCTTTTTTAGTACTAATGTTGGAAAAAGTGTGTTTTTGTCTTCCTTTTGAATTTACAGGGTCAAATGAGCTTAAACGAACAAAAGGAACAAATATACAGCCAAAACCAACATAAATACAAAGAAAAGGAAGAAACGTGGCATGCCCGACCCTCGACAACAACTCCCAAAGCAAAAACAAGAAGAAAGCTGAGCATGGGGCTGTGCCCAGCTCAGCACGGGGCGTGCCCAGCTCAGCACGGGGCCGTGCTCAGCGAGCACGGGGCCGTGTCCAGCGGACACGGTGCCGTGGTCAACGCAAAGATTCGCAGAATCTGAGCAAATCTTGATAGTACAGATACGCTTCTTCACACGGGGCCGTGCCCAGCGGACACGGGGGCGTGTGGAGCTAATGCAGACAAATTGTATTAATCAAGAAAGAGAAAAGGGTGGACACGTGGCCGTGTCCAGGCTTCTGTACAGGCTATAAATAGGGGTGCTTGGTTCACTTCAAAGGCATCCCTTGGCACACCACCTCTCTCACACTTCACCCACCACCCACCACCACCACAACACCATCATCCATCACCATCATCCATTGTCCATCATAGAGTGTGTGAGTCGTCTCGGGATCCAAGATTGATCGTAAGAGTTCTTGACAATCAAGGCCATGTTTGCCTAAGTCTCTTACATCACTTGGTGAAGACAAAGTGTCTAGTGTAATACTTTTTATTTTTAATCTTTTCGCACTTTTTAATTGGTTATGTATTAATGACTTTAATAACTAGTTTCTTATGTTGAAGGTGATTCTTCCTTATCGTTTGTCCGTGGTGTCTTGGCATTATTTTACTGTCTATATAAAATAAAAGATTTTCACCATTCATATCTCCACGGTCTATATGGAGGTATGTTGGCTACCTGGTCGGGGGTTAAGGGAACGGTTTGGTAAGAGTCTTGCCATTGTTCAGTGTATAGATCCTGCAAAGGACCTGGGTCAAATTTAGTAGGACCTCCTTCAATACTTAACGGTATTGGATGGCGGGGGTCCAAACTCTTTGATCCCCTCATAAGTTAAACTACTATTAATATTTTAACCCGGCTACTTAGGAGTGTATCCCTGCTGACTCGGACTACTTAGCCGAGGGTAACGTTGCCTTCAAAAGAGGGGCCTACCACATTATGCATTAATAACTTAATTAATTATCTTTCAATAATCCGACCCTTTAGGATTGTATCCTTGCTGACTCAAACTACTGGGTTGAGGGTAACGTCACCTCCAAAAGAGGGGCCTACTACAATAACTAAGATAATCTCTTAAATAGAGCAAAAGTGCGGAAATAATCAAAGGTTACACTAAACACGAGTCAGAGCCAAGTGATTCATCTTGTCTATCTGTTTTTACTTTTATTTTATTTTCAGCATTTTAGTTAGTTTTTATTTTCTTAGTTTAAAACATTTTTCTAAACTTTTGATTTGATTAGACGTTGAGGATAATCCGGTACTAAAAGCTCTTGTGTCCTTGGACGACCTCGGTATCTTACCGACACTATACTACGCTCACGATGGGTGCACTTGCCCATATGTGTGTTTAGTGTTAGTAAATATCGTGTTTTATAAATTTAAAACTTGGCTAAAGAAAGTGTAAAAGGGCTTAAAATATACTTAAACTTATATACACACTTCACACGCATCAATTTGCATTTCGAAAATTTAGCATAAAGCTTTTCTTTTCTCAACAAATTTAGGAGTGCATGCAGATGCGCTGCATATTCCCCTTTACTTTTAGAGTAAATGAGAATATCATCTTTAAAAACAATTATGAATTTATCTAGATATGGTTTACATATTATGTTCATCATGTCCATAAATGCAGCTGGGGCATTGGTTAAACCAAATGGCATGACTGTAAATTCATAATGGCCATACCTTGTTCTGAAAGCGGTCTTAGGAATGTCCTCTTCCTGTACCTTTAATTGATGACATCCTGAGCGTAAATCGATCTTTGAGAAAAATCGAGCTCCTTGTAATTGATCAAATAGATAATCGATTCTCAGTAATGGGTACCGATTTTTAATCGTGACTTTGTTCAATTCTCGGTAATCAATGCACATACGCATTAACCTGTCTTTCTTTTTGACAAACAGAATTGGTGCTCCCCATGGCGATGAACTTGGCTGTATAAATCCTTTTTCCAGAAGTTCGTCCAATTGTTTCTTTTGCTCCTGCATCTCTGCTGGTGCCAAACGGTAAGGTGCTTTGGCAATTGCTGTTGTTCCTGGAAGCAGGTGAATTCTGAATTCTACTTCCCTTTCTGGTGGTAGTCCTGGTAATTCTTCTTGGAAAATATCTGAGAATTGAGATACTACGGGAATATCTTTCAATTCTTTTCCTTTAGTATTAGTGATTATGGAAATCATATATACTAGGGATCCTTTCCTTGCACAACTTGCAATTTTCATCACAGAGATGAATTTCGTGGATCGAGGTGGCTTATTTTCCTTGATTATGATCTTTTCACCCTTTGGTGAACTTATTTGGATTGACTTTTGACCACATAGAATACTGGCTTTATTGGCTACTAACCAATCCATTCCTAATACAATATCAAATCCAGCCAGATTCATTGGGTAAAGGTTAGCAATAAACTTATGTTTTGAAATTTCTATTCTTGCTCCCTGCAAGATTTCAGTGATCTTAATGGATTCTCCATTTGCTGCCTCTACTAGACATTCTTGTTGAAGTTTAGTTAATGGTTGGTTTAGAATTTTGCAAAATGAAGTATTAATAAAACTTTGGTTCGCACCAGAGTCAAATAATACTTTAGCAAAAACATCATTAACTAAAAACGTACCGGCAATCACGTCCGGCATCATCTTAGCTTCTTCGGTAGTCAGAACAAATGCCCTAGCATTCTTAGTAGTCTTGTTGTTCATGGCTAGAGCTAGTTTCGGACAGTTTGGCTTGATATGTCCTTTTTCTCCACAATTGAAGCATACTCCATTGCTGGGTTTCTTCCTGCAGTCTTCTTCCTTGTGTCCTGGTATCTTGCAAAAATTGCAGTAAGTGGAGCATCTTCCTGAATGCTTCTTCTTGCAGGCCTTACAATAAGGTGCAGAAGTAGAACCTACATTTTTCCCACGGTTGGAATTTCCATAACGAAATTCCTGGGTAAGTTTCTGGACTAGGTTCTTCCTCTGGTTTTCTTCTTGTGTACGTACAAGTTCATATGTCAAGGTATTTGCTAGTTCTACAGCTTCTTCTATGGCTGGTGGTCTAGCTGCCTTAACTACATGTCTAATCTAACTGATTAATCCCCAGATATAACGAGAGATTAATACTGGTTCTGGTGAAGCTAGGGTTGGCACTATTCTAGCATATTCGAAGAATACGGTAGTGTAACCCTTACAGTCTATTTCAGTCATTCTAAGGTTTAAGAACTTATTAGCAATATGTTCTTTTTCATTGGGATGACAGGATTTCCTTTCAACCAAGTTCTTAAACTCAGTCCATTCCATATTATAGGTTCTGTCACTTCCCCTAGACAGGAGAATAGTGTTCCACCATTCTAGAGCTGAATTCTTAAAAATATTGGAAGCAAACATGATTTTATCATCCTCTTCCCACTTGCTTATTTTTAAGACTGCCTCAGTCTTTTCTAACCAGCGTAAAGCTGCAATGGCTCCTTCATTGCCCGAGAATTCTAAAGGTTTGCAGGACCAGAATTCTTTGTAAGAACAACCATAAGACATGGTTCTTCTTCTTTTCGGAATAGGCAATTGAAGTAACGGTCCATTGTTCACGCTGTGACTGGGTTCAGCTGGTGGCCGCTTACTTCCATTATTACTTTTATTATTTTCTGCTTCCTTAACTGTTTTGATAATATATGGCATAGCATCTGTAATCCCTTGTACCACTATGTGTTGGATGGCACTATTATGTAACAACTCTCATTAAAAGTCCTAATTATTATTACATTTGGTCCAATAGCAAACCCTAATTTAAACCCTCAAGTGATTCTGTATAAACCCTAAAATTTTCAGAACAATCAGAATCAGGACCAGGGCCCCTAAAACTCAGGGGGGGTATTCCCTAGTTACGATTATCCACTTAAATTACTGGCAAAAACGAATTTAAACAATCCACTGACTCAGCAAGGCTACAAACACACGGGGCTACTCTATAATAGAGTAGTTACCCCTCGCGCCACGCGACGCCCAAGGTGGTACCCCTCGCGTCACGCGAGAGGGTCAAAATTCAAGTATAAATAGTGGGGTTTGGGACTTGCATTCTGGAGTTGGAACGACGTAAAAATTCATTATACACACTAAGTTATAGTCTTTTTACTACAAAAACACACACAATTCACGAAGTGCTGCTGCAATAACAGGGTAATAACTCGATCGCTGCTACGATTCAATGTCCGATCGATTAAACTATCCAAAGGATGTTTAAGTGCTGCCCACATTAGGGTTTATGCTTTGTCATTCATCGTTAAATCGATGGATGTTTAAGTATCGCACTTTGTCATTCGTTGTGAGGGTTTAATCTCGTGAGTTATCGTAAATGCTGTATTAGTTACTAACCTAGTTTTGTGTGCATTGTTATTTAAACTAGGTTAACAAGACTAATCAATAAGCTAGACTCTACTCGTGTTAAATCTGCAATGTGAGTCATTCTCTTTTTATCAAATTACTTTCAAAATCATGTTTATTTTCAAGGTTATAATTACAGGGATTAAGTCTTTGTAATCACCAAATTGCAGCCGGTATGTGGGGTTTTGTATACATTACTTGATAACCATCACCATTGGACAACGAGTTAGCCAAGGGGTGATATGACCATAGTCACAGACACCATTGGACAATGAGGTTACCAATGGATGGTCGAGTGACAAATATCGTGGGTAGTTGGTTGATATCTGGAAACATTGTAATCGCTCTTAATACAGTAAATTATAACAAACGTGTCGTTTTAGTAAAAAGAATGATTCACCAGTATTTCCCGCTGACAAAACCTTTTTCAAACATGTTTCAGGTGATCTGTTGTGATCCAGGAAAAGTGTCGTGAAGCACTACAAGCTTAAGGAAGTGGCTCAATATAAAATAAAGAAAAATGTTTTGTAAAATAAAGATTTCTCAGTGAAATCATATGATTGTAAATTACCGGGGTTTTATCCCGAATTGTGAAATAAAATAATCGGGAAATTTCAGTTTTAAAAAGATCCTGAAGAAAACTTCCACTGTCAACTTAATTAAATACATACCACGGGATTTTCTGTCCCGCGGCTCCTGAATCGGGTCAAACCGGGTCGGGGGCCGTGACAGAAAAAGGTGGTATCAGAGCCACTGAGTTAAGCTAATTAAGTATTTGAGAAATACTTAATTTTCCTGATTACTATTTTGTGATTATGTGTTTTATTAAATGATTATTTGTTAATTACAGTATTGGTAAGCAAAAGCTTTCGAACATCTATCTTAAATTAGATAATTCACCAAAAGAGAATGGAAGTTCATCCCAAACAAAATCCTCAAGATCCTCAGTAGATACTGAGGAGGGAATATTTGTTCGAAAGGCACAGTATGAGGAACCACTTTCTCCTAATAAAAGAAGTTTGATTATAAAGAAAAGTCAGGAGAAAATAAAGAAATCACAACCAAAAGAAAAGAGAGTTAATCAGAAAACCCAAGAACTAGATAGTAACCCACCATGGGAAGACAAGTTAGATGAAAAATGGGCAGATCTCTATATGCTAGCCACTGTAGCAGTAAATGCAAATCTTTAAATACTCTGACTCAAGTTTTAGCACCCTTATCACCCATGGTTTGGTCAAAAATTACCGAAGTAATTAAGTGATCAAATTAGTTAAGTGAGGTAGTGTGCTAGAAGTGAGTGTCAAAAATATGTTAATCAAGTTAATTGTAAAAACAGTTTCAGGATACGGCTCAGGATATAGAGCTGTATCTACAATCAAACAATGAGCGAAAATGTAAAGGTTGACACATGATGTACGAGGAAAGCCCTTGATCAATCTAGATCGCCGGCATAAAACCTCGGGAGCTGACAATCGCAGCTGCCTTGTTCTTCTATTGCTTCAAATATCAAGATACAGTGCAGGATATGATGCGGATCAACTAGGTGTTACAACGTGATTTGATTACAAGTGTTGGTGTGTGGTGATTGCTAGAAGCTAGAGAGCAAAGTGTGCGAAAGAGAATGTGTGGAAAAAGTTGTGTTTGCCTATGATCCGATCGCTCCCATTTATAGTAACAAAAACTAACAAACTATCCTATTATTCCGGGATACTTTGGAATATTCCATTCTGAACGTTGGGGGACTCTTTCTACTCGTTTTCCACGTGCTTATTGACTACAAAACCGGGTCTTCAGCTCATATGACCGTTACAACGTCAATAGCATTGACCAGCTTCCGATATTCTCGCGGAATATGCCTTTATTCTATTCTGACCGTTACAAGACCCATTCTTCCACCATCAACGTCCATTTTTCAACCATCTTGAGCGAATCTTCAGGTAGATCAAGTCCTTTAACTTTGGTACCTTGCAACCAAAGAAAATCGTTAGTAACTGCCAGGATACTACGTCAGGATGTTACCAATATCCTGGTCTGGTATCCTGATCGATACTGCCTCAGGATGTTACCAATATCCTGGTCCGGTATCCTGATCATAAACAGCTAACATGAAATCAAGATATAGTGTCAGGATATGGGCTCATAATTTCACCCATAACAATTGTCCCCAAAAATATAACTGTTGGATATCCTGATTCCAACAGATGTATTTTTCAGTCATTCCAATACGTCCGGTAAGGATATCTGTTTTGAACATTCATGCATATGTTTGGTTAATCAGCACATAATATGATAAGATTGAAACTACTCCCTTTTTCTGTAGACTCTGCTAAGGTCCTTGTTGTCTTCAATCTTGAGAAGCTTGACAGTTACTCCAAACCTGTCCTGGTAAAAGAATCATCTGTTACCACCCGCTCTAAGCTGTCCACTGTTGTTGCCGAAGGTTTCTCTCATGATGACCTTGGCTTCGTGGAATCCATCGAGCCCATGACCTCCTTCCTTAATAAGGTAAATATCCAAATCCTGTATCCCGTACACATATACTGAACCTGTATCCTGGTTAGTTTGTCTTTAACGATACCTGTACTTTACTTTGTAGGGTCTGAATCATCTGGTCGTCCTGTACTTAGAACAATTTTAATTTCCTGCAAGCTTTAGAACAATTTAACAGCTGGAGGTGAAGGGATCTCGTGTTTTCAGGACGAAGCCTTCAACTGTTTATGTAAATATGCTTTAAAAACTTAATTGTGTTCTTGGTGGATGGGTCTCTTTTTGAGATGAAACCAAGAATACAATTAATAATAAACTAACCTTTTAACCTTACATGTTGTTATTTGTTATGCATTGCTTAGCCTGAATTCCAATGTTCCAAACTTAGTGCAATTATTACTTTTATGAAAATATTTTGATCAGTATACTCGCAAATATCCTATTAAGACTTCCGTCAAATAAAGTTTTTATAACTCAAGCAATTCAGATAAAGTTTTCACAGAAAGAGGACAATTCATTTTTATTTTACAAAGTTGGTTTTGGGAACACTTGTTTGACTAGAACACAGTTTCAGTTTTTAATCCAAGTATCCGGAAGTATATCCTGAGAATACATCTTGAGAATATATCCTGAGAACATATCCCGATCAGGTTACTCATAAGTGTTATAATATAGTTTCAGAAATTTAGACAATCTAGATAAGGTTTTTTAAAGAACAAAAATAGGAAAGATCATACCAAAACAGAAGACATCTCAATCCTTTTATTCCAGTCCTTTCGCAACCATTCCACCGAAGGTGTCCCCAGTCCAGGATACTTGGCGAATTATGCCCAAACTTGATCCTTTGAGTTCCTCACAATGCCTTAGTGGGATATAGTGTTGGCATAGGTTTCCTTCTTGCTCCAGCATAAATGTCCCCAGTAGGATATAGTATCAGCATACGTCATGTTCCATCACAGATGTCCCCTGTCTGTGCAGGACCAGTATGTTGTACCAGGATATGATCCTTTAGCAATTCTTCAACCAGTTGTTTAAACTTAGCAATCTTTTTTTCAAAAATTTATGTAGACTTGTAAATGATTATGTTTTTTGAAAATATACTTTGGGATTATCCAAAAACTTTGTATTTTATTGAGACTAAACCCATTTTCCAGGCATTTAAGCCGGAGTATAAGAACCTCAAGACTTGAAAAGGTGAAAACCTTTAAGTCTTTGAGTTTTACTGGGGATTTTACCCACGTTTCGTGCGCTACAGGCGAGGGTGTGGAAACCCCAAAACTTAGAAAGGTGAAAACCTTTAATCCTGGGGAAAATCCCAAATTTTCATGCGCTACAGGCGGGAGTGTATAAACTCCAAGACTTAGAAAGGTGAAAACCTTTAAACATTAGAGAGTATGAAAATACCCTTCCGTGAGAGAGGGTGATCAATCCTCATATACCTTTAGGATTCAGGATATAGCCAACAGTAACGAAATTGTCAGCCACTTTTACATGGACTGGTCCCGCCACCTTGAACTATCCCTGAATAACTTGCGCTCCAGGCGGGGTGTTTAAACCCAATTCGGAAGAAAGGTGAATACCTTTAAACCTGTGAAGGGATCAGGATCCCTTATACGTGAGAGAGGGGGCCAATCCTCTAATCTTCCGAAGTATCTTGAGTGAACATCCTGGAGCCATATCCTGAAGCATATACTGCAAAACATCCTTAAACTAAGGTGGGTGTTAGCTTGGCTAACACCCCTCCGATGCTTAAGTTAGTATTGGGTTTCAAAGAATAAATTAAACCAAACATATTTAAAAAAGATAGAATTCATACCATCCTGAGTTAGAAATTAAATTCTAAACTCACTTGAAATAAAGCTTAAGATGTATAGCATTCCAAGATCTCGGTAGCATATCCCCTTCCATATTCTTGAGTCTATATGCTCCTTTCCCTGCTTCTGATTCAACTTCATATGGTCCTGATATTCTTGTTATATGCTCTGTATATTCTTTGTTGATACGCTGCCATCCTTAGCCTTGCTGCATCTCTCTTTCCATCTATAGTATCCAAATCTTGACTCAAGGCTTCAGGATTCTATTCAGGATCACTTAGGGTAGATCTTGCAGTAGGTATTGTCATTTCCGTTGGAATCATTGCTTCAGCTCCAAATACCAAGGAAAATGGGGTTTGGCCTGTTGCATTCTTTACCGTTGTCCTATCAGCCCACAAAACAAAGGGTAATTCTTCTGCCCATCTTCCTTTTTTGGCTCCAAGCCTTTTCTTTAACTTATTGACAATTATCTTGTTTGAGGATTCTGCTTGTCCATTCGCTTGAGGATGTACTGGAGTAGATGTTATCATTTTGATTCCCCAACTCTTGCAAAAGTCAGTAGTTCTCTTGCTTATAAACTGAGAACCATTGTCACAGATTATTCCGGCTGGTACTCCGAATCTGGTCAGGATATTCCTCTTTATGAAGGATACTACTTCTTGGTCTCTAACTTGAACAAATGCTTCAGCTTCAACCCACTTAGAGAAATAGTCCGTCATTGCTAGCATAAAGACTTTTCCTCCCGGAGCTTTTGGTAGCTTTCCCAGTTACTATGTCTTTGACATGCATCACATCTTCGAGCATATTCTGCGGCATCTTTTCTCATTGTTGGCCAATAATATCCTGTCCTTAATACTTTTGAGAATAACGACCTGCCCCCAGTATGGTTACCACAATCCCCTTCATGTATATCCTGAAGTACTTCTTTGGCTTCAGGATCCTCCAAGCACCTCAAATACGGTCCTGCAAGAGATTTCTTGTATAAAATATTATTTATAATAGTGAATCGTGATACCTTCATCCTAAATGCCTTAGGATTTTCATTTCCAGGGATGTGTCCTTCTTTGAGATATCTCATGATTGGAGCCGTCCAGGATTTAGGATCCTCTTCAGGATGCTCTGCTCCAGGATCCTGAATACCCGCTACTTCTTTATCCTGAGGATTCGTTGCAGGATATAAGACATGTAATATTGGTATTTGGGTCCCTTCAGGTATCATGATCGATGATCCCAAATTTGCTAAGGCATCCGCTTCAGCATTATCCTCCCTTGGTACCTGTTCAAGTATAAAAACATCCAAATATCCTGCTAATTTTTTGAGAATATCGAGATATTCGATTAATTTCTCACCCTTAAATGCATAGGATCCATTAAAATGGTTAGTAATTAACAAAGAGTCAACATATACTTGCAAATTTTTTATATTCATACTCTTAGCCAATTCTAATCCTGCAATTAAAGCTTCATATTCTGCCTCATTATTAGTAGCAGGAAATTCACACCTAATAGCCTGGGGTAATATGTCCCCCTGTGGCGATTTTAGTAGTATTCCTAATCCTACTCCTCTTACATTAGATGCACCATCAGTATATAATGTCCAGGATCCTGAGGATTCTCCTAACTGTTGAACTTCTAGGTCTACCTCGTCCTGAAGGTCGCTACTAAAATCAGCCACAAAGTCAGCTAAAGCCTGAGACTTTATGGCATTTCTAGGTTCATATACTAAATCATAAGCACTTAACTTTACTGACCACTTGGCCATCCTGCTTGACATCTCTGGTTTCCTAAGCACATTTTTGACAGGGTAATTTGTTTTAACATGTATCCTATGTGTCTCGAAATAATGTCTAAGCTTTGTCGATGCCATGACTTGAGCTAATATTAATTTTTCTAAATGAGAATACCTAGTTTCAGCATCTAACAAACTTTTACTAACATAATAAACAAGATATTGCTGACCTTCATGGTCTTTTATAAGAACGGCACTTACAGCATTCCCTGATACAGCAAGGTATAGGGATAGTGGTTCACCATTTTCAGGCTTCATCAATAGAGGTGCAGTTGAGAGATACCGTTTCAAATCCTGCAGGGCTGCTTCATGCTTTTCCCCCCATTCGAATTTTTTGTTCTTCTTCAGGATATCATAAAAGTCTTTGCATTTCTCTGAGGATCTTGAGATAAACCTATTTAGGGCTGCTACTCGGCCTGTCAATCTTTGTACGTCCTTCATATTTGAGGGTGATTTTATGTCCAGGATAGCTTTGATCTGCTCTGGGCTCGCTTCTATCCCCCTTTTTGTCACCATATATCCAAGAAACTTTCCTGCTCCCACTCCGAAATGGCATTTAGCAGGATTCAGCTTCATGTTGTATTGATCCAGGATATCAAATGCTCCCTTGATATCCTGGAGGTGATCCTCAGCCTTTTTAGATTTCACCACCATATCATCGATATATACCTCCATGGTGTCCCCCAGTTTGTCTTTGAACATCATGTTTACCAATCTTTGGTATGTTGCACCTGCATTTTTCAAACCAAAAGGCATAGCTGTATAACAATAAATACCTGTTGGTGTCATGAAGGCAGTATCCTCCTGGTCAGAAGGCTCCATTTGGATCTGTTGAAATCCTGAGGATGCGTCCATGAAGGTTAACATTTCATGTCCAGCAGTAGCATCCACCATTGCATCGATATGAGGGAGAGGAAATGGGTCTTTAGGACAAGCCTTGTTCAAGTCCGTGTAGTCTACACAGACTCTCCATTTCCCGTTTTTCTTCTGTACCACAACTACGTTTGCTAGCCATCTTGGAAACTTGACTTCTCTGATCATCCTGTACTTCAACAAT
Source organism: Helianthus tuberosus (assembly GCA_030545235.1). Lineage (NCBI taxonomy): Eukaryota > Viridiplantae > Streptophyta > Magnoliopsida > Asterales > Asteraceae > Helianthus > Helianthus tuberosus. Next base: position 180,149,522 of record CM060370.1, on the reverse strand, counting down.
CTTTCAACTTCCTCTTGGATAATCGCATTCCGCTCAGGAGCAAATTTTCTTCTTTTTTGCTGAACTGGCTTGAATGACCTGTCAATTCCAAGCTTGTGAGTAATAATGTCTTTGGATATACCTGTCATATCCTCATGCTTCCATGCAAACGTTGACATCCTACATTTCAAAAAGTTAGTTAACTGCTCTTCAATATCCTGAGGGATATTGGTTCCTACGAGCACCGAGATATCAGGATTATCCTGATCCATGATAATTTTCTTCACATCCTGCTCCGAATCCTCCACGATATCCTGGGCCCGCATCTTTAATTGCTATGCTGTACTAGGCTTAGTTGAGGATTTCATTAAGGATGAGTAGCATTCTTTCGCTTCCTGCTGATCGCTTTCAACCTTGACAACTCCCCAAGGGGTAGGGATCTTGATGCATTGGTGATATGTTGATGGAACAGCCTTCATATCGTGAATCCATGGTCTTCCCAGTATGATGTTATAGCAGGATAAGGAGTCCATCACGCAGAAGCGTTGTATGGAGTTGACCCCTTCAACATATACTGGTAACTTTATCTCCCCTACGGTATTCCTAGCTTCTCCACTGAAACCAACGAGCACAGTGGACTTCGAAGTAATGTCCATCGGAGATACATTCATCCTCTTCAATGTTTCTAGTTGGATTATGTTGACGGAGCTGCCATTATCAACCAGTATCCTGCGTACAAAATGGTTAGCCACATATAATGTTATTACCAGAGCATCATGGTGAGGATCTTGGACAGTATCCCTGTCATCAGCATCAAAAGTGATCACTTTATCAGCTGTGAGGGTAGTCATCCTGACAGGTTTGTCTCCCCTTTCGGCCTTGGATTCCTTTGCATGTCTCTTTGCCGCCGAATACGATGTTCCACAAATGTCGGATCCTCCCGAAATGAAGTTGATTATCTTGGCATCCGCGGGAGGTGATGCTGCTCGTTCAGGATCCTTCTCAGTATCCTGACCCTTATTCTTCTTTCTTCCTAAGAGATCTTTCAGATATCCCTTGCTTAGAAGATAGCTTATTTCTTTCCTCAGAGCAATGCAATCCTCAGTCATATGTCCGAAATCTTCGTGGAAAGCACACCATTTTGACTTATCTTTCTAGTCAGCCTTTTGTTGATTCTTTCGAGGCCATCTAGCCTTGTCTCCTAGACCCTGCATAGCATACATCAATTCAGGAATATTAACAGAAAAGCAATATTCGGACAACTCAGGATACTCTTCAGGATCCTCATCTTCAACAGCGTTCACTCTTTTGTTTTCGTTTCTATTATACGGCTTAGGCCGATATGACTTGAACGAGGATTCTGACTTCCTATTAGTTGACTCATAAGTGTTGGACGAGTTCATCCTTTCTTGCATCTTTCTGTCATCTTCCAGACGGATATATCTCAAAGCCCTGTTACGAGCTTCGTCGAGATTCCTACAGGGATTCATTACAAGATCCTGATAAAACTGAGAATCCTTTTGTAATCCCATCTTGAAAGCTTGCACAGCTGTTGCAACATCAAGATGTGGGATATCCAAGGATTCTCGACTGAATTTGTTCACATAATCCCTCAAGGATTCCTGAGGCCCTTGAGTTATCCTGTAAAGATCACTGGTTAGTTTCTCAAAACTCCGACTACAAGAAAATTGACTGTTAAATAAATTAACCAAGTGAGCAAATGAAGTAATTGAGTGAGGAGGAACGTTTAATAGCCATTTTAAGGCCGATCCTGTTAGAGTAGAACCAAATCCCTTGCACAAGCACGCTTCCTTGAGCTCCGGAGGGATAGGGTTAATCTCCATTCTTTCCCTATACTGAGCAATATGCTCCTCAGGATCCGTACTCCCATCATAAAGCTTCATGTTGGGAGTTTGGAATCTCTTTGGGATCTCAGCATCACAGATAGGATATCCAAAACGAGATATCTTGTGGCTGTCTTGAGATACTTCCGGGATAGGCTGGACCACCCCAGGTACACTAGATATCATGTCCTTCAATTTCTGAAGTTCCCTGGTAAGTGCTGATGTTACACCTGTATCCTGCAAAGATCCACCACTGTTAGTAGCATGAGTATTGTTATTATTCGACACGTTACCCGTTGGAGGATTTTGCCCATATCCTGAAGCATATCCTGAGCTCCTCATGGTTGACATCCTAATCGAGGAGGGTATTTCAGGAGTATGATTCTGAGGAAGACTGGGCACGATATTCCCCCTATTATCCTCGGTATATACAGCTGAACTAAAGTTCAACGCTCTGGGGTGTAACGGAGTGGCATTGTCCTCAGCAGATCTGCTCGAGCCAGCCTTCAGGAGTTGTATTTCCCTCAAAAGCATTTGGTTTGTTTCCTGTTGCTGCCTCATTTGTTCCTGCACATTTCCAAATAAGGTTAAAATTTCATCATTAGAAGCTAAAACGGGAGCAGATCCCTGAACACTCCGAGTAGGGATAACATCTTGAGATCGTGTAGAGGCTGGCATCCTTGGAGGAGGTGGTGGAAGCACCGAACCAGTGGTAGCAGAGGTTGTAGCAGACATAGTGGAAGAGCTCATGTTTGATCTTGAGGCCATTGTAAACAATGTGGCAAAAAGTTTAGAAAATAGAAAACCGATTAATGATTTTGCAAAGATTTTTAGTAAAAGTAGCACCACTTGCCCCACGGTGGGCGCCAAATTGTTTTGGTCAAAAATTACCGAAGTAATTAAGTGATCAAATTAGTTAAGTGAGGTAGTGTGCTAGAAGTGAGTGTCAAAAATATGTTAATCAAGTTAATTGTAAAACACAGTTTCAGGATACGCCTCAGGATATAGAGCTGTATCTACAATCAAACAATGAGCGAAAATGTAAAGGTTGACACTTGATGTACGAGGAAAGCCCTTGATCAATCTAGATCGCCGGCATAAAACCTCGGGAGCTGACAATCGCAGCTGCCTTGTTCTTCTATTGCTTCAAATATCAGGATACAGTGCAGGATATGATGCGGATCAACTAGGTGTTACAACGTGATTTGATTACAAGTGTTGGTGTGTGGTGATTGCTAGAAGCTAGAGAGCAAAGTGTGCGAAAGAGAATGTGTGGAAAAAGTTGTGTTTGCCTATGATCCGATCGTTCCCATTTATAGTAACAAAAACTAACAAACTATCCTATTATTCCGGGATACTTTGGAATATTCCATTCTGAACGTTGGGGGACTCTTTCTACTCGTTTTCCACGTGCTTATTGACTACAAAACCGGGTCTTCAGCTCATATGACCGTTACAACGTCAATAGCATTGACCAGCTTCCGATATTCTCGCGGAATATGCCTTTATTCTATTCTGACCGTTACAAGACCCATTCTTCCACCATCAACGTCCATTTTTCAACCATCTTGAGCGAATCTTCAGGTAGATCAAGTCCTTTAACGTTGGTACCTTGCAACCAAAGAAAATCGTTAGTAACTGCCAGGATACTACGTCAGGATGTTACCAATATCCTGGTCTGGTATCCTGATCGATACTGCCTCAGGATGTTACCAATATCCTGGTCCGGTATCCTGATCATAAACAGCTAACATGAAATCAAGATATAGTGTCAGGATATGGGCTCAGAATTTCACCCATAACAACCCACAAGCCAGAAACTTTACTCAATAAATAAATAAGTTACAGTAAACCCTAATATGTGTTAATTGTCAGTGGTCTTTTGTATTAGTCACACGGTATGCAATAATATTTAAAAGTTATCTTTGAAATTTTGTTATAAAATTTTTAACTTAGCCTTTTTGTGTGTATTTTGCATATATAGTAAACAGCATGAATGACTTATCTGAAGCCCTTCAGAATCTTAACCTTTATCCGGTGAAAATAGAAGTTTCTAGAGACTTTACGGGTTACATAGCCGATGTAGAGGAACCCATGGAATTTAACGCTCCACCTCCGGAGAAACCCAAGCCTAAGAAAAGGAGAAGACTTGTAGGATGGAGGCGTGTGCGCAGGAGGAAACCCGCAACTAGGAAGATCCCTAAAATAGAAAATCCCTTAGATAAAGGAAAGGGGATTGAAGTCGGGGAAAGTTCTAGGCAGATGGAAATGGAGACTGGGGAAGGTTCTAGGCAAACAGAGATAGAAATTGGGGAAAGCTCTAGGCAAATTGAGGAGTTGCCATTTCAGGATGAATTGGATCGGGCATTAGAGAGCTGTGATATCGTCAGGCCTATTAATAATAACCTATACCCTTATCCTGCCGAAAATCAAATTCCAATAAACTTAGAACCAGCCATTCCAGATCCTTTGATCCACACCCAACCTCTAGGAATGGACGAGTGGTGGACTAATGACTGGCAGTTTCAAAATCTGCTTAATAATCTTTATACTTTTCTCCCTCGGTTCGACCCGGAACCAATACCAAACCCACCAATGAGCAATGAGAATATAGCTGAACTCCGCCACTTTGGCGAGGAACTGGTGGAGGCAGGAAATAGGATTCGGGAAGTAGGAGAACAGATCTCCTGGAAATACGACGAGAGGGAACGTCGTTACTGAAATACCAATTGACGAGGGATAGTAAGGATTATGAAACTGTGGTTGTGTAATAATAAAAGTAAACTATAATTTTGTAAAATAACTACAAATAAAACTTAGTAAGATAATGGTGTGTATTGACGCATATATATAAATATAAAAAAGGAATCGAGAAATCGATAGTTTTGGCTATATATGTGTTGTGAAATTTGTATGATTGTTTTGTGTATGATTGTTATTTATTTGATACTAATAATTTATATAAATTAATTAACAGATGGAAAACACTAATAATGAACCAGTTAATGAGGTTAACCAATCTGAGCAACATCCGGAGGATCAATTTATGACTAGGCAAGATATAGAAAATATAGTTGCTCAAGGGATAGCCAATGCTATTCCAGCAATACTTGCTGCTGCCCAGAAACCTGTTGAACCTCAACAAATCATTCCTAGCAAACGTATATCTGAAGATACCTTCAGTAATAGCGTAAGCGGAGGTGGTAATCATACTAATCACGATAATGATCCACGGCAGGCTCCGCTCCCTAAGAAAATGAAAGCTGCAACGCCTGGTTGCACTTACAAAGAATTTCTTGCTTGTAAACCCGCTGAATTTGCAGGCAATGAAGGAGCAACTGCGGCACTGTGTTGGTTAGAGAAAACTGAGGCAGTGATTACAATAAGTAAATGTACCAATGACGATAAGGTCATGTACGCGTCAAATCTTTTCAAAGAAGGGGCGCTAGAATGGTGGAATACAGTACTGCAAGCCAAAGGAAGAAATATGGCCTATGCCATGAACTGGGAAGAATTTAAGAGTATTGTAGAAAGAAAATTCTGTCCCGAATATGAAAAAGATCAAATGGAAAATAAGTTCCTAAATCATCGAATGATAGGTATAGATTGTCGCGACTATACTTCGACATTCTTTGAATATGCTAGAGTGGTACCAACACTGGCTTCGCCAGAACCGGTACTCATTTCTCGCTATATTTGGGGATTGATTGGCGAAATCCGCAATATCGTTAAAGCTGCGAGACCTTGCACTATTGATGATGCGGTAGACTTAGCCAACACCCTAACTGACGAACTGGTACGCACAAGAGATGAAAATAGGAAAAAGGAACTGGCTCAGAAAATTACCTAAGGATTTCGTACGGGTAATAATAGCAGCTTCAAGAGAAGAGGAACAGGGCAATCTTCTGCTCCGCCGTTCTGCAAGAATTGCAGAAAGATACATTATGGAAGATGCAATGTAACCTGCAACTTTTGCAAAGTTGTAGGACATCGTGAAGAAAACTGCAGAAAGAAAACCAGGATCTGCTATAACTGTGGAGAAGCTGGGCATTTCAAAACCGAATGTCCTAAAGTGGTTAAACCAGCAGATAATAAAGTCAAGCCAGCCGACGGAGCTACCAAGAAGAATGTTCGAGCCTTCCAGTTGACTACTCAGGAAGTCGAGCTAATCCCTGACGTGATAGCTGGTACGTTCTTAGTTCACAACGTATATGCGAAAGTATTATTTGACTCTGGTGCAAACCAAAGTTTTATAAATACTTCATTCTGCCAAGCTCTTAACTTACCTTTAACCAACATCAGGCAGATTTTTACAGTCGAAACGGCAGATGGGAATTCGGTTAAAATAGATAAGGTTTTGCAAAAAGAAAATATAGAACTTTCAGGTTATAAATTTCATGCAAACCTATTACCAATGAATCTAGCTGGGTTCGATGTTGTATTAGGAATGGATTGGTTAGTGCTCGAATCCTCTGTGATAAGAACGCTATAGAGATTCGTACACCCACCGGGGAAGTAATCATGATTACAGGAGATAAACCACGTAAACCCATGAAGTTCATATCAGTAATGAAAGTTGCTAGTTATGAACGAAAGCAAGGAATAGTATATATGATTTCAGTAATCATTAGTACTAAGGGTAAAGAACTTAAGGATATTCCTGTAGTCTCAGAATACCTAGATGTATTTCCAGAAGAATTACCTGGATTACCACCAGATAGGGAAGTAGAATTTAGAATTCCTCTAATTCCTGGAACTACACCGATAGCCAAGGCACCTTATCGGTTAGCACCCACAGAAATGTTAGAATTGAAAAAGCAATTAGATGAATTACTAAGTAAAGGTTTCATACAACCTAGTTCATCCCCGTGGGGAGCACCAGTATTATTTGTGAAGAAAAAGGATGGTTCGATGAGAATGTGTATTGATTATAGAGAATTGAATAAGGTTACAATTAAGAATCGATACCCATTACCTAGGATTGATGATCTTTTCGATCAACTTCAAGGAGCTAGATATTTTTCTAAGATTGACTTACGCTCCGGATACCATCAATTGAAGGTACAAGAACAAGACATACCTAAAACTGCTTTCAGAACTAGGTATGGTCATTACGAGTTTATAGTCATGCCCTTCGGGTTAACGAATGCACCTGCCGCATTCATGGACATGATGAATCAGATCTGTAAACCGTATTTGGATAAATTTGTGATTGTCTTCATAGACGATATACTCATTTACTCCAAAAGCCAGGAAGAACATTGTCAGCACTTGCATGCACTCTTAACTTTGTTAAGAAAAGAGAAACTTTATGCCAAATTCTCGAAATGTGAATTTTGGCTAAAGGAAGTACAATTCCTAGGACACATGGTGAATCACGAAGGAATTCATGTAGATCCTGCTAAGATAGAGGCAATTACAAAATGGAAGGTTCCGCAATCCGCAATGGAAATTAGAAGTTTTATAGGTTTAGCTGGATATTATAGAAGGTTTATTAAGGATTTTTCTAAGATAGCTGTACCATTAACTAAGCTAACCTGTAAAGCAACTAAGTTTGAATGGGGACCTAAGCAAGAAGAAGCTTTTAAAATTTTAAAGCATAAGTTAACAAATGCCCCAATCTTAGCATTACCAGAAGGGACTAAAGATTTTGAAGTATACTGTGATGCTTCAAAATTAGGATTTGGATGTGTGTTAATGCAACGCAAGAAAGTAATTGCTTATGCTTCAAGACAATTGAAAAAGCATGAGGAGAATTATACGACTCATGATTTAGAATTAGGAGCCATAATTTTTGCCCTTAAAATTTGGAGACATTATCTGTATGGAAGTAAGTTTACTGTCTATACTAATCATAAGAGCTGAAGGTACATATTTGGGCAAAAAGAATTAAACATGAGGCAAAGGAGATGGATGGAAATCCTAAGCGACTACGACTGTGATATTCAGTATCACGAAGGAAAGGCAAATGTAGTTGCAGATGCCTTAAGTCGTAAGTATCATGAGAAACAACGACGGATTCATGCTCTTAGATTAAGTCTACAGTTAGATTTAATGGAACAACTGAAAAATGTTCAAGAAATAGCAATAGAGGACACTGCTGAAGGAATGAAGGGACGAATAAAAGAATTAGAGCAAGGAAATGATGGAATTTGGAGATTCCATAAGAAAAGAATTTGGGTACCTAAACAAGGAGATTTAAGAAATAAGATTCTAGAAGAAGCCCATAAATCTAGATATACCATGCACCCTGGAAACAATAAGATGTACTAAGATTTAAGAAATAACTTCTGGTGGATAGGAATGAAAAAGGACATAGCTAGATATGTGTCTAAGTGTCTAACTTGTTCACAAGTTAAAGCTGAACACCAGAAACCCTCAGGTCTACTGCAACAACTAGAAATGCCTGTATGGAAATGGGAACTTATAACAATGGATTTGGTTACTAAGTTACCCAAAACCAGAAAGGGTAATGACACGATTTGGGTAATTGTGGATCGATTAACCAAATCAGCTCATTTTCTACCTATGAAAGAAACCTTTATCATGGAAAGGTTGGCAAAGTTGTATGTAGATGAAGTTGTATCCTTACATGGAGTTCCACTCTCCATTGTATCAGATAGGGATAGTCGTTTCACTTCCCACTTCTGGAAAAGTTTCCAAGAAGCTATGGGAACCCGACTAAATCTAAGTACTGCATATCATCCACAAACAGACGGACAAAGTGAAAGGACAATCCAAACTCTGGAAGACATGCTTAGGGCATGTGTAATAGATTTTGGTGGAAACTGGGATGACCACTTACCATTAATTGAATTCTCCTATAACAATAGTTATCATGCAAGCATTGAAACTGCCCCATTCAAAGCACTGTATGGAAGAAAGTGCAGAACTCCAGTTTGTTGGGCAGAAATAGGAGAAAGTCAATTATCAGGTCCAGAGAATGTACAAGAAACTACTGACTAGATCACTCAAATCAAGGAAAGACTAAAGACTGCTCGGGATCGTCAAAAGAGCTATGCTGACAATCGACGCAAACCCCTAGAGTTCCAAGTTGGAGACAAGGTACTCTTGAAAGTTTCACCCTGGAAAGGAGTAGTTCGATTCGGAAAAAAGGGAAAGCTAAGTCGAAGATACGTAGGACCATTTTCAGTGATCCAACGTATAGGACCAGTTGCTTATCATTTACAACTACCAAAGGAGTTAGCTGGAGTACATGATGTATTTCATGTATCCAACCTCAAGAAATGCCTATCAGACGAATCTTTGGTAGTACCTCTCCAAGATATAAATATAAATGAGAAATTGAAATTTGTTGAAAAACCTCTTCAAATCGAGGATCGAAAGATTAAGTTTCTCAAGCACAAACGACTAGTTCTAGTCAAAGTCAAGTGGTATTCGAAGAGAGGATCTGAATATACTTGAGAGTTAGAATCGGAAATGAAGCGAAAGTATCCTCACTTGTTCCAGTAAATCTCGAGGACGAGATTTTTATTAAGGTGGGGAGGATGTAACAACTCTCATTAAAAGTCCTAATTATTATTACATTTGGTCCAATAGGAAACCCTAATTGAAACCCCCAAGTGATTCTGTATAAACCCTAAAATTTTTAGAACAATCAGAATCAGGATCAGGGCCCCTAAAACTCAAGGGGGTATTCCCTAGTTACGATTATCCACTTAAATTGCTGTCAAAAACGAATTTAAACAATCCACTGACTCAGCAAGGCTACAAACACACGGGGCTACTCTATAATAGAGTAGTGACCCCTCGCGCCACGCGACGCCCAAGGTGGTACCCCTCGCGTCACGCGAGGGGGTCAAAATTCAAGTATAAATAGTGGGGTTTGGGACTTGCATTCTGGAGTTGGAACGACGTAAAAATTCGTTATACACACTGAGTTATAGTCTTTTTACTACAAAAACACACACAATTCACGAAGTGCTGCCGCAATAACAGGGTAATAACTCGATCGCTGCTACGATTCAATGTCCGATCGATTAAACTATCCAATGGATGTTTAAGTGCTGCCCACATTAGGGTTTATTGTCACACCCCGACCACGTAGAACATACAAAACGTGGCGGAAACATCGGGGAGTGTTGTAACAGAATTAATGTTTCACAACCATGGAAATTTAAGTTTCGTTTTATTGGTAAAAAGTGTTACAATGTCTAAATCAAACAAGGATATACAACATAATTAACTAGTCTTGCATCTTTTATTGTCACTAAAGCCCAAGTCTGTCTATATGTATCTTGATCATCTTATGCAACAGCTCCTGAAAAACACATGTGAAAATAGGTACGTCAGCATAAAAATGCCTGTGAGATACATAGGTTTTGTGAAAAATAAGATTCATGACTTATGTTTGAGAAAATGTTTAGTCATGAACCTTGTTATTTGCTTTGTCTTTTAAATCATTTGAAAAACGATAAGATCAGATGATAAGTATAAATAAATGTAAGGTTAAATGAATAACCATTTTAAAATGAGTTTGTAAAAGATAAGTTGTTTGTAAATCAATGTCTTGTGAAAAGTATGTTATTTGTATAAAATGTTATATGTATCAAACTGAAATGATTCAAATAACGCTACGATATGTAATACCATACAAACACTTATATATAGGAAGTACCAGCGGCGTATCCACCATGCTTGTATCATATTACACACGCATCGTTACTTAATCACTTAATCAAACCAAACCAACAATGTAATAAGTCTATGTTTAAACCAATAGTCAAAAGTCCTTGTATAAACCATGTCAAATGTTTATAGTCCAAAAGTAGTCAAGTAATGTATAACCAAAATGATATGTATGGTAAGTAAAATTTAGACTTCTTAAACCATAAGTAAAAATGTACAAAACAAAGTATTGAAGTAAAACTTGGTTTAAATCAAAATTATGTTTTGTAAGATATATGCATGCTATACTGAATATGAACATTTATGCGGTATTGTGAAAATTCATACATCCAAGCCTTGAGACAGACGGATAACTATGTAAAAGTGAGTTATCAAGAGAATATGTATTTGGATTCGGTCATTCCTTACGTCCAAACAAACCCGAGATTTCAGGAATGGGATTTGTCAAGTCCTATGGTACCACTACCTACTACCGAGCGGCATAATCGGTGTTAATGAATGTACATTGTATCATTTAAACAAACCAAATGTCATACCAAAATGTAAGCATGTGATGAAGATAATGTACCTAGTATGGTAGAGTAAACATACAAGGTAGAGCTATAAAACAATGTGTCCATATGTTACTGGAACATATGCAACAGAGATGCAATGTAAAATGATGTACTAAGTATGCTAAGTTAACATACAAAGTAGAAAAGTCATGTAAATCAATGTGCTAGCATGCTATAAGTCAACATACATAGCAGAAATGTAATGTAAATCATGTACTAATAGTGTACTACTGAACATAACAAGTATATGATGTGAAAACAGGAAAGCAGGAAAGTAACAAGTAGGCACATGTGTTTCACCCCAAAACAGTTTGGAAAACAGTAAAAGAGGGGTCTATGTACTCACTTGAGATTGCTCAGAAGTCCTTGAGTAACAACCAAACAATGCTAGAGATCGCGGATATCAAACGGCACCTAATATAGGTAACTATGTTAATTAACCGGACCTAGATCGGAAGATCGGGTAGCATTAGGGTTTGTAAACCAAACGAGTGTAGAGACTCGTGTCATTTGGTTTAACAAAGCCTACATACTAAATGAAACTTAACCTAATTGTATACGACCCATTACGACCCGTTTAGGAAGCTTATGCTACTTTAACGCGTCGTGCGCGTGAAACGCGTTCGGACCGCCTAACTAGTCCTATGACAAGTGTTATATGCCTAAACATGTTACAAAATCAGTTATGTGACAAAAGTTTAGGTTACATATGCTTAATTACCAATTATACATGAAAAGGGTATTCTGGTAATTTACCTAAGGCATATAAACTACCTATCATACAACTACTTAAACGATGTGACCATAGGGTATAACCTCGGAAGGTTATGCCCTATACTAGGGTCACCTAATGTATTTGGTCGGATCCTAATGATCGACCAAACTGGGTCGGGTTCGAAGGTATAGGCGATTTATCAGATCGCCTACCCTACGACCCTAGACAACGTGGTAATCAGTAGGCATAGTCCCAAGGGACTATGACCATCGTGATTACAATCACGTTGCGAAGTTCAATCGAACTTCGCATTGACCATTACTGGTCAACGCTGAAAGTCAAACAAAGTTTGACTTTCTGACTCGAAAAGCAGTAAAAATAAGGAAAAGAACGAAAGAATACTTACGAAGGGTCCCCGAATGCTAATCTAGATCAATATAGTTCAGGTATGAAACAAAGTTTCAACTTAGAACACAACTAATCAGATTCTAGTGCCTTAAAACAATGAAAGGCATGGGGTATATATAGTTTTCGGTCCACCGTTGAGATCGTTTCTTGGAAAAGGGGAAATGATCTCGTCCGAACACTTGTTGAAAGGTTATGGAGCCACATATGCTCCTAATCTTAGTGACTAAGTAACTTAAAACATGTGGTTAAGGATCAATTGGCTGCAACTTGTGTTTAAAACATTGAATCTGGTCCAGATCACTCACTCGCGTAGCGCGACTGGTAAGGCCTTAGGCGTCGCGCTACGCCACTGACCCATCTGATTCAGAAATGTTTCTAAATTGGCAGAAATGGTCCCTGTTGTGTTTTAAGCCCTTTTTCGATGCGCTTGAACCCCGTTAACCTCATTTCAAGGCTCTAAAATGAAGTTAAAGTATAGGGAACTCAAAACATGCTCAAAAATATGCCGGAGGTTGGTTCGTTTGGCCGTACGAACGCGATGTTCGCTTAATTACGACGGAATGCGCATAAGCGCGAAAAACGATCCAAATGACGCGACGAATGGATTTTTCTTAAGGCGAACACTAAAATATAATGTAGTCATGCTTACATAAATTTTTGGATGTCCAGATGTATTCAGAACGTAAGTTATGCGCGAAAATGCAAACTTGTGCACTTTTTGACACTTTTAGTCCCTGAATGACACAAAAGTTTATTTTAGCACACCGAACCCCTCAAAGCCTATTTCTAAGCTATGTAAAGGATATTTATGGTATGTTTAACTTATGGTCATGATCCGGAATGTCTGTTACAGTTCAAATTGGCATACTTTCGCAGTTTGTCAAGTTTAGTCCCTGTAAGCGAATTAACTTTGATTTCACCACACCAAACCTTCCAAAACTTATATCTAAGTTATGTAAAGGTTTTTTTTTTAGGTATGTTAAACCTATTTCACTATTCCGGAGTGTTTGTTGCATTAAACTGGTTATATTTACGCATTAGTGCGCGTATAACCTTCCAGAAAGCGATTTAGAGTTTGAAATCGAACAAGAATTGATATGTGCAAAATGATACACATATTTTTACAATTCCCAAGTATGAAATATAATATTTCATTGGTTCGGTATTTGTTTGATGGCCGTGAAGGCACAGGTGTTACAGTCTCCCCTACTTTAGGAAATTTCGTCCCGAAATTTATTTAGAGGAAACTTGTGAGAGTTTAAAACATGAAGTTGAAAAGATCAAACAACATTGGTTAGAGTTCTTGAACTTCTAGTAACCTTAATAACATTATGTTTGCAATGTAAGAGGGACACTTATATACAAGTATATGAAGCGTCATTGGTGCGTCCACCATGCCTCCATTACATCGTTCTCATTTTGTTATTGTTGTCACTATCGGTTCCTTCACATAATAAATCTTACTGGATTTCTGCGCACTAAATTTCATAATTATGTGCGCATCCATAATTAGAGAATTTCTTGCCCAGTTCACACAGTCTATTTTATAATGTGTAGGGTAAAACCAAATGAACAATCCTGTGATGAGCGTGACTTAGACCGCCATAGAGTCCTTTAGACTAAATCAATAAATGATTTAAATAGACTATCAAGGAGTCTGTCCAGCTACATCACTAGATGTCGTTCTTTAACCAAATTGTGAATCAATCTTTTTTATTAGACCACTAAAGGGTCTCTAATGAATCATGGAGCAGTACTATATAATCCAAGGGTCTTAACTATTACATAGAAGCCCATTAAGGATTTAAGGTAGTACCTTTTGAATATCCTGCTACGAATCCCTCATATTAAGATATGAAAGATCCTGCAAGGATTTGGATAAAGGATATCCAGAGTATTAAAAACACCAAAAATGCATAAAAGAAAACATAAGATGAGTAAACACATAGTCACATAACCACAAAATTGTTTAACTAGAAGTTTGTTCTGCTAACAGAGTATATGTATTTAAAGTACAATAGGAATCCATCTCGTGGATTTCATTTGGCACTTTAAACATTATCAAGAATCTAACTATAAAGATAGAAAGATTCAAAAAGAAAATTCGATTTCGATTGTAAGGAACCGAAATGTTCGAATTTAGGTATAAAAGGAATCCAATTAAGGACTCTGATTTGAATGATGATTATCCACAAGGGTCTAATTGTGGATATAAAAAGATCCCATATGAATTTTTAGAAGTTGAAGATGTTTTGAAATCTTGCACTGGATGTGCTTATGTCAAAACATGAAGTAAGAATGCTTATGAAGTTGAGATGCTTGATATGTCAAGGCGACATATGAAGCAGATTTTGAAGGTTATGTCAATGTACGAGGAAAATATTTTTGAAAACTGTGCATGGGGTTCTTTTAAGAAAAACTGTGTTTAACGTTTTTGAAACCTTATATATAATACTTTTTGAAATCATAAAGTAGGTGTATTAGATAGATATATTTAAAAATGTTTTAAAATCATGCGAGATGAATTTTGAAATTATGTATAAGGTTTTTGAAAGACATGAATGATGCTTTTCGAAATCATGCACTTGATGATAAAATGTACTGTGTTAATATTGTTTTCAGACTATTTGAAATTAGAAAGGTTGGTTTTGATAACATGGCCAATGTTCTTGAAATATCATTGACAATGCATCAAGAAAAATTGTTTTCAAACTATATGAAATGTTTTGAGATCATGAAAATTGTGTTGAAATACTTGTACTGGGTATGTTGAAAAATAAAAACGTAATGGGTATGAGATTTGAAAATATCCTTAGTTATCCAACCAAGGATTCAAAGGTACTGATGTGCAAAAAGCACGATTACTCATAATTTCACTTTATTTCATGTACTTCGTTTCTTAGAATGAAACGAGTACTTTAAAATTTTCGAGGGAATTATGAGCAATCATTTGAAAGTGAGAATCACAAGAGTAGTTTGTAAGGAACATAGTTCCTTAATGCAGGTATCATAGGAAAATCATACACACATGTAACTATACTTGTATATCAGAATTTGTGAACAACGATTTTTATTTATGAACAAGACATATTGTTTCACAATACACGAAACAAAAGAAACAAAGGCATAAGACAGCAACATCCTTTGTTCAGCCAAATGCTCATCCGAGGGTTGGATTTGCACTGACTATCTTCGGGCAGTTGTTCCTAAAATGGCTCGTATCGCCACAGTTGTAGCAAGTACCACGCGGGAAACGAGCTTGAGTAGGGTTGACTTGGAGTTGGGTAGCAGCAAGATTTGCAACAGCTTTGTTCTGGATAGCAAAGCGGCATGTGTTGACCAAATGTCCCCTCCGTCCACAGTAGGTACATTTGGAGCAGGGTATGAGGTTTGAATGATGACGGTTGCATCGCTTGCACCTAGGAGCAGTTCCTAAGTACGGCTTCCTAGCTGGTGGCCTTGCCACTTGGCTAGGTCCAGCTTGATTAGGTGTAACCACTGCGGGTTTCCTCGAAGCCTTACGCTTCCTTGATGTTGGTGCAAGCCTGACTTCTGCTTCCTTCAGTGGCTCTTGAGTGGCTTCATTGTCGAGATGGGAGACTTCATTGTTGAGACGAGCCATGGCAATACCTAAATCCACAGTCCTCTGAATCACTTCGCCAATTTGCTGGACAAATTTGGCTGTTCGCTCGGACGTTTGACAAGTGCTGAGAGGAATAGACATTCTAGAAGGAAATGAAAGACATAGGAAGAAGCAAGTGAAAGGTTATTGGGTAATCAATACAGAATGGTAACGAATGAAAATTTTGACCATTTGTTTGTTACCTAAGGCAAACAAATGAGATGGTGACAAATCAAAGTAAATGGGTCAAAAATAATGTATCGCGAAGACATGCTCGCCTATAAGTGAACACTCATCCCAAGAATTCCCAGGTAAGCACAACTGGTCTCGCGTCTGATGAGATGTATACGAAGTGCTTGCCTAGCCAGAAAACCCAGAATACAGGCATTCACCCTTCCAGTTTGCACGTGTTCACATTATTTAAAACCCAAAACCTTGACGAAGTTTTGAAAACTCAAAGGGGTTCAAAACCATATAATAGAGAGTTCAAAACCTTACAATAGAGGGTTCAAAACCTAGTAATCAATCATCCTAGAACAGATGATTAGTTTTCAAAGCGGTTTTGAAATTTATGTTTTTGTTGAGGTCGTCGCCTAAGGATAGGCGACGGTATTGTTTTATGACTAAACGCAAGTAAACTCGCGCTAGGGTCCTAAGAAGGTTATAGACTAGGTCAAAGCATTACTAATTACTAATAACCTAATTCCCTATAACCATTGGCTCTGATACCATCTTTTCTGTCACACCCCGACCACGTAGAACATACAAAACGTGGCGGAAACATCGGGGAGTGTTGTAACAGAATTAATGTTTCACAACCATGGAAATTTAAGTTTCGTTTTATTGGTAAAAAGTGTTACAATGTCTAAATCAAACAAGGATATACAACATAATTAACTAGTCTTGCATCTTTTATTGTCACTAAAGCCCAAGTCTGTCTATATGTATCTTGATCATCTTATGCAACAGCTCCTGAAAAACACATGTGAAAATAGGTACGTCAGCATAAAAATGCCTGTGAGATACATAGGTTTTGTGAAAAATAAGATTCATGACTTATGTTTGAGAAAATGTTTAGTCATGAACCTTGTTATTTGCTTTGTCTTTTAAATCATTTGAAAAACGATAAGATCAGATGATAAGTATAAATAAATGTAAGGTTAAATGAATAACCATTTTAAAATGAGTTTGTAAAAGATAAGTTGTTTGTAAATCAATGTCTTGTGAAAAGTATGTTATTTGTATAAAATGTTATATGTATCAAACTGAAATGATTCAAATAACGCTACGATATGTAATACCATACAAACACTTATATATAGGAAGTACCAGTGGCGTATCCACCATGCTTGTATCATATTACACACGCATCGTTACTTAATCACTTAATCAAACCAAACCAACAATGTAATAAGTCTATGTTTAAACCAATAGTCAAAAGTCCTTGTATAAACCATGTCAAATGTTTATAGTCCAAAAGTAGTCAAGTAATGTATAACCAAAATGATATGTATGGTAAGTAAAATTTAGACTACTTAAACCATAAGTAAAAATGTACAAAACAAAGTATTGAAGTAAAACTTGGTTTAAATCAAAATTATGTTTTGTAAGATATATGCATGCTATACTGAATATGAACATTTATGCGGTATTGTGAAAATTCATACATCCAAGCCTTGAGACAGACGGATAACTATGTAAAAGTGAGTTATCAAGAGAATATGTATTTGGATTCGGTCATTCCTTACGTCCAAACAAACCCGAGATTTCAGGAATGGGATTTATCAAGTCCTATGGTACCACTACCTACTACCGAGCGGCATGATCGGTGTTAATGAATGTACATTGTATCATTAAAACAAACCAAATGTCATACCAAAATGTAAGCATGTGATGAAGATAATGTACCTAGTATGCTAGAGTAAACATACAAGGTAGAGCTGTAAAACAATGTGTCCATATGTTACTGGAACATATGCAACAGAGATGCAATGTAAAATGATGTACTAAGTATGCTAAGTTAACATACAAAGTAGAAAAGTCATGTAAATCAATGTGCTAGCATGCTATAAGTCAACATACATAGCAGAAATGTAATGTAAATCATGTACTAATAGTGTACTACTGAACATAACAAGTATATGATGTGAAAACAGGAAAGCAGGAAAGTAACAAGTAGGCACATGTGTTTCACCCCAAAACAGTTTGGAAAACAGTAAAAGAGGGGTCTATGTACTCACTTGAGATTGCTCAGAAGTCCTTGAGTAACAACCAAACAATGCTAGAGATCGCGGATATCAAACGGCACCTAATATAGGTAACTATGTTAATTAACCGGACCTAGATCGGAAGATCGGGTAGCATTAGGGTTTGTAAACCAAACGAGTGTAGAGACTCGTGTCATTTGGTTTAACAAAGCCTACATACTAAATGAAACTTAACCTAATTGTATACGACCCATTACGACCCGTTTAGGAAGCTTATGCTACTTTAACGCGTCGTGCGCGTGAAACGCGTTCGGACCGCCTAACTAGTCCTATGACAAGTGTTATATGCCTAAACATGTTACAAAATCAGTTATGTGACAAAAGTTTAGGTTACATATGCTTAATTACCAATTATACATGAAAAGGGTATTCTGGTAATTTACCTAAGGCATATAAACTACCTATCATACAACTACTTAAACGATGTGACCATAGGGTATAACCTCGGAAGGTTATGCCCTATACTAGGGTCACCTAATGTATTTGGTCGGATCCTAATGATTGACCAAACTGGGTCGGGTTCGAAGGTATAGGCGATTTATCAGATCGCCTACCCTACGACCCTAGACAACGTGGTAATCAGTAGGCATAGTCCCAAGGGACTATGACCATCGTGATTACAATCACGTTGCGAAGTTCAATCGAACTTCGCATTGACCATTACTGGTCAACGCTGAAAGTCAAACAAAGTTTGACTTTCTGACTCGAAAAGCAGTAAAAATAAGGAAAAGAACGAAAGAATACTTACGAAGGGTCCCCGAATGCTAATCTAGATCAATATAGTTCAGGTATGAAACAAAGTTTCAACTTAGAACACAACTAATCAGATTCTAGTGCCTTAAAACAATGAAAGGCATGGGGTATATATAGTTTTCGGTCCACCGTTGAGATCGTTTCTTGGAAAAGGGGAAATGATCTCGTCCGAACACTTGTTGAAAGGTTATGGAGCCACATATGCTCCTAATCTTAGTGACTAAGTAACTTAAAACATGTGGTTAAGGATCAATTGGCTGCAACTTGTGTTTAAAACATTGAATCTGGTCCAGATCACTCACTCGCGTAGCGCGACTGGTAAGGCCTTAGGCGTCGCGCTACGCCACTGACCCATCTGATTCAGAAATGTTTCTAAATTGGCAGAAATGGTCCCTGTTGTGTTTTAAGCCCTTTTTCGATGCGTTTGAACCCCGTTAACCTCATTTCAAGGCTCTAAAATGAAGTTAAAGTATAGGGAACTCAAAACATGCTCAAAAATATGCCGGAGGTTGGTTCGTTTGGCCGTACGAACGCGATGTTCGCTTAATTACGACGGAATGCGCATAAGCGCGAAAAACGATCCAAATGACGCGACGAATGGATTTTTCTTAAGGCGAACACTAAAATATAATGTAGTCATGCTTACATAAATTTTTGGATGTCCAGATGTATTCAGAACGTAAGTTATGCGCGAAAATGCAAACTTGTGCACTTTTTGACACTTTTAGTCCCTGAATGACACAAAAGTTTATTTTAGCACACCGAACCCCTCAAAGCCTATTTCTAAGCTATGTAAAGGATATTTATGGTATGTTTAACTTATGGTCATGATCCGGAATGTCTGTTACAGTTCAAATTGGCATACTTTCGCAGTTTGTCAAGTTTAGTCCCTGTAAGCGAATTAACTTTGATTTCACCACACCAAACCTTCCAAAACTTATATCTAAGTTATGTAAAGGTTTTTTTTTTAGGTATGTTAAACCTATTTCACTATTCCGGAGTGTTTGTTGCATTAAACTGGTTATATTTACGCATTAGTGCGCGTATAACCTTCCAGAAAGCGATTTAGAGTTTGAAATCGAACAAGAATTGATATGTGCAAAATGATACACATATTTTTACAATTCCCAAGTATGAAATATAATATTTCATTGGTTCGGTATTTGTTTGATGGCCGTGAAGGCACAGGTGTTACATTTATGCTTTGTCATTCGTCATTAAAATCGATGGATGTTTAAGTATCGCACTTTATCATTTGTTGTGAGGGTTTAATCTCGTGAGTTATCGTAAATGCAGTATTAGTTACTAACCTAGTTTTGTGTGCATTGTTATTTAAACTAGGTTAACAAGACTAATCGATAAGCTAGACTCTACCCGTGTTAAATCTGCAATGTGAGTCATTCTCTTTTTATCAAATTACTTTCAAAATCATGTTTATTTTCAAGGTTATAATTACAGGGATTAAGTCTTTGTAATCACCAAATTACAGCCGGTATGTAGGGTTTTGTATACATTACTTGATAACCGTCACCATTGGACAACGAGTTAGCCAAGGGGTGATATGACCATAGTCACAGACACCATTGGACAATGAGGTTACCAATGGATGGTCGAGTGACAAATATCGTGGGTAGTTGGTTGATATCTGGAAACATTGTAATCGCTCTTAATACTGTAAATTATAACAAACGTGTCGTTTTAGTAAAAAGAATGATTCACCAGTATTTCCCGCTGACAAAACCTTTTTCAAACATGTTTCAGGTGATCTGTTGTGATGCAGGATAAGTGTCGTGAAGCACTACAAGCTTAAGGAAGTGGCTCAATATAAAATAAAGAAAAATGTTTTGTAAAATAAAGATTTCTCAGTGAAATCATATGATTGTAAATTACCGGGGTTTTATCCCGAATTGTGAAATAAAATAATCGGAAAATTTCAGTTTTAAAAAGATCCTGAAGAAAACTTCCGCTGTCAACTTAATTAAATACATACCACGGGATTCTCTGTCCCGCGGCTCCTGAATCGGGTCAAACCGGGTCAGGGGTCATGACATATTATCTATCTAATTGCCGTTATTATCGTTATTCTGGTTTTCTTGATTCACTTCGTTGTCCATCTGGATTATAAACAATTACCAATTATTAATATCACAGAGCAATGTTTAATGCGAACAATCAGACAACAAGTATATTGATCAAAATCGTCGTGCATTGCAACATTTACTCTATTTTATATATTATGCATCTAATACAACCCGCAACTGGAATTTAAAATACAATACTAGTTATGCATCACTAGCTATTGGATTATCTATCTTAGTGGATTTTTTTACACACACACACTCTCTCTCTCTCTCACACACACACACACACACACATATATATATATATATATATATATATATGTAGGGTGGGAGTTGGCTACAAAGTCTATTTTTCCTACAAAGTATAAAAAGTCATAGAACACCGTAATGTCAACCATAAAACACACTCAAAACCCACAAATAACAAAGTGAAGATTACTAAAACGCCATATTTGTGGGTTTTGTGAGGTGTTTCGAATGATAAGGCTTTGATTATCGAATGACTAACATTAGTGTGTTTTATGTTGATTATCATGTTGTGTTTTATATTCATAGTTTTACGATGATGTGTTTGAAGTTTTTATGGATTATGAGGGTTTGGATATTATGTTTTAGTGAAATTCACTCTATTATTTGTGGGTTTTGAGTGTGTTTTATGGCTGAAATTGTGGTGTTTTATGACTTTGTACACTTTGTAGGAAAAATGGACTTTGTAGCCGAACCCCACCCTATGTATATATATATATATATATATATTATTACTATTACTGATAGGGGTTCATCCATTATTGCATGTTATGCTCGTCGTACTTCCAAACGAACCTCTCTCCTATGTGTCTTATCTTTTCACTTTCATCTAACAACTCCTCACCAGTCCATTCCATATTATAGGTTCTGTCACTTCCCCTAGACTGGAGAATAGTGTTCCATCATTCTAGAGCTGAATTCTTAAAAATATTGGAAGCAAACATGATTTTATCTTCCTCTTCACACTTGCTTATTTTTTAAACTGCCTCAGTCTTTTCTAACCAGCGTAAAGCTGCAATGGCTCCTTCATTGCCCGAGAATTCTAAAGGTTTGCAGGACCAGAATTCTTTGTAAGAACAACCATAAGACATGGTTCTTCTTCTTTTCGGAATAGGCAATTGAAGTAACGGTCCATTGTTCACGCTGTGACTGGGTTCAGCTGGTGGTCGCTTACTTCCATTATTACTTTTATTGTTTTCTGCTTCCTTAACTGTTTTGATAATATATGGCATAGCATCTGTAATCCCTTGTACCACTATGTGTTGGATGGCACTATTATCTATCTAATTTTCGTTATTATCGTTATTCTGGTTTTCTTGATTCACTTCGTTGTCCATCTGGATTATAAACATTTAACAATTATTAATATCGCAGAGCAATGTTTAATGCGAACAATCAGACAACAAGCATATTGATCAAAATCGTTATGCATTGCGACATTTACTCTATTTTATATATTATGCATCTAATACAACCCACAACTGGAATTTAAAATACAATACTAGTTATGCATCAGTAGCTATTGGATTATCTATCTTAGTGGATTTTTTTACACACACACACACACACACACACACATATATATATATATATATATATATATTACTATTACTGATAGGGGTTCATCCAGTATTGCATGTTATGCTCGTCGTACTTCCAAACGAACCTCTCTCCTATTTGTCTTATCTTTTCACTTTCATATAACAACTCCTCACCAAAAGTGCGGAGTTCCTACACGTTCTCGGTACTCATGGGTGGTGCAGGTGATGGTATCAGGTCAGGGTACTGGGGCATCGGTTCTTCGTATGGATATGGGTTTTCTAGGATCTCTCGAATATACTGGTCATTATCCCAGTATGGATCTAGAGGGTCAAGGTTTGGGTAAGGTGCTACTGGATTTTGTATGGGCTCCTCCTGTGGGTAGAGTTCTCGATAATTTCTATGGTTGTCAAACCATGGGTCATAATCTGGGGGATAGGGTACTGGGACTCTAGTGATTTCATTTGGGTCAAAGGCAGGTAAGGGAATCTGGTCTCCTGGGTTAGGTTTTATTTCCATGGGTTGAGTTGGGAACAAGGGTAGTGGCTGTGGTGCAATGATTTGTTCTAAGTTTGGGTATGCGGCTGTGGTAGCTAATATGTGGAAATTGGCCAATCGTCTATTTATCATATCCTAGGTCTGGGCATTCATCTCCCTATTTACAGCTTCTAAAGCTCTCTGTTGCTGTAATTTCCTCATTCTTTTCATATGCTCGTGAGCTCCCCGACTGAACCATCCTCTCTTTTTGGTAGGGAATGGCTCTTCGGATTGCACTTTGAATATGAAAATCCCCTCTTCTGTGTCAGCTGAATACCCCGAGGGGGTAGGCTGGGAAGAAGTTCCTTCATCTCTAGGGGAACTAGACAATTGACGATAGGCGTCCGATGGTCCTTGATCACTCATACTGTAAACTAACAAATTGTCAAATAACACAAAAAAATAATATACACGTATGCACATAATTACATAGATTATTTCCTAAAAGAATTGACAATTTCAATGTCAGCAGAACACTTCTATGGCGCAAATCAGTGGCTATAGCTCTGATACCACTCTCTGTCGCAACCCCCCGGCCCCTATCTCATGGGAATGGGCGGTCGCGAGCCAGTATCAGTGGTATCGGTATTTATCAGTTTGGCAGCAGAATTTACATCAGGACCGTAGTTAGGAAATATTTTATCAGAGTAAAATACCACATTTTTATAATAATAAACACATGGGAAAAACCCAAGTTTCCATTACAAACATGTTTATAGGGATAAACCCTAATTTATTGAATTAAAACATCTTCTTTATTTAGGTAACTTTTATAGCCACATTTTCCAAGCCTTCAGTGTGCTGTCCAGCTGGCTTCTATTTGTCTTTCACATTTTGTTACCTGAAACGCATTTTAAAAACATTTGTTAGTGGGAAATACTAGTGAGTGAATCCCAGTTTAATCAAGATAGGTTTGATCATTTTACAGTATTGAGGGCAATCCAACAATTACATTTGTTTATATCTATTCAATTACCACCCACGACACTGTCAATCCTGACTTGTGGAAATGTTATTACTCACAGTGTAGTAACTCATTTTGTATACAAAGCCCCAACATACCAACGATAATTGTAGAATTACAAATTCTCAATCACTGTTAATTATAATGTAAAACAATTGAGGTTTTGTAAAAACAGTTTATGAAAAGCATTTACAAAAAGAGGATAAACTCACATTGCTAATTTAGGTATTTTCCTTGTGACTTCCTGGTTATAATCTATTAATTAAACAATGCACACGTGTTAGTATAATAACCCAATTTACATTAGTTATACCCTCCCTGAGACAGAACTCCAACGACTACGTCGGGCAGAGCCTCGACAGACGTTACGGAGCACTAGATCAATCAGGCAGTGTATATAATACGTAACCGGGGGGTTATAATACTTACAACGAGGCAGAGCTTCGCTAATTAGGGGTATTATACCCGATATTATTATTGTTATTCAGAGATTTAAGAGAGAGAGATCGAAACTTTTGAACGACGGAAAATGAAAGCCGATGTTCCCAATTTATAGGGTCTGATCTTGACTTCCTCGTGGCGCGCGAAAGATGAAGACAATGTCTTCGCGCCCCGCGAGAGACCTAGGGTAGGCAGTAGCTTGGTCGACTCAGCATACTAGCCTTCACACGCAACGTGACACTTGGCGACAGGGGGTGCGGCCTAGTGGACAGCTATCGCGGCCCGCGGCAGACTTCGTTGTCTGTGGCGCACCCCGCGAGCAAGCGTAGAAACTTGTTTTTATTTAATCTTTGTTAAAATTAAGGTATTTTGGGCCTGTTTTCGCGTACGGGGTCTATTTTAGAGCGTATAGGGACGTTCTAAATATTTTTAGGATATATTTAGGAGGGTTGTTATATAAACTAAGGTGGAACATCACCATTTTGAGGTCCAAACTTTCTATTTTGGAAGATTACTTTGTTAACTTTATGGAACTTATGATTTCTTATGCAAACTCATACCTACCTTACTTCTAATCAAGTCTATGGTTAGTGAGCTTGTGTATGGTTGATTCTTACAAGTTTAGAGGTGCAAATACCCTCTAAACTTTCTGTTTTGAAAGGGTTTAAGACAACCCATAAGTGTTGAAGTCACATAAGTCTACCATAGTTCATGTGGCAAGACTTATGTTTGATGCAAGTATCAACTTGTTGTATTCTATTTCAAATAATGTACTTGATCTTAGCAATGAAATGATTTTATTTATTAAAAACTTGTCACATTTAGTGTTATAAAGTATCGAGCAATCTCGTTCGTCTCACTCCGATGTTTCCGCCATTGGTTGGGGTGTGACAGATTGGTATCAGAGCCATAACTATAGGGAATTAGGAAAAATTGCCATGCTTTTGACCTAGTCTATAGTTAAGCACCATACTCGACCATACTTGATTTATGTGCTAAATTCTTGAAACGTCTTTATGTGCTCATATTTATTTTTCCTATTTCAAAACATATGCTTTTCCTAAGGAAACTTTACACGATTATATTAAAACACGAAAACACTCATATTATACAAACAAGACGACTTCACCAAAATAGGCGTGAAACCCACAATTTGGTGAACGACTCTCAATCTGCTCATTCACTTTGCACGAAATTCGCCATCAAGTTAGGAGTGAAATCCTCACCTTGATGGAAAATTTCCATTTCAAATCTAGTGGACCCTTGTCAAGGTGTCGGAGTTAACTTTCTTGACCCGACGAGTATTAACCACACTTGGGGTACGATGTTGTCAAGTTAGGGGTGAAACCCGCATCTTGTCAACTAGTCCCACTCCTCTATTTTCAAAATCCTGCCAAGTCTTGAATTTTCGATTGATTTGGAACATGTAGTAACCGGAAGGGTGAATACCGTCAACCGAAATTTCGGCGAGAGTATTCTACCTGTTAGGCCAAAGCATGTTTCTCAAACCCAAAATAACTTTCGACCACTTTGGTTCAGTCAAGGTTCCATTTCGGAATTGTAACACCTCGTAAAATCATGTCCAATATAATGGCGACACGTGTCATGGACTTTAAACAAATAACAAAGTGATTACGAGGGACTAAAGTTGACAAACAAAGAAGGTACGTGTATAAAAGGATTCAAAGTGTCAACATTTGATAATTATACCTTTCAACAACCCTACACGATGTTTATACCCTTAAACGAATGAATTATGAGTCATATGAAGCCGTTTGTGGAAGAAAGTGAAAGCTTACAAACCGCAAGGGTTAAAAATGTCAACATGTTTAATTTATACCTCTGAGTGACCTTTTAACGAATCCGAAGCTTTGTAACGATTAATTATGCTCACGAGAATAAGTGATAAAAATTTCACAAGGTTTCGATATCGTATGAAGAAGACATGTTAACATTCGTAAAT
Source organism: Helianthus tuberosus (assembly GCA_030545235.1). Taxonomy (NCBI): domain Eukaryota; kingdom Viridiplantae; phylum Streptophyta; class Magnoliopsida; order Asterales; family Asteraceae; genus Helianthus; species Helianthus tuberosus. The sequence goes on along the minus strand of CM060370.1, from coordinate 180,123,179 downwards.
AAGGGGTTAAAAGCGTCAACGTTGAAATTCAGGACTTTTCGGTGATCATATAACCAACCGGGAACTTAACAAAGTTTTTTTATAACTTAGAGCCCTTAAAAGTCAAGTTTGGGGGTCAAAAGTGCAATAAAAGCAAGTAAAAATATGTTTAGAAGGACCAGGGACTAAAAATGAAATACTTGGAAAGTTGTTAACCGGAGCCCACCCTCTCGCCGGCCGCGTAAGGCCTTACCCAAACCTTACGCGGGCCACCTAAAAGTGCCAGCATCAGTTTTTTTGGACAGATGCCTGTATCAGCCTGTTCCACCGCCTTTGAGAGCTTGTTTTCGAAATCCAGAGGCTGAGCAAATGGTATTTCATGCATAGGGACACTTGGGAACCATCAGGGATCAATGGTAGGCTAATGTAGAAGGATCTTGTGAGATTTAAGTTCTTATATAAAGGAATTATGTTGCAACAAAGGGACTTGCTCATTTCAACTCACTTCAAGGCCTTCTCTGGAGCTTTCTGATCTTCAAACAAGTTCCCTTAGGTTACAAAATCGTGCTTAGAACCATTGTAAGTGTCCTTAACCTCCTAATTTCAGTTTTAATTAGTTTAATGACCGAAAGTCAAACTTATCGTAATTAAGGTTTGACTTAGTGTTTAATCACTAATGGTCCAGTCATTTTTCGAATTGAAAGTGGCTATGAGTTGGTAATTATGTGGGTAATAAACCCTTAAAAAGGCACCCTCTGATTTCCACTCTAACTAGGTCAATTGTCGGGTCAAACTTAATTATAAAAAGTCAACAGAAAGCTAATTTTCAAATAAGCACATAATTAACAATGTAGAAGCCATGAAACCTGTTTTATCACTTGTATAACTTGGTAATTAATGTAAGAACATGTCTAAGCATGTTCAACCCGACAATTTTGAGTTTAGGCTCGGTTCAGAACCGAAAGTCGCAAAAGTAGACTTTTGCTTTGACAGTTCTGACCCGATTTAGATTGTTTTAGAAATGCCTTAAGCTTCCATTAGGTCCATGTTATATATTAGTATAACTCTCTGAGATTATACAACGTGGATCCTAATTTATCCGATTCATTTGCATGTTTCTGTTATATGCTTAAATGTTGACCATTATGCCCTTTTGACCTTAAAACGAGATTTTTGAAAATGTGAGAGGACAAAAACCTTTGTTACAGATTTATAAACTTGTCCTAAAAATTTGACATCAGTTTGAGGTCTAGATTATGAGTTATGCTCGATATCGTAATTAAGAAGCTTTTTATTAATTAAACGGCATAATTAGCATAAGGCCTATCTAAACCCAAATTTTGACACCAAAATTTTTACCCACTGATGTAATATAATATTTTGGGATTTTTGAAGATTTTTAATTATTTTTAAACTGATCATATCATAGGGTTCTAGCTTTAATTCGGTAATTGTCGGTTATACCCTTTTTGCTAATAAAATGAGTTTTACATAACATTGTGATACCAAACTTTTTGCTACTGATTTTATATGATAAATAAAATATTTTGAACTTTATAAACTAATCAAAAACTCAGATTTCCTATTACAGCCCGAAAATCGCTTAAAACCGACTTTTACGCGTTTTAAACGCATAGTATGGGTTAAAACTATTTTTGGCTTATAAGACTAAATACCTACTGATGTTTTAAGTAGTTTTTATAACTTTAACAGTAAGAAATAGTTTTGAACTCAGATTTCCAAATTTGACCTTTAAAGCTTATGTGAAATTACCAAAATGCCCCTACGGTGCATAGTTTGGTTATAAATGATAAATTTCACATATAGGCAATACCCTACTGATATAACTTATTAAATTAAATATTTTTACTGATCTTTTCAGACCTGAACCTCAGATTAATAATTAATCTCTTTTATAACCTTTAAAATGACCAAAATACCCCTACGGGGCTTGAATTGAGTTTAAATTCGTTTTGGGCATAATGGAAGGTATCTTACTGATATCACAACATATTTAAGGCATATTAACTTAGGAAACCTGTTCATGACTCATTTGTTTACCCGTTATGCATTTTTTCGCATTCGGTACGGTTTATGTAACTAGTTTGCATAAATTAACCGAAACGGGTCAAACCTTATCATTTTTATCTCAAAATCCAGAATGTGGTTAGTTTACCCATATTATACAAGTCTTCATACTTGTCGGGTCTAAATCACATTCTAATCCGGTCTTCGCTTAATCTTGCGTTTTGAACCGTATACCTTTCTTTAAACTAATCGGTCTAAGTTTAAACTTAAATAAGACCCGTTAGGAATCTAATCGGTTATTAAAACCTTCATTCCAGATTTAGGAGCCCAGTAAAATATAACTGCATTTGCTGATTTGTACGTCTGAGATAAATTTGTACAATTTGCTCAGGTAAATACTTTTAACTTATTTTCCGTTATACAGGCTTGGGATACGGTATTATAATAATACCGCTTGGTCGGGTGTGTAATTATTTAAATCGGATTGTGATTAATATATTTGCATAACCCGTTTTAATATGTTTTGTTTGGTATATGGCTTTTGGGGGGTTAATGACCATGTCCTGAATATCCTTGGCTCATTCATTGAAATGGCCACGACTTAAGCACGGGGTGTAGGCATACACCTAACAGTTGCGTATGTATAAAAGGTACTCCACAATAAGGAAAATTCCTTGTGGGTATTATACCTGTGGTGTGTCAGTTAACCTTGTCCGGCTCTTCTAACCGGCCCTGACAGACGGCAAACATATAAATCTGTATACAAGATTATTTTAAAATAATTGTCCCAAGTTATAAAAGATATTTTGTGCCTGGTGCATTCAAATCAATTTTCTTAAAACATTTTCAAAATGAGTCGGTTAATTGTATTTACCAGTGTAAACTGACGTATTTTCCAAAAAGGCTAAATGCAGGTACTAGAAGGAATAGGTTGGCAACTCCTAGCATCAATAAAGAGTCTTGCAAGCTTAGATGTTTATAAATCTGTTGAACAGTGAAACTTTTTTACTTTTGATCCGCCTGTGGATCCCTTTGCAACCGTTTTTGTAATAAATGATATTACTTCCATTCGGTTTGTAATATTTTTATCTTTCGACTTCCGTTGTGTTTAAATCTGTGATAATTTGTCTATGATGATATCAACTACGTCACGATACTCCCCACCGGGCCCACCGGTAATACGTGAAAATATCGGGGTGTGACAGGAATAACCCAAGTTTTAATCAAGCCTCCACTTTTCTAGTATCAATTTTACACTTATCACGATCCAAACTTTTCTTTCCAAGATTCAAATTATTATTACGATCGTTACACACACATCATACTAAATCTTTTCCTATACCTATACGTTATTTACATGAATGATTTTAAAACGTCACCAACAATATTTGTACTACTCATGATCCTGAAATGGAGGCATATCATCAAGATAGGAGTGATTCCCTTACCTTGAGATTAGCTCTGCTCCTTCACTTCTTGAAACGACTTCACCAACGAGTTAGGGGTGATTTTCTTGTCTCGGTAATCGTTACCAACTCTCATTTTCAAAGAAACTTTATCATGCGAACCACATTATCAAGTCTTATACTTATACCATTTATCATTTTGCCAAATCTCTACTTATGCAAAATCTCAAACCTCAATGTTTTATCAAGCGTATTTCTTACAATCTATTTTACGTAAATCACATGCACAAAATTCGAAATCACACCTTTAATGCTTTATTCCCTGATTTTTATAATTTTATGAAATGCTATCTATCAACCTAGTCGGTCTAATCAATCTCTTGCCCACAAAATTCGTATCCAACACATCTATACTATATTATAATGCATGAGGGAGGGGTATTTTAAGATACCCAAAAAATAAGAACCCCCCCCCCCTTATTTATAGAAAGACCCCTAAAATGAGGGTAGTTTGGTCTTTTAAACACTATTTATTTTTTAGCCCCTAAACTTATTACACTTAAATCCCTGATGTTTTAACAAAATTATAGATAATTAGTTACAATTCACCCCTCCACAACAAACTTATAATTTTTTTACGTATTCTTGATATATCTTATAAACTATATTTTTTTTAAAAAATCCAAAGATAGCATGACGACCTACACATTTTTGTCGACGTTTTGATAGTTGTCTTGTTCAATATCGACGCACGAATTAAAAGGTACAAGTCGATAATGCTTTAATGTACAAGTAATTAATACTTGTGATCTAATGCGCCTAATCTACAAAGATGGGATCCATATATGCAAACTAAAACAAAAAGAATTAAAAGTACCGTAACATAAAATGAAGATATTATGTGCCACAATTTATTTTATTAAAACTGCCTAATATTTATACTTAGATATATCTTATAAAAACTTAAAACTAACCACAACAAACTTCCTAAATAAAGGGGTGGCAAATCTAAAATTAAACCCTAATGCACTTCTATAGTTACTACTATAAATACATAGCATGACACCCATGTATCTATTGCTAACCAAAGTTAGAAAACCAGTTCTGAATTCAATTGTTGTGAAAAAACAAGCATGCGAGATTGAAAATTCTAAGGCCAGTTCTCTTATATCGCAGCAGTGAATAACTGTTTTCTTTTATTTACTTTTAATGGAATGTTAACTTATTTGATTTTTCAGATTATGTTGCATGATGAACATGCCAATTTAAACAACCCAGTCGTCGAACAAGCTTCTAAGGTATTGATTTTGCTGGTTTTTAAGTATTATTTTTGCGTATATATTTCATATTAACATATTCGTTATGTTATTATATGTGTGTTTTATTGCAGCATGATGGTGATAAAAGTATTGATATTATTTCTTATGGTGCAATGTTTAGTCCATACAAGTCTAATCTTCAACGTGAATTTAGTGAAGAGTTAATTTTAATGTTAATTTAATCTTTTTCTAACTTTTGTATTCAACTTTTTTCCTTTTTAAGGATCAGAAGTTTGAGACTCAAAAGATGAGATCCAAAAGACTCTCTGAATGGAAATGGAGTGAGGTTATTAATTTAGACGATTCTGAGGACAATGAGAAAGAAGATGAATTATAAGATACTGCCGATTTAGGCACAAACCAGAATACCCAATTAAAAATAACTTGAGTGTCAATTCAGAAGCGGAACAGATTTCATGTAGTCTAATATGAAATCTATCAAGTGTTTTTATGTTTTTTTTCCATTTTCAGTTGTTATGTTTGATCTAAACGTATGAATAAAGTTTATTTATTTAGACGATTCTAAGGACAATGGCAAAGAAGAGGAATTAGAAGATACTGCCGATTCAAGCACAAAAACCAGAAAACCCGATTAAAAATACCTCGAGTGTCAATTCAGAAGCGGAACGGATTTCATGCAGTCTAATATGAAATCTATCAAGTGTTTTTATGTTTTTTTTTTCATTTTCAGTTGTTATGTTTGATCTAGACGTATGAATAAAGTTTATTTTATATTTGAACTTTATTTTTTGTGTTAATATAATGCAGGACCATATTAATAAAGTTTAAAATAAAGTTAATATCCTAAATTTACAAGTCAACTGAACTTATATAAGTTAATATCCTAAAGTTAGCAATAAATAGATACTGCAGTTAAATATAGTTAAGCTGAAATTATAAAATTTTGCAGTTATTCTTGAATATTAATCTAATAATTTGTATTTCTTAATTAAAAAATAATAAAGTAATAAACTTTAAAACTAAACTAAAAACCTGAACTTACTATGATATAAAGTTAATCAAGATATAAACTCTTAACATCCTATTTTTTTTATAAAAACTATTTTTAAAATTTTATAAAAATATAAATTATATATATATATATATAACGAAATTTAACAATTAAAGTTAAAGGTGTAAAACGTACTTACGAGTCAACTACTATTTTTTATTTTTATAAAACAAAAATTTTAAACTTTAAGTTTATTGGATGAGTATCATGTGGATATTTAAAAAAAGTTATGAACTTTAAAGAATAAAATTATAAATTTTATCATTTAACCAACAAAATAAACTTACTTTACAACTAGAAAAACTTATCTTTTATTTTTTGTCATTGATTATTATTTTTTATTAAAAAATGAAACTTTACATGTGTAGAACAACTTTTTTACTTTATTTATAAACAAAACATTTTGTTTTTATAAAAAAAATATTTTATAAACATTTTTTGTAGCAAGTAATATAAATAAAATACTCCAGAAATTTACAATCATTACTAGATATAAATACTAAATTTTGCTACAAATTTTTAGGAATTATAAGTTCAACTATATTTAATAGATAATATTAGTCAGTTTCAAAATATTTTTTACCAACTTAACTAGATACATAGTAGATTGTGTTGCATATTTTTAGGGATTATAAGTTAAAAGTAGACTCATATAGATAAGATTAGTTAGGAACTAAAAATTTGAACTTATTATGATATATATAAAGTTAATAAAGACATAAACTCTTAACATACTATTTTTTTTATAAAAACAGTTCTTGAAATTTTATAAAAATATAAATTTTTTATATCTGTAAAAAAACGAAATTTAACAATTTAAGTTAAAGGTCTAAAACGTACTTACGAGTCATATACTATTTTTTATTTTTATAAAAACTAAAATTTTAAACTTAAAGTTTATTGGATGAATACTATGTGGATATTTAAAAAAAAGTTATGAACTTTAAAGAATCAAATTATACTTTATAATTTAACTAATAAAATAAACATACTTTACAATTATAACAACTTATCTTTTATTTTTTGTCTTTTGATTATTATTTTTTATGATAAAAAACAATATTTTTTGTCTTTTGATTATTAATTTTTATAAAAAAAAAAACATGACTTTACATATGTGTAACACTTATGACATATATCCACCACAATAATGTTAGTATAAATATTATACAAATAAGAAAACTACCAAAAACGAGTGCAGCAATTCAAAATGTCACCCTCGTCGCATCGCGCGGGCACCCTACTAGTTATACTAAAAACATTTGTTCTTAATCGGGAACCAAACCAACTTTCTCTCACATGCTTATAAAATCTTATAGATGTTATAAAATCGGGAAACTAAATAGGCAGTTGGCAAGATCGATCTGTTTAGTAACGGGTCCTTTTTGGTACATATCGAAACAATTATTTGCTTTATGCTAGTTATTATTATAAAAAAAACAATTTCAAGTGTTTAATATATTTAAATACACTTTTGATGACTTTCAACCCGTTAGACCTGTTTTGTTTTTTATTTTAGCAGTTCTAGATAAGCACCTGACCCGAATCGACCTATAGATAAATAAATGGTCAAGATCGTGACCTCTAGGTGAGTCATTCAAGATATTTCATATTTCAAATGAATGAACAAGATTAACCCCCAAATGATAAGGCATTAAAATAGGGTGTGCAAAAATCAAATGAATGAACAAGAGTAACCCCCAAATGATAAGGCATTAAGTAGGGTTTGCAAAAATATTGAACGCATGAGAGATGGAGAACATTTATTTGAACATTTTAAGTTATTCTTAATTGAATTGCATACTTCTAGTCCATAGTTATTAAAGGCGCATAGGCCACGCCTGGGCCTAGGTGCAAGCGCAAAAAAAGCGAGGGTCTAAGAAAAAAAAGCATACAATGCAATATATATATATATGGGGACCGCTAAAATGAGAACCACCTCCAGTTGTAAGAACCGTGAGAACTACACCGTACGGGGCAAGGTGGACCAAATTTTTTTTCATAAACGTAGATACATGTATTATAAACACATTTGTAAAAAAAAATTCAAAAAAAAAATGTCCGGTGTGTAGTTTTGAGCACCCAAAGTTTGCGTTTACGGGACCCGTAAATTTTATTTAAAATTTACGGTACTCGTAAACACAAACTTGTGGTGTTCAAAACTACACACACGACATTTTTTTTTTTTGAATTTTTTTTTACAAATGTGTTTATAATACAAGTATCTACGTTTATGAAAAAAAATTTGGTCCAACTCGTCCCGGATCAAAAAGTTCTCACGGTTCTTACAACTGGAGGTGGTTCTCATTTTAGCAGTTCCCTATGTATATGTATATATATATATATATATATAATAAAAGAAACCACTTTAAGGACACTTGCCATCATATTAGATCATATCCTATGGATAATTATAATTTTAGTTTAATCTCTTCTAATTAATTATAGATAATCCTCCTACTAAATATTATTTAGTTTAATTATTACTTTTATATTTATCTATTTACTTCAAATTCAAACTTAGTTATCTACTGTGATATTAGAGTAAATTACGATTTTGGCCCCTGTGGTTATATCACTTTTACCCTTTTACCTCAAAAATGAATTTTTTAACATATGAGCCCTCAACGTCTTTTTTTCTAACACTTTTGGTAGTGGCCAAAAGGGTTAGAAAAAAAGACGTTGTGGGCTCAGATGTTAAAAGATTCGTTTTTTTTGGCTAAAAGGGTAAAAGTGATATCACCACAGGGGCCAAAATCGTAATTTACTCTTGATATTAACTATATATTTGAACGTTTTGTTTAGTTTGGTATCAAATAGATTTTACGAAACTTAAAATAAAATTAATTAATATTATTTATCATTTCTACATTTACAAGTTTTAAATAAATGGTTAAATTTATTGAGTCTTCGTTACAAGTTTTAAATAAAGGATTAAATTTATTAAGACTTTGTTAACAAATTTTACTACAATATAATAAACTATTTATATCAATATAAATATATATTTATGCTATACTATATAATAAAACATTATTGTGGAACACTTATCATTCATTGTAAGCATTTATTTTATGATTTTCTAGCCTCACTTCCAAACTTATCTTATATTAACTAGGGTTAAGACCCGCCCGCGTTGCGGCGCGGGTACATCGTAAATATTGAATGGATTAGTCCAAACGTTATATGATGTATTAACCATATGAAAACACACATTTCGACGTATCCAGTTGAACTCAGTGTAACCTGTATAAGCATTGTGATTGGATCAAACGTAAAGTAAATGGAATTCATATCGAACAATCATAACGTATTATATGTGACCCAACTCATACATAGAAAACGTAACAGGTATGAAGGAAAATATGCACATGTAATCGAAAGTGCTTAATTAGAGCTTTCGAAAAAAAGGGAGAAAAAGAAACCATAATTCGACTCCACTCGGTTCGAAACTAACTTTACGAAACATACATAAAATAAACACGAAAACATATTTCTTGCATATCAGAATTATTTGCAGCAGAAGTATACGAATACATTTGATTGATATAACACGAAAGAGTAAGAACAAATGATGGACAATTTGTGTAAAGGAAATTGTCTTGGTAACCGGTAATAGTTGCCGGTAAAACCTATATATACAATACACAAGAACGGTTATGAAGGTAGTTAATTTGGCGGGAGTAACCGTCATCTTAAATGACGTTACTTAACCAACATACCCGTTCAATTGTATTCGTTCATATATACATACATACTTAATACGATTAAGTTTGATACAAATAATAATACTAATATAAATTATGTTTATAACACTAATACTCTCCCCTAAACATAATTTGGTTTACGGGAGTTCTTGAGCACGCTGAGATTAGCATCATCCACTGCAGCTTTAGCACGATTGAAATCGAATTTCCTTCTTACATTCAGCTTCCCTATTCCGCTCCAGTCATTGCCAGCAAAAAATGCATAATGTTTCATTTCTTTCTCCACTGCTCCGGTACTACTCGAACATCCAGCAGTCTCCGTTTGTTCTGCGTCAGTTATAACCTCCTTATCTCCTTCGCTCATGCTCTGTCTGGGGTCCACAATCTTCTCTTCCTCTTTTCCGGTTGCCCTTTCCTGTGTTAACTTGAACTTGTAGTAGTATACAAGTACGTCAAGATACATAGCGTATATCAGACGCATGTATTCACCATCTTCATACTCGAAACCTGTATCTTTTGCTATCATACCCCACATACCGTTGTCAGTGATTCTCCTGTGACCTCCTTCTCTTTTCACAGCCATGTACAGATCTAGTAACTTCACTTGACGATTGTTTGAAGCATAAGCAGGCAGTGGCCTTGAATGAATTTCTAGTTTCTCTTTAAGAAACCATTCTATCATACTATCAAACGTGACTTCGAGATAGTATTTATATTTGAGAAAATAATCAACATCTTCAAGCATATCCAATAGAGTCTTGCAGTCTCTAAAATCACTGAACTTCATTGCTTGCAGGATTAGAATATTCCAATCCGGTTCATTTGAAGACATGTTCAGTTTCTCAAAGTATTCATTTAAAAATTCGGTTTTATACTTCTCATGTTCATGCCCCTTATTTATCACATTCTGTTTTTCTACTTCTCCAATTTCCTCTTCTCTTGTCATTCCTGAATGACCATTCCTTCTGTTGTTTAAAGGAATGCTAAACGTTGGATAAATTTTACATTTCTCTCCCATGAATCTTACTGTATAACCCTGAGTTATTAACTGATCAAAACTCAAGACATTTCTGTCTATATCTGTTGTGTAGAATACACTTTGAATACGTATATTTTCAGACCCGGACACAACATCTACCACATCAATGCCTCTAATGAAGAAAAAATGATTTTCTCCAGTCATAGTTTCGACATTAGACATATTTTTTATGCGTTTAAACATGTCTATGTTACTAGAGAAATGGTGTTTGAGAGACTTACTGACATACCATATATCGGACCAACATCCTCCCTCGGTCCCTTCCACAATAAATTCCAGTCGGCCGTCAATCTGATGATTGTTCTCTTCCTCAGTGTTTTTCTGAGTTCCTGCATCAACCGCTTGTCGTAGTAATTGATTCTCTTCATCCTTTTCTTTCTCTTGGCATGAAGAGATTTGATGACCAGGCATATTGCAGTAGTAACAGCGACGTTCCATTCTTCTTCGTTCTCGTCTTTCTTCTGAACAGTGTGCACATGTCATCATTGAAGAGGTTGGCCTGAGATTGTCATTGATTGAATAACTGGCTCTGATACCACTTTCTTGCATATCAGAATTATTTGCCGCAGAAGTATACGAATACATTTGATTGATATAACACGAAAGAGTAAGAACAAATGATGGACAATTTGTGTAAAGGAAATTGTCTTGGTAACCGGTAATAGTTGCCGGTAAAACCTATATATACAATACACAAGAACGGTTATGAAGGTAGTTAATTTGGCGGGAGTAACCGTCATCTTAAATGACGTTACTTAACCAACATACCCGTTCAATTGTATTCGTTCATATATACATACATACTTAATACGATTAAGTTTGATACAAATAATAATAATAATACTAATATAAATTATGTTTATAACACTAATAATATTATATTTGAACTAAATCATTTCCCAAAAAAGTTTACGTCAAAACGTAGAACAACTTGAATTTATACCAAAACGTACGTAAAAATATGCACGTAAAAATGGTTTCTTTAAACGAAAACGTATTACATTTGACCCGACTCGTCTATAAAAAAAGTTTACATCGGAATATAGAACAAATCATATTTATACATACCCGTACATAAATATGCACATAAAAAATAGTTTTTAAGTAAAGGAAGAATAGGGGTAAATCGAAAGAAAATATTAGTAAAAATTTAATAGGTTAAAAACGTTCGTAAAAGCGTGCCAAGTAGCACCAATGCTACAACGACATCGACTCTCAACATCGTAAAAATAAAATAGATAAAATGGTAAAAATTACACAGAACGAAAATGAGACTAAAATCGTTGAACCACGCACACCCGTTACAGTGTCTTAATGCGAAGAAATTAAGCAGAAACGTAAAACGTAGAAAAATAATAACTTAGTTGATCTACGACTCGCCCGTTGCGGCGAACTTTTCAAAAGGGGAAAATGGATGCGTTGTAACGGGTCTGTCAAATATGAAAAAACAGAGCAAAAACGTTGAACCTCACATGCACGCTACGACATGTTAACTCGCAAAATTTAGATCGAAACGTAAAACGAAAAACTTGCGAAAGATAAAAAGCATGAGGGACCAAAGTTGTAAATAGCAAAGTGTTGTGTTAAATTATAAAAGATGGAAAACTTTGAGTTAAAAGTAAAAAAAAAATTAAAAGGGGTTAAAATGTAAAAGATAAAACTTTTAGGTTGAAAGTGGAAAATTAAGTTTTTATTTTTGAAAAACTCACCAAGCACAAGTTACAAGTGCTAATGCACAAAAAAGTTACTAACTTATATATGGAATAATTAAATAAATAAATGAATAATGAGCTAATATTAAATTTTATCCTACTTTAAATTTTGAATACCATTCATCTATTTTTCTAATAAAATATTATTCTAAAATTTAAATTGTTAATTTAACATATTTTTAAATAAAACAAATTATTTATCACGAAAACCAAACTTTGTATTAATATATGAAATATTTTTACTTTCATTACTAATATACAAAATTACATTTATTCGACCTGTGTAATAAATGAGGTTTTTTAAAATATAACTTTTTATTATTTGATATATAAAATTAGATTTATTCAATTCGTACAATACACGTGGTTTTTTGAAGGATATATATTTTTTATTATTTAGTAAAGGAAATTACATTTATTCAACCCGTGTAATACACATATTTTTAAAGATGTAACTTTTTTATTATTTGGTATATAAAATTACATTTATTCAACCCGTGCAATAAATGAGGTTTCTTAAAGATGTATTATTTTATTATTTGGTAAACAATATTACATTTATTCAACTAGTGTAAAACAAGCGGTTTTAAAGATATAACTTTTTTGTTTGGTATATAAAATTATATTTATTTAACCCGTACAATATGGTTCTTATAGATATAACTTTTTATTATTTAATACATAAAATTATATTTATTCAACCCGTGCAATAAAAGAGGTTTTTAAAAGATATATTTTTTTATTATTTAGTATATAAAATTCATTTATTCGACCCGTGTAATACACGGGGTTATAACCTATATATATATATATATATATACACGTTATGTTTTAGAAAAATAATAATTTTTTTCAAATAACATTAACTATTATATAAAATTTAATATTATCTATTTAGTACAAAAGTTCTAAAATTCTAAAATATTAGTATATTGGTTTAAAAAAGTAGGTTTCCTTAGACTATGGGGTATGGGGCTTGGGTTGGGGCATGGGTTGGGGGAAAACGCCCAAGCCACCACCCCAGGTGGGCTTGGGTTTGGGCGTGGCCCTTGGGGCTTGGGTTTCAAGCCGGGCGTGGGGCGGGTCTAGCAAGCTGACATGGCGGACTCTCAATGACCAAACCAAACTAGCCGTTGGGCTAGCCGTTGGCCAACGGTTATGTTAAAAAAAATATTTTTTCACTATAAAACTCACATTTTTCTTACATTTTTTACCACATTCAATCACAATCCAGCCCATTGATCACAATCCAGCAAAGCCCACCAAACCCACGCCCCAAACCCCCGCCCCACCATACCGTGTTGAATGTGGGTCAGCCCATGTCTGCCCCCCCAAGCCACGTGCCAACCCATGCCCCAAACTCCCGCCCCACCATACCCCACGGTCTTAGATAAACGTAGAAATATGGCTGAAATCTTGACAAAATTTAATAAATTTATCCGGAAATCTATAAATCGCGCCAGAATCTACGCCTGAAACATCACCTAGAGAATTAAAGCGCAATTGCCTCAACGAAAAATGAACCTAGACGCAAGAGGCGATGGCTTTTAGAAACTATGCTTCTAGTGTTATAAGTATAAGTACATTATACTTACTTCACGCCTTAACCTACATTAACGTACGCGACCAGATACATAACGTGCGTGATTATTTTTTTTGACCGTCTCAACGTGCGTGATTTTACTTTCCATGCGTGATTATCACTTCTCATGCGTGATTATCACCAAAAATCTGATCCCATGCGTTATTTTGTGTCCCATGCGTGATTATTTCCTGATCCGACAGTTTACAGCGTCGCGTACGTGAAGTACGATAACGCGTAATGTATGTTAACCGCACTCTATATAACATATATATATATATATATATATATATATATATATATAGATAGATAGATAAATTAGACAGGAGATTGTTGGATCAAAAAAGTTTTTCATATCACTAAAATTCTAGTCTCAGATACGTACCACAGACACATAAGGACCAATTCAACTAACAGGCAAGATATTCTGAGGAATTACTTGAGAACTGCTGCATTTCTAAGAGCGAGATATCGTTGCACATACTCGTTAGGAAGTGATCTGATGAGCTTAAACACTTCGGTGTTTGCATACCGTAGATGGGTTCTTGGGTCGCTATAAGGAGCCTGCATTCAAAATCATTAAAAAGATTAAAAAAACCTTTTAGTTTTTTACTGCAAAACAACGTATGTTGAATAACATACTCTAGAGAGATGTCGAGAAACTAAATAGGCAGCTGGCAAGATCGATGTGTTTAGTAACGGGTCCTTTTTGTAACATGTAAAACAATTATTTGGTTTATGCTAGCTATTATTAAAAAAAAAAAACAATTTCAAGTGTTTAATACATTTAAATACACTTTCGATGACTTTCAACCCGTTTGACTTGTTTCGTTTTTTATTTTAGCAGTTCTAGATAAGCACATGACCTGAATCGACCTATAGATAAATAAATGGTCAAGATCGTGACCTCTAGGTGGAGTCATTCAAGATATTTCATATTTCAAATGAATGAACAAGATTAACCCCCAAATGATGAGGCATTAAGTAGGGTGTGCAAAAATATTGAACGCATGAGAGATGGAGAACATTTATTTGAACATTTTAAGTTATTCTTAATTGAATTGCATACTTCTAGTCATAGTTATTAAAGGCGCATAGGCCTCACCTGGGGCCTAGGCGCAAAAAAAGCAAGGGCCTAAGAAGGAAAAAAAGCACACAATGCAAAAAAAATATGTATATATTATGTATTAGAAAAATAATAATGTTTTTCAAATAACATAAACTACTATATAAAATTTCATATCATCTATTTAGTATATTGGTGTAGAAAAGTAGTTTTCCTTAGATAAACGTAGAAATATGGCTGGAATTTTGACAGAATTTAAGAAATTTATCCGGAAATCTATGAATCGCGCCCGAATCTACGCCTGAAACATCACCTAGAGAATTAAAGCGCAATTGCCTCAACGAAAAATGGGCCTAGGCGCAAGAGGCGATGGCTTTTAACAACTATGCTTCTAGTGTTATGAGCTATGACAATCTCTGTTCAAATTTCTTTCAAGTAACAAAAGGTGAAGTTTTCAATATATAGGGAAAAAAGCAAAAGCTAAAAGGATCGAAGGCAATGTTAACGGTCAAACCATTAAGATTGTTTAAAATAACCCAATTTACTTTATCGTTGTACAAGTTTTGTACAAATGTCGATGGATTTAGATGGCCATTTTATGAGTTATACCTAAAAGTATATGAAAATTAATAAACAATACACCCTTGGTTTTTTTTTTAGCTGCAACGACAACCGAATAAGGCATCATTCAAAACTTTTATCCTTAAATTATCAATACGATTATACGAACTATGATCATCATGGCAGCATGCCTTTGCTATATGAGAACTGACTAAAGAAAAATGGACAAGAGTTGGGTTGGGTTAGGTTACCCAATACACTGTATGTCCAATAGTATTTATATATGATTTCAGAAACCTTATTATAACTTTGAGAATAAATATAAGATGTTGCACCGATTCAATATACGTTGCAGACGATTTTCACAACCCGGGCTGTTTGACATATTTTATTTCTAGCTAAATATTTGAGCAGCCTTAAAAATTAAAACACAACCCGAATGAATCCACTCATAAGTAAATTCAAGATTTACATACCTCAAATCCAGTTATATCACAAATTTGCTTCCGAGGGTGCATCGATGGTGGCCACTCGATATTAACATCTGCAAGATCACACACACAAATTTCAACTGAACATTAGGTCAAAAAAAGATAACAAATTTCATAAAAAAAAAGATAACATTAATGTGATAATGTCAATTTAAAAAGGGTATTTGAAACATAAACTGACAATTGGGTTGATGAGGTGGGTAATTTTGGTAACTTTCAGCTTGTATGATTTGTTTGAGATGCTTCCAGTGCCTCCCTCTAGCTTGCCCCTTTGGGTACTTGTGATGCATTTGAATCTTTTTGAAACTCAGGTGTGTGGGTAAAATCATCTCTAATTCCATCACCTCTTGCTCCATATTCCAAACCAATACCTGAATGAAAAATGAAATTCGTCATTTTCCCAGAAGTTATGCGAGTTCAATTTAAGAAATTGATGAGAAATTTTGCAAGAAGCCATGGTCGGTTGATGCTACAAACCCTAAAGGGCTAAATTCGTCGTATAGAATGATTTGGGGGGAACAAATAATATCCAGAGAGATAAAAGGAGTATGTTTAACTGAATTACAATGCATCTATAAAAGCAAAAAATGATCGATAACAAACCTCTAAAGACCTCAATGAAGTTTAATTAATTAAGCTTACAATTTCTGACCTTGACGAGCAATATGAATGGTAGTGTGTTGTCACTCAGTCTTGAGATTCGACCGGGCATAGAAAACGTATATACTCAAAAATTTCTATAATATGGGGGGTCGAAAACGTATACACCCAAAAAGTTCAATACGAAAACTACATGCTCTCCACTACTGAGCGAAAAGTTCAGGAGGTCGGCCGCCCCCTCCCGCCCCAACCCCCTGCTTGTTAACAAGGGGCCGCTACCCCATGTCCGCCAGCATGCTAACGCCTGTTAGGCTGGAGGGTGTGGGATAAGCCCCTAGGGACTTTGTCACGCCACGTCACGTCCACGTCAGAGAGGGGCTTTAAGGCCCCTTCCCTTAACTTGCACGATGTGGGATAAAGCCCCCGTCATCATTACCTAATTATTTTTTATTTATATATTTTACTTTTCTAAATTAGATGCCAATTTTAATAACTAGAAAATTAAAAAAAACATAATTTCATTAAAAAAAAAGAAAAACATTACAAAGTCTTAAAAATGTAAATTTAAAAAATAAGGTACTAGAAAATAAAAACTACATATATTTCGCCCTAGTGCGTGCCTTACGAGTCTCCAAAATGACTCGGTCCTCCTCCGCTAGATTTGAAAAGTCTTTCGCGAGAAATTTCATGTCTTTCTGGATTTGTTTCTCCATTTTTAGTTCTTGCTCTTTTTCCTTCATCGAGATTATTTTGTTGAGACTTGCCTTGAACTCGTTCAACTTTGACGGGCCATCTGATGGCGTTGAAGAAGACTTTGCTCGTGTCGCTGCCTTACTTTTATCCCTACCCTTTGGTCGTGGCAGCTCTTGCGGTTCTTCAAATTCGTCAAAATACGTCGTTTAGATTAATTGTTGTACAAGCATCGGACTCAGATGGTTCGGTAGTGGATGTTGAGTTAGACCGTTTTGACCTAGGGCGTTTTGGGTCGAACGGCGGTACAAGATTCCACTTGGGAGATTTGCGAAGAAGCTCCCACGAATTTACCATTGTAAAGTGATGCCCATGATACAATCTATAGTCGGCGTGGGCTTGGGTCATGATGTCCACGTCGCGCGAACCACTTTTTCTTCGATGATTGTTAACGAGATTAGTATGTATATTGTTGAAATTGCTAACCTTCGTCCTCATAGCGGTCCACTTTCCCGAAAAAGAGTCGGCTGATCGATATTCGCCACGACCCACTGCGGCGAAAAATTTCTCACGTATACGACCCCAAAATACCTTTATATCTTGGTCATTTCCTATAAAAAAGTTTAATTATAAAAATATATTTACAAAAGTATATGTTTATAAAAGTATGTAAAAAAAATTTATGGAGATAAAATTTACCAACAATCTCATCTTCCGATACGTCGAGCCATGCTTTTGCCAACTCAAATTCTTCCTTAGGCGACCACAATTCGACCTTCTTAGAAGCACGTTTTTCGGTCTCATCCTTCTTTGATGCCTTCTCGTTTTTGAGGAAGTGGGTTGGGCTTCGGATTCAGTTTGGGTTGTGTTTTGAGTTTGGGGTATGTTTTGGGTTTGGGGTATGTTTTGGGGAAAAATGGAGGTTGGGAATAATATCCGTAAAAACCGGGAATCGGTGGAGTGGTCGGATGTGGCATCAGATAATATCCAAGCTCACCCGTATGCGGGTCTCTTCGATAACGGTCTTGTTGCTCGTTGTTTGGCGCACTTTGCCAAAAAGGATTGGTCGAATCCCACAGGTTTTGGTTGTTAAGAAACATTGTGTGATTATATAAAAAAAGTGTAGAGATTTTGTATAAGGATTGAGATAGAAGGGATGAAAATTATGGAAAAAGTGGGGTATTTATAGGTGTAATTTATAAAATTTGAAATTATTTTTGTTTTTTTAAGTGTATGTTACCGTTGAACGGTAACATTTAACCAAACACCCCTCGAAATGCCAATTCTTGCCCGTTACCATGCTGGCGAAACATCCATGGCGCCCCGGTTTAACTTGGTGGGTATGGGTGGTGGCGCCCTGAGGGCGCTATCGATGGTGAGGTGGCGGGGTGGCGCCCTCCCACACCCTCCGGCCATAAAGGGGAAAGCAGGTAGGGCCAATTATTTTCAACCAATCAAATCTCTTCTTTTTTATTTTTTTTTTATTTTGTTTAATAAGAGGGTTTAAAGGGCTGTAATCCATTGCATGCAAGTTAAAGGAAGAGTCTTTAAAGTCTCCTATCTGACATGACGCTGAGATGGTGTGATAAAGCCCCTAAGGGTTTTATACCACACCCTATAGCCTAATTAATTAATTTATTATTATTATTATTATTATTATTATTATTATTATTATTAAAAAATAGCAATAGTTCTTACCATTTATTTACTTTTAATGATTTTATTTTGATTTCTCATTCCAACATTTTCCTTATTACATCACTAGTGCTAATACCCGCGAATTTCACGGTGTTGAGAAATGATATGTTTTTTATTTTTTTTGAAAAAAATATGTTTATACTAATCATCAAGAAACTGTATGCATGGACTTATTATGGAAATATGAAGTTGAAGATTAAAATACAACGAAGAATCGTACTATATATCTAAAATAATCGAAAAGATAAGTAAATGAAATACGTTTTTCTGGTTTGAAATATAAATTGAAAGCCCATTACTCTAATACTTCTATTTGTTGGAGCTTCATAACCAATAACCTCAAATTCGTTTTTGACCAATTGAAAAACAATCATCACCTAACGAAATACATTCGGCTTCAACTCATTTTTTGCACCCCCCCCCCCCACCCGCGCGGGTAGGACTTGTGGTAAAACATGTCATAAAGCTACAATGGAGTAGTAAAGACTTTACCTTATAAACAACCACTAACTTTGTTAACACACCTGGGACACGAATCACAGCTCCGAAAACTAAATCACCTATTTTTGGTTAAAGAATCAGCATCACCATCATTATTATATTATCACTGAAGAAATGGAAATTATTATAATTAAAAACCGAAGATAGACAGTATGGTACTCGGTTTTGAACTTATTTTCAATCACCTTTTTTTTTTAATTTTGTATGGTACTGGTTTGAGACTTTTAACGGTACCATTCCAAACCGGTACCAACTGAACATATACAATATGGTATTCATTTTTAGTTTTAACTAAATTTAACTGTTGGTATTATACAATACGGTACCATTTCGATAAGTATAATTCATTCTGACCTAACACTTATAAATGAAAACGCTTAGAAATAAGTAAAAGCATGAACAAAAAATGTACCACTCCGTGTTTTGGTAAAAATTGATGGCACAATTGAACACTTAATTGAGAATCAAACAACAATTACCTATAACTAATGGATCAAAACAAATAAAAATATGTAAAGACTACTTCTCACCAGATGAAGAAGACTTCCACTATTCCATATTCTCAGTTACATAGATTCCTGTAGCATCTCCTTGCACTGTTCTAGTCCGCGACATTCATTTTCACTTACTGGTTCCCTCCTCCAATGCCATGTCAAAGCTGGAACTTGGTCATGAGATGATACTCTCATGGCTACATAAGATAAAAATACTTTTAAATAAAAAGACGGTTGGTCTAGTAAAATAGCCTTTAACCCAAGCATGCCTATTCAACGTGGTTCTATAACAAACCTAATCATGAACATGTTTCGACCCGCAATTCAACCTGACCCTGCAACTTATTTCAACAATGATAAATATATAATTATAGCTATTATTTTACCTGACCCTGCTCACAATTCAGATTCCTCTTTCCTATACGCAAGGGATGACGACAAAATCATATAAACTAATTTTACTTGATGATTGGTTATTTTTGTCCAGCAAAACAATAAAATAAAGATTTCCAGAAATAATAGATGAATTGTCAATGGGTGTTGATGGAATGGTCTCAATATGAGGTGATAACTTAGAAGCCTTATTTTCACCATTTGTTCGTTCTTAAAAACCAAATGAATTTTCAAGGATTCATTTTGAAGATCAAACACAAACTGCTTCTTGCTAAAGGCCTTGTCTAAAATGAACCACTTGTACTTCAAGCCTAATTGAACAACTTGTTCTTCAAGTCTAACAGCTTCTTCTTCCAAGACAACTTCTGCTAGAAATTCTAATGCCTACCAATTTTCATAATTAAAAACAATAAAAACCCAGGTTAAATTACAAATAGTTTAGCAAAAAAAAAAAAAGAGAAGACACTATTGTGACTAAAGAACTAACTGTAGGAGAGAGATAAGGCAGTAATCAGTAAAGAGCTCCTAAAGGTCTAGTAAGTGCCCTTTGAAAGCTCTATGAGCATTATCTTCATGTCTAAACCTTTTTGTTAGTTTGGCAACCTGCAACAAATAAAAAACTAAAAATAAAATTATAATATCAACAAACGAATACCCTTCCAAGAAATTACCTTCAAAATAATCAAATAAAAAGTCAATAGTGATAGCAATATACATCTTATTGTAATATACTTGCAGCAAGTTGTTCTTGAATTTGTTGTAGACTTCCCTTTCTCACCACCCGCCTTTTCAACATCAAAAAAATATATGTTAGTGATAATCTGAGTGAGCACACAAATTCTGTTCTAATTATGAACCGTGACAATATGGATCAGACTTATGCATACAAATCAACTTCCCTCCATTGTCATGCACTCGATTCGATCTGATGGTATAATAGTCATCACCTGGTTTGAAACATAAAAACGGTGGTAAATGCCTAATCAACTATAATGGTTGCAACTGATCCACCCATGCAATTAAAGAACATATAACATCGTGCTCTTTATGATAGATACTATTTCAGTAATGTATAATCGCCTTGTTGAAAATAAATTCCAAGAAAATTGGGATTTCGTATAGTTTACTATCAGGTATAGTTTAGAGGTATTAGTTTTGAAAACTATACCAGCAAATGGGTAGGTAATACAATAATTGAAAACCTAAAAAAATATCCAAGAGATCATAGTGCTTTACCTGTACATCATTATTATAAAAGAGCAACCGGCGAACATCAGATTCCTCAATTCTGGAAACGAACAGTTCAGCTGAAATATCTTCAAGTCAACCTACAATTGTCATGGGGCTTAGTATTATAAAATGAAACTGAGAAAAAAACAAATTTTACAGCATTGAGATGGATTTGAAGCAACAATATACAAAGAAAATAATTTATATAGCTGAATAAACAGAAAAATACAATGCATCTATAGTTAGAACACACCGATCTTAATGGAAGGTAGAGGTGGTTGTTAAAACCCCAATTTCTATTAAGAACCAACAATGTATTTACAACAATTTAAGTCATCACAAAACCATGAATAAAAAAAATAACTTTTGGTTAAAACCCCAAATTCGTATTAAGAACCAATATATTTTTGAACCAAACGACATTACAACATATCTTATAATCAAAGTATAGCTGATAACCTGAGATTTTTCTTCAGCTTTTGTGAGACAACTCTTCCAGTTGTGCTCCATGAATCAAAGTAAACCCTAGAAAATCGTCGACTTTCTCCACCGCCATCTGTATATCATTTTAGATGAAGACATCTAACCCTCAATGAACGTGTTGTCTTTCTCTACGGCAATTAATTCAGCTATGGTTCAAGTAAAATGGAGTCCAGCCAAGACGTCAAACCACCGGAAAATCGGAAAGTTCGCCGGAGCCCTGTTCAACACCATCTTCAAGCCAACCCTAATGGGTGAACTTTAGCAGCCGGAATCAAAAGAGTGAAGCAAAAACAGTCAGATTTCGTCTAATACAACAAACCACAGTTCATAATTCCTTAGAGTAAACAAAACCAAATTCGAAATCAATCAAATAGAATACCTTTAGGGCCGGAGAAGAGAGAAAGATGTATGAATGGAAGACAGAAACCCTAGATGTGATGCGATTGAAAGTTGTATAGGAGATATACGAATCAAAAACAAATTTCGTTATTAAATCTAACAAAAAAAAAAGAGATTGGATTATTAGATGGAATCATACCTTGAAGAGGAAGATGAGAACCGATGGTCTAGCTGAAGGAGGCGGCTAGGGTTTCTCCAGAGAGAATGCGAATGAGGGAGTCGACGATTGAAGATTGATGTGAAGTCGGATTTCAGATGAGATATATCAAGAACGATACTTGATCCATTAACAAAATCTAACCTTTATGACGAAGATCAGAGTCGGATTCATAGAGGAACGAATGAGAGGCAGAGAGCGATTCATTGATAACGCAGAAACCCTAAACGTGATTGATTGATGATGGAGGAAACAAACCCTAATAATCTCAAATCTCAAAGAGTATGAGAGAAGAAGAATGGAATCCTTGCTTTATATATGAAAGGAACAAAATTGACCCGAATTACTAATTCGAATCCCGCGTGGGTTTCACACAGGGAAATGAAGGGATTAGAATAATGGCGGGAAAATGAGGTTTTGAGGCCCTACCTAGGAGAGGGACATAGGTTGTATAGATATGTGCGGCCCCCTACATTCTAACCCAAATAACAATTCAATACCCACCATCTTCATTTTCACTCACATTCTAACTAAAGAGTTTAATATTTTTATTATTTTTATTTAATATATTAATTAAAAGATAATACACGATCTGAGTTCAAGCTTTGAAAACAAAACTTGAACTAAGCCGAGCTCAAGCTCTCGTAAATTAGTCGAGTTCGGACTCGGCTCAGCTTGCTTGCACCCCACCCGATGGTCTTATTTTCAATGCATTAGATGTTGGATTTGAGTGGGGTCGACCCATTTACATGACCAATCCGCTTGAACTTGAGACCTCAAGTTTGTGTTCTCCTTTCTATGGGGTGGCTAAGTCTAATGGTGCCATGCGGGTGAACTTGCATCCATATATTTTAATGATTTTTACTATCGACTATATTACTTAAATTCACTTGGTTAACCATGGTAGGTGTAGATTATATACCCTTTTTAATATTAAAAAAATAAACTATATCACTTTATTTTCATCAATATAAAGAGTTTATTTTACGTTGTGGCCATGTATGCGTTAAGAAAAGGCTTTCATAAGAAGTATCGAGTACACTTAGAAAAGGGATATGAGATATGAAAATAACAAGTGACTCGTGAAATATGACATTATTACATTTTTTTACATTGATTTGAAGACGAGATGAACAATAAGATAAGTGACATGAAGAAAGATAGTAGGTTCGAATCCCTAACTACAAAATCCGTGATCTGGAGTGATGATTATGTGCAATAAAATAGAGAATCAACATTCAACAAACGTAATCACTTTTTCTTGTTCTGTCAGGCTGAAATCATAACCCTACACCACTATTTATGCGACAAACATTTGTTTAGAATCAAGAATAAAAAACTGAATGGTTACATACTTACAGCGTAGGCTTCCTGGAAGTGATAACGCCACCTAGTTGTTAGGTGACCAAGAATCAGGTCGAGAAAACACATAGCATGAGTTTTCCTTCTTCGTCGTCGCACAAAGAGTTAAAAACAGTGAGGGCTCCATTGTGATGTGGTTCAGGCGGAGAAAACACATAGCATGTGTCTCTGTGATGTGGCAACAAAAGGAGAAGAAGATTTGTGGACTGTTTTGTACATAACTATAGGGGTGTTCGTCGAATCGAATATCGAATTTTTGAATTATTCAAATAATTTTTATTTTCCCTTAAATTCGAATTCGATTAAAACCTACTCAATTCGATTCGAATTTGTATTCGTATTCAAATTAAAAAAAAAACCAATTCGTATTCATTTAAAAGTTCGAATTCGAATAAATTCAATTTGATTCAGATTCTTTTAAAACATGTAAAAAACTATCAAAACATAAACTTTAAAGTAGCCATAAAGCACCATATCACATTAAAAAGTTCCAAATAAAGTACCATAAGTCTAACATTCGATATGAGAAGTCGGGAATAACTACTCCACATTACAAGTTAATATTTTTAGGGTTAGAAATCTATTGATAGATTTGTTACGTAGGTTTTAGTTATCGGTCATGTAGTGGATTTGGTAATGAGTAATTTTAATACTTGGAATATATTTTGAAAATAATTTATAGTATAGCCATATAAAAATAATAAATAAAAATGTATAATTTTTATTCGAATTTCGAATCGAATTTGAATTTATAAATTCGTATTCGATTTACTTTACTCGAATTCAAATTTTATAATCAAAACAAATTCTTGATAATCGAATCGAATTTAATCGAATTTCAAATTTTTCGAATTTTAAACGAATCCTGAACACCCCTACATAACTGTTTAGAATATGGATATTGTATATATAGTAAACTAGTGTTTAACCCCTCGCGTTGCGGGATCTAAAACCATGCTAAGTAGTGTAACATCCCAAATTTTAGGGATATTAAATATCTTCTTAACCTAATAAAAGCCATACCTAGAGGACACATGTCCTCATCTAGCCTCTAAACCTCCTTTTCCCGCCATTTTTCAATCCCTTTGTTTCCCTTGAGTGAAACCCAACGCGAGATCCGAATAAGTAATTCGGGTCATTTATTGTTCCTTCCATCATACGTCTCTCTTCTCCATCTCTAATCTTCATTCACATCCTAGGGTTTCTACAACTTCATTCGCACCTATTCCTTCTCATCCAATCGCATCCATTCGCACTTCATTATGCCGACGTCTTCCAAAACCTAATGGATCCTTCATTCGTTCAATCTGTCGTTCCATCCAAGCCTATACAATCCAATGTTCCATCAGGTTAATCTATTCAGGTATCCGCCCCCTCATTTCCACCCTCTATCTGTCTCTCTCCGGCCACCGCTAACCAACTTGATGAACTCGCTGCGGTAACCGCCGATGTGATGACTGCTAATCATCTCGACTATGCTTCTAGAGAGACGGTTCGGTGGCTGTTAGGGGTGTAAACAAGCCCAGAGGCTCGAGAGCTACTCGTGATCGGCTCGGTTAAAAGCTCGAACGAGCCGAGCCTTAACGAGCCCGAGCCCGAGCTCAAGCCTGAAATAGAGCTCGTTTTATTATCGAGCCCGAGCTCGAGCCTGAAATACAAAGCTTGTTTAGGCTCGCGAGCCTAAACGAGCCCATACAAAATTTTAATTTTTTTATATATATTATATTAATAATGATGATAACATTGATGAGCCGAGCTTTGGCTCGTTTAACCGATGTTGAAGTGAGCTCGAGCCGAGCTTTTATTTCGTTTAAGGTTGTTCTCAAAATAGTTCGAGCCGAGTCGAGCCGAGCTCGAGCTTTAGGTTTTACTCGCGAGCCGAGCTCGAGCTCAAAGTAGTAGGCTCGAACCGAGCCGAGCTCGAGCCCGAGCTTCATAAAAACCTAACGAGCCGAGCTCGAGCCTGGTCGAGCTCGGGCTCGGCCCGGCTCGTTTACACCCCTAGTGGCTGTATCGGAAAGTCGTCGTCACCAATTCATCAGCGGCTAGGGTTTGATTGGTAAGTTCATCATTTGCTGCATTTTTTATTAACTTAATCCTGATTGATTTTTTTTTTTTTTTGTGTTTACCTATAGTAGTTTGCTATGTATCGTCAATTCGTCTTCGTTTTGTTCACCGTATCATCAGATTGTCTCATTCCATTTACGACAAATCAAAGGTATGACTCTCACCCTCTACACCGCTATTGATTTTTTCACTCCGAATTGTTGAACTCTGATGTACCATTCTTTTTATTAAGCAAGAATCGTTGTTGATTTGTTAATATTTCTTGATTCGTTTGGTATTTTAAATTATTGTTGGAAATCTTTATCCTTTTAGTTTTTATGTAATATAACCTTTTTTTGTAATCAAGTTTCAGGTCATTGTTGACTGCGCTTCAATTTCTAATGCAATTATAACTTTTGATGCAGTTATAATTAAATATGAAAGTGTAAGGAATTGTTAGTTAAAAGCTAACTTTAACGATTCAATAACAAAAAAAATAATCGGTAATTTTTCATGATCATTACAGGTCCAAAGTGTGTTTGATCCTTGTGAGTATGATAGATTGAGTTTTGGAGGTAATTTTTATGTGTAAACTATTGCGTGGTCAGTTTGAAGGTAGCTAATATAAATTTGTAGCATTGGCGGATGGACAAAATGCGGTATAAATTTATCGCCAAGTTATAAAGTCTTTCATGGTATGAACGAATGTGAGGTTTTAATGTGAAACTCTGTTGTAATTGGTTATGTTGATACAGTTATGGGGAATTTGTCACTATTGTATGGGGCGTTGTTAATCATGTTAAGGTTGTTGACGTTCTGCCATTGAAGAAATTCAGGTTTGTTTCTATCGCTTTTGGTTCATTTGATATACCATTTAAACATATACATGTATAATATGTCAGTGGTACGTGATCGAGCATGGGTTGGCAAATCGCATTATACAACGACTATCATTTAGGGGGCAACAATAGTATCAATTTTGATGATTGGACAACAGGCTATCATGTTTGCCTATCTTTGCCTTCTACATTTGAAGCAGCATTTTTTACTTCAATGAAGCAGCGTTTTCGATCAAGCAGCATCGCAGTCTGAAAGTTGCTTCAGGTGAAGAAATAGGAGAAGATGGTAGATTTGTTGAAATTATTAAAGCGTCTGTGAAAGGTGATATTATTGATTCAGGAATTCAGTCCATTCGCCTATCAGAATCTGTTATATCAAACGGGTTGCTGAGCAAGGGTTTCAAGCTATTGAAGTAAGTTAACATCTAATTAGTTTTTAATACTGGGTTTTCAATATAATTGTTATGAGCTTTTAAGTTAAATCAATTAATGTTTTCTTATTACACATACCTTATAAGCTGTTTGGCAATTTAAGGTGAATATTGAGTGGATAAATGGTACATTTGTCAAGCATAAACTTTTTGAAGCCCTATAATCTCACCGGCTCATGGTTTGTCAAACTTATTATCTGCAAATGAAAGTCAAAGACAGATTTGAGTTAGAAATTTGGATGTGAACTGTTAGGCATTAGCTAGGAACGGAGATGTGAATTCAACCCATATATGGGACAGTGAAATTTGATCATTTTGAGTGGTATTCTATTTCTAACGAGTCAAAGTAGTAACATAAAAAGAAGTTTTGCTATAAAGAAAACGGGTTAAGGAAGCCAAATGGGTTAGAAGTTCGCCAACTAGGGATGAGCAAATGGTACCGGGTACCAGTTCGAAACCAGTATGAAATTTCCCAAACCGACTCAAATTTCGGTACTACTGACCTTTTGCGTTTTCGGCACCGGTAATTACCGGTTTTTTTATTCAAATATCGATTCGTACCGGTACCGAAATGTACCGTACCAGGTATTTTCAGTACCAGTACCCATTTTTTGGGATTTTCAGTACCGGTATTTTCGGTGCCGGTGGGTACCAAGCTCATCCCTATCACCAACCACATTCTCAAGTCTTTACCACCTAGCATGTTTTAGCAAAGGAATGATACTTATAGCCACATCCTCATTTCTGTTCACACTATTGAAATACAAAATAACTTGTGTTATTCTTAATGATTTATTTCCTTTATATTTCAATATATAAGGATATGATTCGTAAATCTTACTACTGTTCTAGGAGTTTGAGATGGTAATTGATTCAATGAGGAGAGAAAAAAGAGGATATAAAAGTACTTATTGCAATATTGCATTATCAATGAGGGGCGAAGTAGATACTAATGAGATCTTTATTTAATTAAATTAATAATTGAGAACAGTTATATGTTACAATAACTCGATGCTGATTAACATTTTTTACTTGATTGTGTTGCTAATATGATATGTCGTTCAAGGTTTAGGGTGGATTAAAAATACACTTCACAGTAGAAAAATTGTGATTATATTAGTTATGTTTGTATTGATCAGTCCCGTGCATAACAGAGGCGACTCTGCTTCATGCGAGGGGACTCCAACTTCCACAAGAACCTCTTGAATGGAAGAATATAGTAAAACAAAATAACTTTCTTAACATCGCAAGCTCTTTGGGTTTTTTTTTGGGTTTAGCGGGTCTCTTTTTTTGGGGTTTTGCGGGTCGAGTTTTTCAGGTTTTTTTTGGGTTTGCGGGTCGTGAATACTGAATTTGGTTAAGCTTATGCTTTCATTGTTCATAAATGTACAGTTAGATTGTTTTATATTTAAACTTTAATAAAATTGTGTGTAGCCATCGTCTCTTCTTCTTTTCTGTTCATTTTTTTCACAAGACAGGTATTGTTCTATTTATATCTTTCTTCAGTTTTGAATTCTTAAATTTTGATACTGGATAGCCATGTAGTTGTCTTTGATGCAAAATTTACATGAACTTTGTTGCATATTTATGAATTTCTTTGTGATTTCATCTAACGACATGAATATAATTAAGATGTAAGCTTATTTTACTACTTCTTCAATAATTATCAATAGTTTTTTTCCTGTCAAATTTGCCACTTTAGTCCAAATAGTTTTTTTCCTGCCATTTTAGTCCAAATAGTTTTTCTTTCTACCGTTTTAGTCTGTGATTTTTTTCAATGGAGTTAGTGGGCTGGATGAAAATTGTAAAAAATGACAAAAGGCAGGGACTAAAACGGCTGAAAGAAAATCTATTTGGACTAAAATGACAGGAAAAAAACTATTTGGACTAAAGTGGCATTTTTGGTCAAACTTAGGGACTAAAATGGCACTTTACTCTTATCAATATCATCATTAGTATTATGAATATTAATCTTATCTATTTGATTATAAGAAAGTATATGAATAATAAAGTATATGAACGTGGTTAGTTTTGACTATTTGATTCCTATTATGTGGGGTATTATGATGGGGTTTAACTACATGCTTAAGAATGCTCCAATGTTCAAATGTTTAGAAGCTAGAATTAAGGTACAGTTTAACTCCTTCAAGCTCGGGTATTATTATGTGGGTTATTATTATGTGTGAATGTTTTTAGATTAGAATATATCTCTAATTCATTTTTTCATTCTTGAAATGGAAAGGTTAAGAACTTGGTGTTGGTCGTGGCTGTGCTATTGCTATGCAAGCTCGGGTAAGTACTACAATTATAAGTTTTACAATATTACTTTGAACATATTTTAGGTCAGAGCCCAAAAGTAGAGGTGCAGGTAACAGTCACATGAGTTTTACTGCAGCGGGTTCAAATTTAAACTGACCACTTCAGTTTAGGTTGGTCCACAAACATGTTGGTATCATTTCTTTGGTACATATTTTTATAAATAGTTAATATGTTAGTTATAAGTAGAAAAATAGTATTATCATTTTAGTATTCTTGATCATTGAAAAAAAACAACTTAAGAAGTTTTGTGTATTAAATTAGACTTAAGATGATTAGCTAAGTTTTTCAAATTGATCCATTTGAGATAAAACATGATCCAAACGACCTATTCATAAGCAAATGGGTCGAAACTATCACATTAACAAACAAATTCGTGCATGTCATAATTTAGATCTTTTGTTGCTCACGAAGCTGGAATAATGCTAGAGATGGCGGCGAACCACTCTCATATCTTATGATTCTATATTTTATAAAAGATCTGCTATCTTGATGTCATTTATGTGTCGAGTTCTTATAAGTTACCGGTATGAAAAAAAGCTTATTATGTTGGTATGTGTAAAAACTTGAATCGTTAGTTATTGTCTCCTCACTTTATAGCAATCATGGGTTAGCTTTTTTACACTTTATCCCACTTTTTAATTTAATGTATTTTGGTTACTTGAAGTGAAATCTTTATTGTTTTTTTTTTTTTTTTTTTTTTTTTTGCATTGCTTGGATTGATTGCACATATTTAGTACTATGTCGAAAATGTAAATATTAAAATATTTTTAGGCCTTTATCTGATATTGATGATTGATGATTGTCTATATCTCATGTTATAGCCTAGGTACATTCAAGCATTGATGGACAAAGCAAAAGTGCATGAGCAAGAACCTGAGATAATATTTATCTTTTTGGTTTTATTTATATCAATAGTACGTTGGTTGTTTTATTTATATTGTCAACCTGAGAGTTCCTTAATAATTTCCTTCGGAGAATTTCATTATGAACATCTTACATGTATAATGTTCTTTGTCAATACTTCGAAAGCATATTATTTTGTCAAACGCTTCAATTTATATTTCAAACCAGAAAAACATATTTCCTTCATTTACTTATCTTTTCGGTTTTGTTACTTCTATAGTATGATGCTTCGTTGTATTTTAATCATCAACTTCAGGTTTCCATAATAAGTTCATGCGTACAGTTTCTTATAATCAGTAACGTAATTTTTTTTCTAAAAGTAAGAAACATATCATTTTTTAACACCGCGAAATTCACGGGTATTATCACTAGTATAGTATAAATTTTAAAATATCACTTATGTGTGGAACTTTTATAAAAGTTATATGGGGATTATAAATTTAAGATGAAAAGTTAAATCTATCAAGTTGGATTATTATTTCCATTGATTTTAAGGATTTAAAGTTTACCTACTTGAATAGTTCGAGGGTTGGAAAAGCAAATTACCAAATAACAATCTAAAATCAGATTGAAAGTGGGGTTAACCCACACTTTTCATTCTACAAAAACGCATATGCAATTTAAGCATGTTTCTGGATCAACCTCAATCGATGGAGGAAAAAGGGATTGTTAGTGCATTACGTCTATTGACTTCGTCTTGTATCATGTAATAGTATGTTTAATGTAATTTAGCTTGAAAGTGGTGATTTCCCTTCAAAATGTCACTTGACAGTTTCAAGCTAAATCAAGATTTCCCTTGAAAGTGTCATGTCATTTCAAGCTAAATCTCCTCCACTATATATACCATTCAAGCTAAATCATTAGAGACTTTTGCACATTTGACATTTGACATTTGGAGAGCTTAGATTCTAGATAGAGAGTCTAGAGAGAGAAAGTACTCCAAGTGATTCAAGGTTCTTTGTACGTTTCAGATTTATAAATAGAATCACGTTATTATTACGTCTTGTGTGTTTCGGTCTCGTTCGTGCACGGATTCCGCACGTCGCACGGTCGATTCGCAATCGTATGGTGTCGAAACAGGTCCTAACAAGTGGTATCAGAGCAGGAGCTCGATTGCGTTGATCAAACAACAAGATTCGTACCAGATTACAGCATTTTGAGATCTGAATTGCATCATTTCTTCATCATCTACTTATTCTTTCACGTTTTCTATGGTTTCTTGACAAATTGAACTGGATTTTATGGTCCGAATCGGCTGATTTTTTAGAATATTGTGCGAAAACGGTTGATATACAATCCTGCCAAGTTTCAGATTAAAATTCCTTGTCATTTAGGAGATTTTCAAGTTTTTGTGTCCGATTTCGCTGCAATCAGCAAGATTTCGCTTGACTTCGTAACTAACAGCAAGATTTCGCTTGAAATTCAAGCGAAATCCTTATTCTGAAGATTTCGCTTGAGATATCTGTTCGATTTCGCTTGAAAAAAAAAACTGATGGTTTCGCTTGAACATGATGTTAAGTCTTGATTTCGCTTCAGAACTGGTCACTTGGGATTTCGCTTGAAAGTTGTTAAGTCAGATTTCGCTTGAACGAATAACTA
The DNA here is from genome assembly GCA_030545235.1 of Helianthus tuberosus. Lineage (NCBI taxonomy): Eukaryota > Viridiplantae > Streptophyta > Magnoliopsida > Asterales > Asteraceae > Helianthus > Helianthus tuberosus. The sequence continues at coordinate 180,091,133 of CM060370.1, read as the reverse complement.
CTGAATTTCGCTTGAATGAACAACTACTGGATTTCGCTTGAATATTCTGAAGATTTCGCTTGAATATAATTTTAGATCAGATTTCGCTTGAAACAGCATAATATTGATTTCGCTTGAAACATCAGAGTCTTGATTTCGCTTGAAATAGAATAGATTTGATTTTGCTTCAAAACATTATCTTAAGATTTCGCTTGGGATTTCACTTGAAATTATATCAGCTGATTTCGCTTCAACTGATCAACTAGTGATTTCGCTTGAGAGTCCTATTTCGCTTGAAAAGTGAAATTTCGTGTCGAGATTATTCCACGTCAACTGTGTATCAGTTTGTTTCAGGATATTTGATATTGTGTTTACTGATTGTATTTGTTTGTTTTCTTGTGATTGTCAGGTTTGCATCATGGCTGAGGAATTCTACAACACGTTTTACAAAGCGTTCGCAACTGAATCGTCTGAGGTTACAAATATTACACCAAAAACCATCACGAAGGCGATCAACGAAAACATCAAGCATGATAACTTTTACGGAACTCACTCAAAGCCACCAACTCTTGATAGCATTAAGGATTATACCTGGTGGAAAGAACGTTTTATCAACTGGGCAAAGGCGTATGCTCATGAAAGCTGGTTTTGTCTGGAATATGGATATGAAAAACCAAAAGATGATAAAGGCGAAGATCTAGTATTCAAGAAGTTTTCCAGAGAAGATAAAGCTGAATACGGAGCTGAACAGAGAATGATAGCATTGATCCAGTCAGCAATCAGAAATGATATTTTTGCTTTACTAATTCATGATGGGACATCTAAGTCTGTCTGGGAAGCTTTACGTGTTAAAGCTGAAGGGGGTAAACAGATTAAAAAGAACAAAATCGCTTTATTAAAGAAAGAATTTGATCTGTTTGATAACATAAAAGGAGAGTCGGTGAGGCAAATGATTGAGATATTCTGTCATCTTAAAATTGAATTGGAAAGATTAGAGATAAATAAAACAAGAGAGGAATTGATAGACAAAGTGATTGAAGCGTTACCACGAGCTGATCAGTGGCAAACGTTTGTTTTTATTTTAAAAATGGTGCTTTGTATGATACAATTACTCTTGATGCTTTGTTTGAAAAGATTGAAAGTCATGATCTGGAGCTACAAAAGCAAAACAAGATGACTGATTCTTCACATCAACAGAACGTTGGCTTGTACTACAAAGGCAGTGTGCTTTCTGATAAAGGTGTTGGTTCACCAAAAACAACATTTAGTGGTGAAAAGATGAAAGAACCACCAACAATGTCAACAAGTCATCATTCTGGATATCATTCATCTTCAAAGACAAATTCTGATGATTCTGAAGAAATTCTGTGCAACATTGCTCTTAAACTGAAGAATTCTCCTGCAATGAGCATAAATGCAGCGAAGCAGCAAATGAGTTTCCTTGCATCTGTTCTGGAGTCATATGAAGGTCTAGTAGCTGGAAAAATTGGAAATTCTGAATTGACCAAAGAAGACTACGACCAGATTGATCCGGAAGAGATGGAGCTCATTGACATCCGTTGGTGTTTAGCTAGTTGTATCCGAAGAGCTCAGAGGTATATGGAGATTACCGGGAAACAATCGCTTGGAGGTGCTTCAACAAAGCTTGGATTCGACAAATCCAAAGTGACCTGCTTCAAATGCAAGCAAAAGGGTCATTTCAAAAGAGAATGCAGAAATTCTGAAGTTGCTGAAGGAAGTGAACGTCCTTTTAACGATGATTATTATCGAAAGGCGATTTACCATCGAAGCAGAGAAGAACCAAAGTTGATCGAAGATAAGCCGAGAGAAAAATCAAGAGCAAATGCAGTAATCTATCCTGATGAAGGATTTGTGTAACAACTCTCATCAAAAGTCATAATTATTAAATTAATTTGTCCAAAAGGAAACCCTAATTGAGACACCCAAGTGATTCTGAACAAACCCTAAAATTTTCAGAATCAGGATTAGGGCCCCTAAAACTCAGGGGGGGGGGGGGTTAAACCCTATGGACGATTATCCATTTTAAACGTTGGCAACAAGGAATTATCGAAAACTTTCAACTCAGCAAAGCTAGTCCCAACCGTGGCAACCTATACCTAAAAAATAGGTCTCACGCGGCCCGCCTCAGGTTAAGCTTATTTCTCACGCGGGCCGCCTCAGGGTAAAATTTCACCTATAAATAGTGGACAGTGGGACTTGAAATCTGGAAAAACAACGACGTAAAAATTCACAATATTCACTGAGATACGAACAGTATACTCTAAATCCACACACGGGTCTCGAAATTCTGCTGCAAAACAGGGTATTAGCACAATCGCTGCTACGATTCATTTTCCGACGATCAATATATCCAATGAATTTTTAAGTGCCGCCCACATTAGGGTTATACTTTATCGTTCGTCATTAATTTGACGGATCATCGTTAATTCGATGGATGAAGTATTATACTTTGTCGTTCGTCATTAATTTGACGGATCATCGTTAATTCGATGGATGAAGTATTGCACTTTGTCATTCATTGTGAGAATTTGATCTCGTGAGTTATCGTAATTGCTGGATTGATTACTAACCCAGTTTGTGTGCATTGTTATTTAAATTAGGTTAACAAGGCTAAATCATAGACTAGACTCTGTCCGTATTAAACCAGCAATGTGAGTCATTCTCTTTTTATCAAATTATTTTACAAAACCCTATTTATTTCAAAGTTATAATTACAGGGATTAAGTTTATGTAATCACCATATTACAGCCGGTATGTGGGGTTTTGTATACATTACTTGATAATCTTCACCATTGGGGCAGCCAATGGGTGATATGACCATAGTCACAGACACCATTGGACGGAAGGGCCAATGGGTCGAGTGACAAAGTACTGTGGGTAATTGGTTTGATATCAGAAACATTGTAATCTTCCTTAATACTGTAAATTATAACAAATGTGTCATTTTAGTAAATAGAATGATTCACTCAGTATTTCCCGCTGACAAAACCTTTTTCAAACATGTTTCAGGTGATCTGTTGTAATTCAGGAAAAGTGCTGGGGAGCATTTCAAGCTTAAGATAGTGGCTCATTATAAAATAAAGAAATAATTTTGTAATATCACGATTTCGTAGTAAAAACATAATATTGTAAATTATCGGGGTTTTATCCCGAATTGTGAAATAAAATAAATCGGGAAAATTTTAGCTTTAAACGATCCTGTTAAATAAACTTCCGCTGTTAAACTCAATTAAATAAATACCACGGGATTTCTGTCCCGCGGCTCCTGAAACGGGTCAAACCGGGTCGGGGTCGTGACAGAAAAAGGTGGTATCAGAGCCACTGGGTTAAGCTAATTAAGTATTTAGAAATACTTAATTTTTCCTGATTACTATTATGTGATTATGTGTGTTATTAACTGATTATTTGTTAGTTACAGTATGGGTAAGCAAAAGCTGTCAAGCATCTATCTTAAATTAGATAGATCATTCCATGAGAAGGGAAGTTCATCCCGAACCAAATCCTCGAATCAGGCTGAAATTCCTGAAGAAGGAATATTTGTGCGAAAGGAACAATACGAGGAATCACTTTCTCCTAGAAGGAGGGAGATGATTATTAAGAAAAGTATAGAGAAAATCCGAGAAAAGAAGATAAAACAGGAAACCCAGGAATTAATTGATAAATCACCTTGGGAATATAAGCTAGATGAAAAATGGGCAAATTTATATATGCTAGCCACAGTAGCAGAAAATATAAATCTTTAAATATTTTAAAGTTTTAGCACCTTACCCTTACAATCTAGAAACCCTGTGCAATAAATAAAATTTCAAAACCTAAGTGTGTTTTTCAGTTATCTTTGTAATAAATTAGTACATAGTATGTAATAAATTAAAAGATTAATTATGAATTTTAACTTAGTATATTATGCATTTTGCATATATGCTACATCAGCATGAGTGAGATATCTGAAGCCTTTCAAAACCTTAATCTTTACCCAGTGAATATCGAAGTTTCCAAAGAATATACTGGATACTTTCCCGATGTAGAACAACCAGTAGAATTCCAGGTTCCACCTGTGAACAAGCCAAAACGAAAGAAAAGAAGTTATGTAGGATGGAGGAAAATACGTAAGAAAAAGCCAGCTACAAAACTTCCCAAAATAAACAATCCTTTGAAAAAGGGAAAAGAAATTATAACCGGAGAAAGTTCCAAACAACAGGAAATGGAAACTGAAGATAAGGAGGAGGTTAAGGAGATAGGAATACAGATGGAGGAGGTTACTAAAGAAATAGTAAAGGAAGTTGGGCAAGGCTCTAGACCAACTCAGATAGAAATCGGAGAGAGCTCCAATCCAAACCAGGAAAGGACTTTTCAAGATGAGATAGATTTCCTATTGGCAAGCTGTGAAACAATTCAGCCTGTCAATAATAATAATAATAATAATAATAATAATAATAATAATAATATTTTTACTTATTCTCTTGAAAACCAACTCCCTATGAATTGGGAACCAGCAATTCCAGACCCAATAGTTCATTCCCAACCCATAGGAATGGACGAATGGTGGACGAACGATTGGCAATTTCAAAATATTGTCAACGATCCTTATTCCTTTCTTCCACAATTCGATCCAGAACCCCTACCTAATCCACCCATGAGTAATGAAAACATGGCTGAACTTCGCCACTTTGGTGAAGAGTTGTTTGATGCTGGAACTAGAATCAGGGAAATAGGGGGACAGATTGCCTGGAAGTACGATGAGAGGGAACTGCGTTTTTAGAACAACAAGTAACGAGAGATAGTAGGATGGTAAAACGGTGTTTGTATAATAGTAATAGTAAAGTTAATAACGAATAAAACTCTGTAAGATATTTGCAAGTAATGATGCATACTATACTAGATATAAAATGAAATCGAGAAATCGATTGTTTTGACTATATCTGTATTGTAAAAAAAAAAAAAATTCTGATTGTTTGTATGTGATTGTTATTTATCAGATACTAATAAAAATTATATATATATTATCAGATGGCAAACAGTGGTAATGAACCTATAAATGAAGTTAATCAGTCTGAACAACATTCAAGAGATCAATATATGACTCGGCAAGATATCGAAAACATTGTTGCTCAAGGGATAGCCAATGCTATTCCAGCATTCGTTGCTGCTATAAAGAATCCGATAGAACCGCAACAAATTGTCCCTAGTAAACAGATTACTGAAGATAACTTCAGTAATAGTGTAAATGGAGGCAATAATCATGTTAATCATAATAGGGAACTACATCAAGCTCCATTACCCAAGAAAATGAAAACTGCAACGCCTGGTTGCACTTTCAAAGAATTCCTTGCTTGTAAACCCACTGAATTTGCAGGCAATGAAGGAGCAACTGCATCACTGCGTTGGTTAGAGAAAACCGAAGCAGTCATTGCAATAAGTAAATGTGGTAAAGATGATCAGGTCATGTATGCATCCAATCTGTTCAAAGAAGGAGCACTCGAATGGTGGAACACTGTGTTACAATCAAAAGGAAGAATAATAGCTTATGCTATGACTTGGGAAGAATTTAAGGGTTTGGTGGAAAGAAAATTCTGTCCCGAGTATGAAAAGGAACAGATGGCGAATAAGTTTCTAAATCATCGGATGATGGGTGTGGATTGTCGCGGTTATACCTCGACATTCTTTGAATATGCTAGAGTGGTACCAACACTGGCTTCGCCAGAACCGGTACTCATTTCTCGCTATATTTGGGGGCTAATTAGCGAAGTCCGCAATATTGTTAAAGCTGCGAGACCTCGCACTATTGATGATGCGGTAGAATTAGCCAATACTCTAACCGATGAATTGGTGCGCACAAGAGATGAAGATAGGAAAAAGGAACTAGCTCAGAAGATTACCCAAGGATTTCGGGTGGGTAATAGTAATAATTTCAAGAAAAGAGGAACATGGCAATATTCAAATCCACCTTTCTGTAGAAATTGCAAAAGGAAGCATTACGGAAAATGTAATTTAACCTGCAACCTTTGCAAGGGTATAGGACACCGTGAAGAAAACTGCAGAAAGAAAACCGTAATCTGTTTTAACTGTGGAGAAGCAGGGCATTACAAAACAGAATGTCCTAAATTGGTTAAACCAGTAGACAATAAACCTAAGGCGACGGAAGGAACTACTAAGAAGAATGCCAGGGCATTTCAGCTGACCACTCAAGAAGCAGAACTCATTCCGGATGTGATAGCGGGTACGTTCTTAGTTCACAACGTGTATGCAAAAGTATTATTTGACTCTGGTGCAAACCAAAGTTTTATAAATACTTCATTCTGCCAAGCTCTTAGTTTACCTTTAACCAATATTAGGCAGATTTTTATAGTTGAAACAGCAGACGGAAATTCAGTTAAAATAGATGAAGTTTTGCAAGAAGGAAACATAGAACTTTTAGGACATAAATTCTCTGCAAGACTATTGCCGATGAATTTAGCTGAATTTGATGTTGTATTAGGAATGGATTGGTTAGTAGCCAATCATGCTAGAATCCTTTGTGGTCAGAATTCCATAGAAATTCAATCACCTACCAGAGAAGTGATTAGGATTACAGGAGATAAACCACGTAAGCCCATGAAGTTCATATCAGTAATGAAAGTTGCTAGTTATGAACGAAAACAAGGAATAGTGTATATGATTTCGGTAATCATTAGCACTAAGGGTAAAGATCTTAAGGAGATACCAGTAGTCTCAGCATATCCTGATGTATTTCCAGAAGATTTACCAGGATTACCTTCAGACAGGGAAGTAGAATTTAGGATTCATCTAATTCCAGGAACTACACCGATAGCCAAGGCACCTTATCGGTTAGCACCCACAGAAATGTTAGAACTGAAAAAGCAATTAGATGAATTACTAAGGAAAGGATTCATACAACCTAGCTCATCCCCTTGGGGAGCGCCAGTGTTGTTTGTCAAGAAAAAGGATGGTTCAATGAGAATGTGTATCGATTATAGGGAATTGAATAAGGTTACAATTAAGAATCGATATCCATTACCTAGGATTGATGATCTTTTTGATCAACTTCAGGGGGCTAGATATTTTTCTAAGATAGATTTACGCTCTGGATATCATCAATTGAAGGTACAAGAAGAAGACATACCTAAAACTGCTTTCAGAACTAGGTATGGTCATTACGAGTTTACAGTCATGCCCTTCGGATTAACAAATGCACCTGCAGCATTTATGGACATGATGAATAGGATCTGTAAACCGTACTTGGATAAATTTGTAATTGTCTTCATAGACGATATACTTATTTATTCCAAAAGTCAGACACAGCATTGTGAACATCTTCATAAACTCTTAACTTTGTTAAGAAAAGAAAAGTTGTACGCCAAATTCTCGAAATGCGAATTTTGGCTAAAGGAAGTGCAATTCTTAGGACACATGGTGAACCATGAAGGTATTCATGTAGATCCTGCTAAGATAGAGGCAATTACCAAATGGAAGGTTCCACAAACAGCAATGGAAATTAGAAGTTTTATAGGTTTAGCTGGGTATTATAGACGGTTTATTAAGGATTTTTCCAAGATAGCTGTACCATTAACTAAGCTAACCTGTAAAGCCACTAAGTTTGAATGGGGACCTAAACAGGAAGAAGCTTTTAGGATTTTGAAGCAGAAACTAACCCATGCACCAATCTTAGCTTTACCAGAAGGAACTGAAGATTTTGAAGTATATTGTGATGCTTCAAAACTAGGATATGGATGTGTGCTTATGCAACGCAAGAAGGTAATTGCATATGCCTCAAGACAATTGAAAAAGCACGAAGAAAACTATACGACTCATGATTTAGAATTAGGAGCCGTAATTTTTGCCCTTAAAATTTGGAGACATTATCTGTACGGAAGTAAGTTTACTATCTATACAGATCATAAGAGTTTAAGATATATATTTGGGCAAAAAGAGTTAAACATGAGGCAAAGGAGATGGATGGAAATCTTAAGCGACTACGACTGTGATATTCAATATCATGAAGGAAAGGCAAATGTAGTTGCAGATGCCTTAAGTCATAAGTATTATGAGAAACAAAGACGAGTTCGTGCTCTCAGATTAAATCTACAAATAGATTTAATGGAACAATTGAAGAATATTCAAGCTACAGCAATCAAGGATGATGCTGAAGGAATGAAAGGACGAATCAAGGAATTAGAACAAGGAGTTGATGGAATTTGGAGATTCCACAAAAGTAGAATTTGGGTACCTAAGCAGGGAGACTTAAGACCTAAGATTTTAGAAGAAGCTCATAAATCTAGGTATACTATACACCCAGGAAACAATAAGATGTACCAAGATTTAAGAAAGAACTTTTGGTGGATAGGAATGAAAAAGGACATAGCCAGCTATGTTTCTAAATGTCTTACTTGTTCACAAGTTAAGGCAGAACATCAGAAACCTTCAGGACTACTACAACAGTTAGAGATGCCAGTGTGGAAATGGGAACTTATAACAATGGATTTTGTTACTAAGTTACCCAAAACCAGAAAAGGTAATGATGCGATTTGGGTAATTGTGGATCGATTAACCAAATCTGCTCACTTTCTACCTATGAAAGAAACCTTTTGCATGGAAAGACTGGCTAAATTGTATGTAGATGAAATTGTATCCTTACATGGAGTTCCACTCTCCATTGTTTCGGATAGAGATAGTCGATTCACTTCCCATTTCTGGAAAAGTTTCCAGCAAGCTATGGGAACTCGATTAAATTTGAGCACTGCAAATCATCCACAAACAGACGGACAAAGTGAAAGGACGATCCAAACTCTAGAAGACATGCTCCGAGCATGTGTAATAGACTTTGGTGGAAGTTGGGATGATCACTTACCATTAATTGAATTCTCCTATAACAATAGTTATCACTCAAGCATTGATACTGCTCCATTTGAAGCATTATATGGAAGAAAGTGTAGAACTCCAGTTTGTTGGGCAGAAATAGGAGAAAGTCAATTATCAGGTCCTGAAATTGTGCAAGAAACGACTGATAAGATTACTCAAATCAAGGAAAGGTTGAAGACGGCTCGAGATCGCCAGAAGAGTTATGCAGACAATAGAAGCAAGCCTTTAGAATTCCAAATTGGAGACAGAGTATTGTTAAAAGTTTCTCCTTGGAAAGGAGTTGTTAGATTCGGTAAGAAAGGAAAGCTAAGTCCAAGATACGTAGGACCATTTCCAGTGATCCAACGTATAGGACCAGTAGCTTATCGTTTACAATTACCAGAAGACTTATCTGGAGTACATAATGTATTTCATGTATCCAATCTCAAGAAATGCTTATCTGATGAATCATTGGTAGTACCTCTTCGAGATATAGAGGTAAACGAAAAGTTGAAATTCGTTGAGAGACCTCTTCAAATTGAGGATCGAAAGATCAAGTTTCTCAAGCACAAACGACTAGTTCTAGTCAAAGTCAGATGGGATTCAAAGAGAGGGGCTGAGTACACTTGGGAGCTGGAATCAGAAATGAAGAAAAAGTATCCTCAATTATTCCAATAAATCTCGAGGATGAGATTTTTATTAAGGTGGGAAGAATGTAACAACTCTCATCAAAAGTCATAATTATTAAATTAATTTGTCCAAAAGGAAACCCTAATTGAGACACCCAAGTGATTCTGAACAAACCCTAAAATTTTCAGAATTTTCAGAATCAGGATTAGGGCCCCTAAAACTCAGGGGGGGGGGGGGGGTTAAACCCTATGGACGATTATCCATTTTAAACGTTGGCAACAAGGAATTATCGAAAACTGTCAACTCAGCAAAGCTAGTCCCAACCGTGGCAACCTATACCTAAAAAATAGGTCTCACGCGGCCCGCCTCAGGTTAAGCTTATTTCTCACGCGGGCCGCCTCAGGGTAAAATTTCACCTATAAATAGTGGACAGTGGGACTTGAAATCTGGAAAAACAACGACGTAAAAATTCACAATATTCACTGAGATACGAACAGTATACTCTAAATCCACACACGGGTCTCGAAATTCTGCTGCAAAACAGGGTATTAGCACAATCGCTGCTACGATTCATTTTCCGACGATCAATATATCCAATGAATGTTTAAGTGCCGCCCACATTAGGGTTATACTTTATCGTTCGTCATTAATTTGACGGATCATCGTTAATTCGATGGATGAAGTATTATACTTTGTCGTTCGTCATTAATTTGACGGATCATCGTTAATTCGATGGATGAAGTATTGCACTTTGTCGTTCATTGTGAGAATTTGATCTCGTGAGTTATTGTAATTGCTGGATTGATTACTAACCCAGTTTGTGTGCATTGTTATTTAAATTAGGTTAACAAGGCTAAATCATAGACTAGACTCTGTCCGTATTAAACCAGCAATGTGAGTCATTCTCTTTTTATCAAATTATTTTACAAAACCCTATTTATTTCAAAGTTATAATTACAGGGATTAAGTTTATGTAATCACCATATTACAGCCGGTATGTGGGGTTTTGTATACATTACTTGATAATCTTCACCATTGGGGCAGCCAATGGGTGATATGACCATAGTCACAGACACCATTGGACGGAAGGGCCAATGGGTCGAGTGATAAAGTACTATGGGTAATTGGTTTGATATCAGAAACATTGTAATCTTCCTTAATAGTGTAAATTATAACAAATGTGTCATTTTAGTAAATAGAATGATTCACTCAGTATTTCCCGCTGACAAAACCTTTTTCAAACATGTTTCAGGTGATCTGTTGTAATTCAGGAAAAGTGCTGGGGAGCATTTCAAGCTTAAGATAGTGGCTCATTATAAAATAAAGAAATAATTTTGTAATATCACGATTTCGTAGTAAAAACATAATATTGTAAATTATCGGGGTTTTATCCCGAATTGTGAAATAAAATAAATCGGGAAAATTTTAGCTTTAAACGATCCTGTTAAATAAACTTCCGCTGTTAAACTCAATTAATTAAATACCACGGGATTTCTGTCCCGCGGCTCCTGAAACGGGTCAAACCGGGTCGGGGCCGTGACAATTTGACTGGAGCACAGTTTGTCCAGAAGAAGATCGGTTAGAGAATGTTCGTAAAACAGCTCAAGGGAGAGCTATGACAGAAGAAAGAAAGTTTGTTTTTGTTGCTAAGATTCAAGATGAAAACAAAGACAAAGACACTACTGAAGTCCATGAAGAAAAAGTCGAGATCAAAGAGAAAACTCGAGAAGAGATCTTAAGTGAGAAGACCTACAGAGAAAGAAACGTGGTCTACAACAGAATGGATGACATGCAAGAGGAGTATGAGATGGCTGTCGGTAGCAAAAGATGGGATAAAAAGAGAGAATGCTATTATAACAGAGAAGGAGAACCGGTTGTTCCCAAGAAAGACATAATCTTCGATGATGTTCTTCTCAAAGTCCCGTTGAGAGCTGAATACTATAGAAATGTATTGAAAGATGACACATATGTTAAGAGATTTGAAAAGGAGATCAGATATGCTATGTTATCGTGTCTGAGAAAAAGGGATGAGGAGAGGATGAAGAAGAATGTTGAAGAAATGGTGGACAATCTAAAGAAAGATGCTGAAGAGGTTAAAACAGAAACTGTTGAAGTTGTGAAGGAAATTAAAAGTGAAGAAGTTGTTGTGAATGAAGAGGTTGAGAAAGCTGTTATTGAAGAACAGCAGATTGAAGAAGAGGTGAAGAAAGAAGAAAAAGGAGAAAAGAATGAGAATGAGGAAGCTGATAATGTTGGTGATGAAGTCGATGTTGAAGAAAAGCAGAATGTTGCTGAGCAGACAGAGGTTGCTGAAAACACCGAAGTGCCAATTACTGAGGTAAATTCTGATTCTGAAAACTTGAAACTGATTGATCAGTGCAAGAAATGCATGGAACCGTGCAGAGCTTGTACTGAAAAAGATGAGCAATTCAGAACAAGAGATCTTGAATTCACAAAAATAGAAAACATTTTCAAAGAAAAATGCAAAGAGATGTTAGAAAAAGAAAAGGTTTTTAAAGAAAATGATGAAAAACTTTCAGAAAAATGTAATAAATTAGAGAAAGAAAATGAAGTTTTGAAAGAAAATGTTTTGAAAATGACAAATGAATGTGAACAAAAAGAAATTGCTTGTCAAGAAATGAAAAAGGAATACGACTCAATGAAATTATCATATCACATTACAAAAGAGTCATATGATAAAGTGAAAGACGAAATGAAATATGCTCAATCAAGAATGAATTATATGTCTGAAACAACTAAAGAGCTTAAACGAATGTATGCTATAAAACAAGATGTTAATTCCTATATTGAGGATGTTGCTAAGTTGAAGCGACAGATTACTGATTTAGAACAGGATAACAACAAGTTAAAGAGTTACCATGTGTCGTCATATGTGCTTGAACGAATTTTCAATATAAAACCGGGTGATGGTGAGTCTGAGCAGAATAAGAAAGGCATTGGCTCAGAATTTCATCAAGTTCCACCACCGGGAAAATTTGCATTTTATGATGAGGAAAAGGTCGAAAAAGCTTTCAACATGGTAGACCAATTGCCAAACAACATTGACATAACCTATTCCAACTCTGATGATTCTCATGATTCAGAGGTGGTAGGTAAAGTCGTTGAAAGTGTGTTGGAAGACGAGTCAGTTGATACAGGTAAATCTGAATCACAGGATGAAGATGAAGGAAATCTTCATGATGGATATATGAAAAACACAAAATCCGAGGAAAGTTTGAATGATGATTCAAAAGGATTGGCTTATACCATGATTGGATCGGACAAATTGTTCTTAGATGTTGTTTTCCCGATTCAGAATGTGATTTCAGAAAAAGTTGATAAAGTTTTCAAAATGGTTGAGATTGAGAAGTCTGAAATTTCAAAGTTTGTTGGTAAGAGTCGTAAAGGTTCGTATAACAAACCTGGTTTCAAAAAGAAGAACATGAAGGCTGGGTTGGGTTATAAGAAGAAACAGAATCGAAACAAAAATGAAATGCCAGATTTTCAGGCAAAATTGAGTTTTGTTCAAGGAGATAGTTTAGAAAAAGAAAAAGAACTCAAAATGAGACAGTCTAATGATGAGTTTTTTGCTCAAAAGAAAAAGCAACAACCACAGGTCAAAGATGTGTCCATGAGAACATGTTTCAAATGTGATCAAAAAGGACATCTTGCACGCAAGTGTCCTAATCTAAAACCTGTGGATGATGACAACAAGAAGATTGATGCTGAGAAACAAAAATCTGAGAATGTGAGAAAAATATCAACCAGATTTGACTCAAAACAAACTTGGAGGTACAACACAAACAAGTTTGTTTCGAATCAAAATTGGAAATCAAACCAGAATAGGTTTGATTCTAGACAGATCTGGAATTCTCACACACCCAGATTCAGAACAACACAGAGTTGGAAAACAACAGTTGATATGACAAAACCTCAAGAGTTTTGGAAACCAAGAGTTGTTGTTCAAAATCAAAATGTTCAAAAAGATTCACATTTTTAGAAACGAGGAACACCAAAAGGTCAAACATGGAGTGTTAAGAAACATGTTGATTTGGTAAAAGATGAGAAAGTTGAAGTTAAAATTGAGAAAGTTTTTGTGAAAAATGACAAAGAATTTCCAGCATTGAATGAAAATTATTGTGTTGAAATGCCTAAGGTTCAACAGACCTGGGCTAAATTGTTCAAGTAATTGAGTAGTTTGTTTGTGCAGGTGCTCATGGAATTTGAAGATTGTGAGTTTGGAATTCGGAGCAGCCTGGCACAACAAGAGGAGGAGGCTGCTGTTGGATCCTGTGTTGGTTGAAACAGGAAGTTTATATGTTTTCTGTAAATAAATAAACAATATTTGAAAAACCCTAAAAATTGAAAAATTTGAAAAAACCAAAAATATGTTTGTTTTCAATTCTTGTCAAAAACAGTAAATTACAAAAATATGTGTTGATTGAATATGCCGAAACCCTCACTGCTGAACAAACATGATTACTTTCATCAGATTGAAAAACGGTTTTCATACGGTAAAATATCAATGTGTTGTAAATCATGGGGGTATGTTAGATTTTCTACAAATCAGTACACTTTTAGCAGAAAATGGATGGCGAGACAAAGCTATCAGTATTGGTTGTCAAATTTTCTTTATATGATTTTGCATTTTAGGGGGAGTAATATTGTTAGAAAATACAAAAACATTTGAAAATTTGAAAAAGTCAAAAACATGATAAAATTCAAAAATTGAGTTTTTGAGTAAAAAGAGGAAATGATAGTACATCAGTAGACGGTTACAGTACGCTAAAGAATTGGAAAGGTTAAATGTGTTAAACGATCTCACTGTGGATGTGTCGATAGGTTTTTGCACACTTAGTAAACTTTTTCGGGATATAAACCTAAATTCAAACTTGCTTATTTCGTGGGGAACACTACTTGGATATATAGGTAACCCCTGAAATCTCGTTTGAAAGGTCTCATAATCTGATATACTAGGTCTTTATACTCAATGATGTCTGGGGTATTATTCCGGGACTTCTGCTGAACGGTAGTTCTGACCTAGTCCTTGGATAATACTTTCTGCAAATGCTTGAAACATAGCATAAACCCTCAGCATGCCGATGAAACAATAAAATTGATAGTCGCTGCTGTTGTAGCTAAAAGATCCTCTAAAGGGGACATTCCGAAAAGTCGAAGCTGATATCTCTCTGCGTATACGGAAGTATCGACCTGAGATCCCTCGGCCCTCGCATACCTAATTTATGTACAGATATCATTGTAGTATACTCACCTGTAAGACTGATTATTGGGATTCTGGATACGGGAGTATATTCAAGAGGTGGGACACATGAATGGGTTTAAGTTCTTAAAATACCTAATTCGTATCCTGAATCAGTTGAAATTTGTATGAAAATTTAAGTGGACAAGTATATCGACAATCTAAGTGAATTGTTTAATTCTTACTGTGATTTTAAGCTCAACGGTACTTGTGACTTGTCATAAACTGATATGATCCTCTGACGCATACTCAAACAAAAATATTATCTGTAAATATGTTTGTACATATTTTCATTACTGCTTTATATTTTCAGAAAATACAAAAAGATTTTTGATTCTGCTTTATTTTCGACAACTGATGTCTGAGTGTTGAGTTTCAAAATCTAAGTAAGCTGATTGTGTTTCTGAAAAATAAAATAAGTTCATTAATTTGAAACTTGAATTAAAATCAAAAATTTCAAAAATAGTTTGTGATATCTCCAAGGTCATTAACTTGAACTTGGATGATAAACTGTGAGGGAGTTGGTTTCTTTAATACTGCTAAATCTATACAGTTTGTTGATAGGGGAAGTAGATTAGAGAAGATTGATTGATAATGTGAAAACATTGTACTTATAAATGTTTGAGTGATTGCAGATGAGATTCCAGACTACGATCCCGGAAGCTGAGTCTAAGGGGGAGTATGAAGACGAGCTCAAAGCAAGGGGGAGAGCTTGTAGATGGAAAGCTAGGTGTCGATCCCAAAGCACGGAAGCTTGATGAAAGGGGGAGCCTGAAGCTGATAAAGAGATTGAAGGATGCTTACAATGTTACAATCTGAGTGAGGATGCAGAATGATCAAGACTGAAGAAGGTGTCATAACAGAGAATAGTCACTGAAGACTTCGTCAATATCCGAGGGGGAGTCTGTTAGTGCATTACGTCTATTGACTTCGTCTTGTATCATGTAATAGTATGTTTAATGTAATTTAGCTTGAAAGTGGTGATTTCCCTTGAAAATGTCACTTGACAGTTTCAAGCTAAATCAAGATTTCCCTTGAAAGTGTCATGTCATTTAAAGCTAAATCTCCTCTACTATATATACCATTCAAGCTAAATCATTAGAGACTTTTGCACATTTGACATTTGGAGAGCTTAGATTCTAGAGAGAGAGTCTAGAGAGAGAAAGTACTCCAAGTGATTCAAGGTTCTTTGTACATTTCAGATTTATAAATAGAATCACGTTATTATTACGTCTTGTGTGTTTCGGTCTCGTTCGTGCACGGATTCCGCACGTCGCACGGTCGATTCGCAATCGTATGGTGTCGAAACAGGTCCTAACAGGGATGACAGGAATCGTCCCAATCGATCATCAAAAATCGATATGCAAGGATGAATCTCCATTCTATGAGTTGTTTTGGTTGATTACATTCAACATCTCATCAATTGTAAGTGTTAGATTTAGCTAAAATTTCTATTTTCATCTTCTACGTGTGGGTACGTGTTATGCGTTGTATCTAGCTGGAAGATACTAAGCATGTTAGAGTTGAAATCATAGCAAAATAAATGGCGATATATGAACACAAAGTAAAGAGATAACGGGTCAAAATAAGTAGTATGTTATATTCGTCTATGTTGAATATGATGGATACCTGAATGAGCCTAAACAAATTTAGAGGCAATTAAGTTATTATAAATGTTAATATATGCGCTTGACATGAGTTCAAAATGGTTGATGTCATTGGACTCTTGATTGATGACAAGGAACGAGTATGGCATACGGAACTGGAAAACGAGATCAAAGAGATAAGACCTACAAGGACGGGCTATGAGGTAGGTTTTCCATGACTAGTTATGGGACTTAAACCATTTTATGTGGTTATGTCATAGTAGAATCCTTTCGTACATATATTATTATAAGTCTTGTGATTAGTTTGGTTGAAGGTTATGGTGTTGTCCACAGTGCACAGTTATTGGTCGAGTGGTATTTCGGGTACTAAACGGATTTATTTCCGTATAAAATTTTGCATCAACATTTGCGACACATTTGTTTAAGTTCTAGAAAAGGTTTCAAGTCAAAACGTGCATAGTTAAGGGGTCATATTATGTTCGCAACACTGATTTTTATTTGCTGTCGATAGCAGGTCAGCCCTGTTGTCACACCGTTTCGAGGCCCAAACTATTTTATTTTAGCATGATTTTTAGTCAGAAGTTAGTTTTGTAGATTTTTCTGAAAGTGTTTGATATGGTTTTTGTTGGCGTTTTGTCAATAAATATTGTTGGCAGTAAAATGATATATATATATATATATATATATAGGAGAAGGATCATATATGAACCGCGAGAACCAATGTGAACACAACAAAAAATACGTAAAAAAAAATCTAAAAAACACACAGAACTGTTTTTTAAATATTTTTATGGAAAATTCGCTACTTTTCGTTAATAAAAAAATTAAAAAAATATATTTTTTGGGTTAAATAAAAAAATTAAAATTTTGTGTGTGTGTTTTTTTAGATTTTTTAAGATTTTTTACATGTATTGAGGGTTTAGTTTTTAGCATACGCGAGGGGGGGGGGGTTGTTTTCAAAATTCCCCCAAAAACCTTTCACTCTCCCCTCGTTCTCTCTCTGCGATAACAGCGAAATCTAGGGTTTCTTTAGCGATAAGCATACTTACATTCAATCACTCGGTTCCGCTCCTCCATTTCGAAGGCGATAAGCATACGTAACATACATTCGAAGGTTTGATTATGTGTTTTTGTTTCTTATTTTATAAAAAAAAAGCTGAAAAATCCGAAAATTCTAGCTATTGTGCGATATGAAACGTTCTTCTTAGTTGTAAACTTAAATTTGATGAAGTTATCTGAATGTATTGTCCGAAATCAAAAGTGTTGAGTTAGGGTTTGATAAATCGATTTTTCGATTTCATTTTCAACTAGAGAAGGCGAGGTGTTATTTAAGGTTTTAGATAGATAGACAGATAAAATAATACGATCGGCACATATTTTATCTAATGTTTACTTATTTTCGAGTCAATATATGTGCTATTTCGGTCTAATACTAATTTATGTTTGATTTTGTAATGTAATGGTCTACAGGGCACTCTGTTATGTCTATGTATGTACATAACTGTATAACTGTTGTGTTTTGGAATGTTGTTCACATATGCATACTATACTTGTTCTATTGATTTTGTTAACAAATGCGTTATAATTGTGGTTAAACATAGAAATATACTCTGTTCTAAGTATGTATACATATCCGTTTAAGTGTTGAGATTTGAAATGGTGTACACATACGTATACCTGTTAATATATGTGTTTTGTAATGGTATACACATACGTATACCTATGCTGTTTGTAATTGTTAGAAAATATGTTCTAGTTAAACATAGAAATGTACTCTGTTCTGATGTATCTGTATAATTGCTGTGTTTTGTAATGGTGTACACATATGTAAACCTGTTATTATACGTGGTTTGTAATGGTATACACATATAAATATACTCTGTTTTGTAGTATGTATATATATACGTATAACTGTTGTGTTTTGAAAGGGTGTACACATACGTATATCTGTTATTATATGTGTTTTTAATATTATTGTTATTAATATACTCTGGTGTACATTGCAGCTGAGATGGAAGAAATATTAAATGCTTTGAAGGAGACGAGCAATAAATATGGAGGTAAAATTTATTGCTAATTACATTATGTATGTACATATTGTTCTGATTAACATATTTTGTTCTACAATGCAGTTGAATTGGAAGATAAAAGTCCTCAAAAAGGTGTCAGAGATGCAAAATTGGAAGAAGGTACCGTTTAATAGTACATTTATCATTGTAATATAGATAAATGTATATAATACACATACGTGCAGTTGCTAAAATGTTTGTTTTTATTACAGCAGACAAAGAGAAAAAAAGAAAAGAATTTATAAAGGATTTGGCGCAAAAACTATTAAATATCGATGTGGAGAAAAAAAAGGAACAAAAAAAACAAATTGCAGCGAATAAAAAAAAACAATAAAAAGGTTAAAGAAAGCAAGGTTAAGGAAACAAAAGCATCAACAAAAAAATCTGAAGGTACTAGATATATTTGTTTGCTGTTTTTAATTGTTTTAATTGTATTCATATCCCTATAACTGTTGTGCTTTTAATGGTGAATACATATGTATACATGTTTTATACATAGTTTGTAATGGTATACACATATGTATACCTATGCTGTTTGAAATTGTTATAAAGTTTGTAGTTAAGCTTATAAATATAGTTTGTTTTGTAGTATGTATACATATCCGTATAAATGTTGTGTTTTGAAATGATATACACATACGTATACCTGTTATTATACGTCTTTTGTAGTGATATACACATACGTATACCTGTTATTATGGTTTTCCATTGTCTTTGAATGCACGTGGATCATAACATTGAAGGCAAGCGATAATTACTTTACGGTTTGATCCAATCACAATGCTCATATAGGTTACGTTAAGTTCAATCGGATACGTCGAAACACGCCTTTTCATAAGGATAATTACTTTACGGTTTGCAATGTACCCACGCCGCAACGCTATGACTAGTTATTTTGAAATGATATACACATACGTATAAATGTTGTGTTTTGAAATGATATACACATACGTATACGTGTTTTAATATTATTTTGTGGTGTACATTGCAGCTGAATTGAAAGATGGAAGTCCTCGAAAGCGTGTTTCTGATGCAAAATCGAAAAAAGGTATCGTTACTAACATTTAGGTTTCTAACTTACATATTTTCAGTTGCTATTTTTATTGGGATTTATCATATGTACATGTCATTTATACATATTAGTACCACTCTAGTATAATGTTAGAATTGGAATTATGTAGGAGCTAAAAATGAAAAAGAGATAAAGAATATGAAAGAAAAGAACATTGCAGCTGAATTGAAAGATGGAAGTCCTCAAAAAGGTGTTTCTGATGCAAAATTGAAAAAAGGTATCATTTAATAGTACATTTAGCTTTCTAACTTGCATATATTCGTTTGCTGTTTTTATTGGGATTTATCATATGTACATGTCACTTATACAAATTTGTACAACTCTAGTATAATGTTAGAATTGGAATTATGTAGGAGCTAAAAATCAAAAGGAGATAAAGAATGTGGAAGAAAAGAACATTGGAAGGAAAAGAAAAGCTAAAGATACTGAAGACAACAAGGACAACCCCAAAAGAGGTAAAGTTATATAAATGTATAAAATATATCTTCAAATTTAAATCAAATTTTGTCAAAACTGTTTCGGTTTAGTTCTTTACCAACTTATACCAACCCATTTCAAAATAGTATATACACATACGTATATGTACATATATACACATACGTATATGTACATATATACACATACGTATATGTGTATATATACACATACGTATATGTGCATATATACACATACGTATATGCATATATACATACCTATGTTGTCAAAAATATAAACAATAATGTTAGAATTGTAATTATATAGGATCTGGGTATCTGTTACGAAATCAAAACGTAAGTGGGAAGAAAAGAAAGGCAAAAGATATTGAAGAGGAGAAGGAGAAAGAAGACAACAATAAGAGAGGTAAAATCTTTAAATTCAATCAGTTTTTATCATCTTTCATTGTTTATTAGTTACTGGTTCAGGATAACCACTGTTAGTGAGTAGGTCAAAACAAGTCAAAGTAGGTCAAAAGAAGTGTTATGAGAAGTTTGTTATTGAATTCATTGACGGTTTAATGATTTTTAGTCGTTGGGGCAAAAACGGGCCGATTAAGATAGGTCAAAAATCTACATGAATGAAATAATTCACTTTAAGGAAGCCGCTCTCAGATTTTTTTATATATATTTTAAATATACATATGTGTATATGATTATATACATATGTGTATATTATGATATTGTTGTATATATACATATGTGTATTTTCTGATATTGTTAATTTTGAAGGATCAACCACAAAAAATGAACGTGCCAAAGTTTCCAAAGACAACAAAGTTGCTAGGAAAAAGAATAAAAATTCAAAAAAGAAAGAAAGAAAAGCACCTTTTTGGTTTGGAATTCGAACAAGGACGTCACCGCACAGATTATTTGAAGTAATTAAAAAGCTCACAAAAAGACAGAAAAACATAGTCAGAAAAATGGGATTTGGAAAGCTGTTAACAATGGGAATTGAAAAGATAACAGCAAAACTGGCACATTACATTGTTCTTAATTTCAATCCAGAAACAATGGAGATAGAGCTGGGAGATAAAAAAATTATGGTAGACAAAGAAGCAATAAGTCAATTGCTTGGCTTTCCTTGTGGAAGTCTAATAATAAGTGAAAATGAACGGTTGCAGGAACGTGAACATATAGTGAATGTGTGGAAGAGTAGATATCCAACATTTTTAGTAAGCACGTTTCAGATTGGTGCGAAAATCATTGAAAATGATTATAACGAAGAAATACTATTCAAAATTGATTTCTTGATGCTTGTTATTACCACCTTGATTGAGTCTAATCAAAATGGTACATGCAAGTACCAACTATTAGATTTGTTAAGAATGGAAAATAACTTTGGTGATTATGATTGGTGCGCGTATACAATGGATGCTTTATGTGGATGTAAAAAGAATTGGAAGCCTTATAATGTAAACTCACAGTTCGCAGGCCCTCTTACGTTTCTTGTGGTACGTGATCTGAACTTTTTATTTATGTGTATAATTGTTTTGTTCATCTTAGCTTGTAAAACATTTCTACAGTATACATATATGTATAATATTCATCTTAGATTGTAAACAGCTCCACAGTATACATATGTGTATAACAGTTTTGTTCATCGAGGCTTTGTCTACATTATACGTATATGTATAACTATGTTGTTCAACTTAGCTTGTACATTATACATATATGTATAACTGTTTCGTTCATCTTAGCTTGTAGACATGTCTACATTATACATATATGTATAACTGTTTCGTTCATCTTAGCTTGTAGACATGTCTACATTATACATATCTGTATAATTATATAGTAACTTGTAAAACATGTCTATACATATATGAGTAGTCGGTTGAAAATATACATGTATATATGTTTGTGTACGATTTCTTCATTATAGCTTGTATTATGAGATGTTTTTTATATCTATTTGTTTTGTTCATTATAGCTTTTGTATCTCAATTCCCTTACTTGTGAAGGGATGGATAATGAAAGAGTTATACCACCAATTGCTTATTGGGACAAAGACAGAATGGAAAGAAGACAAAATCAAGAAATTAAGAATGGTGGGTTCGGATTAGGTCAAATCAGAGATAGATTTGAAGATAACAACACTTATGATATTGAAAGTGAAGAAGAGAATGAGGTTAAAGAAAGTGATGAAAAAAGTTTGGAGGTAATATACAAAGTTTAAATTCAAAAAAATATTAAAAATCTTCTCATATATAATATTTAAAGTTGTTATTATTTCACCTTTCAGAAATATTTAGCAAGCTTAAGTGAGTTGTGTAAGGAGAATGCTGAACAAAAGTTAAAGCTTGAAGAAAAAAATCAAGGATTTCAAACGAAAATTTCCCAATAGCAATGAGGTGGTTCACGTGATTGAAGAATACCAAGAAATTTACAGCGAATTTCTTGAGTTTAAAGATGAAGATGAAGATGGAGAATCTAATGATGAAGAATCTGATGATGAAGGATCTCAAAACGATGAAGGTAAAGATGAAGAAGACAAGCGTGACACAAATAAAGACGAGGGGAATGATGATGGAGATTCTAATGATGAAGAATCGGATGATCAAGGATCTGAAGATCATACAAAAAAAGATGATGATGGTAAAGTTAAAGATTCAGAAGACAAAGGTAATTCAAGTATACATATGTGTATATATTTTTTATTATTTACATATGTGTAAAGTGAGAAAAAGTAATATTTTTTTAGCAGGTGACATGAAAGAGAATGATGAAGATAAAAATTCAGATTCTGATATCAATGCTAGTGCAGGTAAAATACATATATGTATATGTTAATTATATGTAGTTGAATTCCTTATCATACATATCTGTATATAAAAGAATAATTTCTTATTTTTGTTTGTAACAAGTTGAAGCAATTGATAAGATCGTTGATGAGTACAACCGAAATACAAAAGCTGATCCGTTGTCTGAATCGCCTGACCCTGAATGGACATCTGATGCTATTGAATTATGTGATCGTGTTGCTAAAGAAGAGGTGTGTGCCAATCCAAATGAGAAGAAAACAACCCATTTGGTAGACATACCAACTTTTAAATTAATTTCCCAAGAATCACCAACAACTCCAAAACATGAAGTTGAGCAAAAAACTAATGAAGAAGAAAGTGATTTGAACACAAATCAAGAAGTTGAACAAAACATGGGAAAAAAAGAAACTGATGAAGTAGAGATGCCAAAGAGGGAGCCCAAACTTTCTAAATTTGGCAAATCCCCATTTTTAGAAAGAGCTGTGAATATGGACAATGCTCTTACAAGTGAAGAAAAGAAGATTTGGGAATTTATATTGGAATATGCATATGTGGATGAGTAAGTTTTAGTACACCCTAATATGTCTCTTGACATACATCTTGTCCTTTTAAACTAACACAACAATTTTATACATGCAGGAATGAAATTAACCCAAATATCACAAGTAAAAATCTGTTTGATAAAGATGAAAAGTATGTTATAAATGCTGAAAATTTATTTCAAAAATATATATATATATATATATATATATATATATATATGAAACTTTGATTGTATATTAATCATTTGAATTGAATAGGGATTTGACCAAGGAAGAAAGGGAGGAACTAGAAAAAGCTCTTAAGTTGGAGCGTGAAAAACTGGAAGTTGCAAAAACTTTCGGGTATGTGCACTCACAACTAATCTAGTATTTTTACATGTATATGTGTACGGTACGGTTATACACATATGTATACGGTTATACATATGTGTATACGGCACTGGTATTGTTTAATATTTTTTTCTTGGCGTTCATGTATGAACACAGTTGAAAAAAGAGTTTTATTCAAAAACACTATAGTGACGAATTGAACCTATGCTTACATCTGAACCGGTTATACACATATGTATAACAATTTATGTATACGGTTATACACGGTTATACATATATGTATAACAATTTATGTATACGGTTATACACATATGTATAACATATATATTTTTACATATGCGTATACATAGGTTAAAACTCGTAGCAGTATTGTTGAAAAAAGAGTTTTATTCAAAATAGTATAATGACGAATCAAACCTATGCTTACATCGGTACCAGGATAGTTATTATCAGAACCGGAACAGGTCTTTGTTTTTATGGTTTTTATTCGACATTGGTACCATATTGTCACAAGTGAATATGATTATACAGATATATTACATATGTGTATAATCAGAAAGAAAACCTTGAAATATATGTATCATGCTTGGGTTTTAATTTGTTATATACGTATTTGTTGACTCAAAAATTGTCTATATCTTAGAGGAACCATGCATATAAAAACAGTAATGGCATGGCGTGCATGTATTTTGAACTCCTTGATATGTTACCAAACTCATACATAAGTACATCAATCGTTAATTGCTGGGCATCAATGCTGAACTATGAAGAATCAAAAAGAAATGACCCAACAATTTGTAGACTGTTTGGCCATACCGATTTATTTGTAAGCAATTGCACAAATTTCTTAATTTTATTTACTTAGTTATTGCATATTATTAAACATGATTTTTTTTTGTTTTTGTTTATGTGTTACAGCCTGATCATATGTTGCGCGGCCAGAAGTATAATGATCCAAAAACTTTGGAACATTTCAAAGAAAAACTATATGATGTAGTGGGAAAGAAAAAAGAGAAAATGAATCTGGCAGAATATACAATTGTCATCTTCCCAATTTTCGAGAATAAACACTTTTACCTTATTTGCTATGACCTAAAGAATTTGGATTGTTCAGTAGTAATCGACAACATGTGGGTTGACCAAACCGTTGCTGAGGAGGCGACACAATTGAAAGCCGTAAGTTTTATTCAATACATTAGAACTTTTCTGAATATATGTATATCTAAATATACACATATGTATAGTTTATGATTGACTATATACATATATGTGTATTGTCAGATCTTGAATTATACACATGTGTATATTGCTAAAAGCTTCTAAATTAGCCTAGCGCTTCTCACACGATCCTAACCGTATGTATATTATTCTTTACAATATATTATTTATTTATTTAATTACTAATTCTGTGTTATACTATGCAGAAAATTATTTTTGACAAATACTTGGAAGAAGTGAATCATCCAAAGCGTATACAAATTCAACAAGTTTTCCCAAGACGGTTGAATCTTAGTTGGGCAGTTAGAGGAAACAAAGTCGATTGTGGGGTTTACGCAATAAGACATATGGAAACCTACATGGGAGTCACATCTGATAAATGGCACTGTGGGTTCCCAAACGAGCCAAGAAAAATCAAAGGTAAACTAGATTTGTTAAGAAAGAAGTACACAGCTGCACTTCTCCTGTCGAAAACAAACATCAATCGTGACAAAATATTAGAGGCAGCAAATGAGTTGAAGAAAAAAAAGAAGAAGCTTAATGAAGAAGACAAGATGGAGAGAAAAAAGAAGGAAGAAATGCAGCAAAGAACAAGTAAGATAAGAGAGACACCAAGAAAGAAAAAACAAGAAATTAAGAGAAGGATGTCGCCAAGAAAAAGGATACACATGTCGACAGTTAAGAAGGCGTTGCAAAAAACTAAGAAGAAACAGTAGAAATGGTTGATATTGATACTTTGTTGGTTAAATATTAGTATTTTGAAGTTTGATGAATGTTACTGTTTTTATTTTGATGCTAGGTTGACATTTGTTCTTTCAAACAGTTATGTGTTGACGTTGGTTCTTTCAAACAGTTTGTTGAATGTTACTGTTTTTATTTTGATGTTGAGTCGACATGTTACAAACTGTTATTATATACATATATGTACAAACAGTTGGGTCGTTTCAAACAGGTTGTTTCTTTTTGTTTCTTCATAGTTATGCTGAGTATAATAACTGTTTCTTCTATTCATATATGTATGTACAAACTGATTATACGCATACGTATATGTATAAATTAATTAATATACATAGACTTCAAGGTTGTAAATTTGGCCCTTTTTGATTTTGGATAGTATTGTGATGAAGTCGAACCTAGGGAATTGTTCATTTTCATGTTAGGATAGTTTGTAGAACTTTTGGACTTCAATTTGATTTATTATGAATTTTTGAGATTTATAAAATATAAAATAAAGATGGATTTTGAGATTTATAAAATGTTTAAAAATGTATATACGTATACGTATATATTTGTTTTGTTCATCTTAGCTTGTAAACAGGTCTCCAGTATACATATGTGTATAATGATTTTTTTCATCTTAGCTTGTAAACATGTCTACTACTCTATACATATATGAATACCTGTTTTGTTCATCTTAGATTGTTAACAGGTCTACAGTATACATATGTGTATAATGATTTTGTTCATGTTAGCTGGTAAAATATGTCTACATTATACATATATGTATAACGGTTTTGTTCATAAAAATAATACTTTCATTCAAATAAAGAACATAAACTATTAACAAAAAACCTCAACAAATGTAATCTTTTATCACATATGTTTAAAATGAAAGAAATCCACCTATTCTTCAAAAATCCTCATCCTATTCTTGCTCACTTGTTTCAACATCCGTTTCTTCATCGCTTGATTCAAAATCCATTTCTTCCTCATCTTCAATTTCGTCAATTTCATCCTCATCTGATGTTTTCTTTTTCTTTTTGACAGGTTTGCCTGTCTTTATTGGACAATTCCTAGAATCATGATCATCTACTAATTCATTACAAAAATTACATTTTCTCTTCTTGATCTTCTTGACAAATTTTGATTTACCTTTATTCTTCTGTTTGCCCTTCTCACGTGAACCAACTAGACGTTTATGTTTTCCACAACCTTTGTTCCGAATTCCTTTCGGGGCTATAACAGTTACTTCTGAAGGTTCTGAATGAGATATCAACTCCTCAATTATAACACCATTTTTATTATATGAAGGCTCAGATGGAAATTCTTCAAAAATCTTATCCTTTATTAATTGAACTTGTCGATCAAGTTCTTCAAGTTTTTCATCATTACATCTCACCCGATCAGTGCACATCTGAATGTTATCAATAATGTGACGCCTTAACATCATCCTTTTACTTTCGTTAACAAAATATCTGTTATGAAAAATGAACACACAAAAAAAATCAAAGAATAATACATAGAAAAGGATTATACATATGTGCATATAATAGCAGTTTGAACATATAGCAGTTGAGTTTTACTTTTATTCTTATATACATATATGTATGTACAACATGATTCTATATGTATATTGTTATTTAATACACTGATGTAGAATACCTGTTAGCCAAGCTGTGAATGCTACTTGGAAGAGCATCTTTACGCCAACGAGGATGCACATACTTCAAAGGAATCTTCTCGATGTTATGAGTTCTAAACACACAAAAAACATGTCGACAAAGATACCCGACACGTGTAAATCTCATACACACGCATGTTACACTATGATCAGACAAATCAATTGTAACCTACAAATACCATTAAAATGATTCTTAGTATCCACTATAAAATGATATACACATATGTATATAAACTTAAAAACAAACCTTGAATTCATTTATAATCTCAGATGTGTGACTTTGATGAGCAACAACATATGTATGTAAACCATCTGTTTTCCCCCGTTCAACAATGTAGGATAACCTAAAACCTTTATCTATCTCCTTTTGGACTTCAAAGAATATAGTTCTAGTATAGATCTCATTTGCATGTCGCTCAATAGCTAGCGGGGTTTTGAATCTCGGTGCAGTTTCTTCCGTTGAGTAATCAAGAACACGCTGATCATGACGTTGGCCTTCCAAAGTTGCCTCGAAACATAACATAAATTGCACCAAAGTATTGCGCGCACTACTATTGAATTTAAAGCGATGATTTGCACTTTCACATCTAGATGTTGTTTTCATTAAACAACACATAGAGATATCTCTAAAATAAGCGGGAATCCACTCAACCCGCATAGCATACATATCAGATAGCCAAGGATGATCTTGTAATCCATACTCATCCATTAACCGATTCCACCTCCTTTCAAATGTAGAAGGTTCAATATAGACATTCCAAACCAGTTTGTGAAATGCTTTGCGAAACTTCTTATTTTTCCCCACATCTCCATCAATCTGAAAAATAAATTTATAAACATTAAGATATTCAGTAACTACACATACTTAGCAAAACTATACATATATACACATATGTATACAAGAGAGAGACATGTATACACATTAAGATATTATTAATATACACATATGTATAATTTGAAGTTTACTTTATACACATGTGTATAACTAACACACAGTTTCCCTAAGATTTTCATAAGATTTATTGAAAAGTTTAAGGAAATGTGTAGTTCTGAATTATTCTCAATGTATCTCAGTATATGTGGAATACACATTTCTATATACACATGCATAATCGGTGTATAAGATATTGACGAATACCTTCAAAGGTAGCTTCTCTATAATATGCCACATGCATAATCGGTGTATCGATTTGTCAAGGACAATATGAATTGCCTGCTTCATAGCCGGGTCTTGGTCCGTTAAAATTAAAACAGGTTGCTTGCCATGAACAGCAACAAACATCCGAAGAAGCCATGTATATGATTCAATCGTTTCGTTATGCAACAAAGCAGCCCCAAAGACCGTGCATTTCTTGTGATGGTCAACACCCGTGAATGGAACAAAAATCATGTTGTACCTGGGAAAAACGAATATCTCAAAATTAAAAAAATATAATCATTGATTACATTATACATATATGTATAAACGTCTGTAAAAAAATGAATAACTTACATATTTGTTTTATATGTTGCATCAAAAGCCACAACATCTCCAAAAGCCTCATAATTCCTTTTAGAAACATTATCAACCCAGAATAAAGATATAAGCTCTGTTTCAATAGTTTCATATTTAAAGGTGTAATCCATTAAATTCTTCGACCGCTCATTGAATTTCTCAACAACCATTTGAGCATCTCTATCACCAATGAAATCTCTGATGTCTCTAGCAAAATTCTTGTAATCCGTAAGTGTACCTTGAAGATTATGATGCCCACCCTTTAACGCTACGTGAAGTTTGTATGCTTTAGTTGACCCGATACTAGCCAAATGACAATTGGAGATAAATTCTTTTGTTGCAACATCCAATTTCCTTCTTTTTTTGCTCAAATCTAAATTGTGTTCAGAAATAGGCCCGTGATTGTGTACATCAACAAACTCATAAACTTCATAATCTGTGGAATTTTTGACAAGCTTAACTTTTATTAAAGCTTTGCAATCCGTAACTTTGAAATTTGTGCGCCTTGATAAAGAGTTTGAAGAACCTGAATCCTCTTGATCCTTCGGTTTGTTTGCTTTAGAACACAAAATATATTTGATTGTAATTACACCTTGTTTGTTTGTTGATGTAGTACCTAAACGAGTACTGAAACCAGCATGCTCAGCATAGTTTTCATACATAATCATAGCTTCTTGTAAAGAACGAAACCTAGCTCCTGTATAAGGCATAACTTCAGCAGGAACAACTGGGATCCAATACCTTGAACCACTTGGTAATTCATATACATGGCTTGAGATAGAATCTGCATGAAAAAAAAATTAATTACAAAAACAATAGCTATTTATATGATAAAAAGAAAACATTTAGATACTTATGTACACATATATACACATGTGTATAGTAAGTTAAAAACAGAACCTGTACAGTTAGTGTACATGTATACACAAAAGTATATAAAAAAAAGACATTAAGAAACTATTCATTCAGTAAACATCTAATTACTATACACACATGTATAGATAATATACAAACTAATTTGTTAAACATAGATGTGTATATTAAGTTACACATCTATATATATATACACATACGTATATCAAACAATTAAATAGAAAATATGTTATAGTTCATTAGTTGTAAAAGGTAGAACAAATAACATACACATGTGTATAGTATGTGAAATATATTACATACAGTAGGCACTCAGTTAGTAAATAGAAACAAAATATACACATATGTATAATGTATTACAAACAGAACATATTTAGTTAGTATACATCTATGCATACATCTTAATGAAACAAATAGCAAAACATCTAATGTATTGCAAACAGAAGATACTGAATCTCAAAACAATAAGTCAATATCACAAATCATAATGAAATTTGAAATTACCTTGCTGTTCGAAACCGTTAACACAAAAAGGCTGATCGTGATCAAAGTTAACGGAAGGCATAGAGATCTGAACACTGTTTACTTCATCCATAGAATGCGATAATGATCCAACTTCGTCGTTACTTGCAGAATCCATGAAGACAAAAAGCTATGTTGATCTTAAATAAATAGCAAAAGATATGTTGATCGAAGATTTTCAGAAAATTATCGAATCGGTACCAGATCTGGATCGTATTAAAGAATCAAATCACAAACCAGAACGAACGTATTGAAGATCTTTGATTTCTCGAATCGGTAGAGATTTCTCGTTGTTCTCAGATCTGAATGTAAATAGGATCTGAATATAAATAAAAGCTTTATATATGATGTGTTTTATAACTTTTCAGAAATACCGAAAATGCCCCTCCGCGTTTTTTTATCTCTTTTCTCAGATGTGTGGCTGAGATTTGTTCTCAAGTTTCTCAATTAACCTACTACTTCTCACATGATCCTTATCCTATATATATATATTGTAACAATCCCAAAATTTTTATAAAATATATAAAAACTAATGATATTAAAAGGATACATCATTGGTAAGTTAACCAATGGAAATATGAGATATTTTGGGCAAGTGTAGGAACCGTTTAATAACTAAAATTACATTATATTTGAACCTACTCTGCTTTTAATGAAACTTGGTTCAAAATGTAGATAAAAATTTTCTTGTTCTAATGGCATATTTATTATTTTACAAAACGTTATATTTTAGAAGTTATATGCGCCAAAAGGGTAAAGCAGTTATAATAATAATAATAATAATAATAATAATAATAATAATAATAATAATCATTATCATCTTCATATACGTATGAAATAAAACATTACACTAATAAATATCTCACAAATTTAAAATGCATAAGAATTGTAAAGGAATTAATAGGGGGATACGTGGCTTTCTTGAAAGGCAACAGATCAAAAAGTGGCGTGAGGCCAAAGCTATTCTAAACAACTATAAATAGAACATGATAGGCATCCTATTTGTCCATTCCTTCATTCCACTCGATCTCAATATATATATAATATATATATTTTCCTTCATTCCCCGTAACGTATGTCAAGGCTCTGCCTAAATTCGTTGGGGTTCTGTCTAGTGACGTAGGGATAAAGTGAAATGGATTTCTATACTTAAAGTGAGTACACTATATATTATACTAAATAATCCAGGAGTTGTACCAAGATATATCAACCCTCCAAAATATTTCTGATACCCCTAATATATTTAGAATATCCCTATATGTTTTTAAATACATCCCGTATGTGAAAACCGAGCCCGAGATACAATATAGTATTTAAATAAAATATAAAAGTTTAAATCTAGGGCTGAGGCGGGCCGCGTGAGCCCACCCCAAACCCTTACGCGGGCCGTATGAAAGCTAGAACCAGACTCCTTTGGTTTCTTAAGTCCAGGCGGGCCGCGTAAACCATATATTAAGTTGACGCGGGCCGCGAGCGCCCTGAATTGTGGCGCAGCCCGGTGCCGCCACGTGTCCCAACACCCAGCAAACCTACTCAATGACTCAGCCAAGCTACGTGTTGACCCAGCATTGACGCGGGCCGCGTAAGCCTTGCCTGTTCTTTACGCGGGCCGCGTGGGAACCAGTTTCAGCACCTATATATAGAACGCATCGGATTTCATTTGGAATTCGCTCACACCGATTTCTTTCTCTCAAAATTCTGATAGTAGGCTTATAATACGCGGGTATTATACCCCTAATTAGCGAGGTTCTGCTCCGTTGTAAGTATTATAACCCCAGTTTCGTATTAGATACGCTGCCCGATTGATTTAGGGTTCCGTAACAACTGTCGTGGTTCTGCCCGACGTAGTTGTTGGAATGCCGTCTCGGGGAAGATATCATTAATATTATCAAAGGGTTATGATACTAACTTAGGTACATCTGTGTAAATTATAGATTATTCCCAGGAAACCCTCACGCGAAGTCTAAGATAGCAATGTGAGTTATCCTCTTTTTATAAATGTTTTTGGTAATGTTTTGCCAAACCTTAAATATTTTACTATGAAAGTTAGCAGTGATTGAGTCTTTGTAGTTCTTCAATTACTGCTGGTATGTTGGGGTTTTGTATACAAAATTTGTACTACTTGCGAGTAGTAAGTCGGGATGACAATACGTTACCATTGGACAATGAGTTAGCCAATGGGTAATATGACCCACAAGTCAGGATTGATAGTACCAAATGGAGTAATTGTGTAGACATAAACATTGTAATCGTCCTCGATACTGTTTTAATTGATAAAATGTTTCTTAATTAAATTGGGATTCACTCACCAGTATTTCCCGCTGACAAAATATTTTTAAAACATGTTTCAGGTAACACAATGTGAAAGCCAACTGGGAAAAAGCCAGCTCGAGAACACTGAAGGCTTGGAAAATAAGTGGCTATAGAAGTTACCTAATAAACGATGTTTTAAATTTATTAAAATAAGGTTTGTCCCTATAAATGTATTGTTACAAGAAACTTGGGTTTTGCCCATGTGATTATTAATATCAAATATGGTGGTTTTACTCTGATAAAATATTTCCTAACTACGGTCCTGATGTAAATTCCGCTGCAAGATTAATAAACACCGATACCACCGAAACTGGCTCACGGCCGCCCGTTCCCGGGACAGATAAGAAATCGGGGGTTGTGACAGAAGGTGGTATCAGAGCCTAGCCACTGGTTCAAGCCAAAGAAGTGTTCCGCTGACACTTAAATTTTAATTCTGTGTTAGGAAATAACTTATGTGATTATGTGTTTTATATTATTTGACTATTTGTTAGTCTACAGTATGGGTAAACAAAGAATTTCGGACATCTATCGTCAACTGGATAGTTCATCAAAAGATAAGGGAACCTCATTTCAACCAAATCCCTCAGTATACTCAGTAGATATTGAGGAAGGAGTATTTGTTCGTAAGGCACAGTCTGAGAAACCATTTTCCACTAAGAAGAGAAGTAGGATTATTAGAAAGAGTCAAGAGAAGATAAAGAAAACAAAGAAGTTACAACCAAAGGGAGCGATAATCAATCAGGAAATAAATGCACCAACTCAGGAAATAGGCAATAACCTACCATGGGAAGATGAATTAGATGGACAATGGGTAAATCTCTATATGTTAGCCACTACAGCAGTAAATGCTAACTTATATTAAATAGTCGAACGGCCAAACCAGTACCAGCACCCATGCCACCTCTGAGCTAGAAACTTTAAAGGAACTTTGTCCATTAGATAACAACATGAGATAGAATAAACCTTACATAAATGCATGTTGAGCATAATATTCCTATAATCTAGATAGACTAAAATAAGTCACGGATGAATAATCACTAGTATATTTTGAAATTTCAGTTGTAGCTTGTAATAAATACATATATACATACGAGTCACAATGTTCGCCGTTTTTAATCAATCTATTTTATGATTGTACCCAAAGGTTTGCGCTAGAAATTTGTCTGTGATAATTAATATCACCTATTCATTTAATATCATAATATGCATCAAACTAAGTTAGTTATTAACAAAACAGTCATGTTTATGATTCTCTTTTGAAACTAATTATTTACTTTGGTTTAAAATACATATTGAAATATATGGTATAAAACTTTAAAACTTGTGGTTCTAATAATATTGTTTCAAAATAATTTATATTACAATAAATAAAACCGAATCTATTAAATCAACCAAAAAAGGATTTTAAGAATTTAAAAGATTGCTTTAGTGGATCTAGCCAAAGCAAGTTTTGAAACCCAGGTGTATCAATTTACCACTCTATTTTATCCTTCTGGTTTATAACTAGTTAACCATAAGACTTCATACTTTCATAGTTTTATGAAATAACTGATGTTGGGATTACTTGTAAAAGTTTCTATTGAAATACTTAGTAATAAAATAGATGGTTAAATGAATATGATGGGTATTCATGATTTAATACAATCATTTAAAATTTTTAAGAAATTTGGGTTGGTTGGACTATGTAGAAAGGCCTAACTAAACGTTAAAAGCATTTCTACAGATCTTTAACATTAAGATATGTCCAGAATAGGTCTTATGCCTGGAAATAATTAATATAAGATTTTAAGATTAACCAGCAATATTAGTTATAGGATTGTGTATCCTAAATTATAAAGAAAAATATCCGAGTCAGCTGACTGATATATAATAGTTAAATAATACAATATTAGTAACGGAGTGAAGTTGGTAAATTGAATGTTAAACTTACCCTAATTAGTTGCGAAGTTTTTTATTTTGGTTTGTATATTAGCACATGGTTTGTTGGTTTGCCTAAAACCATAATTTAATTATTTTTATTACGATGATCTTTCTCAAAATAATTTATTAGTTTAAACTTAAATTTATTTTATAGTACATCTTTGGAGTATCTTTAACGAAATACTTGAGGAAAATATTCATTTTTCAAACAGGTGTTAAAGTTTGACCAAAGATAGAAATTCACTAGTACATATGGTTATCTATCCTACACGATTTTCGGTTGGAAAAATAATTTGATATCTAAAATCTAATATAAAATTTTCAAATATTCGACTCGTACAGTAAGTCAAATACATTTTTGACTTATATATTACACTTATAATCTTATAACTCATAATATTTGAGTTCATCCGTATCTTTTATATTATGAGTATAATGATAAAACATTTTTACAATGATATATGAATAGTAAATTTTACTATGAGATAGTACATGAAGTAAAAGATATATTTTATATCTAAAATTTTAATAAAATATCATGGTGTAATAAATTCTAATAAATGTAATATAGTATATAAAATAATATATGCACTTGTGTTATTAGTCCGTCGCGGGTTTATTAAAATGTAACAAAGCTATTAGATTTTTTTGCTAGAATATGTATACAAATCCTATCTTCTCATAAGTATAAGTATATTATACTATACAAAAATAATATACTGTATATTTTTGATCCTTGCACATTAAAATTTCTCTGAAAATTCTAGTTTTGTTTCATTTTCAAAACTAAAATTCAAAATAGATGCCCCACATAAAAATATGTAAATCAAATGTGTGTTTAGTACGTTTCTCCTTTATAAAAATTTATTTAAAAATCAGATCACAATTTTAATATTGTAATATCTTTAAATAAATTATTATTATATGGGATATACATACATATTTCAATACCTGTATATTACTCATATATATTTAGAATCAATTTTTGAAACGCCAAACTTTGTATTACTTACTATGCTATGTGTTTTAAGTTTATACTATATATTTAATATATATCCGCTATATTGTTATGAATTACCGAAAGAAATTTATGTATAGTATACATATCTCTTGGTAACCCATAAATAAAATATCATGGGTCACATATGCACATATATTTTAAATAATGCCTCTCAATCTTAAATTAATTCTTATAAAGGAAAAGATAGAAATATGATAATTGAAATAGATATATAGATGGTTACTTGAGGAAAAAAAAATTATTAAGATAATATAAATAGTGAGTCTTGTATAGTTTAACCTATTAATTATTCTTATAAGTCCAAAAAGTTTATATTTGGACTAATTTATTTTATTTATCCTTAAATTCCAAAATATTATGTTCAATAAATTTAACAGAAATTTATTTCAATATACTACTTTAAAAAAAAGGATAAGATAAAGTCATGGAAATAAACTTGATAATGGGTACCATCAGATGTATAGTATTATTTTTATAAAATAATTTAGTATTATATATATGTGTGTAAATATTACGTAAATTTAATATTAACTAGAAATTTGAAAATTCTATACACATATATGCAAATACTTGATAGAAATTCTTGATGATATACCCAATATAATATCTTCTGTGAGATAAACATAAGAAGAAATGTCATTGGTAATTCATATGAAAATATGAAGTTATTATAAGAATAAACCATGAAACCTACTATGTTTTAAAATGCTATTTGTCTCAATGAAATATTCCTTGTAAACGGGATCTAAGATTTTATATGCATAAATAGAGTTAGCTGTAAATATACTTATTACATTGAACCTAGCTATAGTATCAATTGAAAACAATGACACAATTGAAACTTCATTCTCCAAACCAAAAGAAAACCACAACCATAATAATATATATGCTTAAATGAAAAACTTGGGATATTGAGGACAGTATTTAGACTTGAACCTAAGAAGAATGCCTTAGTATAAAGCTTTGAGATAAGTCAATTACTTGCATAGATAAGGTGTGATGGTTATTGGTATCCTGTGAAGATGATGACTAGAACAATGCCTGTATGATAAATAAGCGATAACAACTGGCCATTGTTATTTCTTGTTTATTGATACTACTCGGTTCTAGAATATAATCTATCATGAGAATACTGATTTCCTTATTTCTTGATATAAGCCATAATGAATGATGCACTTTCAAAATCCTGATTTAAGAGAAGTCTATTTATGGGAAATACTATGATAATTACCTCTCCGGTAAAACTGGGCGTGATGCGGTAGACTCTCCAGCTTGTCCGGGTGAGATGGGGTTACCTCTCCGGCGAGACCGGGTGAGATGGGGTTACCTCTCCGGCAAGACCGGGTAAGATGGGGTATGTGTTATAATAATGGAATTCCCTAGATAGTACCATGACATGATGTCTGAATTATGAATCTATTAAATACATTAACCTTATGAAGGGTGTGTATATTATCGTATGTGAGATATATGATTATATAGATATATATATCTATAAGGAAATTCAAAGACTATATTGATTGACAATTAGAAATAAATCATGAATAAGTGTGTCTATGATAATTTTAGACTTATCAGGAATCTCCCGTATACGTCTATAAGTCCAATATCAAACATTATTTCGTTTGATTATCCGTCTCAAAATTCATGCGATAAGATGAATGACAGGAACTCCTCAAGTTAAGACGTCATTAAAGGTTTAAGAGTTCCTCTTATATTACCTTAAGAGTATTGATGTTTTAGGAAACCTATGCTAAAACACGAAACATCTAAAAACATACGCTAACTGTAATGTTACTTCTATTAAGAAATCTTGAGAAGATAAGAATCTCCCAACATAGAGAATAGTTCTGGTCAAAGTAAAGTGAAATTCAAAATAAAAACCAGAATATACCTAGAAACTAAGCTAACTAAAAATATTCATCAATATTTCAGGGAATCTCGAGGACGAGATTTAAAATAAGGTGGGGAGAATGTAACAATCCCAAAATTTTTATAAAATATATAAAAACTAATGATATTAAAAGGATACATCATTGGTAAGTTGACCAATGGAAATATGAGATATTTTGGGCAAGTGTAGGAACCGTTTAATAATTAAAAATACATTATCTTTGAACCTACTCTGTTTTTAATGAAACTTGGTTCAAAATGTAGATAAAATTTTTCTTGTTCTAATGGCATATTTATTATTTTACAAAACGTTATATTTTAGAAGTTATATGCGCCAAAAGGGTAAAGCAGTTAAACTAATTATAATAGTAATAGTAATAATAATAATAATAATAATAATAATAATAATCATCATCATCATCTTCATATACGTATGAAATAAAACATTACACTAATAATTATCTCACAAATTTAAAATGCATAAGAATTGTAAAGGAATTAATAGGGGGATACGTGGCTTTCTTGAAAGGCAACAGATCAAAAAGTGGCGTGAGGCCAAAGCTATTCTAAACAACTATAAATAGAACATGATAGGCATCCTATTTGTCCATTCCTTCATTCCACTCGATCTCAATATATATATATAATATATATATTTTTCTTAGTATTACACCCCATAATAATAATAAAGCCCTGTCCTGTTTTAAGTATTGTAGCCCCTGATCACTGATACCTTGTCCAGGTGACGTAGGGCCCCGTAACGTATGTCAAGGCTCTGCCTAAATTCGTTGGGGTTCTGTCTAGTGACGTAGGGATAAAGTGAAATGGATTTCTATACTTAAAGTGAGTACACTATATATTATACTAAATAATCCAGGAGTTGTACCAAGATATATCAACCCTCCAAAATATTTCTGATACCCCTAATATATTTAGAATATCCCTATATGTTTTTAAATACATCCCGTATGTGAAAACCGAGCCCGAGATACAATATAGTATTTAAATAAAATATAAAAGTTTAAATCTAGGGCTGAGGCGGGCCGCGTGAGCCCACCCCAAACCCTTACGCGGGCCGTATGAAAGCTAGAACCAGACTCCTTTGGTTTCTTA
The DNA here is from genome assembly GCA_030545235.1 of Helianthus tuberosus. Classification (NCBI taxonomy): domain Eukaryota; kingdom Viridiplantae; phylum Streptophyta; class Magnoliopsida; order Asterales; family Asteraceae; genus Helianthus; species Helianthus tuberosus. The sequence continues at coordinate 180,052,781 of CM060370.1, read as the reverse complement.
AGTCCAGGCGGGCCGCATAAACCATATATTAAGTTGACGCGGGCCGCGAGCGCCCTGAATTGTGGCGCAGCCCGGTGCCGCCACGTGTCCCAACACCCAACAAACCTACTCAATGACTCAGCCAAGCTACGCGTTGACCCAGCATTGACGCGGGCCACGTAAGCCTTGCCTGTTCTTTACGCGGGCCGCGTGGGAACCAGTTTCAGCACCTATATATAGAACGCATCGGATTTCATTTGGAATTCGCTCACAACGATTTCTTTCTCTCAAAATTCTGATAGTAGGCTTATAATACGCGGGTATTATACCCCTAATTAGCGAGGTTCTGCTCCGTTGTAAGTATTATAACCCCAGTTTCGTATTAGATACGCTGCCCGATTGATTTAGGGTTCCGTAACAACTGTCTGGTTCTGCCCGACGTAGTTGTTGGAATGCCGTCTCGGGGAAGATATCATTAATATTATCAAAGGGTTATGATACTAACTTAGGTACATCTGTGTAAATTATAGATTATTCCAAGGAAACCCTCACGCGAAGTCTAAGATAGCAATGTGAGTTATCCTCTTTTTATAAATGTTTTTGGTAATGTTTTACCAAACCTTATATATTTTACTATGAAAGTTAGCAGTGATTGAGTCTTTGTAGTTCTTCAATTACTGCCGGTATGTTGGGGTTTTGTATACAAAATTTGTACTACTTGCGAGTAGTAAGTCGGGATGACAATACGTTACCATTGGACAATGAGTTAGCCAATGGGTAATATGACCCACAAGTCAGGATTGATAGTACCAAATGGAGTAATTGTGTAGACATAAACATTGTAATCGTCCTCGATACTGTTTTAATTGATAAAATGTTTCTTAATTAAATTGGGATTCACTCACCAGTATTTCCCGCTGACAAAATATTTTTAAAACATGTTTCAGGTAACACAATGTGAAAGCCAACTGGGAAAAAGCCAGCTCGAGAGCACTGAAGGCTTGGAAAATAAGTGGCTATAAAAGTTACCTAATAAACGATGTTTTAAATTTATTAAAATAGGGTTTGTCCCTATAAATGTATTGTTACAAGAAACTTGGGTTTTGCCCATGTGATTATTAATATCAAATATGGTGGTTTTACTCTGATAAAATATTTCCTAACTACGGTCCTGATGTAAATTCCGCTGCAAGATTAATAAACACCGATACCACCGAAACTGGCTCACGGCCGCCCGTTCCCGGGACAGATAAGAAATCGGGGGTTGTGACATATATATATATATATATATATATATATATATATAGGTTAACGTACATTACGGCTTAACGTACATCACGTACGACAGGTAATTACGCACGTTCATTTTAAAATCACGCACGTTATAACTCAAAAATCCAAAATCACGCATGTTGAAACACAATAATCACGCATATTGAAAACATTAATCACGCATGTTTTATAACAAATCACGCACGTTGTTGTACGTGAAGTACGTTAAGCCGTAATGTACGATATACTTTTTCTATATTTATATAATCTTAAAGACAAAGGTCGGTGGACCTTTGTCTTTATATATGACTTTTGACTGTGGCTCATCACACAAAACAAAAAGAACTGAATTCATATTTCTTAAACACTTAATTTCACAATTCACTCCAAAATCTCATACATATACCTTCAAACTCACCATCCAATCATGGATAAGGAGATCGATACAACAACCCTAACGATTCTCAACCATACAGACACCCTCGCGGTCCACCACCGTCATGATCTTCAAACGATTCCCCGATCGTAATACAGTCCTAGATTCTTAATATTCCCCACAACATTTCTTCAATTTTACACCCTTTTTTGTTAGGGTTATGAATGGTTCGAGAAGGCTGAGGTCGAATTCACTGATTTTGTCGCTTGAAAAGATCGAATTCAGTGAGGGGAATCGAAGATGACGTCAGTGTAATGACCATATATTTAAAATCATTATTCTAGAAATAAAAGAATAATAATAAGTTATAATAAACTAAACATTTATCTTATGATCCATCCTTCTGTATATCAACCAAAACTATTATTATTATTTATAAATTATCCAATAGGAAACCCTAATTAAGACACCCAAGTAATTCTGTAGAAACCCTAAGATTTCCAGAACAATCAGAATCAGGATTAGGGCCCCTAAAACTCAGGGGGGGTAAACCCTAGTTGGTATTATCTTAACAGTTTTACATGGAAATTGAATTTAAACGAATTGTCCACTCACCTGAGCTAGTTGGACACGTACCTACCCTATCTTAAAAAGGCACCTCTCGCGCCACGCGAAAGGAACAGGAAGACCTGTCGCGACACGCGACAGGGACCATTTTTCAGCTATAAATAGTAGGCTGTGGGACTTGATTCCTGGCTTCAGTTCGACATAAAAATTCACAAAATACACCGAGTTATGCTCTGTTTACCACAATCAACACACACGGATCACTAATCGACGCCGCAATCAGGGTATTAACTCGATCGCTGATACGATTCAATGTCCGATTGATTGAAATCAATCCAATGGATGTTTAAGTGCTGCTCAAATTTTGGGTTATGCTTTGTCATTAGTCGTGATTCCGATGGATGTTTAAGTAATTTCACTTTGTCATTAGTTGTGATTCCGATGGATGTTTAAGTGTTTGCACTTTGTCATTCGTTGTGAATCCGATGGATGTTTAAGTGATTTCACTTTGTCATTAATTGTGAGTCCGATGGATGTTTAAGTATCGCACTTTGTCATTCGTTGTGAGGATTTTAATCTCGTGAGTTATCGTAATGCTGTATTAAGTTACTAACCTAGTTTGTGTGCATGTTATTTAAATTAGGTTAAACGCTTAATCAGTAGTCTAAACTCTGCCGTATAAATCTGAAATATTATCACAAGGTAGCATTACTTTGGAATTATTAAGGTACGGATCCTTACCCCCACTCCTTATTGCTTCATATTCAAATTGTTATAAAACCATTTAATTACTATATCTTTTAAAACTCCTTACGTCTTTGATTATCGATTTATTTGACAGTCCGTTAGATTCCTATTCTAATCATAACCTTGAATTTAGCTTTCATGTCATGCGATAGTATTCTGTTAGTTGTACTCATTATCGCATGTTCCAATATATGTTACGTCTTGTTATGAAAAATATTTTGATAAGTTATGTAAATAAGACCATTTGTACTCTGATACCCTGAGTATCACTTCTCGTGGAGTGTCCTACGAGCATGTTGTTGCGGCATCGACATCATGTGCTCCATCCGTGACGGAGAGATCAGTTCACGGCGTCCCTAGGTACAAGTGAGGTACAAAGCTACTAGGAGGCGTATGGATCGATCCTAGGATTTAAGTTAAGGAGGTGGATAGCGGGTATGCCAACTCGCCATCTCATGTGATAATTATGCAGGAGTAGCTACCTGTGTATTGTCACGTTTTAAGTTTGGCTCATGGGTACATCCGTATGATATGATTATGAAATTATGTTCTTGCATCGTATCATTTTCGCATAAAGTTCCATTCGAATAACATTTCATATAAAGCGTTATTTGTTTTTGAGCCTATTATTCCGTACTGAGCATTTGGCTCATTCCGTAAACTTTTTGTATATACAGGTCCGCATGTTACTTTGGGCGGGGAAAATAGAGAAGAATAAAGCCTAGGAATAAATCTGAAGACGTTAGTTAATTAAGTCGAATGTCTCCGTTTGTATATTAACCTTAAGTTTAGTTGTCGTTGTATCCTTATCAAATAAATAAATGGAATTATGACTTTTGTTTATGATACCACTGTTATTGTGACACGTCAGCCCTTCCGGGTTGGGGTGTTACAGCTATGGTATCAGATCAAAGGCTCTTTCCTGTAGAAAAATTGAAGATAGTAATTAAAACCTATGAGGAATGGGTAGATATCTATGATAGGATTCAACTTGTTCTCTTATTTGGTTTAACTCCTATGTCTATTCTTATAGATGCCTCCTCGTCGTCCGCTACGTAGGAGTACTCGTACTAACCATGTACGTAACAACACTTCTTCGAATGAGACTCCAGTTGATCCAAACGTAATTAATGCTATCAACCAGGCTGTTGCCGGGTTGCTTCCAAACCTTGTTGCTCAAACAACTGAGGCCGTTATTCAACAAACTCGTCATCCAGAACGTAATAACACGAATCCAATCTCTGGTGAAGAAATTCGTGAGAATACCACGAACCATACTACCTATAGTATAGACATATGGATCGCTAAATTCCAAAAACAAAAGCCGAAATCCTTTAGTCACGCTACTAATCCAGTCGATGCCAGAAACTGGATAGCTCATTTTGAAAAGATCTTCGGAGTTCTTGGAGTTCCGGAGCAATACAAAGTTAGATTGGCTACCTACAAATTTGAAGATGACGCACAAACTTGGTGGGAAGGATATAAGCAAGTCAAAGGAGGGGATGATTTTGACGCTAATCTTTCATGGGTTGACTTTTGTACCATCTTTTACGACAAGTACTTTTCTACCGCTGATAAAGAAGCTTATATCAGGGAGTATGCAGTGATTCGACAGGGGAGTGATGAACCAGCCTCTGAGTTCATTACTAGATTTTCAAGGTTGGTTAGTATTGTAGGAGACGTTGCAGGATCAGCAGAAGCCCAGGCAGAGAAATGCAAGTGGGCAGTCAATGATCGAATTCGGAAGTCGATCATGTACATGAAATTTAAGGATATCACCGAAGTTGCCGGTACAATCAAAACTTTTGAGTTCGAGAGGAAAGAATTTTTATCTCGAACTGAGGATAATAAGAAGAGAAACAGAGATGGACAATTTAAACAGGCAATCGGCCAATCATCCACTACGCCACAACATCAAGACCGCAAAGTGCAAGGAAATCAAAACTCTGGAAATCAGGCACGTCCATGGCAACCTAGACTGCAAAACCCGAGGTCTGCTCAAAACCAGATTCAGTTGAATGCAGAACCTATTAGAGCTCAACCACTGAATCAACATGTAAACCCGAATCAGACTACATATCCTCTATGTAATACTTGTGGTAAGAGACATCAGGGTGTATGTCACCGAGGTACAGGAGCATGCTTTAGATGTGGCCAAACTGGACACATGATCAAGGAATGTCCTAAGAAAGATACTAAGAAGAATAACCAACCCAATGTTGGAGGAAGAGTTTTCGCACTTTCTGCTACTGACGCTGCTAATGCCCCAGGTACTGTATCTGGAACCCTTCAGCTTGGTGAACGTAGTATCTATGTGTTATTCGATACAGGAGTGACCCATTCTTTAGTATCCCATTCGTTTACTAAGTACCTTCCGATAAGACCAACTCTCTTAAATCATACTTTAACCATTTCCACTCCCATGGAAAATTCATCCGTAATCACTTACGTATATAAAGATTGTCCGATCCGTATTGAATCTATTCTGTGTAAGGCAGACCTATTTCCAATACATATGTGTGACTTTGATGTTATTCTAGGGATAGATTGGTTGTCTCGACATCGCGTAACTATAAATTGTCATTTCCGCCGTGTTATTTTCGGTGATCTTCATCATCCTGATATTATATATCAGGGAACTCAAGCTCATAAATCTCTTAAAATTATCTCTGCGCTCAAAGCTCGAAAATTCATATCAAACGGCTGTGCTGGATTCCTAGCATCGATTAAGGATACTTCTGCTAGTGTTAAGAGTATCGATAGCCACTCAGTTGTTCGTGAATATCCTGATGTATTTCTGGATGAACTCCCAGGATTACCACCCGACCGTCAGGTAGAATTCACCATCGACTTGATCTCTGGTGCCGAACCTATTTCTAAAGCTCCATACCGTATGGCTCCAATGGAACTGAAGGAGTTGAAGGAACAATTGCAAGAATTGTTAGATCTGGGATTCATAAGACCCAGTGTTTCACCTTGGGGTGCTCCGGTATTATTTGTGAAGAAGAAAGACGGTAGTATGCGTTTATGTATTGACTACCAAGAGTTGAACAAGATTACTATTCGTAATCAGTATCCTCTGCCTCGCATTGATGATCTCTTTGATCAACTTCAGGGGGCTCAGTTCTTTTCAAAAATCGACCTGAGGTCCGGGTATCATCAGCTAAAGATCAAGAATGATGATGTTCCCAAGACCGCCTTTCGTACTCGATATGGTCATTACGAATTTTTGGTTATGCCCTTTGGGCTAACTAATGCACCCGCAGTCTTCATGGATTTGATGAATCGCGTATTTCACCAATTCCTAGATAAATTCGTTATTGTTTTTATCGATGACATTCTAGTGTATTCTAAGAGTCACGAAGAGCATGAAGCACATCTACATGCAGTACTTGGAACCTTGCGGCATGAGAAGTTGTACGCTAAGTTTTCCAAATGTGACTTTTGGCTTAGCCAAGTGGCATTTCTAGGTCATGTCATATCAGCAGAGGGAATTATGGTAGACCCAAAAAAGGTTGAAGCTATTACAAAATGGCCAAGACCCACTTCTGTTAACGAAATACGAAGTTTCTTGGGTCTTGCTGGCTATTACCAAAGATTTGTTGAAAGATTCTCGGTAATTGCTTTACCACTCACAAAACTCCTAAGGAAAGGGGTGAAGTACTCATGGAATGAGGAACAAGAGATAAGCTTTGAAGAATTGAAGAAACGACTCGTATCCTCTCCGATACTCGCTCTCCCTTCTGGATCAGGAGGTTACCAAGTCTATAGTGATGCCTCAAAGAAAGGATTAGGTTGTGTGCTAATGCAACATGGGAAGGTTATCGCTTATGCCTCCCGTCTGTTGAAGCCTTATGAAGTTAACTACCCTACACATGATTTAGAACTAGCCGCAGTCGTCTTTGCACTTAAGATTTGGCGACACTATCTGTATGGTGAAAGTTGTGACATCTTTACCGACCACAAGAGTCTCAAGTACATATTCACGCAGAAGGAGCTAAATATGAGGCAAAGAAGGTGGTTAGAACTTTTAAAATATTACGACGTAAATATTCAATACCATCCAGGTAAAGCCAATGTTGTAGCTGACGCGTTGAGCCGAAAGAATTCCGGGACTATATCTTGCTTACAAATTCAGCCTCGTATTAGGAGGGATCTCGAAAGGATGAACATTTGGCTTCAGGTTAGTAAATCTGATGGATATTTAGCTAGAATGCAGATTGAACCCGACCTCATATCACGGATCAAAGATGCACAAAAACAAGATGGAGAACTTTGGGCAATTGTGCAAAACTTGAGGTGGGTAAGCAATCTGAATTTCGTATAGACCATCATGGGGTGATTTGGTGCGGTAAGAGACTTTGTGTACCCGATGACTCCACCATTCGTGAGTCATTGTTAGCCAAAGCTCACAGCTCACCATTTTCAATTCACCCAGGATCTACCAAAATGTATCGAGACTTAAGACAGAACTTCTGGTGGAATGGCATGAAGGAAGACGTTGCTCGATACGTAAGTAAATGCCTCACTTGCCAACAAGTGAAAATTGAACACAAACGAGCAGGCGGTCTATTGCAGCCATTGGATATTCCCATATGGAAGTGGGATGAGATCACACTGGATTTTGTTACCGGTTTGCCTAAGACATTCAAGAAGAATGATATTATATGGGTTGTTGTCGATAGATTGTCAAAGTCAGCACATTTTATACCAATTCAGCAAGGAATTTCGGTTAGTAAGTTATCCGAAATATTTCTTCAAGAGATTATTCGACTCCATGGCACACCGTGTTCCATTGTTTCAGATAGAGACCCACGTTTCACCTCACGATTTTGGAAAGGTTTTCAGGCAGCTTGGGGTACACGACTGAAGTTTAGTACGGCTTTCCATCCACAAACAGATGGGCAGTTAGAACGTACGATTCAGACCTTGGAAGACATGCTCCGAGCATGTGCACTTGAATGGTCTGGAAACTGGGATGAATATCTATGCCTTGTTGAGTTCGCTTACAACAATAGTTGGCAAGCAAGTATTGGCATGGCACCTTTTGAACTTTTATATGGTCGGAAATGTCGCGCACCGATATGCTGGGATGAAGTTGGAGAAAAGATTATTGAAGGGCCAGAATTAGTTCAGATTACAAACGAAAAAGTCACTATGGCACGAGAAAAACTGAAAGAAGCTCAGAGCAGACAAAAGAGCTATGCAGATCAAGATAGACGACCACGCGAATTTAAAATTAGTGACCACGTATTCTTAAAGGTATCACCTTGGCGTGGCGTTCGTAGATTTGGAATTAAAGGGAAGCTTAGTCCTCGTTTCATCGGTCCGTTTGAAATCCTTGAAAGAATTGGAGAAGTATCATATCGACTAGCTCTACCGCCTCAACTCTCTCACGTTCATAACGTTTTTCATGTCTCCTCGTTAAGAGGATATAGTTATCATCCACTCCATGTCATTAGTTATCCGTTAATTACAATTCACGAAGATTTGTCCTACGAAGAGGAACCAGAAGCCATCTTAGATCGACAAGAAAGGGTTTTGCGTAGGAAAGTAATTCCGTTTGTTAAAGTCCTCTGGAAAAATCACTCTGAACGCGAAGCAACATGAGAATCTGAAGAATCAATTCGCTCTCTATACCCTAATTTAGTCTAGTAATAGAATTTTAGTCGAAGTAACGGTAAATCTTGCTCTTTGATATATGTTCAATTGCTTCTGTTTACGGTCATTCATGCTTACCTTATGTGAATATATATCTTAGTTATGATTAAGTATGTTTATGTAGGAGATATCAGTATCTATAGTCACTCTTGTTATCTGCAAGTATATGTTGATTTTCTGCATGATTAAATATGTTTTTAAGATACGTAGTGGAAGAACCATTAGGACATGGTAGGAAGGTAATTGACAATTATGGTCATGAACTTAATTATGAATTTCAGATACACATGTGTGCTTAGGAGATTCTTGTTATATAAGTTAGTAACTCTACTATGAAAGTTCTGTTTCCGTTACTTATGTGATATGTTATATTCTTATTTGAAAAATTTCGAGGACGAAATTTCTTTTAAGGGGGTAATAGTTGTAATGACCATATATTTAAAATCATTATTCTAGAAATAAAAGAATAATAATAAGTTATAATAAACTAAACATTTATCTTATGATCCATCCTTCTGTATATCAACCAAAACAATTATTATTATTTATAAATTATCCAATAGGAAACCCTAATTAAGACACCCAAGTAATTCTGTAGAAACCCTAAGATTTCCAGAACAATCAGAATCAGGATTAGGGCCCCTAAAACTCAGGGGGGGTAAACCCTAGTTGGTATTATCTTAACAGCTTTACGTGGAAATTGAATTTAAACGAATTGTCCACTCACCTGAGCTAGTTGGACACGTACCTACCCTATCTTAAAAAGGCACCTCTCGCGCCACGCGAAAGGAACAGGAAGACCTGTCGTGACACGCGACAGGGACCATTTTTCAGCTATAAATAGTAGGCTGTGGGACTTGATTCCTGGCTTCAGTTCGACATAAAAATTCACAAAATACACCGAGTTATGCTCTGTTTACCACAATCAACACACACGGATCACTAATCGACGCCGCAATCAGGGTATTAACTCGATCGCTGATACGATTCAATGTCCGATTGATTGAAATCAATCCAATGGATGTTTAAGTGCTGCTCAAATTTTGGGTTATGCTTTGTCATTAGTCGTGATTCCGATGGATGTTTAAGTAATTTCACTTTGTCATTAGTTGTGATTCCGATGGATGTTTAAGTGTTTGCACTTTGTCATTCGTTGTGAATCCGATGGATGTTTAAGTGATTTCACTTTGTCATTAATTGTGAATCCGATGGATGTTTAAGTATCGCACTTTGTCATTCGTTGTGAGGATTTTAATCTCGTGAGTTATCGTAATGCTGTATTAAGTTACTAACCTAGTTTGTGTGCATGTTATTTAAATTAGGTTAAAAGCTTAATCAGTAGTCTAAACTCTGCCATATAAATCTGAAATATTATCACAAGGTAGCATTACTTTGGAATTATTAAGGTACGGATCCTTACCCCCACTCCTTATTGCTTCATATTCAAATTGTTATAAAACCATTTAATTACTATATCTTTTAAAACTCCTTACGTCTTTGATTATCTATTCATTTGACAGTCCGTTAGATTCCTATTCTAATCATAACCTTGAATTTAGCTTTCATGTCATGCGATAGTATTCTGTTAGTTGTATCATTTTCGCATGAAGTTCCATTCGAATAACATTTCATATAAAGCGTTATTTGTTTTTGAGCCTATTATTACGTACTGAGCATTTGGCTCATTCCGTAAACTTTTTGTATATACAGGTCCGCATGTTACTTTGGGCGGGGAAAAGAGAGAAGAATAAAGCCTAGGAATAAATCTGAAGACGTTAGTTAATTAAGTCGAATGTCTCCGTTTGTATATTAACCTTAAGTTTAGTTGTCGTTGTATCCTTATCAAATAAATAAATGGAATTATGACTTTTGTTTATGATACCACTGTTATTGTGACACGTCAGCCCTTCCGGGTTGGGGTGTTACAGTCAGTGTAGCAGCAGATCAGAATATTAATACTTCTCAGTTTGGTCCTCAGCAGATCACTGTTTCTAATTCTTTTCCGGTGAGTGAATCTTTCTTATAAAGTTTTGATTTTTCTTATGGGTTTGTTCTTCATTTTTCATATAGTTTGTTATTTGAGCTGGGTTTTGTTTAATTTTGGGTTTTTATGAATCTTTTTTATGTGAATGTAAGTTAGTGTTGCTCTGATTTGAGGATAGGTTGTGCTGATCTTTGAACTAAGTGAATATTTGTTATAAAGTTGAGATTTTTGTGATGGGTTTGAGGAAATTACTTTGATTTCTTTCATGTTTTTTTTTTGAATATTTGAGGTGGGTTTTGTTAAATTTTTTATTTTTATGAATCTTTTAGATATAATATAAGTTGGATATCAATTTGGTCCTAAACAGATCATTGCATCTCACTCTTCTTGATATAAGCCCTAATTTTGAGTTTTATTGTTTCAATTTGTTCGTTAAGTTGTGTTAATTTTCATATTTTAATATAAAATTTGATGGGTTTTAGAATTTAGAAACAGTGGGATTAGGAATGTGGTTACTGGTTGAGTGTAGACAAGGTGTTTGATAAAATGCCTGAATGAATGTTTGATACCGTGGTGGTTTCTCCGACAATCAACGCCCATTCGACAACAACGGGATGTTGATAATGATAGTCTTTAGTATGTTGATTTCAAATATTGAATTAATATGTCAGATCTTACATGAGTGTAATACTTTGTAAAAATCGATTAATTGACTATCGATATATAACAAACGTTCTACTTAATAGATATTATTTAACAATAATGTATGATTCTCTAATAAATAAATCGAAAAATAATTCTAATAATATTGATATTTGTATTAGTTTAAAGCGTGCATGACTTTTCGTTTATTAACCAACATGGTTTTTCATACGAACCTACATACCTCTTATATTTAATTTGGCGATTAAATCAACTGTTAGACCCAGTACAGGCTCAAAACAATCTTCTTTTCACGTAATATGGCAAGTGATTTCAGTAGATGTGAAAACGATGTGCGGAAATGGAAATCAGACTTTCAAGAAACAAGACCTACAGAATTATCAAGTTTATATCACTTTGAAACAAAAATGGTTTACAAGGTGATTGAAAGATTATTATCTAATACAAACGAATCTTGAATTCTGTGGGGGAGAGAGCAATGGAGTTTAGATGTATGTGTGAATGCTAAGCTTCAAACTCACTTTGCTTCTCCTGGTTTAGCCGTCTATTTATAGACGGCTTGTATGAATAAACAATAGTTTATTCATACAATAATTCCTGCAAAAAGTAGCCAATTGACATATTCATTGATTCCAACGTTCAAGTTGGCTTTTTCATCATGATTTCATTTAATGTCAACTTGCTTCGGTAAGTATGGCAGGACAGAGCCAATTTCAGACAAGTGGGTTGTTTCATCAGAAATTCTGATAAACCACTTCATCAGAAATTCTGATGAACAAATCATCAGAAAATCCTTGATGATCAGAATCGTCAGATACTGATGATATTTCATCAGAAATATCATCAGATCCATCAGAAATGACCTTTTCTGATAATCCAATTCAGCTCTTGATCAACTTGTAATTCTTTGAAGTAGATGCTGTGCTTTTCCAGTTGTCCCATCTGATCTTCTTTTTCTAGTCCGTGATCTTCAGGACTGTGATCTCTTCATAGATACAGTTGATTGTGATTTTCTTCAATACTTACATATAAAGTTTCCTAACAGTTTCCCCCTAAGTATTGTAAGAAAAAGAACTACCTCTATGTCAAACATAAACAACTTTCTTTGAAAGAAAAATTCAAAAACAACTAAGTTCAGAAACATTGAACATAATCAAACCAACCATACATCAGACAAATTTAAAACTTTGTTCAAAAACATGAATTTCATCTTATCAATTCATTTAATTGATCTTCACTCCACTTCTGTATTTGTCTCCTGGTTTCAGTCTTTTCTTGTAATCAATAGCCTTTTGAGTTGCTTTGTACATCTCTTTATACCATCCTCTTGCTTCCATCCAATTATCAATGCACTCTTCAATTGTTTTTCTCAGCTTTTCATTGTTCTTTCCCTTCTCTTTGAGCTGCTCTTGTTTTTCATTCATGCAGTTTTTTTATATATTTCAGAGTTTGATTTGAATACCCGCATATATCACTGATTCTGAACAGAGCTTTCTCTTTATTAGCATCTTTGAAGACTACACTCATTTCTGGTTGATCAAAGATTGCTCCAGTTCTTAATGGTTTAGAAGCAATTTCAGCTGGAATTGAAGTGTTTGGAGGTGGTATTAGCACTTTGTTGCTGTACTCAAAATTGATACATAGATCAAAGTCTGCCAGTGCAGCCCTTTTGTATAACTTTGCTCCTGCACTTTTGAGACTTTCAAGGGCTCTTCTGATTATAACTGAATTACCTTTCATTTCATCAATGATATTCTTTATTTTGACTATTCCCAATGGGTGAATATCATCAGCCAGATCTGCATCAGTAACCTTTTGTTGACTGTTGTCTTTTCTGATCAAGGTATACTTGTTTTGTGCTTCATTGCCTAGGATGCCTCATCCAGTGGTCATTGTATCAATTCTTTCAATTGATACTATTGGATTGGTCAAGTGCTTGTGCAAGATTACCCAACCTCCATTGTTTCTGTTTTCAACAATACCTTTGCTTATTGGAGAGAGTGATCTCTTTGGGTTGTCTTCTGGACCTTTCCAATAGTAATTCCTTAGATGTTCTTCAGGGTACATAATTGTGTGCAAATCACCTTTTAGCACTTCCATTTCTCTGATGTTCCCTTCTGAATCTTCTATCATTTCTTTTCTTGCCCTTTTTGAGGAAGTCACTTCATGTTCCATTCTTCTCTTTTCTTTCATATCCATTAGTATGCTCAACTCTGTTTCTCCTGTGATGGTTGTAGAAACTGGTTGTACTGGAACATGATCTTTTGGTTGTAACCTTGAAGTATCAGGCTTTGAGACATTTGGTGGAGGACCCATGGGTATCTTTTGTTTATCTTGAGGTGGACCCATGGGTTGCTTCTGTTTTTGAGCTGTTGAGGTTTCTGTTGGTTTGGTTTGATCTTGTTGAGCAATTTCTGGTTGTTGTTGAGAAGTTTCTGATCTTCTTGCTTGTCTTTCTTGTGGAATTGGGGTTTTCAGTTCATGAAGATCAATATTTGCTAGTCTGGCAACATTATACTGCAATCTCTTAACTAACAGATGAACATTAGTAAGAGCTTGAGATTTTGTTTCCTCTTGTTTCTTTATTTTCTGTAACTCTTTATTTTCTTGATTTCTTTGTGCAGCTAATTCCATCAACAGTTTCTCAAAAGCCTCAGTTATGCTGCTGTTGTTGGCTCTGAGGAACTGTATCTCTTCAAGAAGCTTCCCTGAACTTGAGCTTTCTCCTGCAGTTGCACCCTCAGACATCTTTTTCTTGATATCATTCAGCTCCTTGATAGCTTTCTCAATTTCTGATGAGCTTTCTTTGTTTTCTGATGATTTTTGCAATTTGTTGAGAGTTGCAGTATTGTCTTCAGTTTGCTTCTGCACAGCTTTGACAGTTTCTGACAAAAACTTGATCTCTAACTTTTGATTTCTGATTTCTTTTAGTATTAGATCAAGTTTTTCTTCTGTTGCTGTTTTCACAGTGGCAGCTTCATCTTCAGGTTCTTTTTGAAATTGTTTAGGTGACATAGACTGATGTTCTTGGGAAATTGGAGAAACAACAGATGTTTCTCTTCTACCACCAACAGAAAACACATTCTCTGCTGTTTTAAGGTTAAAAGGATTGGACAAATCCAAATTCCTTATATCCTCACCAGAAAATTGAAACAAATTCAAGTTCTGGGTTTCCTCATATCCTTGAACCTTTTCAGGTTCTCCATGAGTTGTTGAGAAACCTTTTGTTTTCTCATCCAGGTTTCCTTGATCAGCAGGCTGATCTCCACCTGTTGTTACTACATTTTCCTCCTCAGAATCTGATTCAGAAAATGAGTCTTTTGTTTTACTCACAACTTGTTTTGAAGAAATAGTTTCTCTAAGTAAGATTTCATGTTTTCCTTGAATTGATTCATCAGAATCATTCTCAGAATCATAAAATATATTTATTTTAGACTGTTGTGCACCTTTTTCTCCAATGTGTGAGGCTTCAGCATGATGTCCTTCAGCCACAGGACTCATGTTCACATCTTTATCAGTGTAACGACTCTCATCAAAAGTCATAATTATTAAAATAATTTGACCAATAGGAAACCCTAATTGAGACACCCAAGTAATTCTGCGCAAACCCTACAATTTTCATAATTTTCAGAATCAGGATTAGGGCCCCTAAAACTCAGGGGGGGCATTCCCTACTTGACGATTATCCGAATTACGTGCTCTCCAAGTTGAATTTTCAGAAAATGTTGACTCAGCCGAGCTAGTCCCACACGTGGCTACACTATAGCAGCTTTGTGTCCCATACGGACCGTAAAGCTGTGAGTCTTACGGTCCGTAAGCTGTCATACGGACCGCAACATCAGCAAGCTTACGGTCCGTAAGCTAGTCAATTTTTGTGTATAAATAGCAGGCTGTGGCATTCGAAATCTGGACAATTTACGACGAAAGAATTCTCAATTATACACCGAGATTTCTGCTGTATACTTCAATTAACACACACATGCACTAAATTGAAGCTGCTACGAAACAGGGTATTAGCACAATCGCTGCTACGATTCATTTTCCGACGATCAATATATCCAATAAATGATTAAGTGCCGCCCACATTAGGGTTATACTTTATCGTTCGTCATTAATTTGACGGATTGTCGTTAATTCGATAGGTAAAGTATTATACTTTATCGTTCGTTGTTAATTCAACGGATCATCGTTAATTCGATGGGTAAAGTATTATACCTTGTCGTTCGTTGTTAATTCAACGGATCATCGTTAATTCGATGGACAAAGTATTGCATTTTGTCATTCGTTGTGAGAATTTGATCTCGTGAGTTATCGTAAATGCTGGATTGATTACTAATTTCAAATTGTATGCTTGTTATTGAAATTAGGATAAAAGGCTAATCAGTAGGCTAGGCTCTGCCCGTATAAATCTGCAATGTGAGTCATTCTTCTTTTCTCACAGTTTGTGAGTTATTTTATCAAATATTTTACAATACCTCAAATTATTTTCAAGGTTATAATTACAGGGACTAAGTCGTGGATATCTTGAATTATTGGTTAGTGGGGTATTGTGCACATTACTAATTCTCACCCAGTTAGGTTCATTGACCTACTCGGGATAATCACTGTTAGGTTCATTGACCTACAGGGATAATCGTCACTATTTAGGTTCATTGATCTAAATAGTGGTATGACCATCGTCACCATTGTGACTTGTCACCATTGTGACAGAATGCCAGATAAAAATAAGATAGAAGCCATTGTAATCGCTCTTATGCTGTAATTAATAATTATGCATCATTATGCAAAATAGAATGATTCACTCAGTATTTCCCGCTGACAAAACCTTTTTCAAACATGTTTCAGGTGATCTGTTGTAAATCAGGAAAAGTGCTGTGGAGCATTTCAAGCTTAAGATAGTGGCTCAATATAAAATAAATAAATGATTTTGTAATATCACACTTTTATAGTAAAAATATAATATTGTAAATTATCGGGGTTTTATCCCGAATGGTGAAATAAATAATCGGGGAAAAATTTTAGCTTTAAGCGATCCTGTTTCCGCTGTAAAACTCAATTAAATAAATACCGCAGTATTTTCTGCCGCGGCTCTTGAAACGGGTCAAACCGGGTCGTGGGACGTGACAGAAAAAGGTGGTATCAGAGCCACTGGGTTAAGCTAATTAAGTATTTAGAAATACTTAATTTTTCCTGATTACTATTATATGATTATGTGTTTTATTAACTGGCTATTTGTTAATTTTTATATGGGCATATTTTTATATATTGTAATATTTGTTGCTCTATCATCGTTAATCGAAAAACATTATATAAAATTATTTGATTAATATATGGAATTACCTAATATAGTATTACTATATTATGGTAAAGAAATTATATTTTTATATACTTTTATTTAAAATTTTGCTAGTTATTTATTATTAATAATTGTATTATTAATAATAATATATTAATAGTAGTGGTATTAAGATTATTTTTAAATACTAAGGTTATTATCAAAGGCAGATATTGGATAACCTAGCCTTAATTAGGCATGGACTGATCACCTATGCTTAAACAAGGCAGCACTAACCAATATCCACCATGATAATGACTAGTTAATATATATAAATTAAGTCATCATACTTATTTAGTATATAGATTTTGATATGTTAATCACTGTAAATAGTAAATATAAATCTTTAAATATTCTGATTTAAAGTTTAGTATTTTTATTATCTACAGTCAAGAAAATTTATAAATAAATTACAAATAAAACCTAGTATGTTTTAATTTGTATTTGTTTTGGTAGTATGAAATACTATTTTTGTTCTATAAAATTTTAGTATGATTTAATAATTGTGTGTATGTTATTAAACAGCATAAGTAATTTGTCGGAAGCTCTTCAGAATTTAAATCTCTATCCAGTAAGAATAGAAGTTTCCAGAGATTTTAATAGGTATATACCAGATATAGAAGAACCTATAGAATTTAACGCTTTACCTCTTGAAAAACCTAAGTCTAAGAAAATGGAAATTGGGGAAAGTTCTAGGCAAATGGCAGAGTTACCATCTCAAGAAGAATTAGATTTTATAATGGCAACCGATGATACTATTGAGCCTGTTAATGAAAATAATTTTATGAACTTAGAACCATCTATTCCAAACTCTTCTAATCACTGGAATATAGACGAATGGTTAGATAATGAAATACTGTTACAAAACCATCCCTATAGGCTTTTTCCTAAGTACAATCCAGAACCTTTACCGAATTTATCAATAAGTAACGAGAATAGGACTGAACTTCATCATTTTGACAACATGGATGCTGGGAATAGGATCCAAGAGACTTTGGGACAAATCTCCTGGAAATACGATGAGAAGAAACGCCGTTACTAGAACATCATCTGACAAAGGATAGGGGATTATGAAACTGTGGTTGTGTAATATTAACAGTAAAATCAGTATGTGTAAAATAAATAATAAAACGGGTATATATAGAAACATGATATAAGGAAATATTAGAAAAGTTACAATTTTTTTTGTATATTCGTTTATGTGATTATGTGCAACTAAATTGTGATATTGAATTATTTCCTTTATACTAATTATGTATCTATAAAATAGATATCAGATGGAAAACGCTAATAATGAACCAGTTAATGAGGGTAATCAATCTGAGCAACAATCAGGGAATCAATATGTGACTAGGCAAGATATAGAAAATATTATTGCTCAAGAAATAGCCAACACTATTCCAGGAATAGTTGCTCAAGGGATAGCCAATGCTATACCAGCAATCATTGCTGCTGTTAAAAATCCAATCGAACCGCAACAAGTTGTTCCTAGTAAACGCATTTCTGAAGATAATTTCAGTAATAGCGTAAATGGAGGTAATAATCATGTTAATCATGATAATGAACCACGGCAAGCTCCGCTCCCTAAGAAAAGGAAAGTTGCAACGCCTGGTTGCACTTACAAAGAATTTCTTGCTTGTAAACCCACTGAGTTTGCAGGCAATGAAGGAGCGACTGCAGCACTGCGTTGGTTAGAGAAAACCGAGGCAGTAATTGCCATAAGTAAATGTGCTCAGGATGATCAGGTTATGTACGCTTCAAACCTTTTCAAAGAAGTAGCGCTAGAGTGGTGGAATACGATGTTGCAAGCAAAAGGAAGAAGGATGGCGTATGCTATGAACTGGGAAGAATTTAAGAGTCTTGTAGAAAGAAAATTCTGTCCTGAATATGAAAAAGATCAAATGGCAAATAAGTTTCTAACCCACCGGATGATGGATGTAGATTGTCGAGGGTATACTATGACATTCTTCGAATATGCTCGAGTGGTACCAACCCTGGCTTCGCCAGAGCCGGTACTTATTTCTCGTTATATTTGGGGATTGATTTCCGAGATTCGTAATATTGTCAAAGCTGCGAAACCTCGCACAATTGATGATGCAGTAGAATTAGCCAATACTATGACTGACGAGCTAATACGGACAAGAGAAGAAAATAGAAGGAAGGAAGTAGCCCAAAAGATTACCCAAGAATTCAGTCCGGGTAGCCATAACCATTTCAAGAAAGGAGGGAATGGGCAATATTCTACTAGTCCATTTTGCAATTTTTGCAAAAGGAAGCATTTTGGAAGATGCAAAGGATATTGCAATTTTTGCAAGATTCCAGGGCATCAAGCAGAAGACTGTAGGAGGAAGAAATTTTCAGTTTGCTACAATTGTAGAGAAACTGGACATCTTAGGCCAGATTGTCCAAAACTGAATAAACCATTTGACAATCAAGTCAAACCAGCAGAAGGAGCAAAAAGGAATGCGAGAACCTTTCAGCTGACTACTCATGAAGCCGAGATGATTCCAGATGTGATAGCCGGTATGTTCTTAGCTTACAACGTTTACATAAAAGTATTATTTGACTCTGGTGCAAACCAAAGTTTTATAAATACTTTATTCTGCCAAACTCTTAACCTACCGTTAACCAGCATTAGATAAATTTATATATATTAGAAACGGCAGATGAGAATTCAGTTAAAATAGATAAGGTTATGCAGAACCTAGAAATAAGTTATAAATTTTCTGCAATCCTATTATCTATGAAATTAGTTGAATTCAATGTGGTGATCATTATCTGTGATCAGAATTTCTTAGAAATTCAATCAACCATCGGAGAAGTAATTATGATTACAGGAGATAAATCATGTAAGCCTATGAAGTTCATATCAGTAATGGAAATTGCTAATTATGAACGAAAGCAAGGAATAGTATATATGATTTCAGTAATCATTAATACTAAAGATACAGAATTTAAGGAAATTTCTGTAGTTTTAAAATACCCAGATATATTTCCAGAAGATTTACCTGGATTACATGAAGATAGAATTTAAAATTCATCTAATTCCAGGAATTTTACCGATAAGCCAGGGAACCTTATCGGTTAGCACAATATTGGATGTTAAGAAAAAGAAAAGCTTTACTCCAAAATTTTTTTGAAGAATAAATTTTGGCTGAAGTGCAATTCTAGGTCATTTGGTGAATCATGAAGGTATTCACATAAATTCTGCTAAGATAGCAGTAATTATCAAATGGAAGACTCTGCAATCCGCAATAGAAATTAGGAATTCTGTAGGTTAAGTATTATAGACAGTTTATTAAGGAATTTTCAAAATAGCTATACCATTAACTAAGTTAACCAAAATTCTAGCCTTACTAGAAGAAATTGAAGATTTCGAAATATAAGGTAATTCTTCAAAGCTAGGAATTGGATATTCCTTAAAGCAATGCAAAAAGGTAATTGCATATACATCAAGACAATTGAAAAAGGTACGAAGGAATTATACTACTCATGAGTTAGAATTAGGAACCATAATTTTGCCTTAAGATTTGGAGATATTATCTGTATGGAAGTAAGGATACTATCTATACGGATTATAAGAATTTAAGATATATTTTGGGGAAAAAAGAATTTGAGGCGAAAGGAGATGGATGAAAATCCTAAGTAACTACAATTGTGATATTCAGTATCATAAAGGAAAAGCTGAAAACAGCAAGAGATAGTCATAAGAATTATGCAGATAATAGATAAAAGTCGTTGAAGTTCGAGTTGGAGACAAAATACTATTAAAAGTATCTCCTTGGAAAGGAGTGGTTAGATTTGGTAAGAAAGGAAATCTAAGACCAAATTATGTAGGATCATTTCCAGTAAATTCAACGTATTGGATTAGTTACTTATAATTTACAACTACCAGGAAGGTTAGTTGGAATACATGATATATTTTATATATCCAATCTCAAGAAATGTCTATCAGATGAATCTTTGGTAATACCTTTCCAGGATATAAAGGTAAACAAAAAGTGTTAGTTTAAGTAAAGTAAAATTCAAACACAGGATCCTAATATACTTGAGAACTGGAATCAAAAAGGAAGAGAAAGTATTCTCAATTATTCCAGTAAATCTCGAGGACGAGATTTTTATTAAGGTGGGGAGAATGTAACGACTCTCATCAAAAGTCATAATTATTAAAATAATTTGACCAATAGGAAACCCTAATTGAGACACCCAAGTAATTCTGCGCAAACCCTACAATTTTCATAATTTTCAGAATCAGGATTAGGGCCCCTAAAACTCAGGGGGGGCATTCCCTACTTGACGATTATCCGAATTACGTGCTCTCCAAGTTGAATTTTCAGAAAATGTTGACTCAGCCGAGCTAGTCCCACACGTGGCTACACTATAGCAGCTTTGTGTCCCATACGGACCGTAAAGCTGTGAGTCTTACGGTCCGTAAGCTGTCATACGGACCGCAACATCAGCAAGCTTACGGTCCGTAAGCTAGTCAATTTTTGTGTATAAATAGCAGGCTGTGGCATTCGAAATCTGGACAATTTACGACGAAAGAATTCTCAATTATACACCGAGATTTCTGCTGTATACTTCAATTAACACACACATGCACTAAATTGAAGCTGCTACGAAACAGGGTATTAGCACAATCGCTGCTACGATTCATTTTCCGACGATCAATATATCCAATAA
This sequence comes from Helianthus tuberosus, assembly GCA_030545235.1. NCBI lineage: Eukaryota > Viridiplantae > Streptophyta > Magnoliopsida > Asterales > Asteraceae > Helianthus > Helianthus tuberosus. The sequence goes on along the minus strand of CM060370.1, from coordinate 180,031,514 downwards.
ATGATTAAGTGCCGCCCACATTAGGGTTATACTTTATTGTTCGTCATTAATTTGACGGATTGTCGTTAATTCGATAGGTAAAGTATTATACTTTATCGTTCGTTGTTAATTCAACGGATCATCGTTAATTCGATGGGTAAAGTATTATACCTTGTCGTTCGTTGTTAATTCAACGGATCATCGTTAATTCGATGGACAAAGTATTGCATTTTGTCATTCGTTGTGAGAATTTGATCTCGTGAGTTATCGTAAATGCTGGATTGATTACTAATTTCAAATTGTATGCTTGTTATTGAAATTAGGATAAAAGGCTAATCAGTAGGCTAGGCTCTGCCCGTATAAATCTGCAATGTGAGTCATTCTTCTTTTCTCACAGTTTGTGAGTTATTTTATCAAATATTTTACAATACCTCAAATTATTTTCAAGGTTATAATTACAGGGACTAAGTCGTGGATATCTTGAATTATTGGTTAGTGGGGTATTGTGCACATTACTAATTCTCACCCAGTTAGGTTCATTGACCTACAGGGATAATCGTCACTATTTAGGTTCATTGATCTAAATAGTGGTATGACCATCGTCACCATTGTGACTTGTCACCATTGTGACAGAATGCCAGATAAAAATAAGATAGAAGCCATTGTAATCGCTCTTATGCTGTAATTAATAATTATGCATCATTATGCAAAATAGAATGATTCACTCAGTATTTCCCGCTGACAAAACCTTTTTCAAACATGTTTCAGGTGATCTGTTGTAAATCAGGAAAAGTGCTGTGGAGCATTTCAAGCTTAAGATAGTGGCTCAATATAAAATAAATAAATGATTTTGTAATATCACACTTTTATAGTAAAAATATAATATTGTAAATTATCGGGGTTTTATCCCGAATGGTGAAATAAATAATCGGGGAAAAATTTTAGCTTTAAGCGATCCTGTTTCCGCTGTAAAACTCAATTAAATAAATACCGCAGTATTTTCTGCCGCGGCTCTTGAAACGGGTCAAACCGGGTCGTGGGCCGTGACAATCAGCTAGATGAGGATCAGATTCATCTTGCTGTTCCATTCTTGGTGTGCTTGAATCCTGTGCATCATGCTCCATAGGGGACACTTGTTCAAAAAATCCTTTGCTCTGTGACTTTTTGTTCAACATTTTCAGGTATTCTGCTCTGTATGGTGATTCTTTTGGTATCATAGTCATCACTTTTTCTGTCAGAGCAGGTACATCATAATCTGACTTCCAAGACCCTGCAGCATTCCAAGGTTTCATAATTTCTGTCTTCCACATATTTTCTGATGCTGGGATTTCCATGTTTCTTTTCAGAAAAGCATCATAAATTATGATTGATAGAAATCTTGGAAAGGGTAGATGTGAATCTATTCTTCCATCTCTGGTCAGAATTGATCTTCTGATCAGAATAAATATTTCTGCTCCATAATCAATGTTCAATCCATTAATTATACTGAACATGATTGTTAGAATGTTCATATTTATCTGATCAGTACCTCCAATCTTTGACGATAAACACTTGTTCAGAATTTCCATTAAAACTTGCCAGAAGGCAGGTAGCTTGTTTCTCTTGAATTTATTGATTGTTGAAATCTTTGTTTTGTATCCCATTACAGCATCAAGTTGTGAAAACATATCTTCTCTTTCTGGTGGCTTTTCAAAGTTCTGATGTAAGGGTAGCTCCAAACATTCCCTTATCTTTTCTGGTGAAATTTTAATGAAGATATTTTCCCATACATGTGTTGTTAGCTCAGTTTGACTTGAGATTTTGAGAGTTTTTACTACTTGTTGTATGAGTTCTTGTGGTACCTCTCTGGTCTTTGTAAGAGCTTGAGCTAATGGGCATCTTGTTAGAAATTCAATGAGAATTTGACACTTCGTATCATATTCTTCGATGTTCTCATTCATTGCTTCATCGTTGCTCTTTAATGGAAGAAATTCATCTTCAGTGATGAAAGGAACTGAGTGTATAACTTGAGGTTTGTTGATGTTGACAGCAGCCATTGAGAATTTGGGTTTTGTGTTTGGAAAAGGGTTTTAGGGTTTTGAATTTGAAGGTTGAAGATGGAAGACTCTGTTTTGAATGAGGTATTTATAGGGTGTGTAGACAGAGATTTTTGAGTGTTTGTCGTGGGTTGTTTGAGTTTAAGAGGATTAATGACACCTTTATGATGTTTTAATCATTTAAGGAGACAACCGTTTTTGAAAAACCTTTGATTTATCTCTAATTTAATGTATATCCATTTAAAGATACTTAGAGACTTCAAAGATTTTGCAGATAAACACTAGTTTCCAACTTGCACCTTTTTTTTTATGTGGGACCCCTTTTTAAAAGGTCCAATCGAAACCCTTTGTGTGTCTCCCCTAGATATTTCTCATAATGATATACATATATCATCAGATTTTTTTTTTAGATGAGAGGGAATAAGTAGAGTTCTGAGATTTTACTTACATTGTAGTCTTGCAGTTCTGAACTCCACACCTTTGTTCTGATATACCAGAGGTATTTTATAGCTTGTTCCAGTCCTCAGAAAAAAAAATTTAGAAAGAAACTTTTTCTTAAAGATTTTGATTTTTATAAATTCAATTAAATTTGATTCAAAGAATTGTTTTTCTGATGATATGTTAAACTTTCTGGTTTTTCAAAACAAAGTATTATTTTCTGACTTGTTATCAGAATTTTCATTGTTTTCTGGTGAATGATCATTTTTTCAGATTGATCATCAGATTTTGAGTTCTACTAACTTCTGTCAGTATTCATGTGTAATTCACCAGAATTTCTTTGATTTTATCAGTCAATTTGTATTAGTTCCCCCTAGATCTATTTACCAATTAAAAAATTTAAAACAAACCTGTTGAAAGAAAACATAAAACAAACATGTTTAAACGAAAACAAAACATAAAAACAAAGAAAACTACTCCTCCTCTAACACATTGAACATGCACTTCACATATAACCAAAGACTGGTTACACGTCCGGTGTGATTCTTTTCCGACATCAAGGTGGCTTCACTAATGTTTTCTTGAAGTACCATCTCAGCTCTTGAGTAGCAGCTTCTCACTCCTCCAAAGCCCAGTTGACTAGTGATTACCTTGGTAACAAATCGAGGGTAAATCAGAAAGGGTTGACGATCGTGGATGTTAGCTTCTAAGTCTCTCATTAGAAACTTAGCATAGTTAAAAGGTTTTTCTTGTATCACAGCATGCACCACTTCCATCATCCTATTCGACAGCTCATTGAAGTGTCCAATTTTCTTGGAAAAGCAGACACTTAGTTGTGTTACCAAAAACTGGAAAGGTGGTATAAAACCAGACTTGCTAATGGCCCTTGACTAGTTGAGTGTGTGATAGCCCATTTTAGTCAAGGTTTGTTGCACATTTGATTTTTCCGGAAGTTGGATTTCATGAACATCACCCAGTTTGAGGACTTTTCTGATTGTTTCTTCTTTTAGAGTAATTTTTACTCCCATAACCTCACTTTCAATCCACATGGAAGTACCACCAAAAATGATTTGAGAGTTCCACCAAAACTCTTGGAGAAGTTCTGGATATATGGTGACATGTGATGACATAGCAAAGCCTAGAGGACTTCGCATGATCATATTATACACAAACCTGCGGTCCTCCCATGCAGGTCCTTCCAAGTTGGATCTTAATCTAAGGTTGTGAAGTCTGTGAAACGGAAGAGGAAATTGAGTGGCTTTCATCAATTTTGGGCGACCCATTTTTGATAAGGAAAAACTGTTGAAAGGCTTTTGAAGAACCGGTTTTTGTTACAAATGTTCTTTTCAGGTTGATAATATTTATCGGTGAAAGTGATGTTAACAACCAACCTTTTTCTCTTCAATTAAGAAGATATCTATCCCAGTGAATGTAACAGTGAGTGTAACAGTGATTTTGACAGTCTATCAAGCCCCATGTGTGAGTAAGCATTTAATGACTAGGCATCTATTTTCATAGCTCCTAATGATTCTTGTGCCTATGTGTCACATTTAAGTTCCTTATGAAGAAATGACGTTGCATGCAAAAAATGAAATTCAATAAACTGAAAAGAAAATGAGACGGTTGATTATCACAGCAGTATGGAACTTCATCAGTATGCATGTTACTTTTCCCCCTTTTTGTTTTTTTTTATTTTAAAAAAATAAATTACAAAACAAAACAAAAAAATACACCAAAAATAAATAATTACAATATTTGGAATGGGCATGGGGATGAGCTGAAAAAAAATTCTGATGTTTCAACGTAGTTTCTGATTTTATATCAAAACTTCTGGTAATTTTTCCCAGAGTTTCTGATATTTTCTCAGATTATCTGATAATTATTGACTATTTATCAGATTTTCTGGTGTTCCATCAGATTGATGGATTGTTTTATCAGGAGCTAGTTGATTTGTTCTATGAATATCAGAATTTTGTTGTTTAACAAGTTGGTCTTCAATTTGTGTTTTTGTGTTTTCTGAGAAATCTTCATCATTTAGATTGACCATGCCTAGTTTGCTGATTAAAAAATTGTGTCTCTTCTCATCAAGAGGTTTTGTAAAGATATCAGCAATTTGATTTTCAGTTGGAACAAAATACATTTCAATGTTACCTTTCTCCACATGATCTTTTATGAAGTGGTATCTGACATCTATGTGTTTGGTTCTTGAGTGATGAACATGATTTTCAGTTATTGCAATGGCACTCTTTGAGTCACATAGAATTGGAATTCTTGTCAGAGTTACTCCATAATCTTTCAGTTGAGTTTGCATCCACAACACTTGTGAACAGCAACTTGCTGCTGCTACATATTCTGATTCTGCTGTTGATGTGGCAACACAGTTTTGTTTCTTGCTTGCCCAACATACCAATTTTTCTCCCAAAAGTTGACATGCACCAGATGTGCTTTTCCTGTCAATTTTGCACCCTGCATAATCTGCATCTGTGTATGCAATTAATTCAAGGTTTGTATCCCTTGGATACCAGAGACCAATTTCTGATGTGCCTTTGAGATATTTAAAAACCCTTTTTACAGCTTTCAGATGGGATTCTTTAGGATCACATTGATATCTGGCCAGAAAACATGTAGCAAACATGATATCTGGTCTGCTTGCAGTTAAATAAAGCAGTGATCCTATCATCCCTCTATAGGTTTTAATATCAACACATATACCATTTTTATCAGAATCTAACTTGTTCCATGTTGCCATGGGAGTTTTTGAAACATAGCAGTTTTCAAGTGAGTATTTTTGTAGAATTGTTTTCACATATTTTGATTGACTAAAAAATATTCCATCAATTCTTTGTTTTACCTGTAACCCTAAGAAAAAGGTTAACTCACCCATCATACTCATTTCAAAGTGGCTGGTCATCAGTTTTTGAAATTTGTCACAAAATTTTTCATTTGTTGATCCAAATATAATGTCATCAACATATATTTGGACCAGCAAAGTGTGACCTTTGTGTGTTTTGAGAAAAAGAGTGGTGTCAATAGTTGCTTTGGTAAATCCAGAATTGAGTAAGAAGTTTGATAAGGTTTCATACCAGGCTCTAGGAGCTTGCTTCAACCCATACAAGGCTTTGTTTAATCTATAAACATGATTTTGAAATTTTGGATCAACAAAGCCTTCTAGTTGATGCACATAAACTTCTTCCTCAATTTTAACATTCAGAAAAGCTGATTTTACATCCATTTGATAAACTTTTAAATCCTTAGATGCAGCATAAGCAAGAAAAATTCTTACAGCTTCTAATCTAGCTACTGGTGCAAAGGTTTCATCATAATCAATACCTTCTTGTTGACAGTAACCCTTGACCACTAACCTTGCTTTGTTTCTGGTGATTATGCCATTCTCATCGGATTTGTTTCTGAACACCCATTTTGAGCCTATGATAGATTTGTCATTTGGCTTGGGTACCAGATCCCATACCTTGCTCCTTTCAAATTGATCAAGCTCTTCTTGCATGGCTTGTATCCAGTCTGGGTCATTTAGAGCTTCCTTGACAGATTTGGGTTCTATCTTGCTTAAGAACCCAGAGAATGCACATTCATGTGCAGTTGCAGATCTTATTCTGACACCATCTGCAGGGTTGCCTATGATGTCAGAATGAACATGTCCTTTGATCCATCTTAACTTGTTGTGAAATGTTGTTGGTTCTGATAGATTTGAAGTCTCCCCCTGATCTGGTGCTACATTTGTCTGAAAAGTATCAGAAATCTGAATTTTTGATGTACTACATACTTGATCTGCAGGATTAGAACATGAATAATCTTTTGATTTATTTTCGTAGGCATTATCATGTTCTAGGAAATCTTCATTTAACATTTCAAAGAGATGTTCATAATTTTCTTGTTTGTCAGAAAAGTTTATTTCTTTTATGTACTCATCAGAAACCTCTGTTTCTGATGAGTCATCGAATGAGACATACAAACTTTCTCTGATGGTCCTGGTGTTGAGAATAAAAACTCTGTATGCTTTTGAGGACAAAGAGTAACCAAGAAAAATGCCTTTTTCTGCTTTTCTGTCAAAATTTTCAAGGCTTTCAAAATCATTAAAAACAAAACATCTACAACCAAATGTATGCAAAAATTTTATACTAGGTATCCTTCCATTTATAATGTTTTAAGGTGTTTTGTTGTGCCTTTTGTTGATTATGGATATGTTTTGTGTAAAACATGCATTTGCTATAGCTTCTGCCCAAAAGTGAGTGGGCAATTTAGCATAAGCTAGCATGGTTCTGGCAGCTTCTACCAAGGTCCTATTCCTTCTTTCAACCACACCATTCTGTTGTGGTGTTCTTGGAGCAGAAAAATCATGAGAAATTCCTTTACTTACTAAAAAATTCTCAATTTTTGCATTTTTAAATTGTCTGATCTGATCCTTCTCACTGTTAGTTTTAACAGATTTTCAATTTTCTTAATAAAATTAATGATCAGATCAGGAGTTTCACTTTTCTTTCTCAAAAATTCTACCCATGTATACCTGGAGAAATCATCCACTATTACTAGTATGTATTTCTTTCCAGAAAAACTTTCTGTACTTATGGGTCCACACAAATCCATGTGTAACAGTTCCAAATTTTGTGAAATAGAAGACTCAGAAATTGATTTGTGTGAGCTTCTTTTGGATTTTCCCATTTCACATGCTTCACAAATTTTATCCTTTTTAGAGGATATCAAAGGTAATCCTTTTACCAGACCTTTGCTTGCTAATTTGCTTAGGTTTTTGAAATTTAAATCGGCAAGCCTTTTGTGCCATAACCAACTACTACCCTTGTTATGTTTTGAAAATAAACACAATTTTGGATGTTCACTTTCTTCTTTGAAGTCAAAATAGTAGATTGATTTTCTTATCCTTTTCCCACTTAAATAAATTTTGTTATCATCTATACCTATTAACAAGCATTTTTCTGGTAAAAAGGTTACCTGAAAACCTTTGTCACAGAATTGACCACAACTCAGTAAATTATACTTTAAGCCTTCATGTCACACCCCGACCACGTATAACATACAAAACGTGGCGGAAAACGTCGGGGAGTGTTGTAACAGAATTAATTGTTTCATAACCATGGCATACAAAGTTGTATTTTATTTATTAAACAAGAGTGTTACATTGTCTTAAACAGGAAACAAAGAGTTCATAACATAATTAAACTAGTCTATCTTCATTTTTAGTCTCTAAGGCACAGGTCCGCCCTAGTGTCACGATCATCATCCTATGGAAAAGCTCCTGAAAACACATGTGAAAATAGGTACGTCAGCATAAAAATGCCTGTGAGATACATAGGTTTTGTGAAAATAGAATTCATGACTTATGTTTGAGAAAATGTTTAGTCATGAACCTTGTAATTTGCTTTGTCTTATAAATCATTTGAAAAACGATAAGATCAGATGATATGTATAAATAAATGTAAGGTTAAATGAATAACCATGTAAAAATGAGTTTGTGTAAGATAAGTTGTTTGTAAACAGTGTCTTGTAAAAAGTATGTTATTTGTATAAAATGTCATGTGTCATAAATTGAAATGATTTAAATACGCTACGATATGTAATACCATACAAACACTTATATATAGGAAGTACCAGCGGCGTATCCACCATGATTGTATCGTATTACACACGCCTCGTTACTTAAATCACTTACTCAAACCAAACCACCAATGTAAATTGTTTATGTATAATCAAATGTCAAAATGTTATTGTGTAAACCATATCAAATGTCTGTGTTTAATGTAAATCATGAATTGTGTATATCAATGTCAAAATGTTTATGTCTAATGTAAATCATGTAATGTGTATCCAAAAATGTCATGTATGGTATGTGAATTATATCAACTAAACCATATGTAAAATGCACAAAAACAAGGTATTGAAGTAAAACATGGTTTAAATCAAAGTTATGTTTTTGTGGAACAAATGCATGCTATACTGATATAAACATCTATGCGGTATTGTGAAAATGCATACATCCAAGCCTTGAGACTGTGGCGATAAACCCTTAAACAAATTAAAGGTTTATCTAAGTTATGTATATCGAATTCGGTCATTCCTTCCAATCCAAACAAACCTAGGATTTCAGGAACGGGAGTTGTCAATTCCTATGGTACCACTACCTACTAACGAACGGCGTAGCTAATGTTAATGAATGTATTGTTCCATTGTAAACAACCCAAATGTCATAACAAAATGTAAGCATGTGATGAAAACAACTGTACTAAGTATGCACACAATGGACATACATAGCATGAAATGTAATGTGAAACAATGTACTAAGTACGCACACAATGGGCATACATAGCATAAAATGTAATGTAAAACAATGTACTAAGTACGCACACAATGGGCATACATGGCATAAAATGTAATGTAAAACAATGTACTAAGTACGCACACAATGGGCATACATAGCATGAAATGTAATGTAAAACAATGTACTAAGTACGCACACAATGGGCATACATAGCATGAACACAATGAAATCATGTACTATAAATGTACTAATGAATATAGCAAGTATACGATGTGAAAGCAGGAAAGTACGAAAGTAACAAGTAGGCACATGTGTTTCACCCCAAAACAGTTTGAAAACAGTAAAAGAGGGGTCTATGTACTCACTTGAGATTGCTCAGAAGTCCTAAGATAACCACCAAGCAATGCTAGAGATCACGGAATCAAACGGCACCTAATATAGGTAACTATGTTAATATACCAGACCTAAATCGGAAGATTGGATAGAATGCGGGTTCGTAAACCAAACGAGTATGGAGACTCGTGTAATATGGTTTAATAAAGCCTACATACTAAATGAAACCTAACATAAGTGCTTACGACCCATTACGACCCGTTTAGGTAGCTTATGCTACTTTAACGCGTCGCTCGCGTGAAACGCGTTCGGACCGCTTAACTAGTCCTATGACAAGTAACATATGCCTTAACATGTCTAATATTGTTGTCAAATTAGTTTAGATGTCAAAAGTTATGTTACATATGTTTAAAATGAATTTTTGCATCAAAGGGGTATTTTGGTAATTTACCTAAGGCATATAAACTACCTATCATACAACTACTTAAACGAAGCGACCATAAGGTATAACCTCGGAAGGTTATTCCCTATATACTATGGTCACCTAATGTGTTAGGTCGGATCCTAATGATCGACCAAATGGGTCGGGTTCGAAGGTATAAGCGATTTATTAGATCGCTTACCCTTACGACCCTAGACAACGTGGTAATCATTAGGCATAGTCACAAGGGACTATAACCATCGTGATTACAATCACGTTGTGAAGTTCAAACGAACTTCGCATTGACCATAAACTGGTCAATGCAGAAAGTCAAACAAAGTTTGACTTTCGGACTCGAAAAGAAATAAAAGAACGAAGGAACACTTACGAAGGGTCCCCGAATGCTAATCTAGATCAAAATAGCTCAGGTATGAAACAAAGGTTTCAACTTAGAGCACATTAGATCAGATTCTTGTGAGGAAAAGTGAAGGGTGGAGGTGGGTATTTATAGTTTTCGGTTCACCGTTAGGATCATTTCTTGGAAAAGGGGGCACGATCTAAGCCGTACACTTGTTGGAAAGTTGTGGTAACTCATTTGCCATCCACCATAAGAGTTTGACACTTGGCACTTGGCCTTTGGAGAGTGTTAAGGGCTGTTAACAGCTGAAAAAAAAACATTTTGCTGCATCTGGCCCCTACTTACGGACCTAGTTTGGCAGATTTACAGTTTCAGTCCCTGCAACCTCAAAACTTGGTTTTCGATGCGTTTTTTGACACGTTTAAGCCCCGTTAACCCCATTTCAAAGCTCTAAAATGAAGTTAAAGTATAGGGAACTTAAAATGTGTTCAAAAATATCTCGGGTGTCGGTTCGTTTAGCCGTACGGTTACGTTGTTCGGTTAATTAAGACGGAATGCGCATAAGCGCGAAAAATGATCCAAATGGCGTGACGAATGGATTTTTCTTATGCCAAACACTAAAATAAAATATTTTAGTGCTTACATAAATTTTTGGATGTCCGGATGTATTCATAACGTAAGTTATGCGCGAAAATGCAAACTTGTGCACTTTTTTGACGCTTTTAGTCCCTGAATGACCCCAAAAGTTTATTTTAGCATACCGAACCCCTCAAAGCCTATTTCTAAGCTATGTAAAGGATATTTATGGTATGTTTAACTTATGGTCATGTCCCGGAATGTTCGTTACAGTTCAAATTGGCATACTTTCGCAGTTTGTCAAGTTTAGTCCCTGTAAGCGAATTAACTTGTTTTTGCCATACCAAAGCCTTCAAAACTTATTTCTAAGTTATGTAAGGGTTATTTAAGGTATGTTAAGTATATGTTGATGTTTCGGAGTATTTGTCGCATTAAACTGGCTACGTTTACGCACCAGTTTGCGTATAACTCTCTAGAAAGTGATATAGAGTTTGAAATTAAATAAAAGTCAAAACATGAAAAATGTAAAACATAACCAAACAAACATTGGGATCAAATGGCATTGTTTTATTGATAATGGTACTGTTCATAATGATTACAAGCACAGATGTTACACTTCAACATAGGCTACTTTCTCTATGGTCAAACATCCATATTTTATGCAACCATATCCCATTATCCTCCCTTTCACTCCATTTCCAAAATTTACCATTCTACCCAGCTTTGAAACAAAGTTGCTGAGTAAGCTCCTGTCCCCAGTCATGTGCTTGGAGCTTCCTGAGTCGCAGTACCAGATCTGCTGCACATGATGGTCCTGAAATGAAATGATTAGAGGGTTTTTGGTACCCAGGCATGCTTGGGTAATGTTTCTGATGAAGTTTGAATCATTTTATTTTTATTTCTTCTTGGTTTTGCATCAGAAACTCTGTTATATGCTGAGCCATTAACAGATTTTACATTTTTCTTTTGAAGATGGTGTTGGACAAGCTTCAGTATGTCAACACACATACAAGAGTTATCAGAATTTTCTGATAGTTCTTCTTGTGATGGAATGATTGGATAATTTTGAAAAGATGAGTGAACTGCTTCTGGAATTTTTACATATTCTTGACTGTATTCACTCTTGTTTGTTTTGAAGTTTGGTTTTTCAAAAGAATATTCAGAACAGATTGATTTGCAAGATTCAGATTCTGATACTAAATTATCAGAAATTTGATGAGTTGCTTTTACAAAGATAGTGGGTTTATTTCTATTTGATCTTATAGAACTTGTATAGCCTAAACCCTCTCCTTTGTTCTTAGGTGTGGACTCAAAAAAATTTATAAACTCTTTAGCCTGTTGAAAACCTCTTACGTTGATTTCTTTGTCATTGATTTTCTTGTAAAGATCTTTTCTTTCATTTTCATAAAACTCAATTTTTGCTCTTTGATCTAAACTGTCCTCTATAAGGTTTTCAAGAATGATTTTATTCAAAGTCCTTTGCAACTCATCAGATTTTCTAATATCTGATTGGTGTTTTTCTTGCAGATTTAGAAAATCTGACATGAGCTTGTTTAGTTTGTGTTCAAGATCAATATTATCTAAACATACCTTTTGTTCTGATGTTTCTGGTAGTACTTCAGAGAGTGCCATGAGGCAAAAATTTGCTACCTCTTCTTCTTTATCATCAGAAGAATCATCAGATAACCATGTATCTGTTCCAGCAATTAAGCTTACTTGTTGCTGCTTCTTTGCTTCTTCAAGCTTTTTCTCATAATAGGCAACATCCTTCAGCTTTTTGGTCTTGCATTCTGATGCATAATGACCTCTCTGCTTGCACTTGTAACACACAACTTCAGCCTTCCCTTTATCCTTGGATCTAAACTCTTCTTTAGATCTTCCATCTATCCTTCCTTTGTCACTCCTCTGGTATCTCTGGTTACCTCCCCTCAACCTCTGCTCAAATGTTTTGGTGAGCAGTGCTATTGCTTCAGCAAAAGCTGAAAAGTTTGATGATGCATCAGAAGTTTCAAGATTTTGAATGTTTGAAGGTTGTGGATCATTTGTTGTTGTTGATCTTTGTGAGTTGGAGATTAGAGCTAAAGATCCCCCTCTTTGAATGGTTTCTTCAAATATTTCTTCCTCTCTAGGGATCAAGATGCTGTATAAGTCATGAAGACTCATGTTTCCTAGTTCTAAGGTTGATGATAAAGTCATAGTCAGACTTCTCCATTCTCTAGGAAGGGCATCAAGAAATTTTATGTTTCTTTCATCGTTTGATTTTGTTATACCAAATTTCTTCAGCTCGTTTAAAATTTTTGTAAATCTTTGATATGTATCATTTAACCTTTCATTTGGAAAACTTTTAAACCTTTCATAAGATGAGACATTATTTGTTCTCTTGTTTATTCTCATCCTTTCTCCTCCTTCACAAAGGTTTTCCAACTGATCCCATATTTCCTTAGCTGATGCACATGCATCAACTTGTGAAAATATGTCATTGGGGATGGCCATAATTAAAAGTGACTTAGCCCTTTCATCCCCAGCCACCAGGTCCTTGTCTTCCGCACTCCAGTTTAATTCACTTTTAGGAGCGCGGGAGGCAGGGATTGCTGGTGATTGGTCAGTTGCTGGAATAGCAGGTATTTCAGTCATTGGTGTATGTGGACCCCTTTCAATGGATTGAAACAGAGCTCGGTCATGACCGTTAAGGAAATTGACCATCCTGATTTTCCACTGGGGGTATTCCTCTCTGACCAGAGTCGGAGGTTTAGACATAGAACCAATGTTAAAAGCATTATTCCAGGATTGAAAGCTGGTCATATTTAGAAAAAAGAAGATGAGCGATTGATCATTTGAAAATAGTTTATTCAATCGGCTCTGATACCAATTGTTAGACCCAGTACAGGCTCAAAACAATCTTCTTTTCACGTAATATGGCAAGTGATTTCAGTAGATGTGAAAACGATGTGCGGAAATGGAAATCAGACTTTCAAGAAACAAGACCTACAGAATTATCAAGTTTATATCACTTTGAAACAAAAATGGTTTACAAGGTGATTGAAAGATTATTATCTAATACAAATGAATCTTGAATTCTGTGGGGGAGAGAGCAATGGAGTTTAGATGTATGTGTGAATGCTAAGCTTCAAACTCACTTTGCTTCTCCTGGTTTAGCCTTCTATTTATAGACGGCTTGTATGAATAAACAATAGTTTATTCATACAATAATTCCTGCAAAAAGTAGCCAATTGACATATTCATTGATTCCAACGTTCAAGTTGGCTATTTCATCATGATTTCATTTAATGTCAACTTGCTTCGGTAAGTGTGGCAGGACAGAGCCAATTTCAGACAAGTGGGTTGTTTCATCAGAAATTCTGATAAACCACTTCATCAGAAATTCTGATGAACAAATCATCAGAAAATCCTTGATGATCAGAATCGTCAGATACTGATGATATTTCATCAGAAATATCATCAGATCCATCAGAAATGACCTTTTCTGATAATCCAATTCAGCTCTTGATCAACTTGTAATTCTTTGAAGTAGATGCTGTGCTTTTCCAGTTGTCCCATCTGATCTTCTTTTTCTAGTTCGTGATCTTCAGGACTGTGATCTCTTCATAGATACAGTTGATTGTGATTTTCTTCAATACTTACATATAAAGTTTCCTAACATCAACATACCGCATGAATCGATCTAATGGTTCGCATGACTCTTGCAAAATGAAAATAAATTGAAGGATGTTGTTTTGGTCAAAAATCACACAAGGATAATGCAACCAAATCTGATTTTGTGAGGTGTGATGCTTGAATAATTGTATGAATGTGTGAACGAATAGCAAATGAAATCAACGATGAACACCGAGATTTATACGAGGAAAAAGCCCTTGATTTTTAGAAGATCTCCGGCATAAAAAACCTCGGCTGATGGAAACTACCGATCACCAAGTGCGTTAAACGAGTAAAGGTTTACAACTTCGGAAGTTGATCAAGTGTTGTACAATATTTTCTAAAGTGTGAGTGTGTTTGAGAGCTGATATTCGAGAGAGAGTGTGTGTTTTCTGCTGATTGCTTAATGTGTTCTCTAAACTTGATCAACCCCTTAAATTAGAAATAACCAACAAGTCCTAAAATTAAGGAAGACCACGTTTTCTCCCCATGACCACCATGAAAATAGCACATGTGGGGCATCTTGAAGGAATATTCCTGAGATTCCAGCTGAGATTTAGTCCACAACGTCCATTACCTGCATATTTACATTAAAATCGTGACAATTGTTAGAAAACATAAGTTCTGTTAAGGATCTTGGATCCTCAGACTCGTGATCCTCAGACTCGTGATCCTCAGACTCTGGATCCTCAGACCATCTGCATCATCCATTAAGGATCCGTGATCCATGCCCAGTCTCAGGATAGATGATCCTTAGCATAAAATTCATGCCCTAACAATTGCCCCCAATATGGCAGTTGTGATAAGGATTCACAGCTGTCATATTTCCATTAGAAGCGGATTAGCCGTTGCTGCTGGTAACTAGTCGTTGCACTGCCTGTCGTCACTGATAAGACCTGCTATAATCATCATCGCAAAATATAGAGTTAGAGATAACTCCTCAAGTGCCTTTACAGACAAGAAGATCCTTCTGTTTGTGGATAATGTATCCTTCTACACCGTTCGCTATTAACCTTCCTGCAATTTAATTTCTGCATAGACACTTTAACTGTTAGATAGCCATGTCCGACCTGGGTGGATGGTCCACGGTTTTGCTGGTGAAATCCAGGCCAGATGATTTGATACATAATGAATTGGTGATAACATTAAACTTTTTTAGCTACAACTGTTGTTGTTTCTTTCCTCTTTATTTTTCATGTATGCTTTCTATTTTCAAAGATATCATCTCCAAACGACTGGAAAGTTATTGGAAATCTGATGATAATGTTAAACTTTTAACAAAAAAAAATTGAAGTGTTGGGACAAATGTGGATCAATGATCCTTAACCAAAAAGGATAAGAGACAACTTGCAGCTTAGAAAAAGTTAGAATATAACATACCAGAGAATCCAAGTTAGGATTCTATATCCTTGTGAATTATTGCTGAATAAGCAAACTATGAAAAGTAAAGCTTCTAGGATCAAGGATCCTTATCGTCAGAACTTGTATAACTTTAGAGTTCCAAGATCCTGTAAGAAAAATAAACTTGGGACCAAGCCAAATAATTGGGAATGAACCCATAATAACTGGGGACAAGCCCAAATAAACTGGGGACAAGCCCAACAAACTGGGGACAAGCCCAAATAAACTGGGCACAAGCCCAACAAACTGGGGACAAGCCCAAATAAACTTGTGTAAACTGGAGTATGGCCCTCACTGGCGACTATCCAAACTTGAGCGACATGAAAATGCCGAAACCTTAGCTAACGTGAAAACGTTAGAAACCTTAGGAACGGATGTATGGTACGTCTACCATTATACGTAGGATCCCGGATACAGCCAGTACAATGAAATTGTCAGCCCCTAAAGAGAGTACTGGTCCCATTGCCATGAACTGTACCAGGATCATCGTGCGCTACTGGCGAAACTGGGGACAGGCCCAAAAACTGGGGACAAGCCCAAAAACTGGGGACAAGCCCAAATAACTGGGGACAAGCCCAAATAACTGGGGACAAGCCCATAAACTTTGGAGAGTTGGCCAACCACTTTGATCTTCTGTAAAATGATAACAACTCTGCAAAAGCTTAAACTTTGTGAAAATAGATGTTAACTGTTTAACATCTTTACCTTATGATAAGTAATAAGTATAAAATGAATGAAAATGAAAGTAATGTGTTACCAAATGTAGAATCATATATCCTTTGAGGATCCTGGATCCTTAATCAGAATACTGGTATCGCTGAGGATCCCTGATCCTTCTTACTTAAAGTATTTTTTGAGATGAACAACATTCCAATCTCTTGGTAAGAGATCACCATCCATTGTTAATAAACGATATGCCCCCAAATTTATGGATCCTCGAGAACAGTGTTCTGCCCCCTTTCCTGCTTCAGCTTCAATTAAGTAGGGACCTGACATTCTTGTTGTATGCTCCAACCATTCTTTGTCGATGAAGGATATTGTTGTGTCTTTGACAAGGATCACATTTCTTGGCATAATCCACAGCATCGTTCTTCTAAGCAGGCCAATAGTATCCTGTTCTAAGGATCCTTGGGAACAGTACTCTGCCCCCAGTGTGGTTTCCACAATCTCCTTCGTGAAAATCCTTTAAGACTTCTTGAATTTCTGGATCCTCAATGCACCTTAGATATGGACCATGTTGTATATATCTCATGACTGGAAGGGTCCTTGATCCTGAATGAGATTGTGTATCATCACTAGGGATGATTGCAGAATCTTCCACTATCTTCATGGCTACGTGATCCTCAATTGCAGGAGTTAAAACATGGATGATGAGTATTTTCACATCCTCTGGAATCTTCAATGATGATCCAAGATTAGCTAGAGCGTCAGCTTCTACATTTTCTTCCCTGGGTACCTGTGATAGACTGAAAAAAGCAAAAGAGTCTGCCAGTTTCCTGACTATTTCTAAGTACTTGATTAGCTTTTCACCTTTGACAGTGTAAGAACCGTTACAATGATTAGTAATTAATAGAGAATCCACATATACTTGAAGATACATGATCCTCATATTGTTAGCTAATTGCAAACCTGCTATCAAGGCCTCATACTCTGCCTCATGATTAGTGGTTTGGAATTCACATGCAATGGATTGGGGTATAATGTCCCCCTGTGGCGATTTTGGTAGTGTGCTTTATCTAGTTCCTTTAACATCTGAAGCTCCATCCGTGAGGAGTGTCTAAGGATCCTTGGTCTTCTCAAGTTGCTGGACTTCTAATTCAGCTTCCCTTTGTAGATCACTACTGAAATCAGCCACAAAGTCAACTTAAACTTGGGACTTGATGGCAGTCCTGGGTTCATACTTAATATCATATGCACTAAGCTTGACCATTCACTTTGCCATTCTACCTGACATTTCAAGTTTCCTGAAAACATTCTCAATAGGAAAGTTAGTTTTTACAATAATAGTGTGAGTTTCTAAATAATGTATATGTTTAGCAGAAGCCATAATTAAATCAAGAATTAATTTCTCTAAATGAGAATACCTGGCCTCAGCATTAAGTAGAATTTTACTTACATAGTATACCGGATGTTGAGAGCCTTCATGATCCTTAACTAGGATCACACTTACTGCTTTAGCTGAAATAGCTAAGTATAAGGATAACGATTCTCCGTTTTCTGGTTTTATCAGGGCTGGTGCTGAGGATAGATAATCCTTAAGAACCTTGAGTGCAGCTTCATGCTTATCAGTCCACTCAAACTTGCCTTGAGCAATTTGTCTACCTCTTCTTGGATAATGGCATTCCTTTCAAGTGCAAACTTTCTCCTTTTTTGGTGTATTGGCTTGAAAGACCTGTCAATACCAAGTTTATGAGTAATTATATCTTTAGACATACCTGTCATATCCTCATGTTTCCAGGCAAAGGTAGTTTTCCTTCTTTTAAGGAAGGATACTAGCTCCTGTTCAATGTCGCTAAGGATCCCTGATCCTATGAAGATCTTGGATTCAGGATCATCTGGATCCATGAGGATTTCTTTCAAATCCTGTTCTCTCGCCTCCAAGACATCTCTTGAAGGATACTTTAATTGCTATTACTCCCTTGGTCTTGAGGCTGGCTTCATTGATGAGGTATAGGAATTCTTAGCTTCTTGTTGATCACTCTCAATTTTGACCACTCCCCAAGGACTTGGAAGTTTTACACATTGATGCGTGTGAAGTGTTATATATTTTAGGTGTATATTTTAAGCCCCTTTAACACTTATTTTTAGCCAAGTTTTAAATTTATAAAACACGATATTTTACTAACACTAAACACACATATGGGCAAGTGCACCCATCGTGAGCGTAGTATAGTGTTGGCAAGATACCGAGGTCGTCCAAGGACACAAGAGCTTTTAGTACTGGTTTATCCTCAACGTCTAATCAAAATAAAAAGTTTAGAAAAAATGTTTTAAACTAAGAAAAATAAAAACTAACTAAAATGCTGAAAATAAAATAAAAAAAAAACAGATAGACAAGATGAATCACTTGGTTCCGACTCGTATCTAGTGTAACCTTTGATTATTTCCGCACTTTTGCACATAATTAAGAGATTATCTTAGTTATTGTAGTAGGCCCCTCTTTTGAAGGTGACGTTACCCTTACCCCAGTAGTTTGAGTCAGCAAGGATACAATCCTAAAAGGGTGGATTATTGGAAGATAATTAATTAAGTTATTAATGCAAATTATGGTAGGCCCCTCTTTTGGAGGTGACGTTACCCTCGACTAAGTAGTCTGAGTCAGCAGGGATACAGTCCTAAATAGCCGGGTTATAGTATTAATAGTAGTTAACTTATGAGGGGATCAAAGAGTTTGGACCCCCGTCATCCAATACCTTGAAGTATTGAAGGAGGTCCTACTAAATTTGACCCAGGTCCATTGCAGGACCTCTAAACGCTGAACAATGGCAAGACCTTTACCATACCGTTCCCTTAACCCCCGACCAGGTAGCCAACATACCTCCATATAGACCGTGGAGATATGAATGGTGAAAATCTTTTATTTTATATAGACAATAAAATAATGCAAAGACACCACGGACAAACGATAAGGAAAGATCACCTTCAACATAAGCAACTAGTTATTAAAGTCATTAATACAAAACCAAATAAAAAGTGCAAAAGATTAGAAATAAAAAGTATTACACTAGACACTTTGTCTTCACCAAGTGATGTAAGAGACTTAGGCAAACATGGCCTTGATTGTCATGAACTCTTACGATCAATCTTGGATCCCGAGACGACTCACACACTCTACGATGGACAATGGATGATGGTGGTGGATGATGGTGTTATGGTGGTGGTGGGTGGTGGGTGAAGTGTGAGAGAGGTGGTGTGCCAAGGGATGGTTTGAGCTTGAGCAAGCACTCCTATTTATAGGCTGAACAGAAGCTCGGGCACGGCCCCGTGTCCACATCCTCTCTTTCTTCATTAATTGCAGCTTTGTCTTATTAGTTGACCACGCGCCCGTGTCCGCTGAGCACGACCCCGTGTGCAGAAGAATCTTTGTACTATGAAGATTTGCCTGGATTGTGTGAATCTTATAGTTGAGCACGGCCCCGTGTCCGCTGAGCACGGCCCCGTGGTGGGCAATAGAAGCTTCTACCACTTTGTCTTTTCTGCTAACACTTGGGCACGCCCCCGTGCTGGCTGAGCACGGGGCGTGTTCAGGCTTCTGATCTCTTGTTTTACTTTGGAAGATGCTGTTGTGGGGTCGGGCATGCCACGTCTTGTTCCTTTTCTTGTATTTATGTTAGATTTTGGTGTCTTTTTGCTTCTTTTGTTAATTTGAGCTCATTTAATCCTGAAAATGCAAAAGGAAGACAAAAGCACACTTTTTCCAACATTAGTACTAAAAGAGGGTTAGTTTTATGCCTCATTTGATGAATTTTATATGTTAATATTTGAACACATCAGATACCCCCACACTTGAATCTTTGCTTGTCCTCAAGCAAAACTCTTTAATATGTGGCTATTTACACTCCCAAATGGAATGGGTAGAAAAGAAGGTTTTGGGCTTGCCGTAGAGTGTCGGGATTTCCAAGATTCATTATTAAGTTTTATTTTTATTTATTTACAATCCTATTCGTCATGATTTATTTAAAACTTTTCATAAGATAAATTACTTATTAGGGCATAACATGCCTTTGTAAAATTCTATTTATATACAAGTTCACATACCTCACAGGGATCACTCAACACTCGGCCGAAAATGTATTTTTGTGGATCACTCGAGAGCGGCATGGAACTTACTCCTACCATAGGCTTGCCAAGCAATCAATCCTCCTCCTTTTTAACTTATATACCTTTGTAAATATCAAGAGGACTTTGTGGGTTAAGGGTTAGGCTTGGGTTAAAGGTAGGTGGTTAGGTTGGTGGTTAGTAGAAAAAGGGCGAAAAGCGTAACAAGTGTCGGTTTTCGTATGACTTTCTATTTTTGTAACTTTTATTTTTGATGAAGCTATTTATTCAAACAAAGTTATTTTTGATGAACTTGTTTGTTTATTTTCTTTTGCTTCATCATCAACAACATTTAAAAAAAAAAAAAAAAAAGTCATATGAAGAACTGAACCTGTTACTAAAACAAAGGGTTAAAAATGAAAAAGGTTTTGGTGGGTAAAAAGGGTGTTTGGTTTGGGTTATGAAATGAAAAGGTTTAGGCTCAAAGGGGCTAACTAGGGGGATTTTGGGTAGGTGGTAAAAAAAAAAAGAAAAATAATGGTGTAGAAATAAAAAGTTAGTCCTAATGCCTCCATCATTTACTTACTCGGGTTTAAGTTGGTAAGGATTGGGAATGTATCGTCATGGCAAGTTCTAGAGTCGTAAGAACCAAGCGGCTATTCACACAAGAAACGAAAATGAGCATTTAGTAAAATGATATGTAAGTGTTTGCTCAATAAAGGCTCAAAACTCACTTTTGTGGGAATGGGTTTTTTTATGTGATCAAGTATATATAATCAAATTTTAACTAAGCTTGTCATGCCTTTTCATAATTTTCTTATGTTGGTTCTTTTTATCACGACGCTGTCGGTTGTAAATTTGTAAAAATATAACCTTTTTAGAACTTGAATTTCCCGAGTTAAACCTAGACAAGTAAAAAAATGAAAATTTTTTGAAAAAAATTTGGGGTGATTAGCAATTCCAATAGAGTTTTGTGTAAGGCTTGTATTTAGGACTTGCGAGATTCAAGGTTTTAGCATCCCCCCCCCCCACACTTAAATTACACATTGTCCTTAATGTGTCCCAAAAATAAGTTTTTAGGTTGATTGAATGTGTAAAAAGGTGTAAAAAGCAAAAATTTTGTGTTACTGGGCGCTGAACACGGCCCCGTGTTGTCCGGGCACGGCCCCGTGTTCAAGTGCCAGTAACAAAATTAAAACAAGAGAAACAGAAGTCTGGACACGGGGGCGTGTTGGGTGAACACGACCCGTGTCCAGTTACCTGAACTGGGTCTTTTTCTGCAGACTGTTCAGCACGGGGCCGTGTTGGGTGGACACGGCCCGTGCCGAGCTTACTGTTAACGAAGAAATTTGTCGGACGGTTCTGTTTTCCTGCATAGAGTACTGGTTCAAGTTTCCCTTGCATCCTTTGCCATCTCAAGTGTGTTTTATTCCTGAAAATTAAAACTAACTAGAAAACAAGAAAATTAATCTAAACTAAACTAAGGATAGTTCCGTGGAATGCCTCCATGGTGCGCCACGTTTATAAGGGTCCTTGGCTAGACCCAAAGCCTGGTCACATGTTACCCAAGTGGGATGTATTGCATCTCATGTTACACCGTCGCAGAGCGTCATCCAAGCTTGAGTCTATGACCTTCATGTAGTTGACAGGATCTTCTTCCTCTACTTTCTTTCCACATTCAAATTTTACTTCCTCATCCCCAAACTTCAATGTTAAAGTTCCGTCATTCATATCCACCACTGCTTGGGCGGTGGCTAGAAATGGCCTCCCAAGGATGAGAGGGACATCGGTGTCTTCTTCCATGTCTAGGATGACAAAGTCGGTTGGAAAGACGAAATTGTCAACCTTGACCAGCAGATTTTCAGCGACACCTTGTGGAAATTTGACGGACCTGTCGGCGAGTTGTATGCTCATCTTTGTAGGGCTTGTTGTTCCTAGGCCGAGTCGCTTGAACATTAACGTGGGCATGAGGTTAATGCTAGCCCCAAGATCGGCTAAAGCATTACGGACGGGGGACTTCCCAATCGAGCAAGGAATTGTGAAGCTCCCGGGGTCGATTTTCTTTTGTGGAAGTTTGTTGAGTACTAAAGCTGAGCATTCTTCGCCTAAGTTAACTAATTGCAATGATTCAATTTTCCTTTTGTGAGTGAGGAAATCCCTCATGAATTTTGCATATTTTGGCATTTGGGTTAGGACCTCAATAAAAGGAATATTAACATGCAATTGTTTTAGTAAACTTTCGAACTTTGCGAATTGCTCATTGGTCTTTTGACGATTTAACCTACCGGGGTACGGAATTGGATGAGTCTTGGTGGGCTCATGATTTGTTGAAGGAGCCTTTTCTGGTTGAGGTGTGGGTGAAGTAGTGCTTTGGCATTGACTTCCTTCAATTGGTGATAAGGGCTCATCCTCGGGACCCACGGTTCGGTTTCTCAACGTGATGAGGTGTACTTGCGCCTTTGGGTTGGTTTCGGTATTACTTGGTAACGCGCCTTGTGGTCTCTCGGAGAAATTTTGAGCTAGTTGATTTAATTGTTTTTCAACGTTTTGAATGCTAGCTTGTTGATTTCTAAAATTCGATTCCAATTGTTGAAATCGATCCGAGTTTTTCTTTTCGGTGTCGGAGATGAGGCGAGATAGGGTATCTTCAAGCCTTTCTCTTCCACCTTGTTGTTGAGAGAAATTTTGTGGTTGTTGAAAATTAGTTCGTTGGTTTTGTTGGTTACTACTATTGTCGGGATCTCTCCAACCAAGATTTGGGTGGTTACGCCATCCTTGGTTGTAGGTACCCGTTGGAGGACCCGACGGCCTAGGTCTATTATCAATGTAGCTTACCGTTTCCGCTTGTTCATCTAATTCTTTCATACAACTCCAATTTTCATGTGACCCACCACACCCTTCACAAGCCATAACCGAGGCCGTTTTTGTCATTTCTAGCCTTTTGATTTTCGAAGAGAGGGCCTCGATTTGGGCTTGTAAAGAGGTGCTTTCATCAACCTTATGGGCGCCCGGGGCAATTGATTTATTACCTCGGGGAGTGTGCCATTGAAAATTGGTTTGAGCAATTTCCTCAATTTGATTATATATTTCATTTGGGCGACGATTACCTAAAAGTCCCCCGGAGCTTGAATCAAGTGTTTGTCTTGTGTGTGGCAACAACCCATTGTAGAAAGTGGATACTTGTTGCCATACCGCTAGACCGTGATGAGGACACTTTCTTAGAAGCTCCTTGAACCTTTCCCAAGTTTCATATAAGGATTCCCCATCCTCTTGTGAGTATGTATTAATTTCAGTCATTAGTTTAGCCGTTTTAGCAGGAGGGAAATACTTATATAGAAACTTTTGGGCTAGTTTATCCCAGGTGTTTACCGAGCCAACTGGGAGGGTGTTGAGCCAAGCCTTAGCTCGGTCTTTTAGTGAAAATGGAAACATCCTAAGGCGAATGGCGTCGTTTGATGCTCCATTGATCCGAAAAGTATCACATATTTCCAAGAAATTAGTAATATAGATGGGGATCCTCGTCCGCAAGCCCATGGAAGGTTGCGGAGTTTTGGAGCATTTGTATCAAATGCGGCCGAAGTTCGAAGTTGTTGGCTTCGACATTCGGTGCATTGATAGCGGCGCCGAGATTGCCTACGGTGGGCCGTAGGTAATCCATGAGGGTACGTTGGTCCGCCATTGGAAGTGGGTCCCCCGAAGATTTCTCTTGATTTTTTGCTTTAAGTCTTTTTCTGAGAAAGCGTTCGGGTTCTTCTAGAGGTTCTTTTATGTCTCTACTAGAACTGGAGCTCATGCACTACGTAGGAGGGTCAAATATGGCACCTGGGTTCCAAGTCCTGCAATAAAAACAGAAAAGAACGTTGGTCAGAATGTTCACCACGGCCCCGTGCTCAGTGAACACGGCCCGTGGTCAGAGGTACAGTAATTGTTTTCTGGATCCCTGTTACTGGGAGTTGGACACAGCCCCGTGTTGCACCGACACGGCCCCGTGCTCAGCTCTCTGTAACTCAGAAAATAAAAACTGCCAGTGATGATGCTAGCCACGGCCCGTGTCTGACCAGGCACGGCCCGTGCTGAGCTCTGCAGAAACAGAAAAACTAAAAAAATCCTAAAAAAAATTGAAAAATAAGAAAAACGATTAGGCCGTTGATTCCTAACTTTCTTAAAATCCTTGTGTCCCCGGCAGCGGCGCCAAAAACTTGATGCGTGTGAAGTGTTATATATTTTAGGTGTATATTTTAAGCCCCTTTAACACTTATTTTTAGCCAAGTTTTAAATTTATAAAACACGATATTTTACTAACACTAAACACACATATGGGCAAGTGCACCCATCGTGAGCGTAGTATAGTGTTGGCAAGATACCGAGGTCGTCCAAGGACACAAGAGCTTTTAGTACCGGTTTATCCTCAACGTCTAATCAAAATAAAAAGTTTAGAAAGAATGTTTTAAACTAAGAAAAATAAAAACTAACTAAAATGCTGAAAAAAAAATAAAAAAAAAACAGATAGACAAGATGAATCACTTGGTTCCGACTCGTATCTAGTGTAACCTTTGATTATTTCCGCACTTTTGCACATAATTAAGAGATTATCTTAGTTATTGTAGTAGGCCCCTCTTTTGAAGGTGACGTTACCCTCACCCCAGTAGTTTGAGTCAGCAAGGATACAATCCTAAAAGGGTGGATTATTGGAAGATAATTAATTAAGTTATTAATGCAAATTATGGTAGGCCCCTCTTTTGGAGGTGACGTTACCCTCGACTAAGTAGTCTGAGTCAGCAGGGATACAGTCCTAAATAGCCGGGTTATAGTATTAATAGTAGTTAACTTATGAGGGGATCAAAGAGTTTGGACCCCCGCTATCCAATACCGTGAAGTATTGAAGGAGGTCCTACTAAATTTGACCCAGGTCCATTGCAGGACCTCTAAACGCTGAACAATGGCAAGACCTTTACCAAATCGTTCCCTTAACCCCCGACCAGGTAGCCAACATACCACCATATAGACCATGGAGATATGAATGGTGAAAATCTTTTATTTTATATAGACAGTAAAATAATGCCAAGACACCACGGACAAACGATAAGGAAAGATCACCTTCAACATAAGCAACTAGTTATTAAAGTCATTAATACAAAACCAAATAAAAAGTGCAAAAGATTAGAAATAAAAAGTATTACACTAGACACTTTGTCTTCACCAAGTGATGTAAGAG
Organism: Helianthus tuberosus; assembly: GCA_030545235.1. NCBI lineage: Eukaryota > Viridiplantae > Streptophyta > Magnoliopsida > Asterales > Asteraceae > Helianthus > Helianthus tuberosus. The sequence goes on along the minus strand of CM060370.1, from coordinate 180,006,056 downwards.
ACTTAGGCAAACATGGCCTTGATTGTCATGAACTCTTACGATCAATCTTGGATCCCGAGACGACTCACACACTCTACGATGGACAATGGATGATGGTGGTGGATGATGGTGTTATGGTGGTGGTGGGTGGTGGGTGAAGTGTGAGAGAGGTGGTGTGCCAAGGGATGGTTTGAGCTTGAGCCAAGCACTCCTATTTATAGGCTGAACAGAAGCTCGGGCACGGCCCCGTGTCCAGTGGGCACGGCCCCGTGTCCACATCCTCTATTTCTTCATTAATTGCAGCTTTGTCTTATTAGTTGACCACGCCCCCGTGTCCGCTGAGCACGACCCCGTGTGCAGAAGAATCTTTGTACTATGAAGATTTGCCTGGATTGTGCGAATCTTATAGTTGAGCACGGCCCCGTGTCCGCTGAGCACGGCCCCGTGGTGGGCAATAGAAGCTTCTACCACTTTGTCTTTTCTGCTAACACTTGGGCACGCCCCCGTGCTGGCTGAGCACGGGGCGTGTTCAGGCTTCTGATCTCTTGTTTTACTTGGGAAGATGCTGTTGTGGGGTCGGGCATGCCACGTCTTGTTCCTTTTCTTGTATTTATGTTAGATTTTGGTGTCTTTTTGCTTCTTTTGTTAATTTGAGCTCATTTAATCCTGAAAATGCAAAAGGAAGACAAAAGCACACTTTTTCCAACATTAGTACTAAAAGAGGGTTAGTTTTATGTCTCATTTGATGAAATTTATATGTTAATATTTGAACACATCAGCGAACAAAGTGGTTAGAAATAAACAATGTAATTACAAGACCATCATGATGAGGATCCTGGACATCAACACGATCATCCTCATCAAAGGTTATGACTTTATCGTGGGTGACAACGGAGGTCCGGACGGGTCTGTCTCCATTATCCATCTTGGTTTCCTTAGCATGTCTTTTTGCTGCTGAAAAAGAAGTACCACAAATGTCTGATCCACCGGATATAAAATTTATGACTTGTGCATCTGCTGGAGGAGCAGGAGCCTTTTCCGGGATCCTTTCAGGATCTTGGATCCTTGACTTCTTCCGTCCCAAGAGTTCCTTCAAATGCCCCTTGCTCAACAAGTAACCAATTTCCTTTCTTAGTGCAATACACTCTTCAGTGAGATGCCCAAAATCCTCATGATATGCACACCACTTGGACTTATCCTTTGTAGCAGCTGGTTTATCACTTTTCCTTGGCCACCTAGCTTTCTCACCTAGATTCTGCATTGCAAGGATTAGTTCATTGTTATCAACAGAAAAACAATATTCAGAAATAGGAGGATAATCCTCATCATCCTCTTCTTGTTCCACTGAATGCACGTTCTGGTTGTCAGACTTATTGTAGAACTTGGATTTGTTGTTCCTGAAGTAGGATCCTTGTTTCTCCTGTTTTGAGGATCCTGTCAATCTATCCTGGATCCTTTTGTCATCCTCTAAGCGGATGAACCTAAGGGCCCTGGTTCTTACTTCATCAAGGTTCCTGCAAGGTGTCATAACAAGATCATCATAGAATAGTGAATCCCTAAGCCATCCCATTTTAAAGGCTTCTACAGCCGTAGCAATATCCAAATTAGGAATATCTAAGGATTCTTTACTAAACTTAGTGATGTAATCTCTAAGTGATTCATTTTGACCTTGAGTTACCCTATATAAATCACTAGTTAATCGTTCAAATTTTCTACTACAAGAGAATTGACTATTAAACAAATTAACTAGATTAGCAAATGAAGTAATATAGTAAGGGGGAAGACTTAGCAGCCATTTAAGAGCAGATCCTGTAAGTGTGGATCCAAATCCCTTGCATAGACACGCTTCTTTTAACCTTTCAGGAATTGGATTGATCTCCATCCTCTCCCTGTATTGAGCTACATGCTCTTCTGGATCCGTTGAACCATCATACAGCTTCATAGAGGGTATCTGGAACCTTTTAGGTATCTCAGCATCACATAAAGGTGGTGCAAAACGAGATATCCTATGGCTACCATCTGCGATTTCAGGAATGGGTTTAACCACTCCTGGTACACTGGATATCATATCCTTAAGCTTCTGTAGCTCTCTAGCCATAGCCTGATTAATACCTGTATCCTGCATTAAGCCATGGTTAGTGTTATATGAATTATTAAAAGTGTTACCACCCACAGGATTCGTGTTTGGAATTGCGGATGTGAATCCATATTGACGAGACTCTGGCATGATTGAAGGACCAGAGGGAGCAATGGTTTGCATTGGTATGAAGTCTCCTTGATGAACGTCCGAGCTCTGAGGCTGCATACTTCTCAAGAATCCTTGATCCTGAAGGATGTTGGATCCTTGAAGTTGAGATGACCCTTGAACCTGAAAGGATCTTGGAACCAGAGAGGATCCCGGAACCAGAGAGGATCCTGGGACAAGGGAGGATCCTTGGACCGGGAAGGATCCTTGGACCTGGGAGGATCCTTGGATCTGGGAGGATCCTTGGACCTGGGAGGATCCTTGGACCTTGGAAGATCCTTGGACCTGGGAGGATCCTTGAACTGCATGCATTCCCAAATATCCTCCTGACGTGAAGTACCCCTGATGCTGAGAAGAGGATCCTGATGGTTGAGAAGAGGATCCTTGAGGCTGGAAGTGAGAGCCAAATGCATGACTCATAGTTGCTGTTACATAACGCCGTCCTGGTAATTCACCCAAGTATTGCACGTCCGGAACCGCTAAGTGTTGGGAAGTTATGACTGGAGTGTCGAAGTTCAGCGACCTTGGCATCATAGGGGAGTGATCCTCCACTGATTTCTTCTGTTTCTTGATCTCGTCGATCTCCCGGAGGATCCTTTCGTTGGTTTTGTCCTACTCTTGTGCATGATTCCTCATCTGCAAAATCAGAGCATAAAGATCATTAGTAGTAGGATTAGTTGAAACAGAAGAAGTTGGTGGTTTTCTGAAAATGGGGGTCTGTTTCTTCGCAGCATTCTCAGCATTCTTCTGGGATCCAGAAGGTGGTGGAGGCAAGGGAGGAACGCCTTGTGAAGAACTGAATGACGGCATCAAGTTTGAGGTGTTTTTCGCTGAAGAAGCCATCTGCCTGGTTGTTATGAACCGAAATGATCACGAAAATACGAATCTTCTTAGGAATGAAGCACCAATTGACCCACGGTGGGCGCCAAACTGTTTTGGTCAAAAATCACACAAGGATAATGCAACCAAATCTGATTTTGTGAGGTGTGATGCTTGAATAATTGTATGAATATGTGAACGAATAGCAAATGAAATCAACGATGAACACCGAGATTTATACGAAGAAAAAGCCCTTGATCTTTAGAAGATCTCCGGCATAAAAAACCTCGGGTGATGGAAACTACCGATCACCAAGTGCATTAAACGAGTAAAGGTTTACAACTTCGGAAGTTGATCAAGTGTTGTACAATATTTTCTAAAGTGTGAGTGTGTTTGAGAGCTGATATTCGAGAGAGAGTGTGTGTTTTCTGCTTATTGCATAATGTGTTCTCTAAACTTGATCAACCCCTTAAATTAGAAATAACCAACAAGTCCTAAAATTAAGGAAGACCACGTTTTCTCCCCATGACCACCATGAAAATAGCACACGTGGGGCATCTTGAAGGAATATTCCTGAGATTCCAGCTAAGATTTAGTCCACAACGTCCATTACCTGCATATTAACATTAAAAACGTGACAATTGTTAGAAAACATAAGTTCTGTTAAGGATCCTGGATCCTCAGACTCGTGATCCTCAGACTCGTGATCCTCAGACTCTGGATCCTTAGACTCTGGATCATCAGACCATCTGCATCATCCATTAAGGATCCGTGATCCATGCCCAGTCTCAGGATAGATGATCCTTAGCATAAAATTCATGCCCTAACAGATGTGACTTATTGCAAGAAGTATAACAGTTGCATAATAAAGAAAACATTAAATTTGGCCGTTCAATACATGTTTAGTTAAATAATAAAAAAAAGATAAAAAATAGAAAGAAGATATTATGTCACGCATCTGATATCATGAGCATAAAGTTCTTAATTAGGGGATTTTGGAAAAATATAATAGGGTATATAGGCTAGGAAATGGCAATTTGCGTCTACACTCTACACTCACAACCGTTTGACGTTTATGATTTTTTTTTAATTTTAATTTTTAAGTATTCATAACTGTTTTTGTGTCGCCCTTTTCATTTTATGGATAACAGTAGTATTTATAACTGTTTTTTGTTGCCTTTTTCATTTTAGCATTCATAACAGTTTTTTTTTCCGGAAGTAATGGACGTGACTTTTCAAGAAGGGTGGGTGTAAACATAGAGGCATGTGTTTTGAAATAAAAAGGTGCGTGTTGCTTTTTGTATAGATACATAATTTGTTCGTTAAGTTGTGTTAATTTGCATATTTTAATATAAAATTTGATGGGTTTTAGAATTTAGAAACAGTGGGATTAGGAATGTGGTTACTGGTTGAGTGTAGACAAGGTGTTTGATAAAATGCCTGAATGAATGTTTGATACCGTGGTGGTTTCTCCGGCAATCAACGCCCGTTCGACAACAGTCCGCCGCGTTACGCTCTTAATTCCTCGTCCGATGGATGGAGACGGTGGTTTCCGGCCCGGTTGGTGTACGGAACGTGAGAAGTTATAATAATAATAATAATAATCCTTCTTTGGAGTTTGAAGTGCCTGTTTCTGGACCGAGGTTTAGTTCTGATTATGAAGTGCCTTTGTCTGGTTAGAAGCGTCCGTTTGACTTTCCTGGTAGAGGAGGCTCTCCTATAGGTATTGGTTGTTGATTATTATTGTTCAAAATGTTATCTTTATTAATGTTAATTGTGTCAAGAATGGTTAATTCTATTTGTTTTAGCTTTTGTGACGTGTGTTTTATTGGGATAGTGTTGTGTTGTTTTTAGAGCGATTCGGTGGAGGCGGTTTCGAGAAAAGGAGTTTTGATGGAGATGGTTATGATAAAAGACATGGTGATGGTGTCCCATTAGTGTCGCCTTTGGAGGTACCTGCTTCTGTAACATACCTTTTGGGAATATTGATGTAAATCACTTGCAGTTTGTAATGTCATTAACGTTAAGCATCTGTTTTGCATGATTATAAACATTTACATGTGTTTTTCATACTTCTATGTGAGGTGGTTTAAGCAAATAATTTACAAATGATTGGAGTGAAGTTTTATCTTGCCTTCGTTTATACAAATTTGTTTAGTATCTTTAGTAGCCATGATTTTTATTTTTAATTTTGTCGCTGATGTGGTATCTACTTCTAGGTCCAGTTATGGCGAAATTTACAATTGCACTATGGGAGAACATATAAGGAAGTTCTTCGATCTCAGGTCATTTTTGTCTTCCTAAGCACAATACTTGGTCAATATAACAACTACGCAGTCATCATTTGCTGATATGGTTATTCGTGCTTTTTATTATTTTTTCTCAAGTTCATTAATAGATATTCACCAAATAAAAATATCTTGTCCTTTATGCAAGGTAGCTAGCTACACATGTATGTTTAACTTGACATTTTTATCTCATTCTTACGATTTTTATTCGACGAACAGGTGGAGCATATACTGAATGACCAATTACTACAATTTGTCAATATAGACATGCTTTACGCCAAGGTAAATTGTGTCTCTACACATGTCTCTCTTTTAGGATGTTTATTCACGTAGATCTTATACTGGTAGCCATTAGCAGGCAATACAATCAAGTGCCATAGAGGTTACATAGATCTCTAGGATGTTTCCCTACATACTGTTGTTAGGCATGCATCTTGAGTTAACAAGTCATTCATGACTTGATACAATTTTGCTCTCTAGATATCAGTTATATAGTTCAATTTGAACTTTTATGAACGTTGATAAACATACAGTATAAATACGAATGACTTTAACTTTCGACGCCGCCGCAACGCGCGGCGGGTCAAAATCCTAGTATATATATATTAGAAAAGTTAATTTTTAGGATTTTTGGTAAAATATTTTTGGAATAAAGCTTTTGTAAGGATGAGTTCTCTATTTTTTATACATGTCTTTGTGAGTATTTTTTTTAGGTTTTTAGGATTTAATTTTTTTTTTTTTGAAAAAACAAGCTCTGCAATGGTGATTTTTATATTTTTTTTTACATATGTGTTTGTTATATTATCATCTACATTTGTGCAAAAAATTTGGCAAAACTCGCATGGGAAGTAAAAGCTTTCACGGTTCTCAAAATTCAAGGTGATCCTTATTTGACCGCATCTTATATATGTTTGTGTGTGTGTGTGATAGAGAGAGATATGTCATTTTTTGGTAATTTCAAAACATCAATTCAACACAAAATGTAAAGAGTGATTTACAACTAATCATATTTTATAATTGAAACATTATGTAAAAAAAAATCCTGTAAGGCTATCCGTAATGGTTAATGTCCCTAAGGGGCATTTTCTACCACATCAAAATCATAACGCCCTTTAAAAACTTTAAAAAAATGTGTAATGGTTAATGTCCCTTAATGCCCACATTCCATCTTTACTTTCCAATTTTGTTTTTTTAATTGGGCATTATATTAGAAAGAGTTAAATGCTTGGTTGGTCCCTGTGGTTTGCAAAAATTGCACACTTGGTCCCAAAACTTTACTAATTACACTCGTGGTCCCTGAACTTGTCAAAAGTGCACTCGGTTGGTCCCTAGCCCTAACATCAGTTAAATTTCTCAGTTAAGTCCATGTTAAATGACCAAAATACCCTTGCTTATTAACAAATACATAAACAGATCAATCTCTCACCTCTCTCTAACTCTCTTTCTCTCTCTCTCAGCTCTCTCTTCTTTATTCTCACCACCACCCACCCTACCACCACTACCACACACCTGCGGCCACCGCCACCTAACAACACCGCCACCTAACAACACCGCCCCCTAACCACACCGCCGCCACCACCTTACTCCCTCTCTCCTCTCTCAGAACTTGCAGCACTAAACGGCGCAGCACTCATCATTTCCCTCCTTAACGCCTCGAGTTTTTCTTTACCGTTCATCGACACATCATGACTAGCAAACAACACAAGCCCTCCATTTCTTAACAACCCCAGATGAAAAAAAAAACAAATCTTTTTACAAAATATCACCAAGTAAACTGTACATAAACAAGACTAACAGAGTAACGGTTTAACACCGGATTTATATCCCAAGATCAAGCTTAATTAATCAACTTTAAGCAATCAAGTAATCAACCATACCAGATTTCAAGAAAAAACACTTGTGATTTCGTTGAGGCAATTCATCAAACACCTGGTGTGCAAGATAAAAAGGCACAGGTTTTGAACAATTGAACCCAGACGACAGGAAAGATTATTAAAGACTCCAAGTTGTGGGTGTTTGTCGATTCTTCCAGACGTGAAATACAAAGTATGACAGTTTGACAGAGAATTGAAAACATAAGATACAAGATGAGTGGAAGTTGACTCTTCCAGGCGCTAGTGGCCGCCCTTCCTGAGTTGCGACACAGGTTATTCTGCAATTCCCGGTGCCGGTGAGTTCGCCACCACTAGCGGTTGACTCGCCTCCGGTTCCTGAACCAGTTCCCGCACCCGAGACTTCTCCGGCACCTGAGGTTGCTGCCCCGACGCCTAGCAAGAAGAGGGGAAAGAAGGAACCGCAATTGACTCACCTCCGGTTCCTGAAGGTGACGGTGACGGTGGAGGTGGGGGATTGAAGGTGGTGGTGATGGGTTGAAGGTGGAGAGGTGGTGGTGATGGGTTGAAGGTGGAGGTGGTGGTGATGGGTTGAAGGTGGAGGTGGTGGATTGAAGGTGGTGGTGGATTGAAGGTGGTGGTGATGGGTTGAAGGTGTGGTGGTGGGTTTTATAGAGAGAGAGATGAAGAAGATATGGTGGCTGTCATCGAAGAAGAGCAGAGGGAATTAGGGGTGGGTGAGATGGTAGGGATTAATAAGCAAGGGTATTCAGGTCATTTAACATGGACTTAACAGAGAAAGTTAACTTCAGTTAGGGCTAGGGACCACGAGTGTAATTAGTAAAGTTTTGGGACCAAGTGTGCAATTTTTGCAAACCACAGGGACCAACCAAGCATTTAACTCTATTAGAAATGCTCCTCTCTTTTCATGCCCCTAAAAGCCAATGGGGTGGTGTTAAGGACATTATCAATTCACTTCATGCTCCTGTAAAGCTCATTACTCATGGTCTAATACCCATTTAAAACTTAAATTGGGAGAAATTTAAACAAGCTCATAAATGCATCTGGAAAATTGTTATCTAAGCGCCTAAGCCCATCGTCCTAATTATAATCTATAAATGCTGCAAACATCTTTTTTTCAAACATGATTGTTTCTTCAACTGCTCTTTGAGGGTACTGCAACATATAGTAAGCCCAAATAATGTTTAGACTATGAGGTCTTTTAAATCATCCCATGGCTCTTTTTACATTAGTTCGATCTCTAGCATGTTCTTTATTCATGTTACGTTTATTTGTTCTTTTGATAGAAGTTGCCGCGGGGGGTGGGGGGTGGTGGTGGGGGGGGGGGGGGGGAGCGGGGAAAAGCCGGGGTGTGAAAATTGTGAACAGGTTCATGTATCCTTGGTCGGTAAATATATTAATATTTTAAAATTTAAATTAGTTTAAAATAAGGCTCAAACTATCTACACACCAAGTGTGTAGATAGCCAACCCAAAAATGTGTTTTTTGTCCTATGTGCATACTCTGCAGTGTCGAGCTGTGACCAAAGCGCGACGTTTTGGTCCGGTCAACCAGACAAAGACTGATGTGTATCTGACGGGTCTGTTGACCGGACCAAAACGCCGAGCTTTGGCCGCGTTTTGGTCCTGTCAACCAGACCGGGTGTCAATCTTTTGTCTGGTTGACAGGACCAAAGCTCGGCGTTTTGGTCCGGTCAACAGACCCGTCAGACACCCGTCAGTCTTTGTCTGGTTGACCGGACCAAAACGCCGCGCTTTGGCCACAGCTCGATACTGCAGAGTGTGCATATAAGACAAAAAACACCTTTTTAGTTTGCCAATAGGCAAATGGATGTGCAAATAGGTACACCCTAAAATAATTTAGTTTTGGGGAGTTAAGAGGAAAATTAGGACAACATCATTTATTTATTCTGGGACAACCAAGAAAAGTAGGGAAAAAGTTTATGTGACGCTAAGGCCATTGGGTGTACTCTAACATCTAAAGTGTTAACAATGACATGACATGTTAACTAACATTGCAAACCACTCCCTCCTTGTATTAAAGTGCATTAAATGAGTTATGTGTTAACATGTTAACCTAATGTTAAGAGATTAAATTAATTATTATTTTCCTTTTTAGACAAAACCCAATGTTAAAGTGTATTAAATGAGTTATGTGTTAACATGTTAAACCATTTCCTTAGAGTGAAATGAGGAAAAAAGCTGATGTGTCACTTAGGTGGAGTCAAGTTAGGTTAAAGTATACCCAAAGGCCTAATGTGGCAAACAAAAAATATCTGAGGAAAGTGCAACAACTCCCTCCCCTAACTGAGTGGTTTTACTCTAAAAAAAACAAAGGACTCACAATTTTTTTTCATCCTAATTTAAAAACTATGAAAAATCACATATCGTGGTACATCAATACAAAAGAAAATACTAAAATGCATCTCAATAAAATATGTCGCAACATAGGTCGACACCAAAAGGTAAGCAGTATTTGTCTTCAAACCAAAACAAACCAAACATAATCCCAAATAAAACAAGTGTCTTACAGATAAATAAACGTTCAATGCACATAAGTTTCGATTCAAATCACTTTCTAGAGCTCAGTCGTGCTAAACTTCACTCATTATTGTTACCTGAAAAGTACGCGAAAAAAGTAGCAACGAAAAATAGTGGGTGAGTTCGCAGGATTAAAATAAATAGTGTGTTGTAGTAATCAACATAAGTTTAGACAACAATGTTAAATAAGTACACAAATAGGGTGATGCAATTGTCATGAGCCCATAATCAAACCTAGCAGACTACGTCCTTACATTAGTGTCATAACTGACATCAATCATCATCGTCATCATACTCAGTAAATCCCACCAATAGCATGGTAAGGTAGAGCCTGAGGAGGGTAAGATGTAGACAGCCTTACCTCTACCCCATAACGTTTATTGAAGGGTCATACAAGGATGATCTATTTGTGAAATTTTTTATTGTACAATATGTTGATGATGATAATGCATCCTACTTGATTCTAATGTGCATGTTTCATATGAAATTATCCAAAATCCTATACTAATTAAAAACATGATTGTCATCCCTAACTTTATATAAAATCAAATTGAAACCTAAAAGTTTGTAAAAATGGTTTTGTTGTGAAAGATGATTGTTTTAAAAGCGAGATGAGTACTAGTTTACATGTTCATGATTTTGAATATTTTGACATAATTTTATAAGTATATTGAAAATAAATAAATTAACATTAATTTATAAGTATATTGAAAATAAAAGATAGAAATGTAAGAATGGTAAACAAACACATATCAAATTGTAGGGAATGATGCAAAGATGATGGATATACTCTTGGAATCCTTGTTTCCATACTTGAAAATGGGGGAGAATGGTAGTGGTGGCCAAAAATGGTGAGAGAGAGAGATATGTGAGAAGGCGGTGAATGATCGAGTGATAAGAATGAAAAAGTGTTTTAAGAGCATTCACATCCTATCCATCAATTTCTGAGAAGGAGATTTTTATATTATAAAAGGTGGTTGTAGATGGTTGTGAATGGATGAAAGAGAAAATGTTATTATTCATCTGTATATTTGAGGGGACACTGTTCACTCTCTATATTTTTTTACTATATTTTGAAAGTAGTTGTGAGTGGAGGTGAGAGAAAAGGTAATAATAAAGGTATAAAAAAACATTATTTAATTAGGAGAGAGAAAATATAGTTGTTTTTAGTTATCGACATATCACACGGGATGAGGTGAGAACAACCCTTAGGAAGATGGGAAGGGCTAAGGCAGTTGGGCCAGATAACATACCGACTGAGGTATGGAAATGTTTGGGAGAAGAAGGAGTACATTGGCTAACTATTTTATTCAATCTTATTTTCAAATCTGGGAAAATGCCAGATCAATGGAGGAATAGTGTAGTAGTACCTGTGTATAAGAACAAAAGGGACGCCCAATGTTGTGGGAATTACATAGGGATTAAGTTGCTAGGATACACTATGAAATTATGGGAGAGAATAATTGAGACAAGAATCAGGAAAGAAACTCAAGTCACAGTAAACCAATTTGGTTTCATGCCAGGGCGATCGACTACGGAAGCAATACATATTCTAAGGAGATTGATAGAGAAGTATAGGGAGAAGAAACGGGACCTGCACATGGTGTTCATTGATCTAAATCCTGTACTTCTATGATCTACACACACATCTTCATCATTCTCTCTTTCAAATCTCAACTTTTAACCGTGAAATCAGTGGATTTGAGGTGTTCTAGGATGATGTCATCATGGTGTTCTTATGAACTTCATGTTTTGGCTTCAATCCACCAAGAACAACTTAGATCTGGACGATTTCCACATGAATGAACAAAGATCTGGCATAGATCTGAACATATTCATGGTGAAAAGGATTGAAAGATGGTTTTCTAACTTTCTTTCAACTCTTTTACACTCAATGCACTCAAACCCGATGGAATCGGAGCTTGTTCTGATTTTCTACTCATTCTTAGTGATGTATCAGTTCTAGATCTGAATTCTATCCGAGAGATAGTTGATTTCGGGTTTGAACATGAAAAACCGTCTCGAACCGTGTACTACAAGGACTAGGGTGATTCCTGTTCGGTCGGGTCACTTGGGTCGAGATGAGGTTCCTATTGTTCAAACAAGCTATCATAACATCTAGCTCAAACTACAACACTTCAAACAAAAATCAAGTGACAAGACGATCAGATCGTCGGGACGGATTGTCGTCTGATCGGATTGCCATCCGATCGACCGGCCATCCTATCGGGTTGCACATTGATTCAACACCTAAAATTTTATTCAAATTATTCAAGGATCTGAACGTTGAACGAATTACCACCCGATCGGATTGCCATCCGATCGAGTGACCGTCCGATCATGTGACGTTAGGACTTTAACACTTAAACAATTTTCGACATGTTCAATGTACAAGATTGCCACCCGATCGGATTGTCATCCGATCGAGTGACCGTCCTGTTGTGAACTTGTTCTCACACTGAGAAGCCTCGCCAATCGGATCGCCGTCCGATCGAACGACCGTTCGATCGACCGACCTGAAGGGTAGAAATACTTCTCTATTTTCAAAATGCTACAACGAAAACTTCAAAAGTCAAACCATCATACACAAACACATCCATCCCAAACGATCGAATGGCCATCCGTACGGGTTGCCATCCCGCCGGATGTCCGCTCGTCACTCGTTCACTTTTCATCGTTTTACACGCCGCTTATCGCTTATACTATCGTTCTGATCAGGCTAAACTCGCTCTAGCGCTCCCTTCAATCCATCATCGCTGTGAGTATACTCGAACCCTTTTTGCTTACGCACTTTTGGGTGTTACATACGTTACTTATTCAAAATCACATCAAACACACTACGAAATGCTTTAACGCTAACCGCTACTGCATGTTATAGGTGACTCGATGAATGCTTGTTTGTTATTTTTACACATAGATTGCTGTCTACCTGCCTTAGCAACGATAGTACTATAGTTTGGACTCAGCACCTGTTCACTCAGGGGTTGTTAAGGACAATTAATCACATGGTTCACAGTGGTGAATATGTGTTACGAACTGCCTTGGGCAGTCAACCCTCAGTCATTGGTATCGATAGGATCATGTCGATAACTAACGTGCTTCACATCACACGTTGTACGTACTGGTTATGCGTAATCGATTTCGAACTCTATTATGCTATTATTAAACTTGTATGCTTACCTTTACACTATGTGTATTGACTTTTACTTTAACGTATGTGCCAGGTGCTTAAGATGCTAGGATGCCTTGTTTGATATGTGATGAAATCGAGGCTAGGAAAGAGTCCTAGAAACAAATAAACGAATTGTCTATTTTGAAATCTGAGTTGTCGGATCAGTACTTGTTTATGAGACAATTATCTGTAATAACTGTTTTATTTGGATATGTTATGGTATGGGACATGACGTTTTAAATATCTGGTAATTAATAGTCGGTATGGATACTCATGGACAATCTGTTTCGCTCAGTGCCGCGCCCCGATGATTCTGCCATCGGTTGGGGTGTGACAAGTAGAGGGGTTTCTGGGAAGTATATAGACTTAATTAGGGATATGTATGTTAGGACTGAGACTAGTGTCCGAACGCCTATAGGGGATATTGATTTTTCCCGGTGGAAGTAGGACTGCACCAAGGGTCTGCTTTGAGCCCTTTTTCTATTTGCAATTATCCTAGATGAGTTGACAAAGTTAATTCAGGAGGCTCTTCCGTGGTGCCTGCTTTTTGCAGATGATATTGTGTTAGTTGCTGATAGTAAGCAAAGCCTGAATGCGAGGTTAGAAGAGTAGCGAGCAGCTTTAGAGGGTAGAGGTTTAAAGATTAGTCGATCTAAGACTGAGTATTTGTATTGTGACTTTAATGGAGTAGACAACGATGAGGACATTCAGATCACCATTGACGGTCAAGTGGTTCCGCAGGTGACTAAGTTCAAGTATCTAGGATCGTTTGTTCAGAGGGATGGGGAGATAGATAGTAACGTTGCCCACCCTATCCAGGTTGGATGGTGTAGGTGGAGAGCTGCCACTGGAGGTATTGTGAGATATGAGGTTCCCAACAAAATTGAAAGGAAATTTTTATAGGGTTGCAATTAGACCTGCTATGTTATACGGAATCGACTGTTGGGCCATTAAGGAAGTACAAGCACGCAAGATGGATGTGACAGAGATGAGAATGTTAAGATGGATGTGTGGACACACAAGGTTAGACCGGATAAGAAATGATGTTTATAGGGAGAGGTTAGAAGTAGCTAGTATATCAGATAAGATAAAGGAGGGAAGATTGAGATGGTTTGGGCATGTGAAGCGGAGGCAGACGATAGAGCCAGTCAAAGTGGTTGAAACTCTCGAGGTGGAGGGAAGGAGGAGTAGAGGCAGACCCAAAATTACTTGGGATGAGCGGATTATGCAGGATTTGCAAAGATTGCACCTCTCTGAGAACATTGTTCATGAGAGGAGCGCGTGGAGACGTAGAATTAAGGACAAGGATTTCTAGGAGAGGATACAATTATGTTTTTAGGTGTAGTGTATGGTCGTAGATATGTATCTATGTGTATAGGCTGTTTGTGTTATATTTGTTTTGTTTACCATGCACTCTTTCACCACTCATGTTATATTGGTAGCTTCATACACACACACCTCATGTTCTATTTATTTCTTTCCTAGGTGTTTTGGAGCCAAGGGTCTCACTGGAAGCAGTCTCTCTATCCCTAGGGGTAGAGGTAAGGTGTGCCCACATCCCACTCTCCACATACCCTACCAATAACTTTACTATTTGTGGGATTTTACTGGGTATGATTGATTGATTGATTGATTAGTGTAATTACATGGTAGAAAATGATGGATAGGATGTGAATGCTCTAAGTGGTCGTTAGATATAAAATTAAATGGTAAATTTGAGGTGATGGGAAGAGTCTTACAACTCTTGTAGGCCAAAAATTACAAAAAAAAGACGGGGAGGGTTCTAGAATATCATTTTAGGTAAACTCTAAACTTTGTCGTATGTCATAAGTTTTAGGTGTTATATAATAATATTGGTAGGCTCATTTCCTTTAATACAACTTGTAACATGTGATGTTATATATTTTTATTTTATTATTTTATATGACATAACATAAGTTACAAAGATTAATATTACTACTAAGAGGTAAGATCAAATAAAAAGTTTGTTTTGCCTAAGATTAAACCCACGCTACTTAGAAAAACAAAGTCTTATCCAACACATAATCATATCTAAAATGGTTATAGCATAATTATAGAATTAAAATATAAAATAAAAAATACTTTTATTTTAGTTTTTGTAGAACGTTAACATGGAATCTTTAATTCTATAAGGCTACTCGATTTTAATAATCATAACTTTCATCTATTGGTCGAGATTAATCACAACTAAGAAATGTTTAAACACAGTTCTACCTTTGAACGTATCTTCCTTTAACGATCTTATACTAAATGCATGTTAACTCAATTAGTTTTTTGATAACATGATAATGTAAAAATCAAATTCTAAATGGCTTATAGCCTAGTAATAGAATGAGTGTTATAAGGTTTTGTCCATTAAATAGTGCAACTTCTAGTTAATTTTATGTATCATCAATTTAGCTTTTAGTATCTGAAATATACAAATAACGTCTTAAATTCTAAGGGGTCATTTGGAGGCTTTTTAGGATGTTACAATATATAAGTTTCCTATATCAAGTCTAATATCAACACACTTAGCATCATGATAAGCCACTTAGATTCAAGTACGATCAAATATCAAGTCAATGCCAAAGCAATGGTTAAAGTGAAACTTGATTAGGAGTGTTAAAAAGTTCACGGCTTGCTTGAAAAAGCTCGCCTCGGTTGTAAATGAGTCGGCTCGGTTCGATTTGTAAACGAGCCGAGTCCGAGCTATATCGAGCCGAGCCGAGCCAAGCCTGAGCAAGGGCTGGCTTGGCTCGTGAGCCCGTGAGTCGGCTCAAATTATTATATTTTGTATATATTGGTAAAATTCTATATGTATTAAAATTTAAAATACGACGGAGGTAGTTAAAGTATTAACATTTTAAGTTTTAATTAATTAGGTAACATATAAAAAAACAGAAAAAAAGATACATATAATGTTTTTAGTATGTCATTCTGTGTTTAAAATATTAGAAAAAAACAAAAATAATACATAATGTTTATTTTTTTTGTTATGTTATCAATCCTTGTAAATATTTAAAAAATTATGAAAATGAAAGAAAATTAAAGTTGGCTCGATTGGGCTAGAGTTGGCTCAAACTTTTTACTAGCCGAGCTTGAGCTCCACTTTCCAGTTCGATAATATAAATGAGTCGAGCTAAGCGGGCTCGTTTAAGTTCGAGCTCAAGCCTAACCTGGCTCGGCTCTACAGACCGAGATGACATTCATGATACACCATCTCCTAGACCTGAATAATGAACAACGTACCTCAAATATTTTCAAGTGTATTGAGAATCTGATGCAATTCATTCACAACCTTTTTGACATCCATCCTTTGTGTCGGGGAATCCACTGAGCATGATACTCCAATCTTAATTGTTAGAGCCAAACATTCCTCTATTTTCATGGCATTTTCTTCCTTGTTTTGCAGAACAGTTCTATCCTCTTGATACAGGTTTAGAATGTTAACATCAATGATATCAATTACATTGTCTAGCAAGGCCATTGAAGCAAATTTATGAAGACAAAGGTCTTCATTAAAGATGTCATGAGTTGGGTGTTTCCCGGTCATCGCCTCTAGAACTAGTATTCCAAAACTGTAGATATCCCCTTTACTTGTCATCTCACTCCCGTGACCATACTCTGCAACTTACAAGCAATTACATTATAAAAAATGTAATAATGTAATAATGTAAGTAAAGTAAGTAAATATGAAAGCTTATTTTACCTGGAGCAATATAACCTATTGTACCGCGAATCCCAGTTGAGCTGTTTTGGTATGAAGTTCCAAGAAACCGAGCTAAACCGAAATCTCCAACATGAGCCACCATATCATTATCGAGTAGAATGTTACTAGGCTTCAGGTCACCATGAATAATGGTTGGTAGACAGTGATTATGAATATAATCAAGTGCATTTGCTACATCCATAAGAATTTTTATCATTTGAAGAAGGTTTAGCCTTGATGTATTTCCACTTGAATGCAACCAATCATGCAAACTCCCATTGGGCATGAACTCGTATACCAAAGCTTTGAATGGATTTCCTTGAAAGTCAATACTTGAACATGAAGTTATAATCTTCAACAAATTCCTGTGTCGAAGGTTCCGCCATGCTTCACATTCCCTCATAAAGCTTTTTTGAGCTCCTTGATTTTGAAGATGTAGAACTTTGATTGCAACAAATGTGTCATTATCTTCAAAAAGGATTCCTTTATAAACAGAACTATAACCACCAGTTCCAATCAAATTGGATTCGGAGAACCCATTGGTAGCCTTTAGAAGTTGATTGTAGGAAACTTTTAGGTATCGTTCGCTTGTTGACGATTGTGAAAGATGGCTCTTTCTTTTCTTCTTACACCAAGCATATGCTAAACATGTTGCGGTGAAAAGTGCGCAAGCGATCAAAGTGACTATTAAATAGAGATGAAGCTTCTTTGTAAATTTACTTGTCTCCTTGCATTTGGGTAACCCAAGTTCAATAATGCCACCACAAAGCCTTCTATTCCCCAAAATAGAGAATGCACTTTCATTAGCGAACACTCCTACCGTTGAAACTTCACCCTCAAAATCATTATATGACAGGTTCAAATATTCTAACTTAAACTGTTCAAAAAATCTAGGAATGTGCCCCGATAAATTGTTATGAGAAATATCGAGTTCCACCAATCCTTTCAAGGAATTTAATGATAATGGTATCACACCTTGAAATAAATTGCCTTTGAGGGACAACCGTAACAGGCTACTACAGCCACCAAGGCTACTAGGAATGTTACCAGATAAATTATTATCAGATAAATTCAGAGTAGTCAACATGTTGAGGTTGCCAACCTCAATTGGAAGTGAACCAAACAGGTTATTTTGAGAAAGATCCAATGTTTTGGAGAGACTTGAAAGTTGAAGAAGTTGTATAGGCATTTTCCCATTAAGTTTATTGTCATTAAGGTACAACTCTAATAGATGATGACAATTTCCTAGAGTTAATGGAATAACCCCTTCTAACATGTTTGAAGATAAATAAAGTGTTATCAACGATGACAAGTTCCCCATGGAATCAGGAATCTGCCCTGAAAGGTGGTTATCATGTAAAAAAAGGCCTTCTAAGTTTTGAAGGTTACCAATGGTTGAAGGGATATTTCCCGTGAATTGGTTTCCTTCTAATGACAACCTATACAAGCCAACAAGATTACCGATTGAACTAGGGAGGTTTCCATATAACTGATTATTACGAAATACTAACACCTGGAGTTGATTAGAAAGATTACCAATTGATCTAGGGAGAACTCCTTGAAACCTGCAATTACCAAAAGCCAACCTCTTTAATCTCGTGCAATTCTTCAAAGAATCAATAAACTTCATTTCATCTGCTTCTTTGCTTCCAAAGAGGTTTCCACTAATGTTTATAATATACATATTCGTTAGTTTTGAAAAGTCAACTGTCAAGGGTCCACTAAACTTGTTTCTATTGAGTGCAAGAATTCTTAAACTCGTACAATTAGAAATGGATGCCGGAACAGGTCCACTTAGTTGGTTACCCAGTAATTGAAACCAAACAAGATTAGGAAGCGTTGCACCTATGGCCGAATAAAGACCCCCTGTCAATTGATTATTAGCCAAGCTAATATTAACTAGGAGTGAAAGGTTATAAAGAGACTTAGGGATGGTTCCATTTAAATTACAACTACCAAAGTAAATTTCTTTTAAACTTTTCATTAGGCCTAAGGTATCTGGAATGGTCCCACCCAACGGATTTCCTCTTAAATTGAACACTTCCAATGATGTCATATTCCCTAAGTATGGTGGGATTCCACCAGTAAACGTATTATTTTCAAGTGAAAGAAATGTAAGTTTGGTGAGGGAACTGATCTCCTTGGGTATGCTTCCAACTAGCTCGTTATTGGAAAGACGAATCTTTTCAAGGTTATAACAACCAGATATGTTAGTTGGAATGACCTCGTTGAATTTGTTTTGGTACAAAAACAGATGACGTAGCCTAGAAAGACGACCTACTTCTTGAGGGATGGCTCCTTGAAAGCTGTTGTTACCAAGAGAAAGCGTTTGGAGGAAGCTCAGGTTCCCCACATGAGGAGACAATGAGCCTTCTAGACCTTGAGATGACAGGTCTATGCAAGTCACTCTTCTATGCGGCTTCCCACAATAAACATGACTCCAGTCACATAAATGAAGAGAATCGTTCCATGAGGTTAGAGCTCCATATGGATCTCGAGTGATCAATGACTTGATATTCAGCAAAGCCTCATGATCTGTCTCATTTCCACCACATATGACGGCGGAAGAGAGAGATATAACAAGAGAAAAAAAGAGAAAATGAATAGGAGAGAAGGATGATAAGTTAACCATTGGGTACTTTGAGTTCATTTTTGAAAAAGAACTTATGATCACAAAGGATAATCGTTGGCCTTTTGTAGCCATAGTACAAGGAATTTAAGATTGCTAGCTGGTGGAAGTTAGAAATATAATCTAGGGAAGAATATTAGGATAATGACAGAAAGAAGCAGGATAATGCTCAATAAGTTCTAAGTAAACACTACCACTCATTTGTTCATTATGCATTAGTGACGTTATCTTTTAATTTAGTTGAAAAAAAAAAGTTTCAATTACTCGTTTGGCTTGATCTCATATATGTTCACGTTAGTTAGCGGAATTTAAAATTGGAAAATTAACGACAAAAGTATAGTTGGTCCTTCACGTTCGTTAGAGTAAGGGGTAGGGTCATAAATTTCGCATCAGGTTTGGGCGTGAATGACCATCACCCGGCTCGTTACCCCTACCGACATGTACCTACGTTCGTGCTGGTAAGCGTGAACCCGGTTTGCTTTCCCACTTGGGGAAAGCTGAAAAACTCACATTGTGTACGAAAATGGCTGTTTTCATCAACATACAAGGGCTGCGGGTAATCACCCCACTTTCTGTCAAACACATTTCAGGGCTGCGGTCATGCGCGGGCACACACATAGCAGCAACAGGAAAGTTGGCACGCAAGTTACCGTACACAGCGATGCGGCCCAAAACCGCATCTTATTGTCAGTGGCGGATCCCGAATTTTATTCTAATGGGTTCCTTTTGGTAAAATTCTCTTTAATTCTCACTATTTTTTTTCTAAATTCTATAAGGTTCTCACTAACTTTTTCCATTTTTTTTCCAAACGCACTGGGTTTCTAGGAACCCACAAATGTGGACTAGATCCGCCCCTGCCTATTGTCATACAAAGGGAACTGCACTTTGACTTCAGTGACAAAACCAGCAAGTGGTATGCCTGGGCACTGACAGCGGCCAGCTGCCCAGTCCACATGCAAAAAGCTGGTACAGAAACTGACAACAACAGCAGGACGTGCCAACACCTCCGGGTGCTCCCAACGCTCTCGTGACTTGCGCTCCTGACACACCTACAAAAAGGCTATGCGCTGTCAGTCAAGCCCTAGGCCCATCTAGCGTCCCTTTGGGCCCTTCTCCTTCACTCTTCGGCTATAAATACCCATCCCGAACCAGGTTTTGAGGTAACACTAATCTGCTCTCTCACACATACTACTTAAATACTTATCTTGCTTAAAAGCAAATACTTATTCTCACTGCGGAGAGTGGTAACAAGGAGCAACCCCCACCCATCCTCCTTGTTACGAATCACGGTGCGTTTCCTTGTGCAGAAGACGGATTAGAGGACGACCCGACCATTGATCGAGGAATGAAGGGATTAACCCTACTCGACGAGACTAGTGAACTAACCTCTCGGTTAACCACTGTTTCATCATTGGCGCCCACCGCTATTCCTCTTAGCACACTTATCTCTTCTTTTACAAAATCATGTCCAATCACCAGAATATTGTCATGGGGGAACCCTTAATCCCACCAAGTGTAGGGCAGACAGGGAATACTCCCCCGAGCCAACCATCAGGCCACATTGATACATCCACACACATGGGTAATCTCTCGGCGAATATGTCAGAGTTTGCCCAATTTACACCAATCTTACCACCAGAGTCGATCTCCACTCCTGGTACTTACAACAGGCCGGAGGGCCTACACCGGCCCCATTCACACCCGCGCAGCGTATTCTTCAATACAAGGCACTACCTCCACCATATCCCACGTCTAGCGATAGGCGCGGACCGCATGGAGACTCGTATGTGAGTGTCCATACACTGCAACAAGAGAATTCAACCTATGGATCCTGGGCCAGGGCCTCTACGCATCAGCGCCTAGGCCCACCCAGACAGCATAGGCGAGAGTCAGCAAGTCGCCGTGGGTTCGGAGTATTGAGGCCTCTTGGGCCGCATCCCAACGATGGTACACACGACAGAACCAACCCCAACGACTATACATACTGTGGGGATTCCCAGACGGCCTACAGCCGGTCTGGGGACCAAGACGACTACACCCCGGTACAACCCCGCACAACGTACGATCGTGCTGCAAAGTACGATCACAGGTCGGTCTACAGACCGAAATCCGCAGTTGGTAATTAATATTAGAACATGTATAAACATGTTCAGCCCGTCATTTTCAGTTTGACTTTTGCTTTAACTTTCGATTCTGACCCGAATTAGGAACCTTAGCTATTGATTCTAAGTTGCATTATGACCATAATTATATGTAGGATAACCCTCTGTGGTTATACTACTTGGTCATAATCAGTTGTCGAGTTTTTATACAAGTTCATAAATTATGCCTATTAATGCCGAAAATGCCCTTTTGGTGCATAGAGTTTTTAAAATGCAATGTGCATACAATATGGATAACCAACTGTTGTGGTTACATAATTAAGATATTTTGGCATCATGGACTTGTTTTTAACTCATACGATCACCCGACATTGCCTATGCGTGTACGGTTAGCTTATGTAACTAGTTTACGTAAGTTAAATGAATCAGGTCAAATCTTTTCATTTTCACTTCAATTCCGGAATGTAAATATGTTTACTCATATTATACAAGTCTTACTACTTGTGAGGATTTAAACTACATTCTATCTTGTCAACGCTTAATCTAGCGTACCGTATCGTTTTTATTAGAGTTAATTGCCATTTTCGCCCCTGAGGTTTGGGCACATTTGCCATTTTCGTCCAAAATGACAGTTTGGTATTATTTAGCCCCTCACGTTTGTCACTTTTTGCCATTTTCATCCAAATGCCTAACCTAGTCAGTTTATACCGTCAGATGGGGTATTTTTTTAAATTTGTTAATGGTAAGGGGGTAACTTGTAAATAATATGTAACAAATGAAATTTAAATATGATCATCAAAACCCATAAATCAAGATCATCTTCAAGAAGTATTACAGATTATACCGTAACAAATGATCTGTAAAGTTTATGTAACAAATGAAATATAAATATTTTCAAATAATCTGTAACAAATGAAATATAAATATTTTCATTTGTAAGAAGTATTACAGATTATTTGCTATGATGTTCATCAAAACCCAGAAATCAAGATCATCTTCAAGAACATCATCATCAAAACCCAGACATCGTTCATCTTCAAACATCATCATCAAAACCCAGAAAATCAAGAACATCATCTTCAAGAACATCTAAAACCCAGAAAATCCCAAATCAAGAACAAATTCCAAAACACCAGAAAATCCCTTCATAATCTGCACCATCTTCATCATCTGCAAATCCGACAACCTCCTCCTCAGCACCATCTCCGGCAACGACGGCACAACCTGTACAACCTGCAACTCTGACAACGACGGAAATGGCTTCAAATCTGTATGCGGTGGCCCCATCTCTCACTCTAGATCTGAACAACGACGGCACAACCTGCAACTCCGGCCATCTCTCTCTCTCTTCTCTCTCTCTTCTGCGATCGTTTCAGATCTTGCCTGAAATCAACCCGGTCTTGCCTGAAATCGATGCCGCAAAACCCTCCACCGGTGAAGAAAGCGGGTGTAGTTTGGGTGTGCGTCCATTGTCCTTCGCCGGAGAAGAAAGGGGTGTGGCCGGTGGCGCTGAACTCTCACACAGAGAGAGCGTGAAGAGGTTTAGAGAGAGAGAGAGGATTTATAATTAGGGGGTGGTGGCGGTGTAGTGGGGGCGGTGGAGGTGCGGTGGTGGGGATGGTGGCGGTAGTGGTGTGGTGGCGGTAGTGGTGCAGTGGGGGTGGGGGTGGGGGTGGTGGTGGGGGAGGTGAATGATCTGTGAACGAGTGTATATAAGGGTATGTATGCATTGGCCAATTTACAATTTACCCCCTTATCATTTTCAAATTTCAAAAATACCCTAAATTGGGTAAAAAGTAACCTGGTTGGGTATTTGGGTAACTAGGTTAGGCATTTGGATGAAAATGGCAAAAAGTGACAAACGTGGGGGGCTAAATAATACCAAACTGTCATTTTGGACGAAAATGGCAAATGTGCCCAAACCTCAGGGGCGAAAATGGCAATTAACTCTTTTTATTATTATTATAAATTAACCGGTCCAAGTCTATGACTTGAATAGGACCCGTTAACATTCTAATTGGTTATTATACCATCCATTCTAGACTAGTGTAACATCAGCCAAAATGGGTACTAGAAAAATCCGACATGTTTTGGAAGTTGGTTCCGAACCATGGTTAATCGGAAATTTCCGCGTATTAAATAATGATGGAATCGAATTATTTATTTAGTTATCTATTTATCCATTTATTATTTATTAAACAAGTATATTAATATAATTATTTTAAGTGTTTAAAATAATAATATTTGTTTATAAAATCTAAGCTTTTGAAACTATTTAAAATGAGCAAAATTTAGAAACTTTGTTAAAAGTTTTAAAACTATAAAGTTTTATAAAGGGTAATCAGACTTATTTAAGTTTTGTAAGTTTGAAGTTAGTTTTATAAGCAATACAAATTACAAGGGCTAGTTTTGTCAAGTCTCAAAGATTGTTTCAAAGTATTCTACAAACTTGAGGGGCCTTTTCGGCCAAAAGCCTAAAGTTTCAAATCAAATCATGTTCAGCTGTTGCTCCGATTTGTTCTCCGGGTTGTAGCATAACGCCAGCAAGTGCGGAGTTGATCAATTGATACCGCCAATCCCGCGTCTCAATCTTTTCCAAGTTATTATCAACCTTTCCTAGTCAAGTCACAAGTCAATAATAAAAAAACAAATATAACAAACTAATCAGCCTCAATCAAAGAAACTAAAATCACGGTGATCACATAATAAATCGCATACGTTCTTGATTCGGATCAGCTAAGGGTACACGGTATGGGGCCGTCCCCCCATCCGTCCTGCCCCGCGCCGGATGCTACACCAACCCGCCCCCCGTCCTCACCGTCAACTTTTGGACGTTGGCGACGAACCAAAAGTGGGGCCCATTTTCAAAAAGTTACCGTATTAAAAATTTTTTTTTCCATTTTTGAAAACAATCAAACGGTCAAAATGTGTAAAATATATATAATTTCATTCCCTTTTCACTTCCATTCACAATTTTAACCCCAATATTTCATCTCTCTCACATAATTTTTTATAAATCTTCTCCCACTTTTATAAACCTTTATACTCTATCATGGATCCCTTCAACAACCCGAACAACCCGAACAATCCGAACAATCCCAACAACCCGACCCAACCGAATGTTTTCTCGGTTCCGGGATACTATCCGACGCTAGAACCGAACCAATTCTCGCAATATTCATCAAATGCGTTTGCATCATTCCAACACTCGCCAAACCAATTCGCTCAATTCTCTCAAAATCAAGCCCTTCAACAAATGATGATGCGGGGTGCTTATAATTTCCCACCGACCCCGACAACACCCGTTCAACCCCAACCGATCCCGACGCAACCCTTTCAACAATCCGAACCCGACGACGATGTGGAGGTTGTTCCCGAAACCCAACCGCCTAAAGGAAAAGGAAAACGAAACAAAGGCAAGCAAGTGGTAGGTGATCAACCGTCCAAACCGAAGGCGACTAAGTGGACGCCAATCGAAGAAGAAGCCTTAGCCAAGGCTTACATTGGCACGTCTAACCACCCGACAAAAGGTTCGTATTTTTTTAAGGTTTATACATTTTTTTTGTTTATTTTTTCTTAACAGTTTTTTTTTTAAAGTTTAAGTTTTTTTTTGTTTTTTTTTCTTAACAGTTGGTTTTATAATTGTTTTAAAGTTTGTTGATTTTTTTAAAATATAATTTTTTGTTAACAGTTTGTATTTTTTTTAAAGGTTTTTTATTTTTGTTAACACTTTATATATTTTGTTTGTTTTTTTATAGGTAATAACCAAACGGGTGACGGGTTTTGGTCCAAGGTTTTGGCGAAGTTCCTCGGCCTTATGGACCAAGGCGCGTATCGAGATGTCGACTCGGTTTCATCAAAGTGGCGGAAATTGAACGCGTCCGTCAATAGGTTTTGCGAGGAATATAATAAGTTATATACAAGTGGGCGTCGTAGGGGCATGAGCGACGACGATGTGTTCCAAAAAACGTTGGACAAGTATAAGGCGAACAACAGTGGTACCAACTTCACACACGTTCGCGCGTGGGCAATTCTAAAAGACGATCCAAAATGGGCGCCGATTCCCAATGAGGTGGAGATGGCGAAACGCCAAAAAACATCGGAAACGGGTAGTTTTAGCGCCGGTGGATCGGAGTACGCCGTACATGAAGCGGAGCGTCCACCGGGCCGAGACAAATCAAAGAAGGAGCGGGCCAAGGGAAAAGAAAAGGAAAAGGTGGACCCGAAGATGGAAGAGTTTATGGAAAACTTAAAAATGTACAACGAAGTCTCGGCCCAAAAGACGAAGGCGAAGGAGCGGGCCGTCGAAGAAAAAGCTCGTGTAGCGGAAGAAAAGTTACGCGAGAAGGTCCGATTGTCGAATGAGAAAATCAGAATTTCGGATGAAAAAATTCGGCTCAAGGAATGGGAAATGATAACGATGGATGTCGATCAGTATCCCGAGCCGAAACGTTCGATGTTGAAAAAACTTCAAACCGACATCATGAAGAAACATAATATTATTTAAGTCTATGTTTTTTTTAAGTTTATGTTTTGTTTTAAATTTATGTAATGTGGTTTTAATATTAATGAAAATATTTTGTTAATTTATTTTTTAAATGTTAAAAAAAAAGTAGAAGATAAAAAAATATATATATAAAAATGGTGGAGAGGACTATAACTAGGACCATCCTCTTATACCCTCTACTTTTGGGGGATGGACCATCCTAGGGAGGACTATGACGTGGCGCCTACGTGGCGGATGGTCCTTCAAGGATGGGATGTCACCATACCGTGTAGCCTAAGTTTTGCAACTAAGGTACCAAAATAAATCCCTTTCTGATATACGAATTTTGTGTTGTTTCGATTGTTTCAGCTTTTACGATTCTAGAATTCAATATAAATCGAATCAAGAAACGAAAAATTTAGGTACAAAATGATAAAGTTGTTCGTTTGTTCTTCCGTTTGTGTTCGTGATTTCAAGGGCTATCAGTTTATAAAAACCATATTATTAGAACCTTTGTGATATGGGAATATAAGGCATTGTGCAAATATATAAAAAAAATACATATAGGAAGTCGTATGGTTTCCATAGGATATAATCTTAAATTAAAACTATATGATGACTATTTTTTTGATACGCTAATGCTAGTAAACTGATGTGTGGTTGTAACTACGAACCATTCACAAACATTAATTAGCAGGCTAATTTAGGGGTGTTCATCGAATCGAATATTGAATTTTTGAATTATTCGAATCGAATTATTCGAATAATTTTTATTTTCCCTTGAATTCGTATTCGATTCGAATTCGATTAAAACTTACCGAATTCGATTTGAATTCGTATTCGAATAAAAAACCCAATTCGTATTCGATTAAAAATTCGAATTCGAATCGAATTCGAATAAATTCGATTTAATTCAGATTCTTTAAAAACATGTAAAAAATTATCCAAATGAAGCATAAATTTTAAAGCAGCCATAAAACACGATATCACTTTAAAAAGTTTCAAATAAAGTACCATAAGTCTAAAATTCAAAACGAGAAGTCGGGAATAACCACTCCACATTACAAGTTAATATTTTTATGGTTATAAATCTATTGATACATTTGTTACTTAGGTTTTAGTTATGGGCAATGTAGTGGGTTTGGTAATGGGTAATTTAAATACTTGGAAAAAATTTGAAAATAATTTATACTATAGCTTAATAAAAGTTACATATGCATTATATATAAAAATAATAAATAAAAATGCATAATTTTTATTCGAATTTCGAATCGAATCGAATTTGAAATTATAAATTCGTATTCGATACGTATTCGATTTACTTGACTCGAATTGAATCGAATTCGAATTCGAATTCTTTTAATCGAAACGAATTCTTGATAATTGAATCGAATTTAAACGAATTTCGAATTTTTCGAATTCGAAACAAATTTTGAACACCCCTAGGCTAATTGATATGCTAATTTCAACCGTTCCTTAAGCACAGTAGCATAAGAGGCCAATCAATTAAAAGGAGTTGAGTCCATGCATTTGAACTTATTTGTAATATATTGAGAACATCCTGTCAAAAATCAGGTATGTAAATTACATGGTTGAGAGTTAAAATGTTTAATAACTATTATGGTTGGCGTATGTTACTATTTTTTCCAATTCAAATTTATAGATAGTTTATTTGATAAATAAAATGGTTGGCGTATGTTACTATTTTTTTTTTTATATATTTTATACTTCTTTATTTATTGTAACCAACCTCTAAGATGATATATGTAGTTAGGTACTAAACTCGTTATATAATGAAGTAATATGTTACAAGGGGAGGTTAATTTGAGAAGAGTCTTCTTAAAAGAAGAAAAAATAATTAATCTAGACCCTATATTTTTTTGATCAATGGTTGTGAATCAAAATATCATTTTTGTCCATTTTTAATTAATGCTTTAATTATTAAGGGTAGTATAAACATTTTGATTTAGAATATTAATAAATATTTTAAAGAGTTACTCAACACTTATTAATTCAACCATAAATTCCTCTTTTACCATCATTAATGTATTGTCTCCTACACAAATTTTATTAGAAATGACAAAATTATTTAAAAATTTTGTGTCCTACACATATTTTATTATAAGTCGCAAAATTATTTAAAAGTGTTTGAGTCCTACACATTCTGTATACTACACCAAAATATTGTTTTAATGGTGTAGGAGACGTTGAAAATGTAAGATCATGTGCGTGATTGTTTTTATTGTGTAAGGTGCATAACTATTTTATAAGATATTCTCATTAAATGATTAGAGTTCATTAATTTGAATAGCAAAAATAAATAATAGACTAATTAAATGATTTGTTCAAATTACCTTTGTATTATTTATTCTTTTTATTCTTAATTTTTCTCATTTGAACTCTCCACTATGTTACAATATATATATATATATATATATATAAATATATATAGAGAGAGAAGATCATGCGAGAACCACCTCTTATTGCGAGAACCGCGAGAACCAATGTGAACACAACCAAAAATGCCTAAAAATAGCTAAAAATCACACAAATTTTTTTTTAATATTTTTTATATAAAAATTGCTACTTTTCGAAGCAAAAAAAAAAAATTTGGCCACTAAAAGTAGCGATTTGAGCATAAAAAATATTTAAAAAATTTATTTTAAATTTTTTTAGATTTTTTTTTAGATTTTTTTAGGTTTTTTGAGGGTTTAGTTTTTAGCATTTTAGCTTGGGGGAGGGGGGATTAGGTTTTTTTTTTTGGGGGGCGGGGGTGGGGGTTAGATTTTTTTATGTTTTTTTAGCTATTTTAGGTTGTGTTCACATTGGTTCTCGCGATTCTCGCAATAAGGGTGGTTCTCGCATGAACTCCTCCCTATATATGGAGAAGATCATGCGAGAACCACCTCTTATTGTGAGAACCGCAAGAACCAATGTGAACACAACAAAAAATGCCTAAAAATCACACAAATTTTTTTTTTGATTTTTTAAATATTTTTTAGGTTAAAATCGCTACTTTTCGAAGTCAAAAAAAATTTTTTTTTGACTTCGAAAAGTAGCAATTTTAACCTAAAAAATATTAAAAAAATCAAAAAAATTTTTTTAGATTTTTTTAGGTTTTTTGGGGGTTTTAGTTTTTAGCATTTTAGCTTGGGGGGGGGGGGGGGTTAGGTTTTTTTTTAGGTTTTTTGGGGGTTTTAGTTTTTAGCATTTAGCTTGGGGGGGGGGGGGGGGTTAGGTTTTTTTTTGGGGGGGGGGGGTTTAGGTTTTTTGGGGGGGGGGGGTGGGGGTTAGGTTTTTTTAGCTATTTTAGGTTTTGTTCACATTGGTTCTCATGGTTCTCACAATAAATGGAGTTCTCGCATGAGCCCCTCCCTATATATATATATATATATATATATATATATATATATATATATATATATATATATATATATATATATATATATATATATATATATATATATGTGTGTGTGTGTGTGTGTGTGTGTGTGTGTGTGTGTGTGTGTATGAGAAGGATCCGTTAGAAACCATCCTTTATTGCGAGAACCGCGAGAAGCAATGTGAACACAACCAAAAATACCTAAAAAACACACAAAATATTTTTTTACCTCAAAATCGCAAATTTTCGTTACCAAACATTATTTTTTTGCTACTAAAAGAAGCGATTTTGATGTAAAAATATTAAAACAAAATTGTGTTTTTTTAGATTTTTTAGGAGTGTAGTTTTTAGCATTTTAGCTTCGGTGGGGGGTGGGGGGATTTCGGTTTTTGGGCTTGGGGGGGGGGGTTGTCACACCCCGACTGCGTTAAAACAACGAAACCGCGGCGGAAACGTCAGGGAGTAGAGCAACAGAATTATTGTTCCACAACCATGGATTCAAAAGTTTTGTTTTATTTAAAGATTAACCATTTACATTGTCTTAAGTTAAACATAGTCTATCATCGTTATTAAATCACTAAGGCATTGTCCGGTCCTAAGTGAGCATGCATCCTAGTCACAAACATCATCATCATTCACCACCTGAAACATATGTGAAAATAAAGTCAGCAAAGAAATGTTGGCGAGCACATAGGTTTTATGAGAGTGTCGGATTCATGGCTCGTTTATAGGTTGCAATACCTCGTTAGACTACAAGAGTCAAAAGTTAAAAACCTTGTTTTGAAAAGTGTATAGTATTGCAACATAATTAACCAACTCAAATCAAGTTGGTTATAGTTTATAAAATCTCGTAGCCATGATTCTTAACCCAAAACATTTATTTAAGTAATCCTAATTGTAAAATCATCTCGTTAGTAAAACTCGTATGGTTTATATCCTTTAGAAACCATCGTTATGTGACATCGTTTTAAAATCGTTTGCCCAAGTGAACTAAATAATGCCACAAAATGTAATATGAAAAAAACACTTATATATAAGAAGTACCAGCGGCGTATCTACCATGCTTTTATCATGTTACACCCGTCCCATTATCTAATCACAACCCAAAATCAATCATTTGTTCAATTCGTTTAAATCATTCTTGTTTTAATTGTGAAAACTACTTTTGGTTGTCTCGCTAATAACATCCAAACCTTCGCAACTCGTTTATCGTTAAACTCGTATTAACAAACCACCAAAGGGTAAGTTAATAATCACAGATTCAGTCGTTACCCACATAACCCCCACACATAACCATGGGTGTAGTCGGATAACAGGATTTGTCAGATCCTATGGTACCATAACCTAATACTGGTCGGTTCGGCCAAAACTAATGAATGTTATTCGTTATGTAACTACGTCCAACAAGTTTATTCACATTATCGAAATCGTTATTTGTTTAATATAAACCATATTAATCATTTTTGAAAGCATCGTTAAAAACATCGAAATCATTTAACACATATGAATCACCCCAAAACAATCAAAAACAGTAAAATAGGGGAACTATGTATTCACTTGAGAATGCTTAGAAGTCTTGAATAACAACCAAGCAAAGCTAGAAGGATTACGGAATCAATCGGCACTTAATATAGGTAACTACATTAACAAACCGGACCTAAATCGGAAGATCGGATAGTATGAGGTTTCGTAAATCAAATGAGTATTGGAACTCATATGCTATGGTTTAACAAAGCCTACATACTAAATCGGAAACTAACCTAAGTGCTTACGACCCATTACGACTCCTTAAGGTAGCCTACGCTACTTTAACGTGTCGTTCGCGAAAAACGCGTTCGGATCGCCTAACTAGTCCTATGACAAGTATTATATGCCTTAACATGTCTAATAATGTTTCCTAATCAGTTTAGATGTCAAAATTTAGGTTACATATGCTTAAAATGAATTTATGCGCAAAAAAGGAATTTTGGTCATTTTCCTAAGGCATATAAACCAACTATCATACAACTAACTAAACGAAGTGACCATAAGGTATAACCTCGGAAGGTTATTCCCTATACAAGTATGGTCACAAAATATGTTTGGTCGGATCCTAACGATAGACCAAACGGGTCGGGTTCGAAAGTCTAAGCGGTTGTTTAGACTGCTTATCTTACGACCCTACATAAGCACTAAACTAAGAGTGACGAGTTAAACATGTCAAAACATGTTTAACGAAGTTAGAAAACAAGTTTGATATCAAAACAAAGGGTTTTGATACCCAAGAATAGTTTGGTTGCAAAATGAGCATAAACACGTATTTTGACCGAAACTATGAATCGTCACTACGCCTAATCAACGTGGTAATCTGTAGGTATAGTCACAAGGGACTATAACCATCGTGATTACGCTCACGTTGCGAAGTTCAAACGAACTTCGTGTTGACCAAAGACTGGTCAAAGCAGAAAGTCAAACACTGTTAGATTTTCACGCTTGAAAAGCGATAAAAGCACGAAAGAAACTTACAAAGGGTCCAAGCTAGGAAGTCTTGATTCAAATTGCTCAGGTATGAAGTGTTAAATCTCAACTTAGAGCAGAAAATTAATCAAGTGTGAAGAAAATGAATTAAAGGCTTGGGTTTATATAGATTTCGAAGAACCGTTAGGATCGTTTCTCGATAATTGAGCTTTGATCAAGACCATACATGTGGGCACAAGGTTTTACAATACAAGGGGACACTAAAAACAATTAAATGGTATTGAAATTCGGTGATCAAAACCATCAAAATGGATTAATTGGACCAGATTCAATGTTTCTGTCTGAAAGTCTGTCGCGGGCCGCATAGGAAATGGGCAAGGCTTACGCCCCACTCCTAGCAAACTTTGGCAGATTGTCAGTTTTAGTCCCTACAGGCCTAAAACTTGGTTTTTTATGCATTTTTGACACGTTTAAGTCCCGTTAACCCCATTTCAAGGCTCTATAATGAAGTTAAAGTATAGGGAACTTAAAATATGCTCAAAAACATCTTGGATGTCGGTTCGATTGGTCGTACGGTCGCGTTGTTCGGTTAATTACGACGAAAACTCAAACGGACGCGAAAACGATCCAAATTACGCGACGAGTGGTATTTTTACATTCCAATCACTAAAATAAAATATTTTAATTATTACAAAAATTTTTGGATGTCCGGGTGTGTTCAGAACGTATGATATGCGCGTAAATGCAAACTTATGCACTTTTTGACGCTTTTAGTCCCTGTTTGACCAAATAAGTTTATTTTAGCATACCGAACCCCTCAAAGACTATTTCTAGGCTCTGTAGAGGATCTTTAGGGTATGTTTAACTTATGATCATATTCCGGAAGGTTCGATACCATATGAATCGGTAGACTTTTGCAGTTTGACGCAAATGGTCCTTGCGATCGAATAAACTTGATTTCGACACACCAAACCCTCCAAAACTTATTTCTAAGTTATGTAAAGGTTATTTAAGGTATGTTAAGCCCATGTCACTGTTATGGAGTGTTTATCGTGTTAAACTGATTACGTTTACGCATCAGTTCGCGTATAACTTTACCGGAAAGCGATTTAGAGCTCGAAGTCGAACGAGAATTGATATGAGCAAAGGTCACAAGTTATTTGTACAAATTCCAAGATTGAAACACAAGATCTCATTGGATTCGTACTTGTATGATGGTCGTGAAGGCACAGATTTCAAAGTCTCCCATACTTTAGGAAATTTCGTCCCGAAATTTATTTAGAGGAAACTTGTGAGAGCTCGAAACTTGAAGTCGAAAAGAGAAAACAACATTGGTTAGGGTTCTGAACTTTTAGTAACTTAAATCACATTATTCTTGCAATGTAAGAGGGACACTTATATAAATATATGAAGCGCCATTTGGTGCGTCCACCGTACCTCCATTACATTGTTCACGTTTCGTTATTTTTGCCACTATAGGTTCTTACACATGATAATTCTTACTGGGGTTTCTGTGCACTAAATTTCATAATTATGTATGCATCCATAATTACGTAATTCCTTGCATAGTCCACACAGTGCATTTTATAATGTGTAGGGGAAGAAAATCAAACGAATAAACCTATGATGAGTGTGACTAGACCACCATAGGGTCCTTTTAATTAAATCAATAAATGATCTCTTTAAATAGACCACCAAGGATTCTTTTCAACTATATCATCACATGACATTCCTAACCGGATTTTTGAATCAATCTTTTTAACTAGACCACTCAAGGGGTCTCGTTTGAATTATGGAATAGTACTTCATAATCCAAGGGTCTTACTATTACGTAGAAGCCCATTAAGGATTTAAGGTAGTACCTTTGGATATCCTTCTATGAATCCCTCATATGAAGATATGGATGGTTCCACGAGGATTTGGATAACGAATATTCGGATCACACAAAAACATAAAAGAAAACTCATAAACATATAATCACATAATTGTTTAACTTGATCTTCAATTTGTTATCAATTTGTTATAGATTTTATTTATCAATTTGTTATCGATTTACACACGGTTATTTAAAGTACACCAGGAATCCAATCCAAGGACTTTAATTGGCACTTTAAACATCTTCAAGAATCAGATTATGAAGATAGGAAGATCTTAATAGGAATTCGGCTTGGTCCTTATTGAATTGTAATGTACGTATTAAAGCATACAAATAATCCAATTAAAGACTCCGATTTGAGCGATAATCATCCACAAGGATCTAATTGTGAAGATAAGAAGATCCCATATGGATTTTTGGAATTTGAATAGCGGGAGACGTTTTGAAACCTTGCACTAGACGTGCTTAAGTCAAAACTTGAGGTAAAATGTTCATGAAGTTGAGGTGCTAGATATGCCAAGGCGACATATGAAGCAGGATTTGGAGGTTGAGTACGTTGAGTCAATCATACGAGCATAATGTTTTCGAAAACTATGCATGGGGTTCTTTAGAAATGTGTTTAAAGATTTTGAAACCTTACGTAATACTTTTGAAATCATACGGTAGATATATTAGGTAAATATTTTTATAAATTGTTTTAAAATCATGTGAGATGAATTTTGTAAACATGTATAAGTTTTTTTGAAAACATGGATGATGCTTTTGAAATCATGCACTTGATATATTAAGTAAATATACTATGTTAAAAATGTTTTCAAACTATATGAAATGTTTTGAAATCATGAAGGTTGTTTTTGAAAAACATATATTAGAATGTAATGATATGGGTATGAGATTGAAAAATAAAAATTTCCTTAGTTATCTAACCAAGGGTTTAAAGTGATATTTTGAGTAATCATCTAAAATTGTAACTTATTTCTTGTACTTCATTTCTTAGAATGAAACGAGTACTTAGAATTTTCGAGGAAATCGTGAGCGATCACGTGAATGGGAAAACTACAAGAGTAGTTTGTTAAGAACATAGTTCTTTAGTGTAGGTATCGTAGGGGTATGCCATACACACATGTAATTACACTTGTACATCAGAATTGTGAACAACGATTTATTTATAAACCAAACCGATTGTTTCGAAATTCAAGGAAAACAAAAGAAACAAAAGCATAAGATTCAGATTATTCAAAGCAGCAACATCTTCTAATCAGCCAAATGCTTATCTGAGGGTCAGATTTGCATTGACAAATCTTTGGTCATTTGTTCCTGAAATGGCTCGTCTCGCCATAGTTGTAGCAAGTGCCTGGAGGAAAGCGAGCATGTGCTGGATTTGCTTGAAGTTGAACAGGGTTCTGAATAGCTTGGTTTAACGCAGTGACTGAACGAAAGACTCGTGCCGTATGACCAAAAAGTCCACAGTTGAAACATTTTCGGCATTTAACACTTGCTTGGTGATGGATGTTACACTGATTGCACAAAGGGGCTGTTCCTTCGTATGGTGCTCGAGAAGCATTAGGATCTACAACAGTTTTGTTCTGGATAGCAAAACGGCAGGTGTTAACCAAATGCCCCCATCGTCCACAGTGGGTACATTTGAAATATGGTGTTTGATTCGGATGATGACCATTGTATTGTTTGCACAAAGGAGCAGTTCCCTTGTACGGCTTCTTGGCTAGTGGTGTTGCCACCTGGCTAGGTCCCGCTTGATTTGGTGCAACGGCTAGAGGATTCTTTGAAGCTTTACCCTTCCTTGATTTTCGTGAAGACATGGCTTCTGTTTCCTTTGGTGATTCTTGGATGGTTTCATCCTTGAGACGAGACATGGCGATAGCCAATTTAGCAGTCTTCAGGAATACTACGCCTATTCGTTGGGCAATTTTGGTAGCTTGCTCGGACATTTGAGTTTCGCTGCGATGAAGAGACATCCTAAAGGAAATGGAAGACATAGGAGGAAACAAGTGAAATGTTATCGGATAATCAAAACAGAATGACAACGCATAAAAATTGTGATCATTTGTTTATTACATAAGGTAAACAAATGAGATGGTGACTAATCAAAGTAACTGGGTCATATTAATGTATCGCGAAGACATGCTTTAGCCTATAAGTGGACACTCACCCCAAGAGTTCCCAGGTAAGAGTGACTGGTCCGATTATGTGGATTTGTAGGAACACTCTAGCCTTAGACAGAAAACTCAGGATACATGCATCCATTCTTCCAGATTGCATGTGTTCACACTATAAGACCCAAACTTTGATGAGATTTTGAAAATTCGGAAGGCACTAAGCCAAAAACGAATCATCCGAAAGGGTGGGTGATTATTTTCAAAATCATTTTGGAAAATTTTGAAGGTTCAAAACCTTATAATAAATCATCCTAGAACAGATGATTGGTTTTCAAAGCGGATTTGAAATTTTTGTTCTCGTTGGGGTTATCACCTAAGGATAGGTGACGGTATTGTTTTAAAAACTAAACACAAGTAAACTTGCATTAGGGTCCTAGAAAAGTTATAGTCTAGGTCAAAGCATTAATAATAACCTAATTCCCTATAACCATTGGCTCTGATACCAACTCTTCTGTCACACCCCGACCACGTTAAAACAACGAAACCGCGGCGGAAACATCAGGGAGTAGAGCAACAGAATTATTGTTTCACAACCATGGATTCAAAATTTTTGTTTTACTTAAAGATTAACCATTTACATTGTCTTAAGTTAAACAAACAAGTTAAACATAGTCTATCATCGTTATTAAATCACTAAGGCATTGTCCGGTCCTAACTGAGCATGCAACCTAGTCACAAACATCATCATCATTCACCACCTGAAACATATGTGAAAATAAAGTCACCAAGAAATGCTGGCGAGCACATAGGTTTTATGAGAGTGTCGGATTCATGGCTCGTTTATAGGTTGCAATACCTCGTTAGACTACAAGAGTCAAAAGTTAAAAACCTTGTTTTGAAAAGTGTATAGTATTGAAACATAATTAACCAACTCAAATCAAGTTGGTTATAGTTTATAAAATCTCGTAGCCATGATTCTTAACCCAAAACATTTATTTAAGTAATCCAAATTGTAAAATCATCTCGTTAGTAAAACTCGTATGGTTTATATCCTTTAGAAAACATCGTTATGTGACATCGTTTTAAAATCGTTTGCCCAAGTGAACTAAATAATGCCACGAAATGTAATATGATAAAAACACTTATATATAAGAAGTACGAGTGGCGTATCTACCATGCTTTAATCATGTTACACTCGTCCCATTATCTAATCACAACCCAAAATCAATAATTTGTTCAATGCGTTTAACTTGTTTCAATCGTTTCAATCGTTTAAATCATTCTTGTTTTAATTGTGAAAACTACTTTTGGTCGTCTCGCTAATAACATCCAAACCTTCGCAACTCGTTTATCGTTAAACTCGTATTAACAAACCACCAAAGGGTAAGTTAATAATCACAGATTCAGTCGTTACCCACATAACCCCCACACATAACCATGGGTGCAGTCTGATAACGGGATTTGTCAGATCCTATGGTACCATAACCTAATACTGGTCGGTTCGGCCAAAACTAATGAATGTTATTCGTTATGTAACTACGTCCAACAAGTTTATTCACATTATCGAAATCGTTATTTGTTTAATATAAACCATATTAATCATTTTTGAAACCATCATTAAAAACATCGAAATCATTTAACACATATGAATCACCCCAAAACAATCAAAAACAGTAAAATAGGGGAACTATGTACTCACTTGAGAATGCTTAGAAGTCTTGAATAACAACCAAGCAAAGCTAGAAGGATTACGGAATCAATCGGCACCTAATATAGGTTACTACGTTAATAAACCGGACCTAAATCTGAAGATCGGATAGTATGAGGTTTCGTAAACCAAATTAGTATTAGAACTCATATGCTATGGTTTAAGAAAGCCTACATACTAAATCGGAAACTAACCTAAGTGCTTACGACCCATTACGACTCGTTAAGGTAGTCTACGCTACTTTAACGTGTCGTTCGCGAAAAAAGCGTTCGGATCGCCTAACTAGTCCTATGACAAGTATTATATACCTTAACATGTCTAATAATGTTTCCTAATCATTTTAGATGTCAAAATTTAGGTTACATATGCTTAAAATGAATTTTTGCGCAAAAAGGGCATTTTGGTCATTTTCCTAAGCCATATAAACTACCTATCATACAACTAACTAAACGAAGTGACCATAAGGTATAACCTCGGAAGGTTATTCCCTATACAACTATGGTCACAAAATATGTTTGGTCGGATCCTAACGATCGACCAAACGGCGGGTTTGAAAGTCTAAGCGGTTGTTTAGACCGCTTATCTTACGATCCTATATAAGCACTAAACTAAGAGTGACGAGTTAAACATGTCAAAACATGTTTAACGAAGTTAGAAAACAAGTTTGATATCAAAAAAAAGGGTTTTGATATCCAAGAATAGTTTGGTTGCAAAATGCGCATAAACACATATTTTGACCGAAACTATGACTCGTCACTACGCCTAATCAATGTGGTAATCAGTAGGTATAGTCACAAGGGACTATAACCATCGTGATTATGCTCACATTGCGAAGTTCAAACGAACTTCGTGTTGACCAAAGACTGGTCAAAGCAGAAAGTCAAACACTATTTGACTTTCATGCTTGAAAAGCGATAAAAGCACGAAAGAAACTTACAAAGGGTCCAAGCTAGGAAGTCTTGATTCAAATTGCTCAGGTATGAAGTGTTAAACCTCAACTTAGAGCAGAAAATGAATCAAGTGTGAAGAAAATGAATGAAAGGCTTGGGTTTATATAGATTTCGAAGAACCGTTAGGATTGTTTCTCGATAATTGAGCTTTGATCAAGACCATACATGTGGGCACAAGGTTTTACAATACAAGGGGACACTAAAAACAATCAAATGGTATTGAAATTCAGTGATCAAAACCATCAAAATGGCTGAATTGGACCAGATTCAATATTTTTGTCTGACAGTCTATCGTGGGTCGCATAGGAAATGGGCAAGGCTTACGCCCCACTCCTAGCAAACTTTGGCAGATTGTCAATTTTAGTCCCTGCAGGCCTAAAACTTGGTTTTTGATGCATTTTTGACACGTTTAAGCCCCGTTAACCCCATTTCAAGGCTCTACAATGAAGTTAAAGTATAGGGAACTTAAAATATGCTAAAAAACATCTCAGATTTCGGTTCGTTTGGCCTTATTGTCGCGTTGTTCGGTTAATTACTACGAAAACTCAAACAGACGCGAAAACGATCCAAATTACGCGACGAGTGGTATTTTTGCATTCCAATCACTAAAATAAAATATTTTAATTATTACAAAAATTTTTGGATGTCCGGATGTGTTCAAAACGTATGATATGCGCGTAAATGCAAACTTATGCACTTTTTGACGCTTT
Source organism: Helianthus tuberosus (assembly GCA_030545235.1). Lineage (NCBI taxonomy): Eukaryota > Viridiplantae > Streptophyta > Magnoliopsida > Asterales > Asteraceae > Helianthus > Helianthus tuberosus. The sequence continues at coordinate 179,967,031 of CM060370.1, read as the reverse complement.
TAGTCCCTGTTTGACCAAATAAGTTTATTTTAGCATACCGAAGCCCTCAAAGCCTATTTCTAAGCTATTTAGAGGATCTTTAGGGTATGTTTAACTTATGATCATATTCTGGAAGGTTCAATATCATATGAATCGGTAGACTTTTGCAGTTTGACGCAAATGGTCCTTGCGATCGAATAAACTTAATTTCGACACACGAAACCCTCCAAACTTATTTCTAAGTTATGTAAAGGTTATTTAAGGTATGTTAAGCCCATGTCACTGTTCTGGAGTGTTTGTCGCGTTAAACTGATTATGTTTACCCATCAGTCGCGTATAACTTTCTAGAAAGCGATTTAGAGCTCGAAATCGAACGAGAATTGATATGAGCAAAGGTCACAAGTTATTTGTACAAATTCCAAGATTGAAACACAAGATCTCATTGGATTCGTACTTGTATGATGGTCGTGAAGGCACAGAAGTCACAGGGGTTAGGTTTTTTTTTGGGGGGGGGGGTAGGTTTATTTGATGTGTTCACATTGGTTCTCACAATAAAGGTGCTTCTAAAATGAACCTTACCCTATATATATATATATATAGATATGTAGGTAAAGAGTACTGTACAAATCTCCTTATCGTACATTACGTACGCTACAATCTCAGCCGCCCGATCATCTTCCCGCATTGAATTCGCATGTTGTTTTTTGTACCACATGCGAAATTGTTACAAAAAAAGAACATGCTATTTCATCAAAATTAACACATGCGAAATTGGTACATAAACAACATGCGAATTCATCAAAAATTATCACATGCGAAATTGTTATAAAAAAACAACATGCTATTTCATCAAAATTATCACATGTGAAATTGGTACAAAAAAACAACATGCGAATTCATAAAAAATTATCACATGCGAAATTGTTATAAAAAAAACAACATGCGATTTTAAAATGCTGGAAGATGATCTGACGGCTGAGATTGTAGCGTACGTAATGTACGATAAGGGCATTTGTATGATAACCGGCCTCTATATATATATATATAACGGGATCTGGAGAAAACGTTCAAAAGTGTGAGAACGGTGAGAACGCATCCTGGCCGAACACGTGGCGCGGGACATGATCAGGATCCAGGGTTTTTTTTTTGTCTTTTTAGTATTCTTCTCCTTTCACGATTTTCGCGTTTGACATGCTTCTTTATTTTTTGCGTGCAAGATAATTTTGGCGTTATGTAGAATTATTAATTATTTGGCGTTTTACTGTTTTTCTTATATTTCTTCTCGTTGAATTAATTCTTTTTGTGTCACATAGTTAATTTTTTGGCGTTATGGCTTTTTCCATGTCATTTTTGGCGTTTTGTATCTTTTTGTTAATAATTGATTACCATAGATTAATATTTTATAAAACTACAATAACACGAAAATCAAAATAAACTAATAGTCTTCCGTAGGTGGGATTACATCAGAGATGTACCCATCGCTTTGTTCATCACTTTCTTCAGATTCTTCATCATCAAATTTCATTTTTGCGTATAACGCCATTAGCTCGTCTCTTCTTTGCTTCAGCCTATTCTTGAATATCACTGTATCCTTGGATTTTGGATCGTTTGAAGGTGTTAAATCACAGAGTTGTTCAATGATAGATAGCAACCCTGTCTTCAACATTTCTTCCATTGGCCTTGAATATTGCACCCCATTTTTATAAGTCACTTCAAGTGTTCCTTGTTCCTCATGCAATACCCAACTGCTAAGTTTTGGTATATCAGTATCTTCAATATCATCATCATCTTCTGCTGGAAATTTTCTCTCCAGTCTTTTTATTACAGTTCTCGTTCTTTCACAATCGTTGTCTATTGGAATCCCAAGGGCTATGATATCCTTCTGAACATTTTCATTCATTCCTAGCATGGCTTTGATTGTTCTTACCTTTAGCCTTCTCCTGTCAGCGAACTTTATGATGAATCGTTTCTCTTTCCTTTCAAACCTCCATGCAATAACTTTAGAAATTTTTAAATTTTTTGGCGTTTTGGAGAATATGTGGCGTTTTAGTCAAAATTTTTGGCGTGTTTGAGCTTGGGTTCTCATGGTCATCTTTTATATTGACTTTTTTTTCTCGCGTATGACAGGTAATTATGGCGTTTTGAAAAAGATAAATAAATATAATAAATGTTAGTAATTATTTTCCGTCGTTTCATTTTACTGTTTTTTGCAGTTTACCGTGTGTTGTTTTCAGACTCAACTGTTTTAACGGTGTAACATGTAAAATCTTTTGACGGCTGTAATTATGGCATTTTGTTTTCCAGTGGCGGTTAGATAACTATTGGACTTCTTTTGTTTTATATTCTTTGCACATTGTTTCATGCTTTTTTTATTTTTATAATATTAGTTGTTCAAATTAATTTTATTATAGTTTGGTAGTTTTTTGGGGGCGTTTTTATGGCATATGGCGTTTTACACATATTTGCTAATTTTGGCGTTTTATTATATTTTTCATTATTGCATTAATATTCTTTTGTTGTTTATTAACTTACATTACAAAACAAACAATAGATAAAGAAAATTAAAAAAAAAAAAAACAAAGTAGAAGAAATTTATGATTTTAAATCTTCAGTGTCATCAGTCTCTTTTTTCTTTTGAAACTACAAGAAATGTGACAAATAAATGGCGTTTTGGGTTTGGCGTTGTTTATTTTCTTTGTTCATGTGTTGAAGTGTCTTTGTGGATGTTGGAGACATAGATCGACTCCGTGTGGGTGGATGCTATCTGCCTGTCGTCTTCATTATAATCACCGAGGCCAAAGTAGCATTTACACTGGTATAGGTCTCTTCTTATCATCCAAACCTTCTTTAGGAACAAAGATGACAGTATGACATATGGGTGTCATCAGTCCCTCTTTTTTCAATTTTGTCCATCTCATGAAGCAAAATCTTACTACACTCACGTAACAAATCATTAAATGAAGCTTCATCAGAACATTACTGAGGACCAAAGAAAAGATGTTTGCAATCGTTGTATTTTTTGGCGTTTTACATTGAGTTGTAACTTTTTTTAGCAACCACTGTGTGTTTTTTTGTGTTTTTTGGTTTGATAAACGGAAGGTGGTGATACGTTTCTATTTATAGAATTTTTTTGGCTCGTTGTTTAGGCGGGATGTTATTTTTATAACAAAAAATGTAATTAACATTTATCCGAATGTACGCTTTGGCGTTATATATAATGGCGTTTTATATTTTTTGGCGTTTTTGTAGCCAGAGAGCTTAAATAAAAACACAGAAAAAAAGTACGCAGTGATAAAATTGGCGTTTTGTATTTATTTAGCGTTTTATTTTTCAATGGCGTTTTATGTTAGAAATGGTTTTTTACCTTTTTACCCTTAATGAAGCGCGTCCACGTAATAAAATTTGTGTTATTTACTAAAATGCCACCGCGCCAATCTAGGCCATAGATTGTTTTGGTCGGACGATCTATAAGCGTTCTCACACTTTCTACCGTTTTCTCTAAATCCTGACACTATATATATATACATATGTATATATACATAAGTATATATATATATACTTATGTATATATATATATATATATATATGTATAGAAACGGGATCAGGAGAAAATGACCAAAAAGGTGAGAACGGTGAGAACGCATCCTGGCCCAACACGTGTCACGCAACATAGAGAAGGGCGGAGGGCTTTTTTGTCATTTTATCTTCCGTTTTTCCAATTCCGCTTATCACAATATTGATTTATTTTTTGGGGTTTAAGATTTTTGGCTATAACCAAATTCAATAATTATATGACGTTTTAATGGTTTCATTGTATTAACATTTTGGCGTTTTTTCAAATCTCTCTTAATGGCGTTTTTCATGGCGTTTTAGACAATATGGCCCATCGTTCTATTATTTTTTTATATACATTTTGGCATTTGTGGTATCTTGGCGTTTTACAATTCTAAAATTATATTACAACCACAGGGAAAAAATAGAAGCGAAATAAATAAATTAAAAATCCTAATCGGATCTCTCTTCACAATATTCACTGTTATCAGTCTCTCCCTTCTTTAATACTACAAGAACTGTCACCAAATATTTGGCGTTTTATGTAAAACTTAACAAACCCATGGTTTGATTTTTTTGGCTGCTCGTCTGTTGAATTGGCTTTTTGTGGATGTTTGGGGACATAGATGTATGACGTGTGTGTGGGTTAATACCACTTATCAGGCGGTGTGCTTTTTAACGGATTTTGACAAGTTTTGCCCTTTACAAGGAATTTTGTTGCATGTTTTATCCTTTAGGCTTAACCCAGTTAGATTTTCTTGTTACATCTTGTCACCCAAGGGTATTTTAGTCTTTTTACTCTTTTATTTCAAGAGTCAACCGTAAAATATTTTGTTTTATTCTTTTAAATAATATTAAATAAATGGATAAAAAGACTAAAATACCCTTGAGTGACAAGATTTAACAAGAAAATCTAAGTGAGTTGAGACTAAAGGACAAAACGTGCAACAAAATTCCTTATAAAGGGCAAAACTTGTCAAAATCATTAAAGAGGACAGTCCTGATAAGTGTTATCAAGATAAATGACAAAACTTGTAATTTTTCCAAGGAGGTAAACTAGCATGTATTCTAGCATGCAAATTACCTTTTTTTTTCAATTCAAATTTATAGATAGTTTATTTGATAAATAAAATGGTTGGCGTATGTTACTATTTTTTTAATATATTTTATACTTCTTTATTTATTGTAACCAACCTCTAAGATGATATATGTAGTTAGGTACTAAACTATATATATATATATATGAAAAAGATCCATTAGGAACCACCTTTTATTGTGAGAACCGTGAGAAGCAATGTGAACACAACAAAATGTGAACACAACAAAAAATGCCTAAAAATAGCTAAAAAAACACACAATTTTTTTTAATATTTTTTACCTCAAAATCGTTAATTTTCGTTACCAATTTTTTTTTTTTTGCAATTAAAAGTAGCGATTTTATGTAAAAAATATTTAAAAATAAATTGTGTGTTTTAGAATTTTTTAAGTTTTTTGGGGGTTTAGTTTTTAGAATTTTAGTTTGGACGGGTGGTGAGGGGGTTTAGGTTTTTGGACTGGGGGGGGGGGGGGTTAGTTTTTAGCATTTAACTTGGGGGGAGGGGTTTAGATTTTTTTAGGGGGTGGGGGTTATGTTTTTTTAGGTTTTTTTGGTGTGTTCGCATTGGTTCTCATGGATCTCACAATAAAGGTTGTTCTCAAATTAACCTTACCCTATATATATATATATAGTGTGAGGTTCATTGGGGAACACTAAAAAAGTGGGGAACAGTGGGGAACCGACTCAAACGAACTCCGATTGGACTCATTCCAGCGGCGTTAGAACCGGCTCGTCGAACCTTAACTAGGATCTTTTAACCCTGAACCCTAAATCATAACCCTAAACCCTAAATATATTAGGGTTTGGCTTTTAGGGTTTGGCTTTTAGGGTTTAGCTTTAGGGTTTAGCTTTAGGGTTTAACTTTAGGGTTTAGATTTAGGGTTTAGGGTTTAGGGTTTAGATTTAGGGTTTAGGGTATAGATTTAGGGTTTAGCTTTAGGGTTTAGCTTTGGATTTAGCCTTTAGGGTTTAGCTTTTAGGGTTTATAGTTTAGATTTTACGGTTTAGCTTAGGTTTTAGCCTTATTTTTCAGCTTTAGGGTTTAGAGTTTAGAAGTTAGGATTTGGGGTTTAGGGTTAAGAGATCTTAGTTAGGGTTTGACGAGCCGGTTCCAACGCCGCTGGAATGAGTCCAATCAGAGTTCGTTTGAGTCGGTTCCCCGCTGTTCCCCACTTTTTTAGTGTTCCCCAATGAACCTTCGCCTATATATATATATATATATATATATATATATATATATATATATATATAGGATTAGGTTCAAACGTGAACAAAATCCCAAGAGTGAACTACGTGAACTGATCTGGGCCCCTGATTTTTATGATCTTGAGATTAAAGCGAGTGGCATGATAGTAATTATTTGGTTAATTTTTTTCATTTAATTAAATACAAAAAGGGTATATGTGTAATTTCAATCTTAACTTGATTGCATAAATCTCTCACAAATCAAGTAATCAATTATCCTCTTAAATTGATTGCATAAATCTCTCACAAATCAAATCAAGGATTAGGAAAGATGTAACTTAATTTAATTATTAAAATAATTGTTTGTTTAAATGCGATGTACACATGTGTATTATGATTTTGCCCTCTTTTTAATGCGATGTACACATGTGTATATCGTCTGTTTTTGTGATATCTCAGAATTTTTTTTGTATTGAATGTCGATGTACACCTGTGAATTACTGTACATATATGTACGATGCTGAGTACACATGTGTACTGTTCTATTTATATCCAAGTACACATGTGTATACCGTTGAAATATGAAGGTTACGTGGATCTTAAAAATCAAAATTTGAATTCTGGTGATAAAATCTGAAATAAAAATTAAAATTGAAATCTGCTGATTTGTTGTTTGTTTTGATAATTATCTTATTAATAAATAAACATAATGTGGTAATGAATTTAAATTAGGAAAGATTTAACTTAATTCAATTATTAAAATAATGATTTAAATCTAATTTTTTTATATAATTACAATCCTACCCTTAACAACTAAAAATGAAATCAAGGGTCCATATATGTTCACGCAGTTCACTCTTGGGAGGTTGTTCACGCTGGAACCCTACCCTATATATATATATATATATATATAGGGTAGGGTTCTAGAGTGAACACTAGGTTGAGAGTGAACTGTGTGAACTAATCTGGGCCATTGAATTACATCATCTAAAGATTTTTAAACAATGGCAAGATTGTAATTATAATGTTGTAACCTCCCTTTAAATTAATTGACAAAAGGGTATTTGCGTCTTTTGTAAATTGCATTTATTAAACAATATAATCTAAATCCCTAAAATCTCGCTAGTTTCCGTATATACAAGATACACAACTGTTAGTGTATACACATGTGTACGGTCTCACTAGTATTAGTTTATACAAGATACACCGATTTTAGTTTATACACATGTGTACAGTCTCGCTAACTATCAGTTTATACAAGATACACAACTGTTAGCTTATACACATGTGTACAGTCTCGCTAACTATCAGGTTATATAAGATACACATCTGTTTGTTTATACACATGTGTACAGTCTTTTATACATCTGTGTAATATATTAAAAATGGTTACATATGTGTATATTAACAACATATAGTATATTATGCATGCGCACGAGTAGATTCATATAAAAATTATGAAATTAATGAAAACGAAACATATCACAAGTATGCAAAAATAAATAACTTCATCACATATTCAAAAAAAGAGTTAATGCCCAAAAATAATTACAATTTCAATCTCAGAGAAAATTTTCAATATTTATTGAAAATTGTAATAAGTTAAAAACAATATATTATGATATATATATATATATATATATGGATAATAAAAAATACTAATTTTAAAATTAAAACAAAATCTATGGATAAAAAAATGATAGAGAAATAATTAAAAATGCGAGAGAGAGAGAGAGAGTTAAGAGAGGAGAAAATTAAGCGATTTTAATTAAACATACTTGTCTAATGTCAATATTACCCTTTTAATCTAAAAAATGATCAAGGGTGAAGATTAGTTCATACAGTTCACTCTCAAGAAGTTGTTCACTCTTGAACCTAATCCTATATATATATATATATATAGAGAGAGAGAGTGATGTGTGTAAAATGCAACATATAAATTACATCAAATGAGGCATAAAACAAACCCTATTTTAGTACTAATGTTGGAAAAAGTGTGTTTTTGTCTTCCTTTTGTATTTTCAGGATTAAATGAGCGTAAATGAACAAAAGGAGCAAATATGCAACAAAATCTAACATAATTACAAGAAAAAGAATAAACGTGGCATGCCCGACCCCTCGACAGCATCCTCCCAAGCAAAAAAAAGAGACCAGAGGCTGAACATGCCCCGTGCCCAGCGGACACGGGGGCGTGCCCAAGTGTCTGAAGAAAAGACAAAGTTTTAGAAGCTTCTATTTCCTAACACGGGGGCGTGCCCAGCTCAACACGGCCGTGGTCAACGCTAAGATTCGTAGAATCCAAGCAAATCTTGATAGTACAGATACGCTTCTGCACATGGGGCCGTGCCCAGCGGACACGGGGGCGTGGTCAACTAATGCAGACAAACTGCAATTAATGAAGAAAGAGAAAGTGGATGGACACAGGGCCGTGCTCAATGGACACGGGGCCGTGTCCGGGCTTCTGTGCAGGCTATAAATAGAGGTGCTTGGTTCACTTCAAAGGGATCCATTGGCAAACCACCTCTTTCACACTTCACCCACATCCACCACCATCACAACCCAAATCCACCACCATCATCCATCATCCATCATAGAGTGTGTGTAGTAGTCTCGTGATCCAAGATTGATAGTAAGAGTTCTTGACAATCAAAGGCCATGTTTGGCTAAGTCTCTTACATCACTTGGTGAAGACAAGCATTTAGTGTAATACTTTTGTTTTTTAATCTTTTCGCACTTTTTATTTGGTTTTTATTAATGACTTTAATAACTAGTTTCTTATGTTGAAGGTGAAACTTCCTTATCATTTGTCCGTGTTGTCTTGACGTTATTTTACTGTCTATATAAAATAAAAGATTTACACCATTCATTTCTCTACGGTCTATATAGAGATATGTTGGCTACCTGGTCGGGGGTTAAGTGAATGGTTTGGTAAGGTTCTTGCCTTGTTCAGTGTATAGATCCTGTAAGGACCTGGGTCAAGCTTACTAGGACCTCCTTCAATACCCACCGGTATTGGATGGCGGGGGTGCTAATAGCTTGATCCCCTCATATGTAAACTACTATTAATACATTAACCCGGCTACTTAGGATTATATCTCTGCTGAATCAAACCACTTAGCCGAGGGTAACGTCACCTTCAAAAGAGGGGACTACCACATTACGTATTAATAACTTAATTAATTATCTTTCTATATTCCAACCCTTTAGGATTGTATCCTTGCTGACTCAAACTAGGACCTACTACTATAACTAAGATAATCTCTTAAAAAGTGCAAAAGTGCGGAAAACATCAAAGGTTACACTAAAGGCGAGTCGGATCCAAGTGATTCATCTTGTCTATCTGTTTTTATTTTATTTTTATTTTTCAACATTTTTAGTTTTTATTTTCATGTTTAAACCTTTTTCTAAAATTTTGATTTGATTAGACGTTGAGGATAAACCGGTACTAAAAGCTCTTATGTCCTTGGACGACCTCGGTATTTTACCAACGCTATATTACACTCACGATGGGTGCACTTACCCATATGTGTGTTTAGTGTTAGTAAAATATCATGTTTTATAAATATAAAACATGACTAAAGTGTTAAAAAGGGCTTAAAATATACATAAAATTATATAACGCTACACACGCATCAGAGAGAGAGAGAAACGGGATAAGGAGAAAACGCTCAAAAGTGTGAGAACGATGAGAACGCATCCTGGCCCAACACGTGGCACGCGATATAATTTGGGCGTATGGGCTTTTTTTGTCATTTTATCTTCTGCTTTTCCAGTTCCGCTTTTCACAATATTGTTTTATTTTTGGGGTTTAAGATTTTTGGCGTTAACCAAATTCAATAATTAATGGCGTTTAATGGTTTCATTGTATTAACATTTTGGCGTTTATGGTGTTTATGGCGTTTTTCAAATCGTATGCCATTGGAACCCCAGGGGGTAAAGAAATCTATTTGAATGGCATTTTTCAAGGCGTTTTAAACAAGATGGCCCATTGTTCTATTATTTTTTATATACATTTTGGCGTTTGTGGTATCTTGGCATTTTACAATTATAAAATTATATTACAACCACAGGGAAAAAAAATAGAAGCGAAGAAAATAAATTAAAAATCCTAATCAGAGTTTTTGGGGCGTTTTACGGCATTATAGCGTTTTAACAAGCATTTGGCTGTCTGGCGTTTTTATTATATATGACGTTTTTATTATATAACAATCAACTGAAAAAGAAAATTAAAAAAAAGAAGAGTTAATTGCCATTTTAGTCACTGTGGTTTGGGCTATTTTGCTAGTTTAGTCCAAAGGTTTCATTTTTAACATCTGGATCCAAAAAGGTTTCATCGTTGCCATTTTGGTCCAACTTACTTAACTCCATCCATATCTGTTAAGTCTGGCAATGGCATTTTTGTCATTTCACTTTTCTTTTTATTAACCCTTTTTTTCTTAATTGCTTATTCCTACATAAAAAACATGTCTTCCCTCTGATAATCTTCATCATCAGTCATCTTCATCATCAGTGAGTCTTCTCTGCAATAACAACCCCCCTCTCTCTCTCTCTCTCTCTCCATCTTCTTCTCTGCAACTCTCTCTCTCTCCATGCCTCAATAACCACCTTACCCCAACCACCATTAACGAGCACCACCCCTGCCGCCACACCCCATACCAGCCACCACCACCGAGCTCCATCACCCATTTTGGGGTGATAACCGACCTGCATCTTCTGCCATCAAAAACACACACACACACCCCTCCAATCTGCACCTTCACATTCCATATCTACACACATCTTTGATTTAATCGATTGGAGTGATGAATTTGAGTGATTGATGATATGGGATAGAAGGCGGTTTGACTTAATCGATTGGAATAAACAAAACCCTAACTTTTTAAACTCAAATTTTCGCACGGTAAGGGTATCATACAAAGAATTTGGAATGTGTGATGTAAGGTGTTTCGGATAAGAGCAGGTATGTTGCTGATGATGAAGATGACAGATGATAATGATGAAGATGACTGTAAGGTGTTTCGGATAAGCCAGGGCTTACGCTTTGGTTCGCCTCGAGGTGTACGCCTAGTGAGGCGAAGGGAAAACGTCTCGAGGCACAATTCCATAGTTTTAAACCTTGTTGAGGACATCTACTAGAGCCGTTATGATGGTAGTTGACTTAAGTCGGCCTAAGGTTCCGTATTTTTTCAAGTCTTGAAAGATTTCCCAAGCTAAATGCTGTGTATTATAGATTAACTTTTCATTAAGAGTTTTTTGTACTCACACTTGTTGAAATCCAACAGAAATTTTACAGGCTTTCTAGAGGGACTCGTCACATGTACAAATTTTGGCAACACTTGTAATAATATCACAACCAATTGGTGAGATGCACATACCATAAACAAGGGAATAAATAAAGTGTGAGTTTGGTTTGTGTATATTGGTAAAATCAGGTGTGATACAAGACTTAGATGCATGGTGATTTGTGGTATGTTTCATCCTTTTTGGCATGAATTTTCCTTTAAGATTGGTAGGTAAAATGTGGAACAGACATTTCAAGTGCAGGAACCTTAAAAGCAAAGCAGCTACACGGTAGGCTGGGCAGGTAGAAGATATATATGATTGGAGAGGTAAAAAAACAAAACATGTTGACAGATCAGCCTAAGCGTACTCAAATTCGTTGGCTTAAGTTAGATCTCCTGGAGTCGACCTGCTTTGCAGAGAAGAAGGCGGTGTCCGATGAAGAAGGTGGTGTAAGGTGTTTCGGATGGTGGCGTGTAACGGATGGTTTCCGATGAAGATGGTAGCGTGTAACGGATGGTGTCCGATGAAGATGGGTGTGTCTGGCTATTGAGGTATAGAGAGAGAGTTGCAGAGAAGAAGATGGAGAGAGAGGGGGTTGTTATTGTAGAGAATTAAGGCGGCAGTGGTGGTGCTCGCTGATGATGAAGATGACTGATGATGAACAGAGGGAAGACATGTTTTTATATAGGAATAAACAATAAAGAATAAAGGGTTAATTAAAAGAAAAATGAAATGACTAAAATGCCCTTGGCAGACTTAACACATATGGATGGAGTTAAGTCAGTTGGACCAAAATGGCAACGATGAAACTTTTTTGGATCCATATGTTAAAAATGAAACCTTTGGACTAAACTGGAAAATGGTCCAAACCACAGGGACTAAAATGGCAATTAACTCAAAAAAGAATATATAAACAATTGATCTTCCAAATCTTCACTGTCACTAGTCTCTTTCTTCTTTTTTGAATCATCTTAACTGGCTGTTTCAACTTTCATATGATTCATTTTGTTTTTTTTTTGTTTTTCAAGTAGTTTTTTTGTCGCCGTTTGGAAGCAAAAAGTCTGACATCAGCATCTTTTTCTTGAAGATTTTTCCATCTCATGCAGCAAAATGTTATTGAGATTACATCCTTCAGCCAACAATCTTGAATTTTCCAATGAACAATATTTGATTTTTTAATTTTGGCGTTTTACCGATAAAAAGAACGCCACTAAATAAAAGCACCTTAAACCTTAAAATTTGATCATGCTAAAATCAATAATGTTTTGCTGTATGAGATGTACAACATTGTTAATCCTTGGTTAAGAAAGATATCTGACAATGTTGTCCACCCCATACAGCTAAACCTTATTGACAACAAACCTCAATAATTTTTTTGTGTGTTTTGGCGTTATAAATTGGATGGAAGTTGAGGATAAAGTCAATAAGATTTTACTCAATGAAATGGACAATATCCTCACTTAAGGATTTTTGACCATTACATTGAGTGAAACCTTACAGACAACCAAACTGAATTTCAAATAAACGTTTTGGTTTAGAAGATATTTGATGTTTGGGTTTTTCGGCGTTTATAAGACGAATTGTATATATTAAATATGGCGTTTGGGGTTTTTTGTGTTTTTTTAATTATAGGTCTGAGATGTTGTATATATAGGATTTTTTTGGCGGGATTTTATTATAATTAAGTTTGCCGTTTTATATCTAATGGCGTTTTTAGTTAGAATGGCGTGTGCTATTTGTTTGGCGTTTTATTTCATGATATGGCATTTTGTGTGGAGAAGTCAAAAGACTTTTTTACCCTTAATGAAGCGCGTCAACGTAATAAAATTGATGTTATTTACGAAAACGCCACCGCGTCAATCTAGTCCATAGATTGTTTTAATCGGACGATTCATTAGCGTTCTCACACTTTCCATCGTTTTCTCTAAATCCTGACCCTATATATATATATAGGGGAAGGTTCAAATGAAAACCACTAGTTATCGCGAAAACTAATTAAAAAAGCCAAAAAAACATACCAAATTTTTTTTTTGCATACCAATTTTCGCCATTTTTTATATATAAAAAAATTTCAAAAAAACAAAATAAATTGTAGTGCACATGTGTAATACTACACATGTGTATGTGTACTACAATTTTTTTTTTGAAAAATAGTTTTTGTTATAAATAAAAAATAGCGATTTTTAATAAAAAAATTGTAAAAAAAAATTTGGTATGTTTTTTAGGCTTTTTTTAGTTAGTTTTCGAGTTTTCACAATAATAGTGGTTTTCATTTGAACCATCCCCTATATATATATATATATATATATATATATATATATATGTATACACCTATCTAATATATTATGTTGTTCAAATATGTTAATGGGTCGAATATTGTATAAGATATAACTTTTATGTCAATGTGCTAATAATGAGTAACTCCTAAACTTCTTTTGGGAATAATAATTAGTCAAGAGTCGTAAAGTCTTCGTCACCGGACAATTGATGTGGCAACGAATCATATAACAAAATTAGTGATAGTAAGTTTAATAATGAAATTATAGGTCGCCTGCTCGTCGAAGACGACTCGTTTTGGTTTGCCTGCTTATAAGTCATCGTGTAGGACACTTTTTGCTACTATTGTGACTTGTGTGGGACTTCTCTATCCATTCGTGCGCTTAACTTGTAAGGAATCGCTAACGCAAAATTGTGAGTAGATCTTACTTCTTCGTTCACGCTTTTGTGTAAATGACGTGTTAAAGTAGCGTAGACTACCTTAACGAGTCATAACGGGTCATAAGCACATAGGATAGGTTCCGAATCAGAATGTAGGCTTTGTTAAACCATATCACATGAGTTTCAATATTCATTTGGTTTACAAGACCTCATTCTACCCGATTTAGGTGCCGATTTATTAACATAGCGATCCGATTACTAGGTGCCACTTGATTTTCTTGGTTTGCCCGAGCTTTGTTAAGTTCATTAAATCGAGGATACCTTGCAATCTCAAGTGAGTACATAGTTCCCCTCTTTTACAGGTTTCAATTATTTTGGGGTGATTCATATGTGCTAAACGATTTCGAGTTTTCTAAAATGAATGCTATGGTTTATATTAAACACAACAATTTCAATAATATGAACGAACTTGTTGGGGCGTTGGTCGAAAGACAATTGAATGATATTCATTAACTATTATAAAGCCAATCAGTAGTATGTTATGGTACCATAGGATCTGACAAATCCCGTTATCGGACTATCACCATGGTTATGGGGGTAATGTGGGTAACGACAGAACCTGATGATTGTTAACTTACGCTTTGGTGGTTTGTTAATACGAGTTGAACTATTTGAATGATTTGAACTATCTGAACTATGTGAACGATTTGAACTATTTGAACGATTGGAACTATCTGAACTATATGAACGATTTTAACTATGTGAACGATTGGAATGATTTGAACTATGTGAACGATTGGAACTATTTGAACTATGTGAACGATTTGAACTATGTGAATGATTTGAACTATTTGAACTATTGGAACTATTTGAATTATTGAACGATTGGGTTATGGTAAGTGATTAGGTAACGGGGCGAGTGTAATGTGATAAAAGCATAGTGGATACACCGCTCGTACTTCCTATATATAAGTGCTCTTAACACATTACATGTCGCTGCGTTATCTAGATCACTTGGACAAATGTTTTCAAAACAAAGTTACACTACGAGGTTTACTTAAAAATATAAACCATTCAATGTTTACTTTCAACGATGATTTACTACTTGGTTTACAAAGACAAATGTTTTCAGTCAAGATTGATGGCTACAATGGTTTTGGTTTACACATATATCAACTTGTAAAGTTGATAAAACATGCTGAAATATCAAACTCTTTTGGTTTCAAGGTACACACTCGACAACCCTCGAAGTTGGACGAGGTATTGCAATATGGATTCAAAGCCAGGAATCTGACACACTCACAAAACCTATGTACTCGCCGGCATTTTTATGCTGACTTATTTTCACATATGTTTCAGGTACTGTGTGTGATGATGTTTATGATGCATGCTCACATAGGAATTGACTAGGCCTTAGTGACTAAATAACAATGAAAGTCAATTTGTTCATGTTTTGCTTCTGATTTCTATACAATGTAATAAACCTAATTCAATAAAACGAAATTTCAATCCATGTGTTGTGAAACAATGATTCTGTTACGACACTCCCCGACGTTTCCGCCGCGGTTTTGTTGTTTTAATGCGGTCGGGGTGTGAAAGAAAAGTTGGTATCAGAGCTTATGGTTATAGGGAATTAGGTTATTAGTGATGCTTTGACCTAGACTATAACCTTCCTAGGACCCTAACACGAGTTTACTTGCGTTTAGATTCTAAAACAATACCGTTACCCATCTTTTGGTGACAACCACAACAAGAACACAAATAACAAATCCGTTTTGAAAACCAATCATCTATTCCTAGATGATTTATTATAAGGTTTTGAACCTTCAAGGTTTTCAAAATCTCGTCAAAGTTTGGGTCTTATTAATATGAACACGTGCAATCTGGAAGGGTGGGTGCCTGTATCCCGAGTATTCTGTCTAAGGCTAGAGTGTTCGTACAAATCCACATAATCAGACCAGTCACTCTTACCTGGGAACTCTTGGGATGAGTGTCCACTTATAGGCTAAAGCATGTCTTCGCGATACATTATAAAGACATATTTACTTTGATC
Source organism: Helianthus tuberosus (assembly GCA_030545235.1). Classification (NCBI taxonomy): domain Eukaryota; kingdom Viridiplantae; phylum Streptophyta; class Magnoliopsida; order Asterales; family Asteraceae; genus Helianthus; species Helianthus tuberosus. The sequence continues at coordinate 179,951,225 of CM060370.1, read as the reverse complement.
AGCCACTGTGCGTCGATTGTTTATTCAAGGTAACAAACGAATGATCACCTTCCTTATGTTTCGTCGACATCTTCAATACCTCTTTTGTTTATCCAAATGTCAATCTCAATCGTTTCTCATGTTTCCTTGTTCTTTTTAGAAAATGCCTCCTAGACGCGATCAAACTGAGGATGCTGCCCTCGCAGCCCTAGTCGCTCAGCAGATTGCTGCTGTGATTCCAAACCTCATTACCCAGATAAACCAAGCGAATAACAATAAAAACAATAACAATGCTCAGTGTAACTTCAAAACGTTCAATTCAGCTAAACCACTGAAATTTTCTGGGTCTCAAGGAGTAATTGCACTCCTACAATGGTTCGAGAGTCTAGAAAGCACATTCTGACATGTTTAGTGTCCAAATGAGCGAAAGGTTGAATTTGCATCTAGTGTTTTTGAGAAACGAGCATTAACATGGTGGAACGGTGTGATGAGAGATAGGGGTGCCGATGTGGCATTGGCTCAAACCTGGGAAGAGCTTCGAGCTCTAATGATGAAGGAATTCTGTCCTCGTCATGAAATCAGGGCACTGGAAAGGGAATTTGACGATCTTAAACAAGATAGCGGTGAACATCGAGCCTACATGGACCGATATGAGGAACTAAGTCTGTTATGCCCAACTAGGGCTGTAAACGAACCGAACGAACACGAACAAGGCATTGTCCATGTTCGTTCATTAAGGAAATAAATGTGTTCACGAACGGTTCATGAACACTTACCGAACGAGATTTTATGTTCGTGTTCATTCATTAAGGAAATGAGCGTGTTCGCGAACGGTTCACGAACACTAACAAACACAAATAAATTTGGCGAACGAGACGAATGAAAAAGATAGATGGCCTAGAGAGTAGCACTCGAACTTGAATCCCTTATTGTGGAACGGAGGTCGATCGTATTCACAGATGTAAATAATGAGAAATGAAAGGGAAATAATGCATAAAAAAGGTGAAAGTGGGTTTCCTAGTTTAATTGTTAGGGTCATAAAATAAATAAAAGTTTAATAATATAAAAAGTACAAATAAAATGTAAGAAAGTACAAAGATCTTCAATTAAAACACAAACATACGAACATAAACGAACACAAGTCAACGAATGTTCACGAACACCTTACCGAACATTCACGAACACAATTGAACGAACGAAGCCTCTGTTCATGTTCGTTCATTTAACTAATCGAACGAAATTTCTTGTTCATGTTCGTTCGTTTATTAGACGAACGAACATATACGAACTTCCCGCCGAACGGTTCATGAATTGTTCGCTGAACGTTCGGTTCGTTTACAGCCCTATGCCCAACCATGGTTACGCCTTTGGATAAGGCAATTGAAAAGTACATTGATGGCCTCCCTGACTCAGTTCAAGACATTGTTACTTGTAGCAACCCTACCACAGTTAGAAAGGCCATTGAGCTATCCTCTACCCTGACTGAATCTCAGATCAGGAAGGGTAAACTTTTCCAAAAAGGCGACAAGAAACCAACCGATGAAACAAAACCAAATGATAAGCAGACTGAGTCCTCCAAGAAGTCAAAGAAGCGTAAGGCTTCCTAGAACTTCGCTGTGGTTGCTCAAAACAATCAAGCTGTCCCTAACCAACCAGCTCAATCCCCTATTAAGAAGCCAAACAACGGAACTGCACCTTTGTGCAACCAATGTAACCTTCATCATCACGCTAATGTACAATGCCATAAATTCCTAAATTGTGGACTCGTTGGTCATACAGCTAGGGTTTGCCGAGCTGCACCAAATCAAGTTGATAACAACCCTGCACAAGCTCGTTTTCCACCAGGTTCTTGATACAACTATGGTGAGATGGGCCATTTCAGAAACAATTGCCCAAAGCTTGTTAATGCAAATCCAGCCCGTGGATGAGCATTTGGCTAACTGGAAGACAATGCTGCCTTCAAACAACTGAACTTTATGTTTTACTTCTTTTGTTATCCATGAATATGAAACAAATATTTTGGTTAATAAATAAATATTTATTTGCATTACGATGTACGAAAACAAATATGGTTACATGCATGAATGACATATCCCTACGATACCGACACCAAGGAACCGTGTTCCTTCCAAGACAAATTACTCTCGTGATTCTTCCATTTTGAGATCGCTCGCGATCCCCAACGAAAATCCTAAGTACTCGTTTCTCCTACGAAACAAAGTACAAGGTACACGTTACAACTCTGGACAAATACCCTAAAGTACCTCTTTAAATCCTTAATTGGATACCTAAGGGTACTTCCGTAAGTCCTTAATTGGTCTTACGCAATATACATATCATATCTTCCTGGTTTCATGATATTTTACACAGCATATGGATTCAAAGGATTATACATGTTTTCAAAAAAGTATGCATGATTTCAAAATCATCTCACGTGGTTTTAAAACAGTTTATAAACATGTTTACCTAATATACCTAGTACATGATTTCAAAAAAAAACATTAGCATACGTAGTACGCGATTTTCATAAACAATATACTTCGTATGATGACTTAGCATACCTAGTACAAGGTTCCTAAACATTTCGTGCTTCACAAATTCCAAATCCTTATAGGATCTTCCTATCATCATAGTTTGATCCTTGTGGATGTTTAAAGCGCAAAATCAAAGTCCTTAATTGGATTCTTTGTGTGCTTTAATACGAATGTTACGATTCAATGAGAACAAAACCGAATCCTTAAAAGATCATCCTATCTTCATAGATAGATTCTTGAGGATGTTTAAAGTACTAACTGAAATCCATTGATTGGATTCCTGGTGTACTTAAATGCATATGTTCAAATCGATGACAAGTTAATAACAAGGGATAACAAGTTGATAAACAAGTTGATAATTATGTGACTATGTGATTGTGTGTTTATGTGGTTTAGTCAAAGTATTCACAAGAACTATTCGATTAATTCTATCCCCTACACATTATAAAATAAGCCGTGCGAACTTTGCAAGGAATTACGTAATTATGGATGCATACAAAATTATGGAATTCAGTGCACAGAAACCACAACAAGTTTTGTCATGTGACAGCTTAAACAAGAAACAAAGTTAACTATATTCATTTTTGTTTCTGATGAAGTACCCACTGAGGAAAAATGAACTAGCTACTCATTTTTGCTTCTGAAAGAGATACCCACAGGGAAATGAATAATCCATTCGTGAACCGTGTTCATTTTCGTTTCTGATGAAGTAACCACAGAGGAAAATGAATTATCCATTCATTTTCGCTTCTGAAGAAATATCCACTGAGGAAAATGAATAAATTCATTCCGTTTCTTGTGAAGTATCCACTGAGGAAAATGAATTGTTCATTCATTTTCACTTCTAAAGAAATATCCACTAAGGGAATGACTAATCCTGCATTAATTTTGTCATTTTCGTTTCTAATGAAGTAACCACTGAGGAACATGAACTATCCGTTCATTTTCTCTTCTGAAGAAATATCCACTGAGGGAAATGAATAAATTCATTCCGTTCCTGGTGAAGTATCCACTGAGGAAAATGAATTGTTCATTCATTTTCGCTTCTAAAGGAATATCCACTGAGGGAATGAATATTCCAGTATTAATTCCTTCATTTTCACTTCTGACGAAGTATCCACTGAGGAAAATGAATTATCCATTCATTTTCGCTTCCGAAGAAATATCCATCGGGTTAATGAATATTCTTTGCGACAATTCTTCATTTCTACTTCTGACGAAGTATCCATTGAGGAAAATGAATTATCCATTCATTTTCACTTCTGAAGAAATAACCATTGAGAAATGAACAGCTTATACATTCCTTCATTTCCGTTTCTGATAAAAGTATCCATTGGAGAAAATAAATTATCCATTCATTTCCTCTTTTGAAGAAATATCCATTGTAAATGAATAACCTATTCATCTTTCATTTCCACTTCTGACGAAGAATCCATTAGAGAGAACGAATCATCCATTCATTTACGCTTCTGAAGAATATCCACTAGAGAAATGAAATACAAATCCTTACAAGATCTTTCTGTTTTAATAGTTAGATTCTTAAACGATACTCATAGAACTATTGGTTAATTTGGTTTTATCATTTAATCAAATCTCTCATTCCCACTTCCTGCTTTAATCAAGGGAGTATCCTTTAGGGGATGAACATCATAGGTATAACAACCCATTCGCGCTTCCTGTATTATCTGAGGGAGCATCCACTAGGGAATGAAAAAGTTATGCCTTACGTGGAGATCTTTGATGGGTTACTCTATGCAAATAGATAAAAACTCTAGATTCCGTGCAAGACAATTGTTTAAAACAACTATTCAGTCACACTCCTACGAATAAATTTCGGGACGAAATTTCCTAAAGTAGGGGAGACTGTGACATCTGTGCCTCTACGACCATCATACAAATACAAATCCAAATAAATCTTGTGTTTCATTCTTGGGATTTATACAAATACATGTGACATTTGCACATGTCAATTCTTGTTCGATTTCGAGCTCTTAGTCACTTTCTGGAGAGTTATACGGAAACTGTTACGTAAACGTAATCAGTTTAACGTGAAAAACACTCCAGAATAGTGACATAAGCTTAACATACCTTAAATAACCATTACATAACATAGAAATAAATTTTGAAGGGTTTGGTATGGCAAAAACAAGTTTATTTGATCACAGGGACTATTTGCGACAAACTATGAAAGTCTGCCGATTCGTATAGCAACGGACATTCTGGAACAAGATCATAAGCTAAACATACCCTAAATATCCTTTACAAAGCTTAGAAATAAGCTTTGAGGGGTTCAGTATGCAAAAATGCGCTTATTTAATCAATAGGGACTAAAAGCGTCAAAAAGTGTATAAGTTTGCATTTACGCGCATATCTTACGTTCTGAACATATCCGGACATCCAAAAATTTTTGTAATCATTAAAATATTTTACTTTAGTGATTGGAATGCAAAAATACCATTCGTCGCGTAATTTGAATCTTTTTTCGCGTCCTTTCGAGTTTCATGGTAATTAACCAAATAAAGCGACCGTACGACCAAACGAACCAACATCCGAGATGTTTTCAAGCATATTTCATGTTACCTATGCTTTAACATCATTTTAGAGCCTTGAAATGGGGTTAAAGGGGGTTAAGTACGTCGAAAACCAAGTTTTTAGCATGCAGGGGCCTGTTTTGCCAAAATGCGAAACTTCTAATCAGACTGCTAGGCTGGGCGCGAAGACCAGTGTTGTTTCCTTCACAGCCCACGAGGCCTGGAGCTGGCAGATTCATTGAATCCTTCAAATTAGCCTGTTTCCCTTGGTTTTAACCATAGATTTTGCAAACTATGAGCTGGTTTGTGTGTTTATCAAGCTACCAAATCAATGTACTACAAGTGTAAGACCAAGATCATGTTTAAAAACACTTGGAATGATCTTATTGATTCAAGAAATCTATAAATAGCCATGGGTTTTCAACCTTGTTCCTTGCTCATTTCAAATTCTTCACAAATCTGCTCTAAGTTGAGGCTGTCACACTTGTTGAAGGCTTCATACCTGAGTTTTCTTTGTTCTATCTCCAAGCTTGGACTCCTTGTAAGTGATCTTTCATGCTTGGTTATGTATTCAAGCAAGAAAGTCAAACAGTGTTTGACTTTCTGTTTTGACCATGATTTGGTCAAGATAAATTTCGTTTGAACTTTGCAACGTGAGCGTAATCACGATGGTTATAGTCCCTTGTGACTATACCTACTGATTACCACTTTGATTAGTCGAAGTGACGAGTCAAAGTTTCGGTCAAAATGCACGATTATGCGCATTTTACGACGAAACCATTTTTGGGTATCAAAACACTTTGTTTTGTTATCAAATCAGTTTTCTAACTTAGTTAAACATGTTTTAACATGTTTAACTCGTCACTTTTAGTTTAGTGCTTGTATAAGTTCGTAAGTCAAGCGGTCTTGACAACCGCTTAGACTTTCGAACCCGACCCGTTTGGTCGATCATTAGGATCCAACCAAACATATTTTGTGACCAAAGTTGTATAGGGAATAACCTTCCGAGGTTATACCTTATGGTCACTTAGTTTGATTAGTTGTATGATAGGTAATTTATATGCCTTAGGAAAATGACCAAATCCCGTTATTGGACTATCACCATGGTTATGGGGGTAATGTGGGTAATGACGGAACCTGATGATTGTTAACTTACCCTTTGGTGGTTTGTTAATACGAGTTGAACTATTTGAACAATTGGAACTATCTGAACTATATGAACGATTTGAAATATTTGAACGATTGGAACTATTTGAACTATGCGAACGATTTGAACTATGTGAACGATTGGAACGATTTGAACTATGTGAACGATTGGAACTATTTGAACTATGTGAACGATTTGAACTATGTGAATGATTTGAACTATTTGAACGATGGAACTATTTGAATTATAGAACGATTGGGTTATGATAAGTGATTAGGTAACGGGGCGAGTGTAATGTGATAAAAGCATGGTGGATACGCTGCTGGTACTTCCTATATATAATTGGTCTTAACACATTACATGTCACTGCATTATATAGATCACTTGGACAAATGTTTTCAAAACGAAGTTACACTACGAGGTTTACTTAAAAATATAAACCATACAATGTTTACTTTCAACGACGATTTACTACTTGGTTTACAAAAACAAATGTTTTCAGTCAAGATTCATGGTTACAATGGTTTTGGTTTACACATATATCAACTTGTAAAGTTGATAAAACATGCTACAATATCAAACTCTTTTGGTTTCAAGGTACACACTCGACAACACTCGAAGTTGGACGAGGTATTGCAATATGGATTCAAAGCCATGAATCTGACACACTCACAACACCTATGTACTCGCCGGCATTTTTATGCTGACTTATTTTCACATATGTTTCAGGTACTGTGTATGATGATGTTTGATGATGTTTATGATGCATGCTCACATAGGAATGGACGAGGTCTTAGTGACAAAATAACAATGGAAGTCAATTTGTTCATGTTTTGCTTCTGATTTCAATACAATGTAATAAACCTAATTCAATAAAACGAAATTTCAATCCATGTGTTGTGAAACAATGATTCTGTTACGACACTCCCCGACATCTCCGCCGCGGTTTTGTTGTTTTAACGCGGTCGAGGTGTGACATCGAATCCACATGGGGTTCTCCAATTCCAACCGTTCCATAGATTTGAAAATGCAACTTGAGAAAGAACATGCGAAAAATCAACATAAAGTTGAGCGAGTTCATAGTTTGTTTGAAAAAGATTTTAAAAAAAATCTTTTTGGTCACCGGTTTAAAAGTTGTTGAGAAAATATAGTAAAGTCATTTTTCTCGACATGTTATATGAAAACTGTGGGTCTAGCCCACTAGTGTTTTTGTGCATTACACGAGTGAGAATGGGCCGAGCCCAAAAGAGTCTTTGTAAGCAGGACCAACCCGTCCTCTTACTTGTACATAAGTTGAAAACATCACCAAAGTTTGTAATTCCATGTAATTGTGAGTTTTAAATCAAATGAATCTTCGAAGCATTTGAAAATCCGAGTATCAAAAACGGGGATGTAAATGTTTTGTGTTATATTCGTAAGCCGGTATAGAAATCCCAGTATGTAGGATGCCTATGGAATCTAAGGATCAATCAGTGTGTAGCTAATACACTTACCTATGTGCTATAAGTAAGTAACAAAACCGAGACAACTTTGTTATCAATTGGGATCACAAAAGCACTCCTAAGGGTATACCAACCAGGAGTGGAGCGCGCCTCAAACTCGATAGATCTATACCTTTTGCATCTTGGTCACTACGTGATTAATGGTTACTATTGTTATCATCCTACTCATGCACAGTGATCTGTCATCATCTAGTTCCATAGCTACATACCTAGTGTTAAAATATATGTGTTATTGGGCCTAGCCCATGTCCTTGGGCCTAGCCCATGTCATTCGTGTTATTGGGCCTAGCCCATGTCATTAAAACTCATGCATGTTTCGAAATTACGTGTGTCTTGATAAACCGGTAAGTTTAGTATGAACATTTTTTAAACCATTTGAGTTCGTTGAAATCCTTTTTCTGAAATGGTTTAGAAACAAGTGATTTTCATTTATCGAAATATTATTTGCTTTTACGAAACTTGCATGTCTTTCCACCCCCGAAAAACATTTATAAAGATGTAAAAACGATTAAAAGTGGGGATTATGAACTCACCTTGATGTCCTTATGCAAAGCTAGAAGTGATTTCCGTGATGTCGTTCCAAGAACGTAATCTTGCTAGTGCGCAACCTATAACATTCCTACAAAACAATACTTATAAGTGTCTAATTAGACGATGTAGCTAAACTATGTGTCCGAGCTCTACCGAGTCGTTAATAAACGACTCTACGAAGGTGTTATTATTTTGATTTGAAATAACCACACTATGGTTATTTGATCCCATTTATGATTGGGATAACGCTAAGTCTCGGAAACAACTTAGTTTCCGAGTGATCTAGGATATATATATATATATGTATATGTATATAAACGTAACTATATTAAAGAAGTCGTGTTAGTTGTCGCGAATTAGAAATACGTAGATCGATAATAGTACGTATTCAAAATGTTGTATGTAGTGTGGTAAGATATCGTTGTAGTTTTCGTAGGATGGGAATAAACACACACACACACACACATATATATATATATATATATATATATATATATATATATATATATATATATATATATATGCTAATTATAAGGAGAAAACCCACTCCAGTTGACTAAACCCTGAAAACTCACACATGTGGCTAGGATTGATCCACGTATGATTTTAGATTGAGAGTAGGCAAGGGCATAACCGTCTTTTTCCCTCTTTACCTTTTGAGATTTGTGTGACCCCTTTTCATGTGTAAGTCTGCACACGCAGACCTTTCAAGCCCTTTCATCATTGCTTGTTCTTGTCATGGGTTTCATTAATTACATTTTGTACTTGTTTATATTAAAATAAGTTTCTAATATCTTCTCTTTTTGTTCTTTTTACATATTCATGGATATAATAATCTCACCCATAATCTCACATCTCATTTATTTCGAACCAGAGAGTGCAGTGAGAGAAAGAAACCATACTCAACATTGAAGGCTATTTGCATTTAATATGGCTGATTCGAACAACCAACACCATCGGACCGTTGCCGGTGGTACGGAGACACTCATTGAGCATCCTGGTTCACCCTTAAATGTTGTTCCTCATAATCTTTCACCTGTTTTTGCATTTAATGAAGATGAAGATGCATTGTTTGAGAGTAGGGTTGTTGAAGAACCTGATCCTATTTCTTCAGAGTTTCCAGGTGAGTTTTTTTTTCTGTTTTATTAAATGTACAGCTTTAAATGCATACGAGTACTTTTGTAATTAAGGATTTCTTGTTTAGTTTTTCATTGGATTGTTCTTGATTCATTTTCTTTGTTTTTTATTTTGTATGTGTAGCATCAGTTCTGAATCAAAATGCCACAAATGATGATGAAGATGGTGTTCAGAATTGTACTTTTACACAGTTGCTATCAACAGGTCATTTTTGTTTATGTGAAACCATGATTTTTTTTCTATAGGGTTATTGTAACATATCGTTAGTTTTATGCTTCGTAGTTTGTTATTATTATTATTATTTATTTTATTTCTTTTGTTGGTAGAGGAGGAAATGTGTGGTTAGACTTGTATTTTTATTTTTTATGAAACAAGCTTTTATATTTTTGTAGAAGGTGAAAAATGTGTGGCTACACTAGTATTAAGTTTTTTATGAAACAAGCTTATATATTTTGTAGGAGGTAAAAACATGTGTGGTTGGACTTGTATTAAGTTTTTATATTTTTTTGGAAGGGGAAAACAGGCTGGGGAAAACATTCGAGATTACATTTTTTGGTTACATAAAAAATTCCACCAGCATCTACACTTTTTGGTGACATAAAAAAATGTACTACCATGTTTTTTTTTGCATTTTAGTGAAACGTGTGTAAACTTGTTTTTGAGAATACAATGTTACATGTAAAAAAAAAATTAACCTATACGTGTTAAAATTTATTAAACAATACAATGTTTTCTAAGACTCGTGACCTTTTTTTGTAGGTATTCATGCGAACGAGGAGTTTTATGTTCACCACACACCCAATGGCACTAGAATGTGGTGTCCTAATGTTCCTATTGTTTTAAAGCCTGTTGTTGGTTCTGTACATGAAACATGGAACGACGTGTTTAGTATGTACAAGGACTATGTTGTGTATTCTGGGTTTTCTATTCGTAAGGGGCAAACCAAGAGATGGAAGGGTTTTGTCACTCACCAGTATATAAGGTGTACTAAATATTCAAAACCACAGATTAGGTGTAAAACTGATACCTTGGAGCAGTCAACCTTGACTATTAGGCAAAGTAATTTCACAGTGACAGATTGCAAGGCTAGTATACTGGTTAAGTTTTCTGAGGACAACTCTATGTGCATAGTGGTAGGGTTCCATGAGCACCATAATCATCCCTTGTTGAGCGTTTTAATTGTGACCTAAGTAGGATTTCAAGGAAACTACCCTTTACATCCAAACAGTTTATCCATAACATGAGTTTGAACAGAATTGGTCCAATTGTTTCTCACAGAGTTTTAGTGTCCCTGATGGGTGGACATCACAACGTACGTGGGACGCCAACTGATTTTAAGAACTGGAGCCAGTCGGTTAGGCTTTATATTGGTGACCGTGATGCGCAACTTGTTATAGATCGTTTGAAAGAAAGATCGGAGAGCTTACCAGACTTTTACTATGAGTTTGTGGTTGAGAAAGGGCAATTGAGGTCGATTTTTTGGGCAGACGAAATTTCCAAGATAAACTATGAGGTGTTTGGTGATGTGTTAGCTTTTGATGCGACTTATCACACTAACAAGTAAGGTTTTGCAAACTGGCACTTTTTTTCCCCTTTAACATATTATTACCTTTTGTTTTTTTTTTCTTTGTCACGCTGGTACAACATGATTTTTGTTCCTTTCACTGGTGTTGATAATCATAAACAATGTGTGACATTTGGTGCAGGCTTGCTATTCAATGAAACCACCGAGTCTTACAAGTGGTTACTTGAATCATTTCTGAAGGCACACAAGAAGCAACCAGAGTTAGTTCTGACGGACCAGGACCCTTCAATGAAAGCTGCTATTTCAGAGGTTTTCACAGACGCTCGGCACCGCCTTTGCATGTGGCATATTATGAAAAAACTCCCAACCAAGGTTTTATTAATTTATCAATCTTGTTTGAGAAGTTTTTATTTTGTTACCTCTTTTAACAGCTTGGGGTCCTGTTATTTATAGATTGCTGGAGACCTATTACAAAACTCTGAGTTAAGGGCATTGATGCATCGTTTGGTGTGGAGTATTCACATGAAACCATCTACATTTGAGACGCGTTGGCAACTTTTGATGGAGGAATATGGGTTACAAGATCACGACTGGTTGAATGATATGTACTCAATTAGGGACCAATGGGTACCTGCCTACTTCCGTGATATCCCAATGTGCTGTCTGATGAAGACTATATCAAGATGTGAAAGCTCTAACTCAAGCTTCAAGGTCAACTCTACTAGTGCTAACACACTAGTTCAGTTCATGCTATGTTATGAAACTAGGATAGATAATCAGCGTTACAGGCAACGTGTTGCAGAGTTTAAAACCTCCTCTAGTGTATTCATGGACACTACTGATTTAGCTATCGAGAAGCATGCTTTTGAGCTGTACACACATGCAATTTTCACAGAGGTAAGAAAAGAGATATACAAGGGGAAGTTGTTTTGTTACATTCTAAACACGGAGGATTGTGATGATGTTCGTGTTTACAATGTGAATCAGTTGGACAAGCGAAGCAATGCAACCAACACATTCACGGTAACTGTGCTGTATCCTTATGATGACATCTTTTGTTAAAGCTTTCATTATGCTTTTTTTCACAGAAGCTTAATAATGTGTTTTGGTGTTTTTGTAGGTTAAACTTGAGTTGAGAAATCAGTCGGTCTCTTGTTCATGCAACAACTTCATCCGTATTGGATATCTGTGTAGGCACATCTTTTGTGTTTACCGGGTAAACAATATTGAAAAAAATCCCTGCCCAGTTTGTTGTTAAGCGTTGGACTAGGGACGTGCTTCCCAAAAGTATATTTTCTATTGAGCGTCGATACGGCGTTGACACCCGTCCACAAGCTGCTGCGAGAAGTCAGATTCTTGAGATTGTAACCGAATGTGTAGACGCATTAAGAAGTGATGTTGGAGGACTTTCTACTTTCGCTGAGCAGATAAAGGAACTGAAATGCAAGTTACTAAATGGAGGACCAGTTGATGACGAAGCCAAGAATGATAACTATGCTGCTGTTGAAGAATTGCTTGGTGTTTCTTTAGATGGGGACGTAACTCTCAACAATCCACACGGGATCAGGAACAAAGGATGCGGCAAAGGTCGACGATTCTCTAGAGCATCGCAGGATGGAACAAGCAACTCTGCTGTCAAACCTCCCAAAACACCAAGGCTTTGCCGAACATGTATGAAGTACGTGACTAGGCATGATTCAAGAAATTGCAAGAAAAAGAAGAAGAATAAATCGGGTAACGAGGACGAGGACTCAAGCTCTGCGAGTCAGGAGTCCACTTGATTTGGTATTTATTTTGATGTGTGTGTTGTGCGTGTTTTGAAAACTTGTATGACGCCAGCTATTTGGTCTCCATTTTAGTGGAGCGGAACTAAACTTTGATCATCCCTTTTGTTTTTCTTGGGCTTCCTTTTTGTAGATGTGTTGGACCGTTGTATGACCCTAAAACGTCAGTCAAGGTAGTTCAACTCAGTTTACAGAGGCGGAATCAAAGTAAACTAAGTCATAACAGCTCTAATCCTTTTAATCTTTCTTTTCTGATTAATTTGAGTGCTTGTACAAGGTTTTCTGATACAGATCCGTCAGCACTTCGTCACACATACAATGACCTCGTGATTTCCCTTCAAGGAACTAACCACCTATATATAAGGCACTTGATTTCGCTTGAGGATGTCTGAAGCGAAATCTCTTGTTCTGATTTCGCTTCAAGCCAACACAACCCCTCTTCAAGCGAAATCTTGTGTTTACAACTTAAAACCCTAACTTAAACTCTAATATGTGATCATTCAAACAATCCAGACACAAGACTTGATAATGATGAAATCAACAGACATTCAGTGCACCAACAGACTCCCCCTTGGATGTTGATGAAGTCTTTGGCTTCAAGTCTTTGTCTTTCACAATCTTCAAACATTGTAAAAACTCTCATCAATCTTTATCTTCAAGCTTTAAACTTTAAACTTCAATCTTCCCTTTGACTGTTGATCCAGACTCCCCCTTTCACAGACTCCCCCTCTCAATATGCTAGGATCTGAGATATCTGGTTCAAGCTTTGTCAATAAGCTTCCGTAGGAAATAATGAAGATCAAACCTGTTACTCAACCAACAAACATAACCATTCTATCTTTTCAACAATAAAACACAAACTCAAACAGCTTTAACAATCCACTCAAGTATTCAAGTTCAAGTTAATGACCCTGATTACTCAATTAATCTACCAAGTCCAAATTAATGACCTTGGTTGATCTTTTGACTAATTAAACTGATTTTTTTTTTTTAAAAAAAACAACATTTTCAAACTTTTTCTGAAAACAACAAGTATCAAGTTAATGAACTTGTTTTTGACTTAACAAACAAATCAAAACTTCTTCAAAGTAAGCTCTTCTCATTCTTCAGCTCAGAATCTCCTGCATCTGCTTCAAACATCTGAGAATCCAACAATCAACTCTCCACTTTGGTTTGTCTAAAATAAAGCAGAAATAAAATCTTTTTGGATTTTATAAAGTGATCTAAACTAAGAAATGAAATACAAGAAACTTAAATTGCAGAAATTAAACAAAGTAAACTTTTTACAAACATATTTTTGATGAGCGTGTCAGGGAATCATATCAGCTTTTTCAGACAAATCACAAGTACCGTTAAGCTACATTTCATACTCAGACTTAAACAATTTACCTCGATTGTTGATATACTGATCCATCTTAAATTCTCACACAAATTTCAATTTACTCAGGATACGATTTAGGTGAATTAAGAACTTAGATCATTCATGTGTCCCACCTCTTGAATATACTCCCGTATCCAGAATCTCAATAATCAGTCTTACAGGTGAGAATACTACAATGATATCTGTATATAATTTAGGTATGCGAGGGCCGAGGGATCTCAGATCGATACTTCCGTATACGCAGAGAGATATCAGCTTCGACTTTTCGGTGTGTCCCCTTTAGAGGATCTTTTTGCTTACAACAGCAGCATATATCAATTTTATTGTTTCAGCATGCTGAGGGTGAAATGCTGTGTTTCAAGCATTAAAGCAAGTATTAGCCAAGGACTAGGTCAGAACTACCGTTCAGCAGAAGTCCCGGAATAATACCCCAGATATCATAGAGTATAAAGACCTAGTATATCAGATTACGAAACCTTTCAAACGAGATTTCAGGGGTTACCTATATATCCAAGTAGTGTTCCCCACGAATTCACAAGTTTGGATTTAGGTTTATATCCCAAATAAATCTACTAAATGTGTGAAAACCTATCGACACATCATCAGTAAGATTGTTTAACTCTTTTAAACATTCCAAATCTTTAGCATACCGTGACCGTCTAACTGATGTACTATCACTTTCCCTATATACACAAGCTCTTTTTCAGATTTTATCATGTTTTTGTATTTTTGCATTTTTTACTGTTTTTGTATTTTCAGGAAAATAAACTATGTACAAACATCTACTCCCCCTAAATACCAAAACAAGTAAAAATTCGACAAACCATTGCAGATTGTTTCTCGTCTTCATCCGCAACAGTACCCTCATCAACGCCAAGTATGCCATCCGACACCGACAGAAGCTTCATACCATTCAGTTTTAACAAATATTTAAACCGATTTTTATCAAAAGCTTTGGTATATAAATCAGCTTTCTGTTCGTCTGTGTGGATTTTCTCAATTCGTATCAACTTTTTCTCAAAACAATCACGAATAAAGTGATGACGAATTTCTATGTGTTTCGTTTTAGCGTGATGTACTGGATTTTTAGTTATATTTATTGCGGCCTCATTATCAACAAAACGAGGTGTGTTAAGAAACTGCAAACCGTAGTCGCGCATCTGTTGCTGTATCCACAAGATCTGAGAGCAGCAACTGCTAGCAGAAACATACTCCGCTTCACATGTAGATAACGCCACAGACGTTTGTTTCTTACACTGCCAGGTAACCAATCTAGGACCAAAGAACTGGCATCCTGCAGTTGTTGATTTTGAATTAACTTTGCAGCATCCGAAATCCGAATCGGAATACCCTTCGAGCGTAAAATCACCTTTTCTAGGATACCACAACCCCAATGAAGGAGTTCCTTTCAGGTAGCGCAATATCCTCTTCACAATAATCATATGTGATGCTCTTGGATTAGACTGAAATCTTGCTGCGAAGCACGTTGGGTACATAATATCAGGACGTGAAGCAGTTAGGTACATTAAAGAACCTATCATGGATCGATAAAACGTTTCATCAGCCCTGTCTCCGGTGAGATCTGGGTGAATCCCATGATTTGTTGCAAGTGGGGTAGCAGCTGGAGTAGAACTTGACATCCCAAATTTCTCTAGAATATCATGAACGTACTTTGACTGATGAATGAAAATTCCCTCAGGAAGTTGTTCAACTTGTAATCCCAGAAAGAATTTCATCTCCCCCATTGATGACATTTCAAACTTCTGCTTCATCACTGATTCAAAATCTTTGCATAGATTTTCATTCGTCGACCCAAAGATTATATCGTCCACATAAATCTGTACTATCAGAAAATGACCATCAACGACTTTCGTGAAGAGAGTGGCATCCACTGTTCCACGTATGAACTTGTTAGCGAGTAGGTGTTGAGACAAAGTCTCGTACCAGGCTCTCGGTGCCTGATGTAGACCATACAACGCTTTGTCCAATAAGTAGACCTTGTTTTTGTGGATTGGGTCAGTAAAGCCCGGCGGCTGACC
This sequence comes from Helianthus tuberosus, assembly GCA_030545235.1. Taxonomy (NCBI): domain Eukaryota; kingdom Viridiplantae; phylum Streptophyta; class Magnoliopsida; order Asterales; family Asteraceae; genus Helianthus; species Helianthus tuberosus. The sequence goes on along the minus strand of CM060370.1, from coordinate 179,935,135 downwards.
GACATAAACCTCCTCTTTAACCTTCCCGTAAAGAAACGCCGATTTAACATCCAACTGATATACTTTGAAATTCTTCCAAGACGCAAATGCAAGAAAAATTCTGATTGCCTCTAGTCGTGCTACAGGAGCATAGACTTCGGTAAAATCAATTCCCTCCTATTGACAAAAGCCCTGAACAACGAGTCGAGCTTTGTTCCTTATAACAACTCCTCTATCTTCCCTCTTACACTTAAACACCCACTTAGTGTTAATTTTCCTTTGACCATCCGGCAAATCAACTAACTTCCACACTCCCAATTTCTCGAATTGACTAAGTTCCTCCTGCATAGCATTGACCCAAGAGTCTTCAGTAAGCGCCTCTTTGTAAGTTCTTGGCTCAACCTGCGAGATAAAACAACTCAAAGAAAATTCAGTTTGCAAAGGAGCAACTTTTGTATAAAAACATGTAAGCCCTTTATCAATCTGATTTCGAGTGCGAACTCCAGCTTGTAATTCTCCTATAATCAACTCCTCTGGATGATATGAAAAAGTTCTCGGCATCACTTCACTTTGAACATCTACATTTCCCTCCAGATTAGTAACATTCTGCTCTGCATCTTGTTCACCAACTTGGTTTGTTTGACCTGAAATCTGAATTTGCTCCCCCTCAGAATCTGAATCACCATGATCAAATACTGGCATGTTTTCAGCTTCTAGATCATCATTCTGAACCGACTGATTATCCTGAGCAACTTCATTCTGTTGGACATCATCATGTGCACCAGCATTACTTGGACCTGCTTCATCATCATTTGAAGTTTCCCTTGGTCTTCTCGAATACTCAGCTGGGAACCTTAACTGCGACTCATATTCACGCAAAATATCCAACTCATCAAAGAAATCTTCTTCATCCTCTGATTCTTCTCTCATGTCAAACGAATCCCAAAGTTTGTCATAATGATAACGCCATGAATCACCAGGATTCTGCGGCGGCATAGTATAACCTTGACATTCAACATTTGCAGCTTCAATAATCCGCTTCTCACTTGGAACGAAGACACGTAGCAAAGGATTTGAATAACCAACAAATATACCCTCAATGCACTTCGGACCAAACTTTCCAAAAGGCTCTATAACCGTACAAGGTGACCCAAACGGTTCTAGATACTTCAAATTCGGTTTGCGGTTATTGATTAGCTCAAAGCATGTTTTGTTGAACTTCTTGACAGTAAGAACCCTGTTGAGCGTATAGCATGCAGCAGAAACAGCTTCAGCCCAAAAATTAATTGGTAACTTTGAATCTGCGAGCATAGTTCTAGCCGTCTCGATTAGCGTCCGGTTTTTGCGTTCTGCGACTCCATTCTGCTGCGGAGTGTACGGAGCACTAAACTCATGCAAAATACCTCTTTCATCACAAAATTCTTCCATCTTACTGTTCTTGAATTCAGTACCATTATCACTTCGAATTTTCTTGATACGCCTTTGGTACAAATTCTCAATCTTCCTGAACAGCCCCATCAAACTATCAAATGTTTCATCTTTTGTCTTCAAGAAAGAAACCCATGAAAATCTGGAATAATCATCAGTAACGACCAAACAATAGTAATCTCCTGTAACACTTTTAACATTCACTGGACCAAACAAATCCATGTGAAGTCTTTCCAGAGGTCTCGAAACTGAATTAACTTGCTTTGTAGGGTGTGACTTTTTCTTCTGCTTGCCTTTGATGCAGCTAATGCACTCCCCTTCCAGATGAAAGCCTTTGATATTAACTCCCAATACCAAATCATTGTGCACCAAGTGATTCATCTTCCTTAGGTGAATATGCCCCATCTTTCGGTGCCACAATCTGGATTCTTTCTCAGTTGCTCTAGACACGAAACAATGTGCTTGACCAGTAGTTGTAGTTGCTACCGACATATCTAACACATATAAATCGTTTACTCTAGGTGCCCTCATAATAATCCATTCTTCAGGAACAACAAAACCAGGTTTCAGAATCAAACATTCCTTATTAGTGAAATGAGTAGTATACTGATTGTCACAAATCTGCGAGATACTAAGCAGATTGTTCTCCAGTTCAGTGATGTAGTTAACTCTCTCAAACGTCACTATCCCATTGGATAACGTTCCTTCACCAACAATTCTACCACCTTCATGACCAGCAAATCCCACATAACCACCATTAATATTTCTCACATCATACAGCAATGCGGTCTTCCCTGTCATATGTCGAGATGCACCACTATCCATAATCCATCTGGATATTAATTGTGGAAGATCCTGCACAAAACAAACTACAATTTAAACAACTTCAAGAAAGATGCCGATTCATGCTTCGCGATCCAGGAAGCTCCGGCAATTCAAACTACTTATTCAAACATGGTGTCCACCCAGGCTTCATCAGCCTTAGGTGTAACCTTGACTCTAGCAACTTGAATTTTAAAATTTTCAGCCTTCAAAGGTGGAAACTTTGCATCATAATCAACCGAAATTGATTCTTCAGCCTTTTTCACTTCAGAAGTTGAACTTTTCATTTCACCTTTTGGTTTCCAAATTTGTTCAGTTAATGCAACCCGTTTATAAAACTTGTCATTTTGATTTACCAATTTCTTTACAGGTTCATTTTTTGCTTTTACATTGTTGATTTTAACGTTTTGCTTCTCAACCACTTTCTTCTCAACATACATAGGTGATTTACCCTTCACATCAACCTTCTTTTGTTGAACCTTCACAGCTTCAGTCCTAGGCTTCACATATGTACACTTTCGTGCAATATGACCAACTTGTTCACATCTAAAACAAGTACGAGTATCAGCTACACTACTCGTGCCTTCAGACTGAGCCTGTGAAGCTCTTTTCTCAAAGAACTCTTCATTCGATTTTGAAAAGATTTCATTTTTCTCATCAGAAAGTAACCGTGAACCATTCACAAACACCTTCTTTTCAGTAAACCTCTTGTTTTGAAAATTGTTCTTCCGATAACTATTACCACCCCGATAATCACCCGACCAATTGTTTCGATTGTTATTGTAAAAACGTGGTGAATAAACAGTTTTCTTGTTATAAACCCTGTCTTTCTTTCGACTCAGATTATTTACAGCTGACAACTCGACTTCAACAAGTTTGAAAACATTTGTTAATTTGTTCATGTTAACATTCTCAATGGGAAACTCTGAATCCGAAAACAACTTATCAGATCCAGCCATCTTGTACATCACAAGACCCGATTCATCACTTAAGTTGTTTTTGGACTTTTGTTTCGGAATGTATTTATCAAAAAAAACACCCATCCTCCTCAGAAGTGTCACAATCCGGTTTAAGCACTTTGTCTACCACACTTTTCACCACATCATTTTGAACACCCTCTTCATTGGAAGATGTAAACGTGACATCAATGTTTTCAGGAAGTTTAACTTCACTTTCTTCCTCAATTTCCACCAAACTAGACTGCTTTTTCGTGTAGTTGTCTAAAATTGGAGGTGGAACTTTGTGAAAACCTATACCCGTTCCATCAGAAAACACATCCTCGCCATCTTTGTTTTTCCCTATAGGTTTAGGAACAATATGCTGCAAAACAAAGCTTGCCGATTTATAGCTGTTAAGCTTCAACTGGATTCGTTCATTCTCAATTTCAGCTTCTTGAACTTTAAGTTTCAATTTAGCAATTTGATCCAGTTGTTCATTAATCGATTTTTCTTTTACTCCCAAAACAGCTCTTAGATGTTCATTTTCTTTAAATGTTTTGCCATTACGATCATCACTATCTTTGACAATGCTTTTCAATTTTTCAAACTTTTCGGAAATCTGACGGTTTTCAAGAATTAACTTTTCATTTTCAGATTTTAGTTTCTCATGTTCCTTTTTATCATTTTCAATTTTAGCCGTTAATTCTTTGTTCCGTTCAGTTGAAGCTCTTACACTTTTGTCACGATCAAGAATCTGATTTTCAACATTTCTAACCTTTGTTGTCAGATTCTGAATTTTCTCATTGTTAAGATACGTGACAGTGCTACAAAAATTGCATTGTTTGGTGCAATTTTTGCAGTCAGCATTTCCATCAATCTTTTTACCTGGCTCATTCTTGTTACTTGACGCATTTGTTGACACACTTTGACTGACCGATCCCTTTGACTCAGTGACAGAATTAGGATCTACCTCAAGTGCTTTTTCAGCTAGCACTTTGTCAGCCATCAATCCCAGGTTCTCAGCTGTCAACTCTTGCGTAGTATCAATTATGCCTGTATCAACCTGCTTTTCTTTCTTCTCTTTCTCTTCTTTCTCCTTTCTCTCTTTCTCTTTCGCTTCTTCAATCATCTTTGATGTTGGTGTTCCCCACCACTTGTGCTGCCAATATTCATCTTCTTCTTGATACTCCTTGATGATGGCTTCGATATCAATCGTTTTGTCATCAATTGCAATGTTGCCATATCTATCAAGATAGCACTCTCTATCTGGATCCCATCTGTTTGCTCTTCTAGCTTCCAGAAAGATACCAGAAAGTCTAATAATTTTTGTTTCAGCAGTCATCTTCCGGTATTTATATTTCTGTTCTTCAGTACGATCATCTTTCCATGGCTTAGGTTCATCATTGCTTGCCATGAATGCGTAACCAACCGCATCTTCCTCCGGTAGAACTTCCTTACTCCAATCATACCCTTCATCATCATAAATCACAGCAAGAGCCCTTGATTTGTCTCTGTTATCTTCAGACTGCTTCAATCTAGGCGGCTCGGATTTATTCTGATGGTAGATTGCCTTTTTGTAATAATCATCTCGAAAAGGATTCTCCGATTCATCAGCATAAGCATTTCGGCATTCTCTCTTAAAATGACCCTTCTGCTTACACTTGAAGCAAGTCACCTTCAATTTATCGAACCCCAACTTAGTAGATGGACCACCGATCGTTTTTCTCCCTGTAATCTCCATGAAGCGTTGTGCACGTCGAACTGCACTTGCCATTGCCCAACGAATATCGATCAGCTCCATTTCTTCAGGGTCTATCTGATCGTAGTCTTCTTTCGTCAGATTTGTATTCCCGATTTTTCCAGCTACCAATCCTTCGTAGGATTCCAAAACAGACGCTAGAAAGACCATTTGTTGCTTGGCCGACTCGGCATCAAAATTATGTGCGTTCTTCAGATCTATAGCGATATTGCAAGAAAACTTCGCATCAGAATGATTTGCAGAAGACGTAGTAGATCCACTGTGATAACCACTATGACTTCCACTGCTTTGACCACTTTGACTTTCTTTGCCGACTGTCGACACATTTTCAGCAGAAAATGCAGTCTTTGGAGAAGTAGCTTTCGGCATCATGCTCTTTGGATAGTATAGATCCAGATTTTGTTGATAAGATGAATGATTAACTTTGTACGTCTTCTTCAATTCCAGTTCATGACTTTCCAGTTTCTCAATCACCAAATCTGGTTTCAACAAATCAGAAGGAATAGTGTTCTTAAGCATGAGAACATAATATCTCCACTCCATCTCGTCTGGCAATGCATCGAACAACTTGTCTACTTGCTCCTCATCAGAATATTTGATATCATGTCTTGCTAATTCCAACTTCAGATGACCAAACCTTTCAATCATTTTACACACCGATTCATTTTTAAGACAACCAAACATATCAAACTCTTTCCTAAGAAGTTTCCTTTTATTTTTTACAATCTCTTTGCTTCCAAGACACTTATTTTCAAGTTTTTCCCATAAGTCTTTAGAATTTGAGTAATCAATCAGTGAAATGATGTCTTCAAGCACCGACTGAAACAATAATGCCACACATTTTTGCTCAGCCACAAAATTGTCAATCTCTTCAGTTGATCTTAATGCTTCACCATTTTTCTTTCCTTGTTCAAAACCATTCTTCATACTCTTCCAGCTAGGAAAAGCAAATGCCATCAACCAGTCTTCGAATTTTGTTGCCCACCTACTATAATCTTCTATAGCCATCAGCTTAGGAGGTTTGTTAAACGTTCCAAATGCGCTTTCGGACTCCCAAGCTTCCTTTTTCCTTTCTTTCGGTGGACTTTTGTTTGCATCACTTGAAGAAGTTTCGTTGTTTCCGGAATCTCCAGCGAATGCGTACATGTCACTGAAAGGATTCATGAAAATATCATCCATCTTGATCGTACCTGCAAGATTATCAAACACTTAGAAAAATTTTTAGGTTTTGAAAAATTAATAGTTCAAGCGAAATACTTGAAGTAAACAGCTTTCAAGCGAAATCAGCTAACAACTCTATTTCAAGCGAAAACCTCTATTTCGCTTCAACAACACAATTTACAAACCAAACAGTTTCAAGCGAACCCAACTATTTCGCTTCAACCGAATTAGGCTCTCAAGCGAAATCAAACAGCTCTATTTCGCTTCAAGAAAAACAGCCCTTCAAGCGAAATCAAACAACACTATTTCGCTTCAGCAGATTTTCAAGCGAACCAGTCCAAATAGTAGATCTGAAGCGAAATCAACTTATAAACTCGAACACCTTTCAAGCGAAATCTAGTTCTAGGTCAATTTTAACACTTTTTAAGCTGAATTTTAATCCGAAACTTTGTAGGCTTTGTTAAAACTCAGTTTTACACGTTATACTCTGAAATTAGACCATTTTGACCGTTGGAAATAGATCAGATCTGAAAAATGTAAAAAGAAGTGAGTAGAAAGAAGATAATCCGCTGCTATGGTATGAACTCCTCGTCCTGAGCTCTGATACCACTTGTTGGACCGTTGTATGACCCTAAAACGTCAGTCAAGGTAGTTCAACTCAGTTTACAGAGGCGGAATCAAAGTAAACTAAGTCATAACAGCTCTAATCCTTTTAATCTTTCTTTTCTGATTAATTTGAGTGCTTGTACAAGGTTTTCTGATACAGATCCGTCAGCACTTCGTCACACATACAATGACCTCGTGATTTCCCTTCAAGGAACTAACCACCTATATATAAGGCACTTGATTTCGCTTGAGGATGTCTGAAGCGAAATCTCTTGTTCTGATTTCGCTTCAAGCCAACACAAACCCTCTTCAAGCGAAATCTTGTGTTTACAACTTAAAACCCTAACTTAAACTCTAATATGTGATCATTCAAACAATCCAGACACAAGACTTGATAATGATGAAATCAACAGACATTCAGTGCACCAACAAGATGCACATGTTTGCATGTGTAGATTATCGGAAAATGGATGCACATGCATATGTTTACATGTTAGGATGTATGTGGGTTTGGTATGTAGGATGGTTTTCAGTTTAATGACTATGGTTTAATTGATCAGTTGCATTACGAAATGATATGCAGAATGTTTGTGTGAAAACTAAACGTTGTTTGTTCAGGTTTTTGCCATTTTTTGTCGACATTTTTGTTAGTATGTACTTGTTGATGTTTGGTTGAAGCTGAGAATTTCCTATGTTATGGTTTTTTTGGTTTTGTTTTCACCATGTTACATTTTTTTCCCTGATATTTTTGTAGATTTTTGCTGTGTTGAATCTGAGATTTTTCTATCTTATGGATTTTCTGGTTTTGTTTTTATTCCAAGTTATGTATATTATTAGTCAGAAAATGACCCATTTCGTTACAAAAAATAGTAATCAAATAAAAAAATTTAAACACATATAGTATTTTGTAGTTTTTTTTTTTTTTTTTGTATTTTTTATTTTATAAAACACAAGCCTTTTTTTCTTAAAGAGATAATATATCTGGATGAAGGCTGGATGAATATTACTTGTTATTGTAAAAATTTTTATATATTATACATAAAGTAACAACTTTTTATATGGTCAAGTTGTAGATACATATTTTATATAAAATACATACAACAAGATGGGCTGCCCCAACAAGATGTATCTTTTTGTTACTTTCTCATTTTTATCTGGTGATGCATTTAATTTGTCCTTTATTTTCATATCTAATCACCACCATCCACCCCCAAAAGTTTACTTTTTCATTATAAATAGTTTCAGCATACATAATATGTACATCCACAAACCATTGTTAACTAATAATCACACCCAAAGCATAACAATGCATAAGAGGCTATCCGCGAGATCCAAAGTCCCGGATGCTGAAGTGATCGATCTCAATCTTGGAAAAAATGAGTTCATTAATGTCGGGAAGAAACTTCGAAAGTATGCATCGACTCCAGTGAGTGTTGGCGATATACATGCAACCCCTTTAGCCCCTATGCCCACAGACACGCTTAGGAAGTTTTTTACCATTGATGGGCACCCCCGCGGAAAGAGGAGTAACTTTTGTTCGACCCCCAAGGTGGAACCCGATGTGAAACCTATGGCGCGAGCAACACCGAAAAACATGCGTAGTGTTAACCCTACAGTTAAGTTGGAGCCAAATGTAGTGCCCAAGGGTGAACCCTTTGGTTTTGATACACACACTACCGTTGATGTGATGCCTAACGATGAGCCTACAATATACCCAACAAAGAGACATGTTGATGATTCCAAAAACAGCGATTGGGTTGATGATGTCTCGTGGATGAGTGAAATTGAGTGGGATTCATATTTCCCAATAAACATATCAGTTTCCCCCGTGCCACCAAACCCATGCAAGTGCAAAAAGTGGTTCACATGAAGGAGCTCAAGTAGAAATAAGTTGTTGTTGTGTTTTTCTAATTATGTTTGTTTTTGAAGATGTGTGTTTTTAGGTTAATTAGAAATTAGGTGAAGTATCAGGTTATGAACATTAACTAAGGAGTAATCTATGTTTCTAATGATTTTGTAATTTTTTGTGGTGTAATATATAATTAAAAAAAACTCTCTAGTTTGTGTGTTGTTACTTCTTGATTGGGATGATTTTTTTTCTGTTCGTTATACAAGTACAAATGTGGTAGTAAAACTCTTTCTATGGGTAGGCCCCATGCTAACAAAAGAAAAAAAGTAATAAAAAGTAGAAAAAGAAAGAAGTGTGTGGATGTGGATAATGACAAAAGAATATGTTTATACTGGGGCCCACAAACCCTTGGTACATATCTTTTGTTGTAGATGGATGTCATAGATCATCATTCCAACTATAGGCTTCCAACTATCTCCCTATACAACTACTCCAACTATTTTCAAATATATTTTCTTATCTCTCTATTTTCTTTTACAATTCATCTATCTGAAGAGCCTCATCTACCCCTCAAAAAAACATGAAAAGGTGTTCATGTGGGAGGATTGCTACCATCCGGACATCATGGACAGATGAAAACCCAGGAAGAAGGTTCTATTCATGTCCGTTTAAGGGAAAAAATTCGAACCCTGTTTTAATAAGTAAATGTATGTTCTAATCGGGTTTTATGCCCATTATTTTTAATGTAGCCTAGTAACTGCCCTTTCATTGGTTGGGTCGACCCACCGATGTGCCTAAGGTCAACCAGGATCATACCAGGTCTTTTGAGGAACATCAATAACCTACAAGATGAACTCTTTGCCCGTAAGCAAGAAATCCGGAAGAAGAAGAGGGTTATATGGTTACTGATATTAGCGTTAGTGATTGGGAGCTTATTTGTTAGCATTGTTTGTTGAGGGTTTCGCCATTGTTTGTTGAGACTAAGAAATATGTGGTACTTAGTTGGATTATCCTGGGTAGTATGTACTTATTGATGTTTGGTTGAACATGAGAATTTTCTACGTTATGGATTTGTTGGTTTTGGGTTTACCATGTTACATTGTTTTTTTCTCTTAGATTTTTGTAGATTTTTCCTGTGTTGAATCTGACAAATAATTTGGTTATGTTTTGACCATGTTACATTTTCTTTTTCTCTGAGTTTTTTGTACTTTTTCGTTGTACGTGTGTGTGATCATGTGATTACGTACCGTGTTACATTTTTTTTTCTCTGAGATTTTTGTACATTTTTGCTGTACGTGTGTGTGATCATGTGTGTTTTTGATTATGTGCTTTTGTTTATGGTTGCTTGAATCTCTTTTTTAAATTTGATCATGTTACTCTTTTTCATTTATTATTTTTTTCCTAAAGGGTGTAACTTATGTACGTTTTTTTTTTTATGTTTAGAAGTCAGTATTTGTTGAAATCATATAATAATGACACGATTTTTTTAATAACATAGATTGAAAACATAGATTTAACAGAATAGTTCAGTAGCCCTAGTTGAGTACATAATAACTTTAACACTAGATATGGTAAAGTACATAGGATAACATAGGATAAGGAAAGTGCCCTAAGGAAAGTAGCCCTTATATATGAGAGGGAAAATGGGGGTACTTTCTTTTTCACACTGATGCGTGTGAAGTGTTATATATATTAGGTGTATATTTTAAGCCCCTTTAACACTTATTTTTAGCCAAGTTTTAAATTTATAAAACACGATATTTTACTAACACTAAACACACATATGGGCAAGTGCACCCATCGTGAGCGTAGTATAGTGTTGGCAAGATACCGAGGTCGTCCAAGGACACAAGAGCTTTTAGTACCGGTTTATCCTCAACGTCTAATCAAAATAAAAAGTTTAGAAAAATGTTTTAAACTAAGAAAAATAAAAACTAACTAAAATGCTGAAAATAAAATAAAAAGAAAAACAGATAGACAAGATGAATCACTTGGTTCCGACTCGTATCTAGTGTAACCTTTGATTATTTCCGCACTTTTGCACATAATTAAGAGATTATCTTAGTTATTGTAGTAGGCCCCTCTTTTGAAGGTGACGTTACCCTCACCCCAGTAGTTTGAGTCAGCAAGGATACAATCCTAAAAGGTGGATTATTGGAAGATAATTAATTAAGTTATTAATGCAAATTATGGTAGGCCCCTCTTTTGGAGGTGACGTTACCCTCGACTAAGTAGTCTGAGTCAGCAGGGATACAGTCCTAAATAGTCGGGTTATAGTATTAATAGTAGTTAACTTATGAGGGGATCAAAGAGTTTGGACCCCCGCCATCCAATACCGTTAAGTATTGAAGGAGGTCCTACTAAATTTGACCCAGGTCCATTGCAGGACCTCTAAACGCTGAACAATGGCAAGACCTTTACCAAACCGTTCCCTTAACCCCCGACCAGGTAGCCAACATACCTCCATATAGACCGTGGAGATATGAATGGTGAAAATCTTTTATTTTATATAGACAGTAAAATAATGCCAAGACACCACGGACAAACGATAAGGAAAGATCACCTTCAACATAAGCAACTAGTTATTAAAGTCATTAATACAAAACCAAGTAAAAAGTGCAAAAGATTAGAAATAAAAAGTATTACACTAGACACTTTGTCTTCACCAAGTGATGTAAGAGACTTAGGCAAACATGGCCTTGATTGTCAAGAACTCTTACGATCAATCTTGGATCCCGAGACGACTCACACACTCTATGATGGACAATGGATGATGGTGGTGGATGATGGTGTTATGGTGGTGGTGGGTGGTGGGTGAAGTGTGAGAGAGGTGGTGTGCCAAGGGATGGTTTGAGCTTGAGCCAAGCACTTCTATTTATAGGCTGAACAGAAGCTCGGGCACGGCCCCGTGTCCAGTGGGCACGGCCCCGTGTCCACATCCTCTCTTTCTTCATTAAATGCAGCTTTGTCTTATTAGTTGACCACGCCCCCGTGTCCGCTGAGCACGACCCCGTGTGCAGAAGAATCTTTGTACTATGAAGATTTGCCTGGATTGTGCGAATCTTATAGTTGACCACGGCCCCGTGTCCGCTGAGCACGGCCCCGTGGTGGGCAATAGAAGCTTCTACGACTTTGTCTTTTCTGCTAACACTTGGGCACGCCCCCGTGCTGGCTGAGCACGGGGCGTGTTCAGGCTTCTGATGTCTTGTTTTGCTTGGGAAGATGCTGTTGTGGGGTCGGGCATGCCACGTCTTGTTCCTTTTCTTGTATTTATGTTAGATTTTGATGTCTTTTTGCTTCTTTTGTTAATTTGAGCTCATTTAATCCTGAAAATACAAAAGGAAGACAAAAGCACACTTTTTCCAACATTAGTACTAAAAAAGGGTTAGTTTTATGCCTCATTTGATGAAATTTATATGTTACATTTTGAACACATCAAATACCCCCACACTTGAATCTTTGCTTGTCCTCAAGCAAAACTCTTTAATATTTGGCTATTTACACTCCCAAATGGAATGGGTAGAAAAGAAGGTTTTGGGCTTGTCATAGAGTGTCGGGATTTCCAAGATTCTTTATTTAGTTTTATTTTTATTTATTTACAATCCTATTCGTCATGATTTATTTAAAACTTTTCATAAGATAAATTACTTATTAGGGCATAACATGCCTTTGTAAAATTCTATTTATATACAAGTTCACATACCTCACGGGGATCACTCAACACTCGGCCGAAAATGTATTTTTGTGGATCACTCGAGAGCGGCATGGAACTTACTCCTACCATAGGCTTGCCAAGCCATCAATCCTCCTCCTTTTTAACTTATATACCTTTGTAAATATCAAGAGGACTTTGTGGGTTAAGAGTTAGGCTTGGGTTAAAGGTAGGTGGTTGGGTTGGTGGTTAGTGGTTAGTAGAAAAAGGGCGAAAAGCGTAACAAGTGTCGGTTTTCGTATGACTTTCTATTTTTGTAACTTTTCTTTTGATGAAGCTATTTATTCAAACAAAGTTATTTTTGATGAACTTGTTTGTTTATTTTCTTTTGCTTCATCATCAACACAAAATATTATATATATATATATATATATTTTGAAAAGTCATACGAAAAATCGAACTTGTTACTAAAACACAGGGGTAAAAATGAAAAAAGGTTTTGGTGGGTAAAAAGGGTGTTTGGTTTGGGTTATGAAATGAAAAGGTTTAGGCTCAAAGGGGCTAACTAGGGGGATTTTGGGTAAGTGTTAAAAAAAAGGAAAATAATGGTGTAGAAATAAAAAGGGTTAGTCCTAATGCCTCCATCATTTACTTACTCGGGTTTAAGTTGGTAAGGATTGGGAATGTATCGTCATGGCAAGTTCTAGAGTCGTAAGAACCAAGCGGCTATTCACACAAGAAACGAAAATGAGCATTTAGTAAAATGATATGTAAGTGTTTGCTCAATAAAGGCTCAAAACTCACTTTTGTGGGAATGGGTTTTTTTTATGTGATCAAGTATATATAATTTAATTTTAACTAAGCTTGTCATGCCTTTTCATAATTTTCTTATGTTGGTTCTTTTTATCACGACGCTATCGGTTGTAAATTTGTAAAAATATAACCTTTTTAGAACTTGAAATTCCCAAGTTAAACCTAGACAAGTTAAAAAAAAAATGAAAATTTTTGAAAAGATTTGGGGTGATTAGCAATTCCAATAGAGTTTTGTGTAAGGCTTGTATTTAGGACTTGCGAGATTCAAGGTTTTAGCATCCCCCCCCACACTTAAATTACACATTGTCCTCAATGTGTCCCAAAAATAAGTTTTTAGGTTGATTGAATGTGTAAAAAGGTGTAAAAAGCAAAAATTTTGTGTTACTGGGCGCTGAACACAGCCCCGTGTTGTCCGGGCACGGCCTCGTGTTCAAGTGCCAGTAACAAAATTAAAACAAGAGAAACAGAAATCTGGACACGGGGGCGTGTTGGGTGAACACGGCCCGTGTCCAGTTACCTGAACTGGGTCTTTTTCTGCAGACTGTGCAGCACGGGGCCGTGTTGGGTGGACACGGCCCGTGCCGAGTTTACTGTAAACGAAGAAACTTGTCGGACAGTTTTGTTTTCCTGCATAGAGTACTGGTTCAAGTTTCTCTTGCATCCTTTGCCATCTCAAGTGTGTTTTATTCCATTCAACACCATTCAAACACCAATTTAACTAAAACCATCATTCATTAATCATAGAGAGAATTACATAAAAGTCCTAAAAATGAAAAATAAAGTAGAAAATAAAAGTTAGAAGTCCTAATATTAAATAGGTCAAGTGATCCGTAAAATCTTCCTAAGGAGTTCTACTTCTACAATAAGAACCAAAATTCCGGAAATAGATTTCCAGTTTAAAAGCCTTGTAGAGCTTCAAGCCGAACGGTGTTCCTTAGATGTTGCTAGAGCCACTCTTCTATCTCCCTCGGGAGAAGGGAGGCGGCTTCATGTTCCTCGACATCTTGAGGAGGAGGAGCGACACCAACCGGAACCCCTTGTAGTATGTCTCGAGGAGGTTCCGGATGTAGGGCGTACCATTCGGCCGGAATGATGACTTCCGGCACCACATTCCATGCCCTTTGGGTGATAATCGGTACCAAAGGAGGAGAGGCGAGAATGTTCAACCTTTGGTGCAAAAGGTTGACCTCCCGGAGACATCCTTCTAGTCCCACCGTCAAATGATTAATGTGGTCGACCAAAGCCTCTTCCACACTTGTTACTTCATCAAGGGCTTCTCTTAAGGCGTAAACATAGTTTACAAGAGAATCCTCAACCGTAGATGATCTTCTCCCCTTCCGGTTGTTCCTGGAATGCGACGAAGAGTTTCCGCTTGTTCTGCTTGCCATTCTGAGAAAACATGCCGAAAAGAGTTCAATTCTATGGGTCCAGTACTTCGGACACGGCCCCGTGTTCACTGAACACGGCCCCGTGTTCAGATATCTGCAGGATTTATGGACAAGGAATCTTGGGGTTTCAAATTGTTTTTATGATTTTTGAAGCATTTTTGAACTTAAACAACTTAAAACATTGTTATAAAACTTATTTTTATCAAGATTCCATGAACAAAAATCTAACAAACATCTCAATAAGGCTTGAAACTATATAAGGTTCAAGCTTTAATGGAAGTATGAAGAAAATTGAAGAAGATGAAAGTGGATAAAAGAGGAAAGGACAAGAAGATAGTTGAGAAACTTCTTTTAGAAAATACCTAGGATGGTATGTGAGAATATTCCTCAAATCTCTATCCCTGGAATGGTTCAAATGTGCAGGATTGTTGGCTGCATTTATAGAAAACGACAGTACGCTGCGCACGGCCCCGTGTCGGCTGGACACGGCCCCGTGTGCAGATGGAATCCTGACACATTTTTGTGCGCATTCTGACAAAATCAGAAGGGAATCTTTTGGGTGGACACGGGGGCGTGCTGACCTGGACACGGCCCCGTGTCTAGAAGCTGTCTTAAGGATTTCTTCAAGTTTTAAGGAGTTTTTCCGGATCGGGTGGTTCCTTACTGGATGGAACAACCCCAAAGTGCCTAAGATACCTTAATTGATCTAGATTAAGACGAGAACGCAAGAGGTTGTCGGTGAGGGTGATTCCTATGCTATATGTAGGTGGACAAGTCCAACCCTTTTCCGGGCTCTCGTTAAAGAAGGTGTATGTCGAATCGCTCAGGTCTATGTATGCATCGAACAAAGTCGATGGGGAGTCCTTCACGGCACAATCGACACAGGGACGAATATCGCTCAAGTCCTCACTAGAGTTAGAAGTATCATTGGAAACAATGAAGTTGTTTGAATGCGTTTCCAACCTTTCTTCTTGGTTATCATCTTGGAGAAGATTTTTGAGGTCTCCCCTAAGTTCTTCTAACCAATTAAAAATTAGATCTTCTAGTTGAAATAATTCATCGAGAAGCATTTCTCCTAGAATATCCGGTTGGGCGCATTCGAGGGAGCGATAGGGATTATTTTTACTTTCTCCCCTCTTAAGGATACTGGGAAATGATGGGCCTATATAGTGGGGTTTATAATTTAGAAAAAAGCATTCTAATTCTTTATGGTTACCACCACATAATTGACACCACATAGTACCATAAGAGTGCCGAAAGTAAAAAGTATCAGTATCACTCATGTTTGTGTCAGAATTTACCAACCGTCGGGATCTTACGGTTATGTTTTCAGTAACTGAAACTTAGGCACGGGGGCGTGTGTAGTGGGCACGGCCCCGTGTTCAGCTTACTGTCTGACTTAAAACAGGATTGCCAGTTCCAATGATTGGGCACGGGGCGTGTTCAGCGGGCACGGCCCGTGCTGGGTTCTGCAGAAGCTGAAAAAACTAAAGAAAAATCTAAAAAAATGAAAAATAAGAAAAACGATTAGGCCGTTGATTCCTAACTTTCTTAAAATCCTTGTGTCCCCGGCAATGGCGCCAAAACTTGATGCGTGTGAAGTGTTATATATATTAGGTGTATATTTTAAGCCCCTTTAACACTTATTTTTAGCCAAGTTTTAAATTTATAAAACACGATATTTTACTAACACTAAACACACATATGGGCAAGTGCACCCATCGTGAGCGTAGTATAGTGTTGGCAAGATACCGAGGTCGTCCAAGGACACAAGAGCTTTTAGTACCGGTTTATCCTCAACGTCTAATCAAAATAAAAAGTTTAGAAAAATGTTTTAAACTAAGAAAAATAAAAACTAACTAAAATGCTGAAAATAAAATAAAAAGAAAAACAGATAGACAAGATGAATCACTTGGTTCCGACTCGTATCTAGTGTAACCTTTGATTATTTCCGCACTTTTGCACATAATTAAGAGATTATCTTAGTTATTGTAGTAGGCCCCTCTTTTGAAGGTGACTTTACCCTCACCCCAGTAGTTTGAGTCAGCAAGGATACAATCCTAAAAGGGTGGATTATTGGAAGATAATTAATTAAGTTATTAATGCAAATTATGGTAGGCCCCTCTTTTGGAGGTGACGTTACCCTCGACTAAGTAGTCTGAGTCAGCAGGGATACAGTCTTAAATAGCCGGGTTATAGTATTAATAGTAGTTAACTTATGAGGGGATCAAAGAGTTTGGACCCCCGCCATCCAATACCGTTAAGTATTGAAGGAGGTCCTACTAAATTTGACCCAGGTCCATTGCAGGACCTCTAAACGCTGAACAATGGCAAGACCTTTACCAAACCGTTCCCTTAACCCCCGACCAAGTAGCCAACATACCTCCATATAGACCGTGGAGATATGAATGGTGAAAATCTTTTATTTTATATAGACAGTAAAATAATGCCAAGACACCACGGACAAACGATAAGGAAAGATCACCTTCAACATAAGCAACTAGTTATTAAAGTCATTAATACAAAACCAAGTAAAAAGTGCAAAAGATTAGAAATAAAAAGTATTACACTAGACACTTTGTCTTCACCAAGTGATGTAAGAGACTTAGGCAAACATGGCCTTGATTGTCAAGAACTCTTACGATCAATCTTGGATCCCGAGATGACTCACACACTCAATGATGGACAATGGATGATGGTGGTGGATGATGGTGTTATGGTGGTGGTGGGTTGTGGGTGAAGTGTGAGAGAGGTGGTGTGCCAAGGGATGGTTTGAGCTTGAGCCAAGCACTTCTATTTATAGGCTGAACAGAAGCTCGGGCACGGCCCCGTGTCCAGTGGGCACGGCCCCGTGTCCACATCCTCTCTTTCTTCATTAAATGCAGCTTTGTCTTATTAGTTGACCACGCCCCCGTGTCCGCTGAGCACGACCCCGTGTGCAGAAGAATCTTTGTACTATGAAGATTTGCCTGGATTGTGCGAATCTTATAGTTGACCACGGCCCTGTGTTCGCTGAGCACGGCCCCGTGGTGGGAATAGAAGCTTCTACCACTTTGTCTTTTCTGCTAACACTTGGGCACGCCCCCGTGCTGGCTGAGCACGGGGCGTGTTCAGGCTTCTGATGTCTTGTTTTGCTTGGGAAGATGCTGTTGTGGGGTCGGGCATGCCACGTCTTGTTCCTTTTCTTGTATTTATGTTAGATTTTGATGTCTTTTTGCTTCTTTTGTTAATTTGAGCTCATTTAATCCTGAAAATACAAAAGGAAGACAAAAGCACACTTTTTCCAACATTAGTACTAAAAAAGTGTTAGTTTTATGCCTCATTTGATGAAATTTATATGTTACATTTTGAACACATCAAATACCCCCACACTTGAATCTTTGCTTGTCCTCAAGCAAAACTCTTTAATATTTGGCTATTTACACTCCCAAATGGAATGGGTAGAAAAGAAGGTTTTGGGCTTGTTATAGAGTGTCGGGATTTCCAAGATTCTTTATTTAGTTTTATTTTTATTTATTTACAATCCTATTCGTCATGATTTATTTAAAACTTTTCATAAGATAAATTACTTATTAGGGCATAACATGCCTTTGTAAAATTCTATTTATATACAAGTTCACATACCTCACGGGGATCACTCAACACTCGGCCGAAAATGTATTTTTGTGGATCACTCGAGAGCGGCATGGAACTTACTCCTACCATAGGCTTGCCAAGCCATCAATCCTCCTCCTTTTTAACTTATATACCTTTGTGAATATCAAGAGGACTTTGTGGGTTAAGGGTTAGGCTTGGGTTAAAGGTAGGTGGTTGGGTTGGTGGTTAGTAGAAAAAGGGCGAAAAGCGTAACAAGTGTCGGTTTTCGTATGACTTTCTATTTTTGTAACTTTTCTTTTGATGAAGCTATTTATTCAAACAAAGTTATTTTTGATGAACTTGTTTGTTTATTTTCTTTTGCTTCATCATCAACACAAAATATTATATATATATATATATATATATATATATATATATATATATATATATATTTTTTTTTTTTTGAAAAGTCATACGAAAAATCGAACTTGTTACTAAAACACAGGGGTAAAAATGAAAAAAGGTTTTGGTGGGTAAAAAGGGTGTTTGGTTTGGGTTATGAAATGAAAAGGTTTAGGCTCAAAGGGGCTAACTAGGGGGATTTTGGGTAAGTGTTAAAAAAAAGGAAATTAATGGTGTAGAAATAAAAAGGGTTAGTCCTAATGCCTCCATCATTTACTTACTCGGGTTTAAGTTGGTAAGGATTGAGAATGTATCGTCATGGCAAGTTCTAGAGTCGTAAGAACCAAGCGGCTATTCACACAAGAAACGGAAATGAGCATTTAGTAAAATGATATGTAAGTGTTTGCTTAATAAAGGCTCAAAACTCACTTTTGTGGGAATGAGTTTTTTTTTTATGTGATCAAGTATATATAATTTAATTTTAACTAAGCTTGTCATGCCTTTTCATAATTTTCTTATGTTGGTTCTTTTTATCACGACGCTATCGGTTGTAAATTTGTAAAAATATAACCTTTTTAGAACTTGAAATTCCCAAGTTAAACCTAGACAAGTAAAAAAAAAATGAAAATTTTTGAAAAGATTTGGGGTGATTAGCAATTCCAATAGAGTTTTGTGTAAGGCTTGTATTTAGGACTTGCGAGATTCAAGGTTTTAGCATCCCCCCCCCCCCACACTTAAATTACACATTGTCCTCAATGTGTCCCAAAAATAAGTTTTTAGGTTGATTGAATGTGTAAAAAAGGTGTAAAAAGCAAAAATTTTGTGTTACTGGGCGCTGAACACGGCCCAGTGTTGTCCGGGCACGACCCCGTGTTCAAGTGCCAGTAACAAAATTAAAACAAGAGAAACAGAAATCTGGACACGGGGGCGTGTTGGGTGAACACGACCCATGTCCAGTTACCTGAACTGGGTCTTTTTCTGCAGACTGTGCAGCACGGGGCCGTGTTGGGTGGACACGGCCCGTGCCGAGCTTACTGTAAACGAAGAAACTTGTCGGACGGTTCTGTTTTCCTGCATAGAGTACTGGTTCAAGTTTCCCTTGCATCCTTTGCCATCTCAAGTGTGTTTTATTCCATTCAACACCATTCAAACACCAATTTAACTAAAACCATCATTCATTAATCATAGAGAGAATTACATAAAAGTCCTAAAAATGAAAAATGAAGTAGAAAATAAAAGTTAGAAGTCCTAATATTAAATAGGTCAAGTGATCCGTAAAATCTTCCTAAGGAGTTCTACTTCTACAATAAGAACCAAAATTCCGGAAATAGATTTCCGGTTTAAAAGCCTTGTAGAGCTCCAAGCCGAACGGTGTTCCTTAGATGTTGCTAGAGCCACTCTTCTATCTCCCTCGGGAGAAGGGAGGCGGCTTCATGTTCCTCGACATCTTGAGGAGGATGAGCGACACCAACCGGAACCCCTTGTAGTATGTCTCGAGGAGGTTCCGGATGTAGGGCGTACCATTCGATGAAATTTTGCTTCTTTTGTTAATTTGAGCTCATTTAATCCTGAAAATACAAAAGGAAGACAAAAGCACACTTTTTCCAAAATTAGTACTAAAAAAGGGTTAGTTTTATGCCTCATTTGATGAAATTTATATGTTACATTTTGAACACATCAAATACACATACTAGTAAGTTCACATAATCACCACTATTTAGTCAAGAAACGATCTTGGAGTGCCATACTCAATTTCAGCGCTAAGTGGTTCTGGGCTAAGCTCACTCTCCCACGGGTTGTGGTTGGCCCACGAGATAAGGGTCTTTGGAGAGTAACAAGAGTAATCATCATCTATAGGATCATCTTCAGGATCATCGATAGTCTTTGGATCAACTGCCGGGGAGGTCTCCTTGGTGGCGTTGACTGGTTTTGCTTGGTCTGCGAGCACCACAGATGAAGAGTTTTTGACAGGGGTAACTTGTGTAGTGAAGTAAAATGATCCCCAGTCAACATCAAAAAGTGCATCATCTAGCGACATCTCATCATGTGTTGTTACTTCAGGTTTAGTGTTAGTAAGGAGGTCACTTATAAGCTTAGCATCCATATCCAGATTTTCTTCAACAGTTTGCGGCGTTGACGGAATAGAATGGGTGTTTGTGATTTAAGAACACTCTTGGTTGCAATCTGATTTTGGAGTTTGGAGTTCGAATGAAAGAGTTCTCCGCAATCGTTTGGTAACCCGTTTTGAGTTAGCTGGCGAGGTTGGACTAGACATAATAAGGTTTTTTTTTTAGTTCTTTATGGTGAACAAGTGATGAAACTAATGTTTTACATTTCACCTTAATTTATAGACAAACCAACATAGAAGTGATGAAACTAATGTTTTACATTTCACCTTAATGATGTTAGGTGGATAAATTAATTAGATTGTTTACATCAGTTTACATCAACATTAAATGTACTACACTAACCAACATAGAAGTTAAGTATTTTTTTTTTTTTACTTTTTCCCCATAATGGGGCATTTTATGAGAATGTACTTTTATATATTTCTTGGATATGGTGTTCGATATGTATGTACTTCTTATGCAGATTAGACACTTCCAAGTTGGCACAATTAATTTGTAAGACTTCACTTTTTTTTCTTTATAGAAATACTATAAGTAAGAGTATTACGAGCCAGAGTATTACAATTGAGTTAAGATACAAGTACAATTGAGAACTATCCTTCCTTTTTGTCCATCTTAGATTCCCCATAATCTGACATTTATATGACATTGTACTTTATATATATTATTATAATAATGTGTACTATGATATATTTCTTGGATATGGTGTGCGTACATGCGTGTACTTTTTTTGCAGATTAGACAATTCAAAGCTGGCAGCATTATTTTTTGTAAGACTGTAGTTGTTTTTCTTTATGAAAATATATTATAACTAGGAGTAGTTAGCTTTGCATAGGAGGTAACTCAATTTAATATATGCTGTTACATTTTTTTGGTACTGTTTAGTGTACCAAGAAAGGGTTTTTTTTTTTTTTTTTTTTTTTTTGTAACAAAGTAGTTTGTAATGATAGTTATGGCCGCTTGACTAACGCTAATTATTAAAAAAGTTATCAAACGGAAATATTGCTTTGTAACACCTTTTTTACATCATCTTATTGTATGTTTGTCAAAAGAAAATATTTATCTTAGTCAAACTTCCCAGTAGTTTACTTTTGGTTCACCAAAATGTAACACTAAACGTACACATAAATTGTTTAAGTTGTCCAGATCAACGACATACATTAATAGTTAGATACATACAGGCAACTGACAAAGTACGAGTTTAAATTGTCCACAATAGGCCCATCCACAAAAGACATAACATTACCATACGGAGCAGCAACTTACACCGATAATGCAGCATCGCGAACCTTTCCATTCATTACATTCACAGCAGAGAGTAGTATGCGTGTAGCGATTTTTTTTCGGAGGGTAAGAATCTGTTTTTGCTTGTTCTTCCAGTTGCTACTAAAACCACATTCAAAGTGTTTACTAATGCCGTTAAAATTCTGCATGTGGTGCATAAGGAATACTGCACTATCCATTGGATGTGCAGTTGTCGCCCAATGGATATCACACCTCTTAATCTTGGCTGCCGCAATTTTATCCTTTGACGGATGTTCGGAATGCTCCAAATAAGCGTCCAGCATATGATTCTGTTAAAAAACGATAAACTAATCAGTTTTTGTATGAGTTGCTGTTTTTCATCGTAATGTTTTATGAGAAAAGAAAATGACTAACCACTTTGTATGGTGTATCTTTTTTGTAGTAGTCTTGATTATCCCTAATGCCAGCTAAGGGTGTGCGATCAGGCTTGTGGTCTATGACGGTTATTTCGCCGTTTTCCAGATCGAAAACAATCATGTAATATTCATCATTCTCCGGGATTAGAAAGAAAACCATTTTCACCCCAATGAATTCATATGCGCCGCCTACGACCATCCTTTCGTCGAACGTTTTCATACGTTCATCATCATCACAAGTAGAATCCGTCAATAACCAGCTGTCCTGTTTTTTTTTCAAATAAGATGTGT
This sequence comes from Helianthus tuberosus, assembly GCA_030545235.1. Taxonomy (NCBI): domain Eukaryota; kingdom Viridiplantae; phylum Streptophyta; class Magnoliopsida; order Asterales; family Asteraceae; genus Helianthus; species Helianthus tuberosus. The sequence goes on along the minus strand of CM060370.1, from coordinate 179,912,681 downwards.
CAATAAGGTGGTGCAAGCTTACAACGTTCCAAAAGACTTAATAAATCCAAAATCACAGACAAAGATCAAGTAATATAGTATGAATACTTACTATCACAGTTGTGCTAAAATAAATTCGCGTCGGGCAGCCGTCGGTTCTATCAAGTTCTTCAAAATTCATCACATCTACCCAAGCATCAACCACATCAGAGCAGACCTTCACTTCCTCCCTCAATGTGCGCATCAGCGTTTTTGTGAGTTCCAAGCCGTATATACTCTCGAAGATAACATCTCTGCATAAGACAATGTTAGATAAGTAAATTAGATTCTGGATATCAAGAAACTAGGACCATTATGTTTTACGTATATCTTTTATAGCTGAACTTACCCAGAGATTGACCAAATTTTTTTGTTACCTCGCTAGACAAGGAGATGACCATTTCCCGTGTCCTGTTTTGTGAAAAATCATCATATGCTGTTATACATTTAAAACATAATAGACTATTTAAAAAAAAAACATACTATTTGGAGCAAAACATTCCCTAATCTATCAGAGGACCAAAGTTTTGCATAATGTAACAACTAGTATTTTTAATATTTTAAACTGAAGCTTACATTGAGTACTTCACATCGAATAGAAAATCCCAAATACGTTGTTCTTCCGTTGTAATGTCGATTTCCATTTCGTGTTCATGGTCATCACATGAGCGGTTGAACCTACCAACTGGTTTTCTTCGCCTTGATTCAAGTTCCTTTACCCAAGCATTACGTGTGATATCATTTTCAGTCGTTCCCTTCCCTGCTCAATTTTAGTTTTTGTTCGTTAGTATTTAATAAAAAAATGCCAAGTTTATTATAATTTTTGAACGAAGTAAAAAACATGTAGAACTTACCTTCTTGATTTTTGTCATCACTTTTTTTGTATCATAGTTGGCACGGAAGCTTCTGTATTATGCATATCATCGACATCATCACCTGCAATTTTTTTTGGTTTTGATAAGTCGGATTATCTGTTGTGTACAGAAATAACACATGTGCATTTTTAATTTTTTTTTGGGAATCATGAGTTACCTAATTCGGTGTCTTGTGTGAGCAGGTGAAAGGTAGGCGCATCAAACAATCCTTGCATGTTTTGTGTTTCGTTGTTCTTGTCTATTTATATTCATTCACATGTACACACACATACCTGTTAGTTTGTTTGTGTATGATCGGGTTTTCTTGATTTTTGTACACATGTGACGGGTTATATGTAAGATGTAAAACTTACTTGTTGTTGTAGTTATCGTCTCTTGATGTTCTGCCTCATTTTTTTCATCGCCTATGACTCCACATGTAGCACTTTTTTCTGTAGTGGTATCTCCGCATCTTTCTCCATGTATCATCTCTTGTGTTTTGTCAGCCTTACCCCCATCTATTTAGTTAAATGTGGTCACATACATACATGTTACGTTTAGTTTGCAATTTAGGACATACATAAGGTGGTTTACTTTATTGTTAGTTAAACATTTTACATTTTTTTTATCTCTAGAGAAATGTAAGATTGATGTCATTATTTCTTTTTATTATTTTTTGTATCTACAATTAGTGCACGTGTATGTTTCTATAGTGGAGTTTCTACTTCAAATAAAGAAATTAAAGTTAGCTTTTCCTCACATAACGTTTTTGTTAGGATTGCCATCACTAAAGTTACCTTTTGCTGACCCATCTTTCTTCCTTCGCTTGCCATCGCCATTCCCCCAATCATTGCCAGATGCTATATACGTTTAAAAAAATAGTATTAAAAGTTTTAGATGTGCCAATCAACCCAAATGAGCTTTTTACACAGCTTATTATCACACGTGCGTGTATGATATTTTTTTGCACATTACCTTTTTTCAGTAAATTATCAGTCGCCGCACTGCATTTTTTATTTCGCACTTTCCTATGATTGTGTTTATTCGAATCTATCAATTATCATTATTTTGTGTTAGAAATGATTGGTTTTAAAGAGTCAATACATGATCATGATCCATTAAATGTACACTAAGGTTTTGAACTACTATACATAGGCCTTTTTAATGGTACTGTTATTTTTCCGGGAAATGTAATCAAAATGGAGCTTGTTAATCCATCTTTTAAATTATATGTTAACGTGTAGGAGTAAATTGATTGAATATGAAGAACGTAAAAAACAGTTTATGGCTCAACGGATCTGAACGAAGTACGATAAGTACATTCTTGTTCCAGTAAGTCTTACCAAAAAAGTTATCTCGCACTCTATATTTTTGAGCTACAAATACAGATGAATACTTTTTTCGTGTAAACGATTATTGCAAACAAAAAAAGCTAAATATGTTTGTAAAAAAGGTCATACCATTGATATTTGCCACTTCAGCCGCGTTTGCCACATCATCTTCAGGGTCTGCATTTACAAAAAAAAAAAAAAAATTCAAATTAGTTACAGTTTGTAGAAAAACTTAATACATATTCAATGTAGTGATTTATATCCGTTATCTGTTGTACCTTCTGTGTAATCATTATCTGGGTTTTGGACTGTCTTGTTAAGAGACATGAGGACCCCAGCAATTTTTTTCCTTGGGGAATCAGGCGACAGCCATATCCTTGTTTTTTTGGAGTGTACAATTTTCTCAAATCGTTGTATCAATTTTTTGACTTGCTCGTTGTGTGGATGAGCATTGAACACCACATCCAATTTTGTTTCCACCGTAACTCTTTTCGCTTCCATCACATCCAAATGTTTTTCTATCGATGCAATCTCATTCTACAAACAAAGTTATAAAATACGTTTTTTAACTAATTTTTGAAAGAACATAATTATTTGTAACTGGTTATAATTATTAATCTTACACTCAGAACTTCATCATTAGCATGTAACTCAGTTTTTCTTGGATCCCGTCGAACCACACCAACTTCATGCAAATCCTCTCCACCAAAGCCACCTCTTTTTATCTCCAATCGTTCTCTTTTTTTCAGTTCATATTTGTTCCAGAATACGATTGGGTATATTGTCCGGTCAAATGGAAATCCTGTGCATTTAACTCTGTCGACATATAGCAGCTGTGTAACGGCAAAAAAAAAAAAAAAAAAAAAAAAACAACAACAACAAGTGGTAAGATAACAAGACAAATGTTGTATGCCTATATTGTTAGTAAGTTTTGTTACAGAAAACACTTACAGCCAAAAGTGTGAGTGGTCCGGAAAATGGAGATTCAGGATCACAACTCTTACATCCATCTTTACATGATTTAATTTGTTGGATCAGATAGGCACACCAATTGATTTTACTGAAATCTGTATCTCCAGTAAAAGTTTTCAAAATCCACTCTTTCATTCGCCCATTTTTGTTACACTCAACCATGACGGTTAAGAATAACATCAGGAAGTCCAGTCGGAAATGAAAACTGTTGGCTTCATCACTTGTGAGTATAGATTGTGCCAGGTTCGTCGGTGCCACAAATCGTTTACGATATCGTTTTCTCCATGCTTCAACAGCAACATCAAGCTTTGAATATGCTCGTACAGTTTGCATGTCTATGCCCTTCTTAGGAATCCCTAGAAGGTCATGGACAGACTAAACATCAACATCTATTGACCCACATGGCATTTCAATAGCCATTTCTTCTGGGTTAAAGTGGTCTACAACATAGTGTGCAAGTTTTAGAGGTATCCCACTGATGTTGAATGACAACATTTTTCCAAAACCCATCCTCTTAACGTCTTCTTGTTGGTTCCTCGTTAGAGACTTGATGCATTTGAACAACTGCATAGGTGACGAATGTGTTTTTAATTTAGCCCACTTATGCGTCGTTTTTGCGTGTTTGGCACTTCGGGTTTCCACCCGATCATGTTTTACTTTTTTGGTTTTTTTTTACACCAATTGCATCCTGTATTGGCAGAGCTGTATCTGCAGTCATCTGTGAGTCACCATCTGCTGAAACTAAGATAACAACTTTTGGTTACGATTTTCATATTTTATAAAGAAGGAAAGTAGTAGTGGGGTGTGTGTACGTACTTATTAGTTTCCTTTTGACATTTTTCTTTGGTTTGCTATCCTCACGCCATCGCTGAGCTGTAAATATACATTTTTGTAAACAATTAGCATTAAAGTACCGAAGCCAAGTATCAAAACATATATTTATTTAGATTCCCAAAGATCATGTCTAGTACAATTTTGTACCTCCTCTCGTACGTGTTGCCGGCCCGTCCTGATCGCCGTCGCCTTACAAATGTTTTACAAAGTCATGTACACAAATATTAGATTCAAGAAATATGTAACCAAAAGTTCCATACATTAAAAAATGTACCTTTTTTTCCTTTCTCAATGTTTTCCATGGGGGTGTCCAAGTCACTATCCGGTAAAACTGAGGCACCATATTTGTTTTATTATTTATATAAAACATAACTATAAGACAATCAAAAGAAAAAAAAATGCTTTTTACGTACTTATTAGCTTTCTTCTGTCTACCTTCTCGTCACAATGTGCTTCCTTATCTACATTTGTACAAGTTTTATATAGATCACGAACTACTAACAACCTTTACAAAATATTTCTTAAAAAAAAAAGACTAAATTTAAACCTTTTTTAGCTCCCCTTGTCCGCATTGCTGGTCCGCATGTATTAGTATCCGGTGTCACTGTTTTTAGAAAGCTTACGGAAATTAGACAATAACATGACAATAAACATGTAATGAATTCAAAGTAGTTACGTACATATTTGTTGCCTGTTTTTGTGCTTCTCAAGCACCGGGGTATCACGAACTTTTTTAGCTGCATTTTTTATTTGTAATCAACATTAATAAAGATAAAATGGATTTTAATCTGTAAGCATAGTTGATCACAGGTTTTGTAATTTATAAGCACCTGTGGTCATTTTTTTTGGTTGGATTTGTTTTTGCTATCCTTAGCTGTTACAACGGATTACTGCAAAGTATGAGATAAAGAGGCAGTCAATATATGGTCCACATGACTTTTCTAACAGACACAAATCACCAGTAGATAACAAATATAGGACCCCAATCACCAGTAGATCACTATGGCCCAGATCAATTTATAGCAAGCAGAGGTTTTTTTTTTCTCATAATGAACAAGTACACACTATTAGTGTAACTTTTTTTCTCAATCAAAATTAACCCACAAATCAGACCCCCCACCCCCACCCCCACCCCCACCCCCAATTGATCATGTGTTCATCCCAAAAACCCCTAATGCTACCCTGTCATTAACAAAAAGCCAGATGTATGAAGAAACTGAGCACTTTGAAAACTGTTTAAAAGTTTATATTCTTTATTTTCACACATCCCAAATCTGTATCTCTAAAAGAAAATTCATAACTAGCTAAAATTTTCAACTTTCTTTTTAACAAGTGAGATTATTTAAAACAAACAAAAAACCCTAACGGTACCTGTCATTAAGAAAACCCAAATGGGTATAAAGCAATCCAGCATTTTGAAAAGTCTTAAAAAACCCTATAATCTCTATTATAAAACTCCCTAATTCTGAATAGCTAAAACAAAGTTGATGATTTTAGTCAACAAAGAAGTGACGCACCTGAAACCGTCTCGTTTTTAGCCTGATTTTTTTCCGGTGGTGACCGTTGAAATTCTCCGGTGATTTGTTGAATATCTGCATCGATTGTTCAATATCTTAACAGTTTTTTCACTCGATTTATGCTTTTTGTCTGCATATTGAGGGGGTTTGATGAAGATTATGAGAGAGTGAGAGTTCGGTGATTGTTGAATCAGGATCAGCCGATGAAGATTACGAGAGAGAGTCAGTGTTTCGGTGGTTGTTGAAGTTATCCGTTTGATGAAGATGATGAGAGAGAGTGACTCTCCGGTGATTTTGGGGTTAATTTGAGAGGGGTTGTTGAAGACTATGAGAGAGTTTTAGGAAATTTTGAAGACTATGAGGCTCTGTGAGTCTCTGGTGATTTTTGTGTTTTTTGAAATTTTGTAGACTGATGTAGGGTTTTAGGATTAGGGGTAATGATGCAGCTGATTGATGTAAACTTTCTTACACCCATGCAGAGTTTTGTCTCTTCTAAGAGACTATATTAAACATTTCCCATATTGCCCTCTACGTACATGAAGTATATTAAAAAATAGACACAAAGGAATTCAAAATCCATTAATGGCCCAAAATGAATCTCAGCCATCCATCAAGCTCAATCAATGGTGGTTAATGGGTTTTCAGGGTTTAGTCAACTCAACCGGGTTTTCGATTTATCCTTGCCCTATATATATATATATATATATATATATATATATATTCGAAAACTTGACGTTTGAAATGAATATATACAAATATATTCATTTTATAGGAATATTTGAACTAACGACGGTTGTAATAAATATAACTAATTATATTTTTGTTAAATAATTGTCGAATAATAGTCGTTCGAAATAACTATAACAATTATATTTATCGTATAAAAATTATACGAATAACGACGTTGAAATAAACATAGAACATTATATTTATTTTATAAAAGTATACGAATTAGCGTCATTTGAAATAAATATAACAATTGTATTTATTTTACGAAAGTACACGAAGTTATTTGATTTGTCGTTTTTTTTAAATAAACATGAATACCTATATTGATTTTATATAAATATCAAGTTTTGTAAACTCATAACCCATGTTTTTCGAATATTATAACTTCGTTTGATATGTTATAAAACGCCATTAGAAATAAGTATACACTTATATTTATTTCTATAAAATACCTTGAATTCCGATAGGTGACATTTTTATTACAAAATACGTTTCATTTATCGGGTTTTTAACGAAAAACGGACAGAGTTTCCTCTGTTTTTGGAATAACCGACAACTAAATTATTGATATATTTTTCAAAATTTAACTCAATGCAAACAATATATATGTATAAAATTCCTCGTCAAATTTATCACAACATAAACGAATATCTAATCGAATCGAGCTCGAGTCGCGTAAACTAACTAAAACTAAACAACATATATATATACGATAGTTTAACGCGTCGTTAAAACTTTACCGTCTTAGAGTTGACTGAGTTGACTTCCGTTGACTGTCAGGTGGACTGAGATGACTCGGTTTGACCGAGTCAAACCGAGTTGAACCAAACCTTGATCCGAACACCGAACTCGAGCCGAACTTGTACCGAAACTGAATCCCAAATCTGATGTTGTGAAACTAAATCGAACAAATTCGAATCCAAAATAAACCCCAAAAAACCTCAATTTAATTCCAACAAAATAGATCTAACCACGCAAACTGAAAACAACATACTTGAGTCGCGTTCTGACCCGTAGTTTGCCGCTCACCGAAAAACGGCGTCCCACCGTCGTCGGCGCTAACTTCGGTTAATGCAGCTGCCACCATTGTTTGACGTAACACTGAAACCTTCATTAACATTGATGAGGATACGTCTTGGATCTGACCGAACACCACCTATCCCTGGACCGATCACCCGTCGGTCCTAAGTGGACCATAAGCCACGAAGGTCATGTTGGAACGATCAGCCAATGGAATCTTCCCTAACTAACCTGGGGCCCACAACCTTAACTGCCTGACAGTGACTGGTCCGACCCTAACTAACTCGCCACGTCAGCACACCCAAAAGGTATAAATACCCCCACCAAGGTTTCCTGCAAGGGGTAATCGCTACTTTCTCTCTCTAAACTCTCCCTTCTCTCTGACTTATCACTTCTCTCCAAATACTTATTCTGACACCCGAGCTTGGTCTCAGAGAGGCCCCCTCCCTGTGACGAGGCTAACGGTGTGTTTCCTTTCTTGTGATCTTTCAGGTCTTAGCAGAGATCTTCCGAGGCTCGTCTCTATCCAGCTCATACCGACTGGTAAGTGAGTCTTCAGTGGCGCCATCCCCTCGAATTCACAAAATTTAATTACTCAGTCGTTTTCCTTTGAAACTATGGAATCCACTTTCCCATCTTATGAGGATAACTTAGAAGGTAGAACCGCATCTGTAACAGTTACGTCCACAATCCCTGCTAGTTCAGCTGTCCTGCTAGGATCAGTGACAGTACTTCCTCCTGCAAGCTCCATAATTATAGCTTCTGTCACTGCTCCAGTCTCTACGCCGTTACTAGATTTCGATAATGCTTTTTTTCTACGCAACGCCGATTTACTACGACAGTTCCAACAACAGCAGCAACGAGAGGAGATGTTACAGAGCCTCCGAACGAATTTGTTCAACAGTGCCTACCCAGGGGCTAATCCCATCTCCACAGGGGTTTTCTCCTCCAGATCAATGGGATCTCTGGGTTTAAACCCTCAAGATTAGGAGCTAATCAAGCCATACCAACTAACGTTGATGATTTCTCAGTCAAAATTTACGTTGAGGATTGCTAATGCACCACTCCTGGTGAAGCTAAAAATGCCACCGACGTTGAAATTTTATGATGGAACGTCCGACCCGGATGACCATATGTTCGCTTTCGCAGGGGCAGCCAAAGTCGAGCAATGGCCCATGCCGGCATGGTGTCTCATGTTTGCTCAGATACTCACCGGGCCGACGCGAGTACGGTTTGACGGATTGCCGGAAGGATCGATCAATCACTTTGAAGACTTCCAACGAGTTTTCTTACAAAACTTTTTCCAGTAAAGACGTTGTTCGAAAGATATCACAGAAGTTCACCACATAAAGCGCCGTGATGGTGAGTCGGTAGAAGACTTCATCGATCGATTCAATCGAGAAAGTATGCAGATCAGTGGAGCAGTCGACCAACTCCGCGTTTCTGGATTATGCCACGGGGTACGAAACAACCAGCTCGTAGAAAAACTCCATGAATATTTGCCAAAAATCATGGAGGTGCTCATGGAACGAGCCCGAGCCTTCGTCCAAGGAAAAAACGCATGCGGTCAACCGAACGAGGCAACAGCAAAAACGCAAAGGCTCGAACCACATCATGGAGACGGAATGCATCCCCACCGAAGGACAGAAGCAGTAACTGGAATCGAAATTGCGGACCGTACCAGAAGTCCGATAGGAGCAGTCTCCAAACTGGTCATGTGCGCTTCAACACCTTCTTCGAGCTGTCAAAGTCACCAAGCGAGATCCTTAGTACGAAAACTACATGATTCCAGTACAACCGAAGCAACGCCTTACGTCCGACAAGCACTCCAAAAGTACTATGAATATCACAGAGATAAAGGATATACAACCGATGAGTGTTGGGCGCTAAAGCAAGAGATTGAAAAAGCTGTACGGTCCGGTAAGCTTTCCCATCTCGTAAAGGAGGTAAAAGATGGCAAGAAATCAACAGCTGCAACCGATAACCCAAATACCGAAGCGGGAATCAATATGATCCGATCCGCCGAACCAAGGGGAGTAAAGCGATCAGACCAACATATTGCCGCTTGGATGCACCAGCCTACGTACTTCCCTCCAATTGATCCGGACGACACTCGCGATGATCCGATTACAATCTCGGCTGTAATTGCCGGACATCTGGTTCGGCGAATATATGTAGATAGAAGAAGCGCCTTTGAAAAAATGTACTTACAGTGTTTCCAATAGTTGGCCCCGCAAACAAAGAAGAAGCTCATTGAGGTATCCACTCCGTTGATAAGTTTCTCAGGAGAAGTTGTCCGTCCGATCGGACAAATTACTCTTCCAACCACGTTTAAAGATAATGAAAAAATAGGACCGTTTAATTGACCTTTTTTGTCGTCGGTACCAATTCATCGCACAACGTAATACTTGGGCGACCTTGATTGAGAGCTCTCGGAGCAATCGGTTCGACAATACATGGAGCCACAAAATTCCCCACCGAATCAGAGGTTGCCACCATCCTCTCCGAGTCGAGTTCGTTTGCTGCAGAAGTCGGGCACGCAGTGGAAACAAGTGCCAAAAAAATCCAAAGTACCTTCGGAGCTCTGGGCAATCAATCCGGAATTCCTGGAACAACAGGTGGCAATCAGAGCACAGCTCCCGAAATGAATCAAAAAGATCCTATGAGAACTGCTCACTAATTTAATCGATGTTTTCGCCTGGCTGCACTCTGATATGCAAGGAGTCCCCAGATCCATGGCCCAACATTGGCTGAACGTGAAAGAGTCGATAAAACCGATAGCACAAAGGAAAAGGCACATGGCGTCAGATCGAGCTAAGTCAGTCGCAAAAGACGTAAAAAGTCTCCTAGATGTCGGAATCATTCGAGAAGTTCGGTATCAAATGTCACACCCCAAAAACGTCGCAACGGAATTTAAAACGTAGTGGTGACGGAAGTTGGTGCCCATTTATATCTTGTTGAACGAAGCACTTATTTGTTGGACATATTGACTTATTTTAAAACATAAGTTATTTAACATTACATTTTAAAAACCACGACACAACCACATAAGTTAAGTTGTCTTTGATCCTCGTGGATCTTATTACATTCGTCCCAGAAAGTTTAAAAGTAGTCCAACATTTTTAAGTAACACAACATGCATCATCAAACACAAGATACGCCATGATTCCTGAAGCCGAACTCAAGTACCTGTAGAACACGTTAAAATCAAGTGTTAACACAAAGGAAGGTGAGTTCACATATTCAAATCTAAACAATTTGATTCAAAGGAAAAACTTTATAATTATGTGTTTATTTTTAAAACATCCATATAATTTTTAGAAAGTCCATTTACTTCCTTAATAAAATCCATGGGTCATCCGTCGTAAGTTTAAAAACCCGACATTAAGGCATTTTCCAAAGTTTTGTATATTAAATTCATAGCGTTAATGTTTAGACTCGTATGTTAGCTAGACAATACGAACTATATATTTACCATGCAGGGATAATCAATGCTAGACAATAACCAGAATTTAAATTCGTCGTTTGACTTTACACGGGGCGACCGATCACGATGGGGTTGTCAACCCGATAGATCTACCAACAATTCATCGCGTGCAATACTTAATCGATTAAACGACATCATTGGCGCAGGGTCCATATTGGGACCATATATGATGTCTGCCTCACGTACAATATATATCCTACTAATATGACAAATTTAATATACGATGTTGTACGAATCCCCTGAAATCCCCACCGAAATGTAAGCCTATGCTGTTGCTTACTCTCTTGAGACCAAGCAATATTCGTTCCAACATCACGGTCGGTTTTTCCTCAGAAACACCGTACCATCCCAGTTCCTCTTCGAAACATACATTCATCAAAAACGTTTTATCTCGAAACGTATGATTTATCAAACTCCATATATTTTCAACGAAAATATATAATTTATATTAAAAGGTATGTTTTAATCCAAAAACATTATTAAACCCTTTTTGGTGTGTTCTACCCCCAAAATATATACAATGAAGTAAAAGAGGGGTTTAGTGACACTCACCTTTGGATGCGTATTTTTAAATAGCGCAATCCCACAGTTTGATTTCTACACATCCTATTATATGTAGGAACGATTTATAAATCAATATATCACAAAAATCCTAAGTTTCTCCGTTTCTTAGAATTATCACATAACTTTGAGATTTTCTCGAAAAGTTCACGTTTTTTATTATGTTGGCACGTTAATATATATATGAGTTCATATATATATATATATATTAGATTTTGCAACTTGAACGATTTTATTGGTGACCGTTATCATGTAAATCCATTAACACTCCTGTTTATACGCAATATATCTACGATTTGCGCGTCGTAATATATATACATAAAGTTGACATAAATTATTATCGAAGCACACGAAATCTTGTTAACTTATCTATTTTGTCATTTTTAAGGCAAATGTACATAAAATATCTTATATGTATCAAATTTCATGCTCGACAAACAAGCTACACATTTAACGCGATTTTCACCGTTTCTACTGCATAAAACGCACAAGTTTACTTGCATAATCTAAATTTCCAATATCATGTTAAAACTTAACATATTTTCATATTCGCATGTTTAAATCACATAACACATCTTAACACATAAGGTTCACCTAAAAACTACCCATACAAGTGTTCAGTGAAAAATGCGTATTTTAGCGATTCTGTAACATTTTCGAGCGTCGGAAGTCACGTATGACCAGACAAACACCAAGTAAACTTAAATTAGTTAAAATACTTGTTTTTAAACTAAAAATATCAGTTTACTTACTGATCTAAATCAGTTTTATAAAAATCATTCGAATAGCCGATTTTTGACTGTTTTAACGCACAGTTTTGCGTTAAACATTACTATAATCATCCCAACTCGAAACGACTTAGTATTTTAACACAATACATGTTATTTACTGATTAAAATAGTGGTTATAATAATATTAGTGCAGTTTTTGTGTAAGTCACATAAATCATGCGATTTCACGTATTTTACAACTTCTAAAGCACCAAGTACAACATGCAAGACTAGTAAACATCATGACAAAGTTATATGTCACTAAACACTTTAAAATAACTTTATTTTAGTTTTTATAATCTGATTAAAATTGATTTGTATTAAATCATACTCATATGATTATTTCATGTCTTCACATCATCATGTAAGTTCACATATGTGCATCTAATGCACTCATAGAACATCATTATCATCACTTATGATCTAATCATGCTTTAAAATTCACTAACATCATGTTCTTACAAATATTACACATATCACCTCAAATTCAAGCGGAATCTGATGAAATCTCAAGCGAAACCACGTATTCAAGCGAAATCAACCTCCTAATTTCGCTTGAATTGCTGCTGACATCATTATTGCGATCTGTTTTCAAGCGAAATAACGTATATTTACCAATTTTAAGCCGAATTAAAGTCCAATTCTTTCAAAGATTATTTAAAACATAGTTTCGACTACAATATGTGAAATTCAGAACCTTTTAACCGTGAAAACTGTTTCAATTTCAAAAAGAAGGTGTAGAAGTAAGAATAACGGCTGTTTTGACAAGAACTCTTCTTCCTGAGCTCTGATACCACTTGTAGGATCGATTTGTGACCCAAACGAGTCAATCAGAAGAGCTCTAATCTGTTTCAGAGGCGGAAACAAAGAAACAGACTCTAAAAATAGCTTGTTTCACAATTAATCGTCTTGTATATTGATTAAAATCAGTTTACAGATCAAACGACGCTTCGGTAGCAGTTCGGTACCGGAACAATGAGAGTTACAAATATTTGCCGAAACATGGACGAGGGGTGATTTCGCTTCAGGGTGCTTGATTTCGCTTGGATATACCTGATTTCGCTTCAAGGGGTGATTTCGCTTGAGTTGTTTTTGGGTTCAATTGTGATTTCGCTTCAAGGTGGGATTTCGCTTAAGTTGATTCAAGCGAAACTAGTTGCTTTTGCTTCAGGATCTTATTTCGCTTCAGATAGTTATTTTGTTTGGATCAGTATTTAGCTTGAACTAGTGTTTGTGAAAATATTTGCCGAAACATGGACGAGGATTTTTACAATGCTTTTGCTACACCGATTGCACCTGTTACTGCTGCTGAAATAGTGTACAGTGAAAATGAAACGGGAACTCATTAGAAACCGCCAAAACTTATGTACGTTGAAGATTTTCAAGGTTGGAAAAATAGATTCGAGAATTGGGTGCAAGCTTATAAATTTGATGCATGGTGTTCATTGTTGAAAGATTATGAGAAACCAAAGAATGAACGTGAGATTGAAAAATCTATTTGTGACTATTCTGAGGGTGACAAATTGAAATTTACAAGTGAGAAAATGATGATCAGTATTCTTCAACAAGCAATTAAAGAAGATATATTTGTTTTGCTCCAACATGATAATACAGCCAAGTCAAATTGGGAAGCATTGATTCAGAAATTCAAAGGAAGTGCAGATATGATTAAAAACAAAAAGGCATTATTGAAGAAATCGTTTGATATGTTTTCAGATTTCGACCATGAAACAACAAAGCAGACCATTGATAGATATTGTCATCTAGTTTTGGAAATGAAAAGATTTAACATTGAGAAAGAGGATGATGAGTGGGTCGATAAACTAGCTGAAGCATTACCACAACATAAGTGGGGAACTTATTTGATGATTTTAAAACATACAAGAAAGTCTGAGAGTATGAATCTGGCACAGTTTATTCAAAAGATTGAAGAGCAGGAGCTGGATATTCAGAAAACTGCTATAATGACGAATCCAAATGCCAAACAAGATGTCAGTTTGTATTATCGAGGGAACAAGTTTGAGGCTAACCCCAGTCCGAGCCCAAAGATTCAAATTGGTTTTAGTGCTGACAGTTCATCTGGAACAAAGGGTAGTAATGTGACACAGAGTGGCGGATCTTCATCTTCGTATTCAAGCTTTGATCCAAATCATACAACACCAAGTCCTCAGCACCAGAATTCAACAAATCTTCAATGCAACGTTACTTTGAACATTCAAAATGGTCAGAATTTGTCTCCAAAAATAGCCAAACAACACATGGCATCACTCGTTGCAATGTTGGAATCTTATGAAGGTTTGATTACTGGCAAGATTGGAAATCCGATGCTTACAAAAGAAGATTATGACTAAATTGATGCAGAGGAACTTGAATTGATGGATGTGAAATGGTGTTTGGCTAGTGCTTGTAGGAGAGCAGAAAAGTTTCAACAAATCACTGGTAGAGATGAGTTTCGAGGAATGGCTACTTCTCCATTGGGTTTTGACAAATCGAAAGTCACTTGTTTTCATTGCAAAGGAAAAGGTCATTTTAAATGAGAATGCAAAAACCAAGAAGCAACCGGGAATCAAGAAAAGAACAATTATTATTAGAAATCAATTTTTCATTAGATTGTTCAACAACCACAAACTGCACCTGGTCGTGCTATTGAAGATGGAAAGAAGAAAGCTTTACTTATTCATCGAGATGATGAAAAGGTTGCAGAGGGATTTAGTTGGGACAAATACATACCTGGTTCAGCTCTTGTTGCTGGAGTTCTTGGTGAAGATGAGACTAGTGAGAAAAGAATCCCGATTTTTCCAGATCTTGGAAGTGATATTGATACTGATGATGAGGAAGAACATCTCAACAAAGCTTGAAAAGGCATAGATCCTACTAGTTTTAATTTGTTTTTTGTAGATGAAATAGATATGCTGAATCAGAAGAAGATTGCTAGATTGAAAAAAGAGCTGGAAGCAGCAAGAAGTCTATCTGATGGAAAAACAAAGACAGAAGCTGGAGAAACTAATGTTGAAGTGGAGAAAGTAGTGGAGAAAATAGTTGAAGTGGAAAAAATAGTCGAAGTTGAGAAACTTGTCGAAGTAGAGAAAATTGTTGAAATAGAAAAAAATGTTGAAGTTAATAAACTCGTTGAAGTTGAAAAGACTGTCGAGGTTGAAAAGATAGTTGAAAAAGTGGTTGAAGTTGAAAAACCATGTTTGAAGTGTTTAGAATCTTGCAAAGTTTGTGAGGAGAAAGATAAGAAGATTGACGATTTAGAGAAGATTAAAGAAGATTTACTGTCTGATGTGAAGTATGTGAAGGAGTCATACGATGTGCTGAACAAAACAGTTAATAGTCTGAAAAAGACAAATTCAGAAATTGAAAATGCAATGGAAAAAATGAGCGCAACATTAATGACAAAGGATAGCGTAATCAATGAGTATATCGAAGATTGTGCTAAGCTAAAACAGGAGTTGGAACTTGAGAAGATTGAGAGCGAAAGGATTAAACGTTTGTTGTTGAGGTATACAACCTGTGATTATTTGATTGATCGTGTTTATCCTACTGTTGCAGGTCTTGAGGCATTCATGGAGAAAAAGACTGAAGATACTGATACTGGTAAGAAAAAAAGTGTCAAGTATAACAGATGTCCGCCCCCGATCAATGAAAGTTATTCTCCCAGAAATCCTAACGAGGAACGTCTAAAAAAGGCAGTCAACATCAAGTTAAAGTCTGAAATCATTGATGAATTACCAGACAATATTGAAGTTACATTCACAGCGTCTGACACTGATCATGAGTCCGAGTTATTAAAGAAAGTGGTCGATCAGGTGTTAGAAATGGATGAAGAGTCAAAACCGGAGTCTGAGTCTGATAGTCCGAGTTCGTCAGAAAAGAGTCCGAGTTCACCGGTTAAAAGTGTCACACCCTGGCTTTGCGGAAGCGTGGGTTTATTTGGTGTGACTTCTTAATACCATAGCAACAATCATAACAATGCTATATGATAAAAAAACATGAGATATTCATCCATTAATAAAGTTTAGAAAAATCCCATTTTCAACAATCACAAAATAAGTTTACAAACCTTAATTTGATTAAATTGAGTTCATAAAGACTTAGCAAAAGACTTTAAACAATACTAGGTTTAGGGATATGTAGCCCGTCCAGGAAGAGGTTACACCTTCTAAACCCTGGGTGACTTCTTTATTCAAACGCAGCTTGAAAATACGTGCATACCGTGCCAGATCCGTTAGTTTCCTGAAATACATGTAGTTTGAAAAGTCAACATAAAGTTGAGCGAGTTCATGTGTAGGTGAGTTTGTATAAACCCTTGTAAAAATGTCAGTATGTATGAAAATCCTTGGTATGTAGCAATTAAGGAAAAAAAGATCACCATTGGGTTGCAAAGCCAATGATATGTGTGAAGTGCAGTAGGAAGACTCAAACCTAGCAGATTTTTGCGTCGGGCTCAAAGTCACCACCTGGTTCATTCAGCGGACTCAGGGGTTGGGCTCGCTACACCCAGATAGATCTACCGCTAATGACCCTCGGTCCTATAATGAGGATTAATGGCCTCCAGTTCCCGCCTACCCACTCACATGATCTAAGTAGTAACCCTCCTTACGCTAACCATACCATGTAAAAAGTATTCGTAATCATAGTAACATGTATTTCACCCCCGAAGTATAAAAACTGAAAACAGTTAAGAGAAAAGGGGGGACATGAACTCACAGAAGTGCGTCTTGAAATAGTCAATCCCAATCAACCTGCTGCGTGACGACCTACACGTACTACTTCTATTAGACAGACGGCCGTGCCTTGGCATAAGGTTTAACGTTTTTGGGAAATAGTTAGACAACTATTTCGTATTTACACTTTTTAATCATTAAATAAATATATTCCTTCCCAAGGATGGGGGTATTAATACATGTGCGTTTTATAATTTTGAAAATATATTTTTAAGTCTCACTTGAAAATATATTTTAATTCACTTGTCTAAAATATCCTGTTTCCAAAATATACATATTTTTCCCAAAAATATTATATTTTACTTCATACAATTTTCCAAAATAATACTTTATCAAAATACACCCTTAAGAGTATTTTCCGAAAATACGCGCGTTACGTTTTAGAGTTTGCGTTGTAAAAACAATACCGACGTAACTTAAATATTTATTTGTGAGGGCGTTGGTATCGTTTTGGAGTCGTATTTTCCTGATATAACAAGTAATATTATTTTTACCCTAAAAATAATATATCTTTAGTTCACAAAATAATCATGTAAGCACACAAGCGTTTTATTATGAAATATATATTCTCAATATATATTTAACAAGTTTCCTTTACAAAAATCCACCTCCGACACTTGGTCATTTTGTAATAAAAATCATGGCGAAATTTATATTTCGAAAACAAGTTAAAAATATATTTATAACAGTTGTCACAAAAATATTTCTAAGTGTTATATTTCTGAAAAAATTTCGCCAGAGTTTCCTTTGTAACTGGAGGTGGCCACGCTTACAAGCGTATCATTTTCTTTTCATATAACATGTTAGCTCGCTTTCAAATAACCAACCCGACATTTAGGCTTGCAAAATACCACTTATATCGATTCAGTTTTAATACACAAAACTGGGCTGTTTTCAGGTATTTTAATAAAATAGTTATCTTATTCCAAATATTCTCAAATTTTTACAGAATGTCTTATTCGATCCAAATATTATTGTGTAAAAACATCGGGGTCCAAATCATCACCAATATTTTATAGAAAATCATTTTCCGGGCTGAAATCAGATTTATCTCTTTCTGACCACAGTCCGCGGAATAATTTATTTAAAATTCATCGAGAGTCCGATTTACGAAATTCCAGTGAGAGAATTACAAATACATCGGTGTTCATCTACAGTAAAAATTTTATGATCTGACTCTACACAGAAATCAAGTTATGACTAAAAATATGACTCTCATTTACTGCTGTAAAAATGCAGCTTTAGCTGCTGTTACATAATGGCACTTTAAAAATAGTAAACGAAGTCCAAAAATTATGATTCCGGTGCCATTAGAACCGTATTTCATAATGACACGTTGTAGACTCAAGAAAATTAGTTTTTCATTTAGTTATGACCTATTTACAGCCAGTTAAAGTCGGCTGAAAATGCAAATCAGCAAGCTGTTTATAGTATAAGTGCCATTAAAAAGTACACATACGATTACCATTCATTCAAATACGATTAACATCAGACCCTAAGTCATTTACAGCAGATTTTTGTTCATTTAATCCAGATTTATCATGTATTATCACCTTTCATCTCATGACCTTTGTATAAAGCTTTTATGTTCATGCTTTAAGTTATGATCTTTAGAGTTCCCAAGTTTAACACCATGAATCATACTTTAACCACCTTCATAGCATGTGAAATGAATGGATCTAAGAGACTTACCACTAGCTCAAGGCTAGGGGAGTTCAAGTGAAGAAATGTGGTGGTTAAAAGAAAACGAGAGCGGTCCTTGAGCTTCCGAGTGCACCAAGCTTACTTGTTGGACCTCTTGCACCTTTGAGTGTATGGAAAATGCTTGAATGGAAGGTTGAAGATGGTTGTATGGTGGATGGTTGTGGCTGCCGAAAGCATGGAGGAAGAGAGAAGAATTTTGTGTGTGTTTTAGTAGGTGTGATAATGAGCTCATGATCCAACATCTCTTTTTATAAACCATCTTAGTTCTTTAACTCTTGGTTAATATGCTACTCACTAGGAGACATGATCCAATAAAATAGTCTTATGAAATCTTCATGTAGGGGCCACTTGGGCCGATTGCATAGGTGGGGGGGGGGGTCTAGCTTAGCTTCTAACTATATACTTACCATTTAGTTTAATTTCAAGTGCTTGTTACAAGTATTAGTTACTAGATATTTTGTAAGGGGGGTTATGATGTTCGGGGATCATAACTAGCTCAGAAAAGTAGGAACAATGTATTTGGCAATATTTTTATGTTCCGGGTAAAGTCCGGTTGTTCGGTTGGATATTGATCCATTAAGGTGCTAAATAAGCATTTAAAGTGTCTTTAATATTATTTTTAGTGACACAATGAATTCCCGACACTTTGGAAAGTGTCTAGTATCATTTTCCCATGTTTTTGCACTTTACTAGTTATATTAAATGCCGAATTTTGTAATAAAGTGCAGGATTTTGTACTTAAAGCATATTTTAGGCACATCCGGTCACTATAACTATCACCTCGTGACGCAGTTCTACAAACCTCATCTCCCTACACTCACTACTAGTGTAGCAATCTATTCCCGGCTCAAACTGGCCTCAGAGACAATGTCTGTCTAGTGCTGGTAATGTTAGCATGTTTACTGGATTATCCGCTCACTGTGCTAACTGTGCTTTTGTGCATCAAGTTTGTCACTATTGTTTTGTGTGTAATAAATGAAGTGACAGTAATAAGGTATGATGCATGAACATGTATGTATCCGAAAACAGAAAGCAGTTTATTCGTAATTGTAATCAAGCACAGTAATTAAGCACTAATTACATATAAATTAATTGTACGGATACCTGTAATTTTTAGGGTTGTCACAAAAAGGGTTTACAATAAAGAATTCCTGTTATCAAAATCTAATTTGAATGACGGACCAAGCAAAGTGGCATATACTTTGATTGATTCAGACAAATTATATTCTGATGAGGAATTTCCAATAAGAAGTGTCAAGACTGAAATGATCAAACAGGTTTTCAAATTAATAGAAATTAACATTTCTGAAATAAAAGATTTAAGTCTTAATGAAAAACCTAAAAAATACACTTCAAGAGTTCAACAGAGATTGAACAAGAAAAAGGGTTACAGTTCTGGTTCTGGTTATCGAAAGAAACCAAACCACAACAGTAATTTCAAAAAGCAAGGTCTTGGTTTTAATTCTTCAGAAAATTATAAAAATGAGAAAAATTATAAACCAAAAACAACATTTGTTGCAGGAGGTAGTTCTGAAGATGAGCAGAAGAAACCATTCTGGAAACAATCCAATCAAGAGTTTCTTGCTCAAGTAAAGAGGAATGTGAAGAAATTTGCTCAAAGAGTTGACAGAAGAACATGTTTTTAATGCCAAAAAGTTTGACACATTGCTTGGAACTGCCAAGAGTCCACTTACTCAAAACAGGAAGTTTCTTCTAACTCTGAAATGGGAAGGAAATGTGTTGATAAATCGACTGTGGAAGTTGGTGAAACTTCAAAAAGGTTTTACAAAAGACAAGTCGATTTAAACAAACAAAAATGGGTTGTAAAATCTGAAAGTAGTTCTGACAATAAATCTGATTCCATAAAATCAGAGGAGTCATGTGTTGAGAAAAAGGTTGATAATTCCGTTCCTGAGTTGAACGAAGGAAACTTTCCGCCATTGTCGAAAGATAATCTGAAATCAAAAGGTAGATTTGAAAATTCAGGACAATTCTTTGATGGAGAAAAAGAATTTGATGCTGAAAAGACTTTCAATGGGAAAGTCAAACATATTTTCGGGAAGATGGTTGATGGGAAGGTTAAAAAAGCAAAAGAATTTTATAAATCAAAATGTTGGTGGGATAGATGTGTACTAGAATCTCCCAAGGATGGTCAGGCTTGGGGGAAAGTTTTTCCTAACTAAAAACCCTGACTTTCCGGAGCTCCCAGGTTGGTAAGAGTGGAGCAGGAATCGGCATCATTCTTGAAATGTTTGTTTGGTAAATCTATAGGTGATATCTTTATATTGTTATATTTTGATTTACAAATGGGATGGTTGGTGAGTGAACCTGCAAGTGGTTGGAGAAGGTTTTCATCTTCAAACGGTTAATCAAGGTCATTAAGTTGAACTTGATTGGACCATACTTACAAGTGGTATTTTGGAGAACAAAATGAAGAGTTTATCCCCTAATCTACAAGTAGTTTGAAAATCAACAAAACTAATTTTCCAGAAAAACCATTTGATTAAAACAAACTTAAGTGTTTTGAAATCACAATGGGAAAATAGTTTGTTGAGAGGGGGAGTTCTGATTGTTTATGCCAAAAGGATGGCGAAGTGAAGTAATTCGATATCAGTTGTCACTTTATTATACAGTTTGTTTTCAAATTTCCTTTAAATGTGTTTGCATTTTAGGGGGAGTAAAAATTTCAAAAAACCCAAAAACATTAGAAAATTTGAAAAAGTCAAAAACATGATAAAATAAAAAATGAGTTTTGTTGTATAAAAGAGGAAATGATAGTACATCAGTGGACGATCACGGCATGCTAAAGAAATGGAAAGTTAAATAGTGATAAACGGTCTCACTGATGATGTGACAGTAGGTTTTTGCACATTTAGTAGATTGTGACGAGATATAAACCTAAATTTCAGACTTGCTTAATTCGTGGGTAACATCTCTTGAATATATGGGTAACCCCCGAAATCTTGTTTGAAGGACCCCTCTTTCTGAGATACTAGGTCTTTATGCTTAGTGATATCTGGGGTATTATCTCGGGACTTCTGCTGAATGGAAATTTTGACCTAGTCCCCGCATAATACTTTCCACATTGCTTGAAATAAAAGCCTGCCCCCAGCATAAAAATGATGAAACATTGAAAAATGCTAATCATGTGCTGTTGTAAAAAAGATCCTCTAAAGGGGACCCACTAAAAGTCGTGCCGTCATCTCTCTGCTGAACAGAAGTTCTGACCTGAGCTCTCACGGTCTCGCAATTTAACCCCTTACAGATATCATCTAGGTATACTCACCTGTAAGACTGAATATTGGGATCTGGATACAGGAGTATATTCTGAGGTGGGACACATGAATAAGTTTAAGTCTCTAAAACATTAATCTCGTATCTCGAAACAGTTGAACTTTGTGTGAAAATTTAAGTGGATCAGTATACTGACAATCTAAGTGAATCGTTTAGAACTTAAAATGTTTAAAGCTTAACGGTGTTGGTGATTTGTTTCAAAAACTGAAATATGTAAATATTTCATTACTGTATTACCTTCAAAACAAAATTCCAAAAAGATTTTCGGTGTGTTTTAGCATATATTTTTGAAAATCCCAAAAGATTTTAGTCAACTAATATTGAAGAACTGATTTTCAAAATTCCAAGTGTTGAACATGACGAACAGGTTTGGGAAAGTTTATTTGAAGATGTTTGAAAAGAAAAATGATATACATTCATGTGGTTCATCAGAGACTTTAAATGATAAATCATTTTAAGTATTGCTCTACTAGTGGTACGATGAGTATAAATTTATCAAAAATTGAAAAATTTATTGTGAGGTAGAGATTATGCAGGTAAGTCATGTTACGATCCTGAGCAGGAATTGAGCTAGGTTGCGATCCTGGAACTGCTGATGCTGATGAGCTTAGGGAATCAAGAGATCTGATCAAGAGAATTAGAAGATTTTTATTCCAGCACAAATTGAGGGGGTCTGTTAGAGAAAGAGATTCTGAAGAAGGTTTTGATTTGAAGCAAGAGCCAGGTCGAGATCCTGGAAGAAAGAATCAGAATGTGAAAGAGCCAGATAGAGATTCTGGAAGCCCGAAGACTGATAGAGATTGAAGACGTTGAAGACTAGACACTTAAGACTTGTCAACATCCGAGGGGGAGTCTATTAGTGCATACGTCTGTCGACTTCGTCTTATATCGAGTCTAGTGTTAGATTTGTTAGATCAGGGCGCGTTGTACGAGTATATAAGAGGTTTTAGGGTGTGTTTAAGGTGATTTCGCTTGAAGTAGGTGATTTCGCTTGAAAGAGACTTGTGCAGTTTCAAGCGAAATCAACATAAGTGATTTCTCTTGAACTAAGTCTTGTCTCCTTCAAGCGAAATCATGTGTCCTATAAATAGCTTTCAAGCGGTTTCATTTGTAACTCTCATTGTTCCGGTACCGAACTGCTGCCGAAGCGTCGTTTGATCTGTAAACTGATTTTAATCAATATACAAGACGATTAATTGTGAAACAAGCTATTTTTAGAGTCTGTTTCTTTGTTTCCGCCTCTGAAACAGATTAGAGCTCTTCTGATTGACTCGTTTGGGTCACAAATCGATCCTACAGCTTAGATCTTTCACATTTAAGATTATATGACAACTTTTATATGCATGCATACATATATACATACATATATACGAAATACATACATACATATACTTCCAAAAATTTACTTTTTAACACATCACTTTCAAATCTTAGATCTTTTAGAACATTATTGTTTGACAAATAAAAAGTCCTTCATGCATCATACTTTTTCAAGAAATCAAATAAATCAAGAACTCTTTCATCAAAAATCAAAATACAACTTATACACATACATACACACACTTTCGGCCAGATATACATACATGCATACACCCATTTTTACTTTATTTAAAATCTCATTCATTGTTAGTTTCAAGTTTGTGATTAATTCCAAGTTCAAGAGAAACCTTGCATCATCTCTATCATTACTAAAAATCAAGAATGTGGTTTTGAAAATAAGTTTATACCTTCAAGATTTCTTAGTGGGTTTTTGAAAAAGATGATGATATAAGGCCTTGTTCTTGCTTGAATCTGCTTGAAATCACTTCTAAACCTCCTTACTAGCTTGAAATCACCTTGTAATGCCTTTGAATCTTCATGAAATAGTTTGAAAATTTTGAATGGGTGTGTGTAAGGGGGTGTTCGGCCGAGATGGTTAAGGAGAGAGAGAGAGAGTGAAGTTTTTGAAATGAGTTCTTGGAATTGTGAGAATGTATGGAAGCTTGAGCAAGCCTTAATCATCACTCATCATCTCTAGGCATTACATGTGTCCACATTGCAAGAATCAATGGCATTTTTGCAGCTCATAGTGCCGCCACCTACCTCCCCTCTCACATACATTATATATATATATATATATATATATATATATATATATATATACACACTCATATATGTAAATTTGAGTTAAAAACAGGTATTTTACTGAATACCGGGTATTTTATCTAGCGTTTTAATCCCGTTTTAGTGCGTTTTAAATTATTTTTATCATTCTATAAAAATAATCATATAAAATTATTACTGAAATAATTACCAGTTGCCATGACTGGCTGCGTTGACAGTAGTTTGTCTAATACGCGTAGTATCGCGCGGTATGCGCTCAAACTCGAAAAATAGAGTTTCTTAGCGTTTTAATTTATTTTTCCTCATGGATATGATTAAAATTACTATTCTAATCATAACAGACTATTTTTAGGATTTTAACATTGATCGGGTGGTCACCGACGTTCGTTTCGCATTTTAATCGTTACGCGAAAAGCGTTTATTTTATCGTTGCCAACATAATTTTTATAAACGTTTAAATTTACCAACACATTAAATATCATACATAAATATCACAATCATTCACATAAAGCCTTTTTACATGTTCACTACACATATTGCTATTGTACGGTACGACCTGAAAAGCCTGGTGTCACATTAAACCTGGGTTTCTAACCCGGTCATGGTACGGAAGAAAGACAACTCCTGGAGAATGTGCATCGACTACACAGATCTGAACAACGTGTGCCCGAAGGACTGTTTTCCATTACCAGAAATCGACGAGAAAATCGATTATGTCGCCACATTCAGACTGAAGTGCTTCCTAGACGCCTACAAAGGTTATCATCAGATACAAATGGCGGTCGAAGACGAAGATAAGATGGCCTTCGTAACCAACGAAGGGATATACTGCTTTACAAAGATGCCTTTTGGTCTGAAAAATGTCGGTGCTGCATACCAAAGGTTAATGAACAAAGCCTTTAAAGACCAAATTGACCGAAATTTGGAAGTATATGTCGATGATATCGTGATCAAGAGCAATAACGAAGAAGTCATGCTGAAAGATATTCTCGAAACGTTCACCAGACTCCGAAGCATCAACATGAAGCTAAACCCAAAAAATGTACGTTCGGAGTAAAAGAAGGAAAGTTCCTAGGCGTAATGGTCGGATCACGTGGTCTACGAGCAAACCCTAACAAAATAGATGTCGTTCTTACCATGAAGCCTCCGACTTCGGTCAAGGAGATCCAATCCCTAAACGGACGATTGGCCGCCCTCCAACGTTTTTTGTCAAAAGCTGCAGATAGATCTCTCCCATTCATGAACGTATTACGAAGAAGTTTCAGATCAGAATTCAAATGGTCCAATGAAGCTGCCCGTTCCTTCGAAGAGCTCAAGGTTTGCCTGAGCACATTACCAACCCTCACTGTTCCAGAAAAAGATGAAGTGCTAACAGTGTATCTTGTTGCGTCGCGTGGTGCTATCATTGGGGTTTTGGTTGCCCATCGGACCGGATCCTAAATTCCTATTTATTACGTTAGTCGAACATTGAAGGATTACGAAACATGGTACCCAAATTTGGAAAAATTAGCTCTGGCTCTTGTGCACGCTTCACGAAGACTCAGACGATACTTCCAAGCCCATCCAATCGAGGTCCGTACTGACCAAAGAATCCAAGATGTTTTACGAAGACCCGAAGTGTCGGGTCGGATGGAAAAGTGGGCGATCGAATTGGGCGCCTTCGACATTACGTTCCGAACCAAGGGTCCTCTATAGGGGCAAGTGATAGTGGATTTTCTAGTAGAGATGCCGGAGGATAAAGAAGTTGTAGGAACGGAGCAGGATCCAAAAAGGCCTTGGTCTTTGTATACAGACGGGGCTTCGAGCGCCGAGGGTGCAGGCGCCGGGCTAATATTGACCGACCCAGATGGTATAGACATGACGTACGCTCTACATTTGGAATTCAAGAGCTCCACTGGCTGGTCTGCGGCTAGCAGCCAAAGTCAGAGCGAAAGATGTCGTAGCACATGTCGACTCCTTACTCGTAGTGAATCAGGTAAACGGCGGATATGAAGCAAGAGAGCCCAACATGATCGAATATTTAGAACAAGTAAAGCAAGCAATGGGGGAATTCGATTCATGCAAGATCGAGCATATTCCCCGTAGAAAAAAACAAGAAGGCCGATGCATTGAGCAAACTAGCATCCGTGTCATTCAGTCACCTGGCGAAAGAGGTACGAGTGGAGGTTCTGTCCGCACCATCGATCGCTGCTCCACAAGTCATGCAAGTAGAAGCTCTGATTCAAACATGGATGACCCCAACCATAAATTACCTGGTGCACGATGTTCTACAAGTCGATAGAGCAGAGGCTCGAAAGGTGCAGATCAACTAACTTCAATACCAAATGCAGGACGAGGGATTGTACCAAAAAACCTTCCTGGTTCCTCTATTAAAATGTCTTGACCCCAAACAAGCAAGTTACAATATCAGAGAGATACACTACGGCATCTGCGGCATCCATGCCGGGCCAAAAATGATCGTAACCAAAGTGAAAAACGCAGGATATTATTGGCCCAGAATGCATGAATGTGCAGTAAAGGAACTCCAATAATGTGATGAGTGCCAAAAGCATGTGCCAATGAGTCTTCGAGCGAAGAATGAGATGATTCCCGTAACCACGGCACGGCCTTTTCAGAAATGGGGCATCGATATAGTCGGACCCTTCCCGCGAGCCAGCGGAAGCGCACAATACCTGTTGGTTGCAGTAGACTACTTCACCAAATGGGTAGAAGCAAGACCTTTCACAATCATCTTCGGTTACAACGTGACAAGATTTTTCTGGGAACAAATCGTGTGTCGTTTCGGCCTCCCGCTATACATAGTGAGCGACAACGCAAAGCAGTTCGCGGAGAATCCGTTCAAACGATGGTGTGAAAGTTTGAAGATTAACCAAGTTTTCTCTTCAGTTGCGCACCCTCAAGGAAACGGGCAGGTCGACAGATAAATGCTCCGAACCGTACAAGATGACCTTTGAGTCAGAATTCTTAGTCCCACTCGAGCCGGTTCCTCTCCCTTTACCGCTACCCGCATCCGACACAGCCTGAATCGGAGAAACATTCATGACTTTCACCAGAGAAGCCAAACCCGAGCCACCCTGACCAGCAACAGCATTAGGTTCTCTGATCGCATACAAGTTCTCATTAACAATCGATAGATACGGTAGAATCGAAAGACTTCAATCGTAAGGCGTCTTTTAAACCCATAACTGCACAAAGCAAGCAATTCATAATGGACATACATGTATATATATAAAAAAAACAAGAGAAAGGGGAGGGCATCATCCAAACTAAAAACGAAACTAACCCTCTTCATTCCAACAAAGTGTTGGAAAGTATTTAGGTTAGGGCCATATCGTGCTTATCCTCCCCATGACGAGGATGTGTTCCAGAAAATTTTGGACTCGGCCGGCCTCCTTAATCAAAGTGGCGTACAAGCCCTTGTTAAATTCAAAATCTTCAGGGAGAGGACCAGGAAGACTAGATCTCCTCGACCTCCATACCATCTCGGCCGGAACGCACCAATCATCTACTAAGAAAAAAACGATCTTTCCAGTCCTTCAAACTCGAAGTAATCCACGAATAGCAAGAAGCATTCTTCTTCCAAACCTCAAAAGTATACCAACCTCCAGTCCGATTCTGCTTGTAAAGCGCTCGGAACACATCCAAATCCGGATCGGAATCCAAGCTACGACAGGCCAACTCAAACTGACACACCTTGGCTAAGCCAAAGGGGTTCATTTGAGAAATATGAACCTCGTAAAAGATTAAAACCCAAATTAAAAATTTCGTCAAAGGAAGATGGTAGTTACAGTAGTCGAACATCCGAGTATAAACTCCAATTTTCCCAGGAGCGAAAGGGTAGATAGCTTTATCCTTCTCAGAAAGAGTTGGATTAAGGGAAAACGGGATCGAATACGGATTCACGAACCATTCCAGGCCGTTTCGATTCAAAATGTTGAAACAACCAGACATATTACTCTTGTTCGCCATGATTCAAAGAAGTACTAACCTTTTTGTAAAAAGACGATCCGGAGAGGGAAAAAGGAAGACAGAGGTGGAAGAAAGAAAACAGAGGAAAAGGAAGGTGAAAGGGTGAAAAGTAAAAAAACACTTCTCGCCTCCTATTTATAAGAAGTGCACCACCTCAATTCCACCCAATAGGAAGTCGACACGTCATTACGGTGACGCATGTCAGACGTCACGTCAAGTAAAAAAGAAAAATTAAAGTGACCGTCAGTTATCTACCAAAAGTAACCGCCAGTAAAAAGAAATTCAAAAATCAAAAGCTGTTAGCCAAAACAAAAAGGGGCGAGTCAAACCTTTGAATTAGTTCGAAGCTTTTGCTAAGCAAACACCACGAACTAGGGTGACTTGATGAGGATACGTCCTGGATCGAACCAAACTCCACCTATCCCCGGACCGATCACCGGTCGGTCCTACGTCAGACCATTAGCCACGAAGGTCAGGACGCACCGGACGGACCATGTCGGAACGATCAGCCAATGGAATCTTCCCTAACTAACCTGGGGCCCACAACCTTAACTGCCTGACAGCGACTGATCCGACCCTAACTAACTCGCCACATCAGCACACCCAAAAGGTATAAATTCCCCACCAAGGTTTCCTGCAAGGGGTAATCGCTACTTTCTCTCTCAAAACTCTCCCTTCTCTCTCACTGACTTATCACTTCTCTCCAAATACTTATTCTCACGCCCGAGCTTGGTCACAGAGAGGCCCCCTCCCTGTGACGAGGCTAACGGTGTGTTTCCTTTCTTGTGATCTTTAGGTCTTAGCAGAGATCTTCTGAGGCTCGTCTCTATCTAACTCGTACCGATTGGTAAGTGAGTCTTCAGTGGCGCCATCCCCTCGAATTCATAGAATTTAATTACTCAGTTGTTTTCCTTTGAAACTATGGAATCCACTTTCCCATCTTATGAGGATATCTTAGAAGGTAGAACCGCATCTGTAACAGTTACCTCCACAATCCCTGCTAGTTCAGCTGTCCCGCTAGGATCAGTGATAGTACTTCCGCCTGCAAGTTCCATAATTACATCATTACTTTCTAGTTTTGTTTTCCTCATTGGGCATTATACTAGAAATACCTCTCCCTTTCATGCCCCTAAAAAACCCACGAGGAAGGTGTTAAAGGCATTATCAATCCACTTCATGCCCCTATTAGTCATTGTCTAATAGTAAAACCAACTTACGCGCTTTACCCATTTAAAACTTAAATGGGGAAAAATGTAAACAAGCTTATAAATGCATCTGGAAAATTGTTACCTAAGTTCCTAAGCCCATCGTCCTAATTAATCTATAAATGCCTGCAAACATCTTTTTTTTCAAACATGATTGTTTCTTCAACTGCTCTTTGAGGGTACTGCAACATATTGTAAGCTCAAATAATGTCTAGACTATGAGGTCTTTTAAATCATCCCATGGCTCCTTATTCCGTTAGTTCGATCTCTATCATGTTATGTTTATTTGTTCTTTTGATAGAACTTTGGGGGGGGGGGGGGGACACGGGGAAAAGCCGGGGTGTGAAAATTGTGATTTGAACAGGTTCATGTATCCTTGGTCAGTAAATATATTAATGTTTTAAAATTTAAATTAGTTTAAAATAATTTAGTAATGGGGAGTTACGAGGAAAATTAAGACGGCATTGCTTCATTCTGGGAAAACCGGTAAAAGTAGGGAAAAAGTTTATGTGACGTTAATGTGACACACAGGGAAAAATATGAGAAAAGTGGAACAACTCCCTCCCCCTAACTGAGTGGTTTTACTCTAAAAAAAATCTAAGGGCTCACAAGTGTTTTTCATCCTAATTAAAAAACTATGAAAAATCACATATCACGGCACATCAATACAAAAGAAAATACTACAATGCATCTCAATAAAATATGTCGCGACATAGTCGATACCAAAGGGTAAGCAATACAAGTCTTCAAACCAAAACAAACCAAACATAATCCCAAATAAAACAAGTGTCTTACAGATAGGTAAACGTTCAAAGCAAATAAGTTTTGATTCAAGTCACTTTCTAGAGCTTAGTCTTGCTAAACTTCACTCGTTGATGTTACCTGTAAAGTACGCAAAAAATATCAACTAAAAATAGTAGGTAAGTTCGTAGGTTTAAAATATATAGTATGTTGTAGTAATTAAGATAGGTTTAGACAACAATGTTAAATAAGTACACACGTAGGGTGATGTAATTGTCATGAGCCCAGAATCAAACAACCTAGCAGACTATGTCCTTCCATTAATTTCACGATTGACATAAATGGAGACAGATAATAGTGGGGGGATATTCATTCAAATGTCGGCTCGTGACGTCAAAAGTACTTTAGCTAACAATACGATGACATGAGTGGGGGTGTCAACCAAAATAGATCTACTCAATACATGTCCATCGGCTCATAACATGAGTTAAATTGATTGCCTAAAAATCAGTGGGGACTTAATAGATTTGGGAAACACACAATTCACATCGAGGTTACAAGTGTATTGTAACATGCACATCGACTAAAGAGTAAATTAGTTATCATGAGCAGTAAGATAGTTAGCGTACTTTTCCCCATGGAAAAATAAGTAGAAAGAGGGGCCATGAAACTGACCTACCTGATATTGGTTGTTAGGATGATTGCCCGATGTAAGATATGTCACATGTCTCAAACGAGAACTACAAGTTAACTCAAGTATAACTAAAGTCTTAAACTAGTTTCAGGAGAAATTAGTTTGGAAATCATGTCAAATGTCTAATCATATCATGTCAAGTTGGTTTGAATAATCAAGGTCCATGTCATGAATGAAGTCGTGTTGTGTCATTGTATTGTTGCGTAAGAATAATTGGTGATATTTTGAAGTTAAGGTTTAATCCATGTCGCGATCAGTTGTTTTACGTCCAATTAAATATAAGTCAATGGATACTTAATGACATAAGTATACTTATATTATTGATTGATGATAATTATAAGTCCCGAATAAATAATATCAATGTTGATCGTCGGTTCTAAATGATTAATTTTCCTTTTTTTTAAGTCAAAAGCCTTATATTTTATTTTATTATTAGGATATAAGTTAAGGTGTTTGATGTGCCATAATTTATACATATTTTACATGCACAATCATCCCCATTTTTTGTTACTTTTAAGGCATTCATTTTTTTGTAATTGCAGGTTTTCGGATTTCCCCTAGTAAAAAGAGGTGAAAAAAGACAATAAATGAGAGAAATCTACGATCTGCACGAACATAGGCAAGCCCATGCTCCTCCAACTTTCAGTTTGAATAAACAAAACTAGACAATTAAGGAAGAGGAACGGTCATGCACATCTCTAGGCACGACCGTACTCCAATGTACTAGCCACAAAAGACAAATGCATAAAAGCAAAAAAAGACAAGAGTACAACAACCGAAGATTCTATCTAGACACTCGTACACCTGCACGGCCATGCATAGTACAAGCATCATCGTGCATATGCGAAGATTCCCAACACGGTACCTGGACTATGAAGATTCTGTTGGTAAAAAAAACTACGTTGCAAAGCCGTGCATATAATTAACCAACACTAAATAACCATCATTTACACTAATTGAATATTATTGACCCTAACTAACCAATATATCGTTCATTATGAATCAATACTAACCCCCACTAACTATCATTGACCCGTAATCACCGTAACTGACCATCATTAATCGTCATGGACTACCAAGCCTCACATTAATCCTACTAGAATTTTGTTTACCAACATTGTACCTAATTAACCTTTTAATTATTGTTTACCGTCATTAACCAATATCAACCATTATTAATCCACATTGATCATCACTAACCCTTGTAAATGACCATCATTAACCTTGTTGACTATCATTGGCCAGTGGTGGTGGAGATACAAAGCGGACCCAAATCAGCTTTGGGCTCGAGTTATCAAAGCTATCCATGCCTCAAAAAATGAGTCTGTTAATCCCTTTAAAGAAATCTGTCTCGGGGGTCTGGAAAGATATCGGAAGTATGAAGGAGGTTTTTGAGAAGAACGATGTTAATATTCGAGAAAAACTAAAAGTGGAGCTAGGTAACGGATCCAACACAAGTTTTTGGAAGGATGCTTGGCTGGATCAGGTCCCGCTTAAGACTTTGTTCCCTGATCTGTTTCGGTTAGCTAAAAATAAACAAGCAATGGTGGCTGATAATGTTATTCGGATAGACGATGTTAAGCAATGGTCGTGGGAATGGGATAAGGATTCGACCTCAGTTGAAGAGTGGAGCCAATTAAGTGCTCTTATGAGAAGACTGAACCATGTGAACATCAATAATTGCAAAGACAAATGGAAGTGGTCCGATTGCCCGGAGGAAGACTTTTCACTCAAACAGGTGAGATCGGAGTTGACGGCTCTAGAAAACGGTCATGTGGAGACAGGTTACAAGTTTTTTTGGAATTCTTGGGCCACTCCTAAAAGTATGTTCTTGCTGTGGCGGGCTGTCCACGGGAGTGTAGCATCAAAAACTGAGCTCGTGCGGAGAGGGGTCCCGGTTCAAAACCTGTTGTGTTCGCGGTGCGGGTTAAGAGAAGAATCTACGAACCACCATTTTGTCGAATGTATGTGGGCTAGGTGTATCTGGTGGAATGTCCTAGCGTGGGTGCGAATTCCTTTTCCTGCTAACTGTAACTCCCTCGAGGATCTGCTGCGTTTTTTAGCGGAGTGCCCAGGTAGCAGGAATTGGAAGCGGTTAGTTAACATGATCGTTGCGGCATCTATTTGGAGGGTCTGGTTCGCTCGTAACCAGAAGGTGTTCGAAGACAGCTTTCTTCCGATATCGAAGACGATGGAGCAGATTAAAGAGGACTCGTTCATGTGGATTAAGAATCGTACTAAGTTCAAGAGGCTTGGCTGGGAAAACTGGATCTTGTTTGAATGCAGCTCAACCCCAGCCAGGGGCTCTGCCCCTTGGACCCCGCCAGGGGCTGCCGCCCCTGGGACCCTGCTACCAGGGGCGCTGCCCCCGGACCCCAGTCAAGATCGTAAAACGCAATGACTAAATCAAAAACCCAGATAATAAAAATGAAATTAAATAATTTCTTACATGGATCGAAGTCGGTTTCTTCAACGATTGACGAAATTTGAATGATTGAAACACTTATCAGAGATCGAATCGAACGGATAGAGTGATTATCTTCAAAATCACCGGAAAAAACGAGATTTTGTATGAAATTAAACTGGGTTTTCTTCAAAAAAGCTGAAGAACACGTTGATCGGGTGTTTGAATCATTGATTGGTGACGAAAATCGCACTATAATGTAGTGATTATTGAGATAGAAAGTGAAGAAATGGTTGAAGATGGTGGGTTTTGAAAATGGTGGGTTTTGATGTTACTGGGAAGAAGAAGGAAGAAGAAAAGGATAAGATTGACTAAAATACCCTTTTTCTTTATTTTAAATTTTGCCACATGTCCCAATCCTATTGCTTCCTATACTTCCTAGCCAAAATAAACTTCCTATTTGATCCTCACCCTTGTTATAATTTTGTAACAAAAATTAAATTAGTTTAGTTTAGGTTTTTATAATAGTTTTGTTTTACGTTTTTTCTCGGTTTTGTTGTTGCTTGGTTGCTACATAGCACGATGTTTGTTGGTCACATTTTGTCTATTTTTACCCCCCTCAAATTTTTAATATGTGTCGGTATATATTCGAATTCGTCTATGGCTTACGTCACGTGAGTCACTAAGCGTTAAAATTCATGATTTAATTTCACAATTTTTCTCAGTTTTGGTCTTCGTTTAGTTGCTACTTAGGGCAGGCGGGGTGGTCCGTGATGGCCACCCCATCACGCGTTATATCACCAACCTTGGTTTAAGTCTTATTTATCAAATTTGATAGCTTTTAAGTCTTTTAATATGATGGAATGTGTGGAACATTAAGTTCATTAAAACTTAAAAAAAAGCATCAGCTTGAAAGGGGAAGGCAAATCAAAATGGAAGAATGAGAAGAAAATCCAGGTCAAAATTCATGTTAACAAAATTCGGAGATGAATGAGCCCGAGCCCTGAGGCTAAATGCCCTAAAATCAGCAGGTTGGTTCAATCAAGACTCTTACTTTTATCCTGTCATGATAGATCTTTCGATCTACGACCCTGAACAATAACACTTTCTTTTGCTGGTTAGGGGATGGTCTCATTGGGGCGGAACCGACTGTTTATTCAGGTAAACGTTACTAGAAGGTATGTTTAGTGGTTTCATTTGTTCTTGTTTTTCAAATGTTTGTTGTGATTGTAGTTATTGGAGTTGAATTAGAATAGCATGAAGCTTGTTTGGTGTATGAAATATAGAGTTAAATGCCTAGTTGGTCTTTGTGGTTTGTAGATATTGCAGACTTGGTCCCGAGTCTTCAATAATTACACACTTGATCCCGGATTCCCGGTGGTTGTAATTTTTGCACTCGGTTGATTCTTATCACTAACTTATATTAAATATCTCAGTTAACTATGTGTTCAATGACTAGATTGCCCTTGAACTAAAAAACAAAAAACACTTAAGGAAAAAAAAAAAAACAATTAGGTTTTGGTACATTCAGCAATACCATATGATATATGGGTTTTGGTGTATTGGAATGATGAGAAAATATATCAAATGATGAAATATAAAGGATGTGTATGAAGGGTCATACAAGCATTCTCTCTTTGTGAAATTTTTGATTGTACAATATATTGATGATGATGATAATGCATCCTACATGATTCTTATGCATGTTTTATATGAAATCCAAAATCGTATACTAATTAAAAAACATCATTTTCATCCCTAACTTTATACAAAATCAAATTGAAACCTAAAAGTTTGTAAAAATGGTTTTGTTGTGAAAGATGATTGTTTTAAAAGCGAGATGAATACTAGTTTACATGTTCATGATTTTGAACACTTTGAGATGATTTTATAAGTATACTGAAATTAAAAGATAGAAATGTAAGAATAGTAACCAAACACATACCAAATTGTAGGGAATGATGCAAAGATGATGGATATACTCTTCGAATCGTTGTTTCCATAATTGAAAATGGAGGAGAATGGTGGTGGTGACCGAAAATGGTGAGAGAGAGAGAGCCATGGGCGCAACTTAAGTAGGGCGGGATGGGACGGCCGACCCCCGAACTTTTTGCTCAGTAGTGGAGAGTATCTAGTTTTCGTATAGAAATTTTTTGGTATATATGTTTTCGACCAACGATTTTATAGAAATTTTAGGTGCGATAACTTCTGCCCCAATCCGAAATCTCAAGCTTCGCCACTAGAGAGAGATATGATAGAAGGCAGTGAATGATAGAGTGATGAGAATGAAAATGTGTTTAACTGTCGTTAGATGTAAAATTGAATAGTTAAATTATGGTGATGATGATCTAAAGAGCTTTACAACTCTTGTTGGCCAAAAGTTAAAAAAAAAAAAAAAAAAAGATGGGGAGGGTTTTTGAATCTCATTTTAATTAAACTTTAAACTTTTGTGGTAAGTCATAAGTTTTAATAATATTGGTAGGCGCATTTCCTTTAATACAACTTGTAATGTTATATATTTTTTATTATTATCTTACATGACATTACATAAATTACAAATATTAATATTACCACTAATATTTATTAGTAATAGTAATATTGTTGTCTGGCAGTTTAATTTTATGTATCACCAATTTAGCTTTTAGCATCCGAAATATACAAATAATGTCTTAAATAAGGGATCATTTGAAGGCTTTTTAGAATGTTACATCATATAAGTTTCCTACATCAAGTCTAGTATCAACACACTTAGCATCATGATAAGCCACTTAGATTCAAGTACGATCAAAGATCAAGTCAATGTCAAAGCAATGGTTAAAGTCAAACTTGATTTGGTGACGGATGTCATGTATACTTCATGAAATTAAGCAAAATAACAAACATAAATTAAGCAAAATGACAAGCATTTCTCGACAAATTAATAACAAAGATGACATAAGGGGTGTTCAAAAAGCTGGTCTCGGTCGTAAACGAGCCGGCTCTACTTGATTTGTAAACGAGCCGAACTTGAGCTAGGGCTTGGCTCGTGAGCCTGTGAGTCAGCTCGAATTATTATATTTTGTATATGTTGATTAAATTCTATATGTATTAAAATTTAAAATATGAGGGAGGTGGATAAAGTGTTAATATTTTAAGCTTAATTTAGTTATGTAACATATAAAAAAAACAAAAATGAATCATATAATGTTTTTAATATGTCTTTCATTGTTTAAAATATTAGAAAAAAACAAAATAATACATATTGTAAATTTTTTATTATGTTATCAATCCTTGTAAATATTCAAAATATTATGAAAATAAAATAAAATTAAAGCTAGCTCTTTGGGCTCGAGTTGGCTTAAACTTTTTACTAGCCGAGCTTGAGCTCCACTTTTCAGTTCGCTAATATAAACGAAACAAGTCGAGCTAAGTTGACTAGTTTAAGTTCGAGCTCAAGCCTAACTTGGCTCGGCTCGACAGCCCGAGATGACATGCATGATACACCATCTCCTACACCTGAATAATGAACTACGTACCTCAAATATTTTCAAGTGTATCGAGAATCTGTTGCAATTCACGCACAACCTTTTTGACATCCATCCTTTGTGTTGGGGAATCCACAGAGCATGCTACTCCGATCTTAATTGTTAGAGTCAAACATTCCTCTATTTTCTTGGCATTTTCTTCATTATTTTGCAGAACATTTCTATCCTCTTGATACAGGTTTAGAATGTTAACATCAATGATATCAATTACATTGTCTAGCAAGGCCATTGAAGCAAATTTATGAAGGCAAAGATCTTCATTAAAGATGTCATCAGTTGGGTGTTTCCCGGTCATCGCCTCTAGAACTAGTATTCCAAAACTGTAGATATCCCCATTACTTGTCATCTCACTCCCAAGACCATACTCTGCAACTTACAAGCAATTACATTATAAAAAAGGTAATAATGTAAGTAAGTAAATATGAAAACTTATTTTACCTGGAGCAATATAACCCATTGTACCGCGAATCCCAGTTGAGTTGTTTTGGTATGAAGTTCCGAGAAACCGAGCTAAACCGAAATCTCCAACATGAGCCACCATATCATTATCGAGTAGAATGTTACTAGGCTTCAGGTCACCATGAATAATGGTTGGTAGACAGTGATTATGAATATAATCAAGTGCATATGCTACATCCATAAGAATTTTTATCATTTGAAGAAGGTTTAGCCTTGATGTATTTTCACTTGAATGCAACCAATCATGCAAACTCCCATTGGGCATGAACTCATATACCAAAGCTTTGAATGGATTTCCTTGAAAGTCGATACTTGAACATGAAGTTATAATCTTCAACAAATTCCTGTGTCGAAGGTTCCGCCATGCTTCACATTCCCTGATAAAGCTTTTTTGAGCTCCTCGATTTTGAAGATGTAGAACTTTGATTGCAACAAATGTGTCATTATCTTCAAAAAGGATTCCTTTATAAACAGAACTATAACCACCAGTTCCAATCAAATTGGATTCGGAGAACCCATTGGTAGCCTTTAGAAGTTGACTGTATGAAACTTTTAGGTATCGTTCGCTTGTTGACGATTGTGAAAGATGGCTCTTTCTTTTCTTCTTACACCAAGCATATGCTAAACATGTTGTGGTGAAAAGTGCGCATGCGATCAATGTGACTATTAAATAGAGATGAAACTTCTTTGTAAATTTACTTGTTTCCTTGCATTTGGGTAACCCAAGTTCATTAATGCCACCACAAAGCCTTCTATTCCCCAAAACAGAGAATGCACTTTCATTAACGAACACTCCTACCATTGGAACTTCACCCTCAAAATCATTATATGACAGGTTCAAATATTCTAACTTAAACTTTTCGAAAAATCTAGGAATATGCCCAGAAAAGTTGTTATGAGAAATATCGAGTTCCACCAATCATTTCAAGGAATTTAATGATAATGGTATCATACCTTGAAATAAATTGCTTTTGAGGGACAACCGTAATAGGCTAATACAGCCACCAAGGCTACTAGGAATGTTACCAGATAAATTATTATCGGATAAATTCAGAGTAGTCAACATGTTGAGGTTTCCAATCTCAATTGGAAGTGAACCAAACAGGTTATTTTGAGAAAGATCCAATGTTTTGGAGAGACTTGAAAGTTGAAGAAGTTGTATAGGTATTTTCCCACTAAGTTTATTGTCATTAAGGTACAACTCTAATAGATGATGACAATTTCCTAGAGTTGATGGAATAACCCCTTCTAACATGTTTGAAGATAAATAAAGTGTTATCAACGACGACAAGTTCCCTATGGAATCAGGAATCTGCCCTGAAAGTTGGTTTTCATCTAAATGAAGGCCTTCTAAGTTTTGAAGGTTACCAATGGTTGAAGGGATGTTTCCCGTGAATTGGTTTCCAAATAATGACAACATATTCAAGCCAACAAGATTACCAATTGAACTAGGGAGGTTTCCATATAACTGATTATCAGAAAACCATAACACCTGGAGTTGATTAGAAAGATTACCTATTGATCTAGGGAGAACTCCTTGAAACCTGCAACTACCAAACTCCAACCTCTTTAATCTCGTGCAGTTTTTCAAAGAATCAATAAACTTCATTTCATCTGCTTCTTTGCTTCCCAAGAGGTTATCTTCGATGTATATAAATTCCATCTCCGTTAGCTTTGAAAAGTCAACTGTCAAGTGTCCACTAAACTTGTTTTTAGCGAGTTCAAGAATTCTTTAACTCGTACAATTAGAAATGGATGCCGGAATAGGTCCACTTAGTTTGTTACCCCATAATCGAATCCCAACAAGATTAGGAAGCATTGCACCTATGGCTGAATAAAGACCACCTGTCAATTGATTATCAGCCAAGCTAATATAAGCCAGCAGTGAAAAGTTAAAAAGAGAATTAGGGATGGTTCCATTTAAATTACAACCACCAAAGTAAATTGCTTTTAAACTTTTCATAAGGCCTAAGGTGTCTGGAATGGTCCCACCCAACGGATTTCCCTTTAAAGAGAACACTTCCAATGATGTCATATTCCCTGAATATGGCGGGATTCCACCTGTTAGGTTATTATCTTGAAGTGAAAGAAAAGTAAGTTCAGCGAGGGAACTGATCTCCTTGGGTATGCTTCCAACAAGCTCATTATTGGCAAGACGAATCTTTTCAAGGTTATAACAACCAGATATGTTCGTTGGAATGACCTCGTTGAATTTGTTATCGTACAGAACCAGATGGCGTAGCCTAGAAAGACGGCCAACTTCCTGAGGGATGGCTCCTTGAAAGCTGTTGTTATAAAGAGAAAGCGTCCGGAGGAAGCTCAGGTTCCCCACATGAGGAGACAATGAGCCTTCTAGACCTTGCGATGACAAGTCTATGTAAGTCACTCTTCTATGGCGCTTCCCACAATGAACATGACTCCAATCACATAAATGAAGAGAATCGTTCCATGAGGTTAGAGCTCCATAAGGATCTCGAGTGATCAAAGACTTGATCTTTAGCAAAGCCTCATGATCTGTCTCAATTCCACCACATATGACGATGGAAGAGAGAGATACAACAAGAGAATAAAAGAGGAAATGAATAGGAGAGAAGGATGATAAGTTAACCATTGGGTACTTTGAGTTCATTTTTGAAAAAGAACTTATGATCACAAAGGATAATCGTTGGCCTTTTGTAGTCACAATACAAGGAATTTAAGATTGCTAGCTGGTGGAAGTTAGAAATATTAATCCAAGATAAAGTCGTGATTGGTTAGCTGAATTTAAAATTGGAAAATTAACGACAAAAGTATAGTTGGTCATTCACGTTTGTTAGATGAAGGGGTATGGTCCCAAATTTCGCACCAGCCTTGGGCACGAGTGATCATCACCCGGCTGGTTACCCCTACCGATATGGACTCACCTACGTTCTTGCGGGTACGCGCGAACTCGGTTTGCTTTCCCACTAGGCGAAAGATGAGAAGACTCACCTTGTGTACGAAAATGGCTGTTTTCATCAACATACAATGGCTGAAAGTAATCACCCCACTTTCTGTCAAGAACATTGCGGTCATGCGCGGGCATGCGCATAGCAGCAACAGGAAAGTTGGTACT
The DNA here is from genome assembly GCA_030545235.1 of Helianthus tuberosus. NCBI lineage: Eukaryota > Viridiplantae > Streptophyta > Magnoliopsida > Asterales > Asteraceae > Helianthus > Helianthus tuberosus. Next base: position 179,872,667 of record CM060370.1, on the reverse strand, counting down.
CAGGATACCACACATAGCGATGCGGCCCAAAGCCACATCATATTGTCATACAAGAGGAACTGACACTTTGACTTCAGTGACAAAACCAGCAAGTGGTATGCCCGGACACTAACAGCAGTCAGCTGCCTAGCCGACATGCAAAAAGTTGGTAGACAGACTGACAACAACACCAAGATGTGGCAACATCTCCGGGTGCGCCCAACTCTCCCGTGACCTGCGCTCCTGGCACACCTACAAAAAGGACACGCGCTGTCGGTCAGGCCCTAGGCCCATCTAGGCCCTTTCGGGCCCTTCTCCTTCAATGTTCGACTATAAATACTCATCCGAACCAGGTTTGAGGTAACGCTAATCTACTCTCTCACACATACTACTTAAATACTTATCTTGCTAACAAGCAAATACTTATTCTAACGCCAGAGAGTGGTAACAAGGAGCAACCCTCACCCTACTCGACGGATTAGAGGACGACCCGGCCATTGATCGAGGAAAAAAAGGGATTAACCCTACTCGACGAGACTAGTGAACTAACCTTTTGGTTAACCATTGTTTCATCATTGGCTCCCACCACTATTCCTCTTAGCACAATTCTCTCTTCTTTTACAAAATCATGTCCGATCACCAGAATATTGTCATTGGGGGACCCTTAATCCCACCAAGTGCAGGGCAGATAGGGAATACTCCCCCGAGCTAACCAACAGGCCACATTGGCACATCCGCACACATGGGTAATCTATCGACGAATATGCCGGAGTTTGCCCAATTTATACCAAACTTACCACCAGGAGTCGATCTCCACTCCTGGTACTTACAACAGCAGGCTCTCTTAAACACAACCTAAGCAGAGGCCTGCGCGGGCACACAGCAGGCTGGAGGGCCTACACCGGCCCCATTCACACCCGCGCCGCGTATTCTTCAATACAAGGCACTACCTCCACCACATCACACGTCTTGGGATAGGCGCAGACCGCATGGAGACTTGTATGTGAGTATCCATACGTTGCAACAAGAGGATTCAACCTATAAATTCCGAGCCAAGGCCTCTGCGCATCAGCGCCTAGGCCCACCCAGACAACATAGGCAAGAGTCAGCAAGTCGCCGTGGGTCTGGAGTATTGAGCCGTCTTGGACCGCATCCCAACGACGGTACACACGATAGAACCGACCCCGACGACTATACATTCTACGGGGATTCCTAGACGGCCTACAGCCGGTCTGGGGACTAAGATGACTACACTCTGGTAAAACCCCGCACAATGTACGATCATGCTTCAGAGTACGATCACAGATCTGTCTACAGACTGAAATCCGCAGCCGGTAACTTCAAGTTTGTCAAGGATATCGCCTTGGCCCCCCTCGCGAGGGTCAAACTCCCGCCCAGTGTGGGCAAGTACAGTGGGTTGTCAGATCCTGACGACCACATGTGCCTTTTCACCAGCGTCAGACTCGTCGGCGGCTGGTCGCACCCTTTATGGTGCCATTTATTTGTCTAGAGCCTTACGGAAACCGCAAGGGCCTGGTACGATTCTTTGCCAGTGGGCTCACTTGCATCATTCGAAAATTTGCAAGAAAAATTACTTGCACATTTTAGCCAGCAGCGACATCACGCGCGCGATACTTTTGACGTCATGAATATCTGGCGAGGGAATAATGAAGGCTTGAAATCCTTCGTTACCTGTTTCCATAAGGAGTGCCTCGAGATTGGCAAGGTATCAGGCGCGACAGGCGCGTCATCATAATCACTGGCTGCTTGGCACATAACTGCACCGAGCGTCTCTTTATAGACCCAGGCAGTACCTCCGACATCATATACGAACAATGCTTCAACCAGTTCAACTAGAAGGACAAGAATCGGTTGCAGCCGATTGACTACTATTTGGCCGGGTTTGCAGGGGAAACGATGTTCCCCCTCGGTCAAATCACTTTCCCTGTGCGCCTAACAGATGGTAGGCACACGTGGTCAGAGGAGGTCAATTTCATGGTCCTCCCCCACACCTCCAGATATGATGTGCTTCTCGGCAGAGAAGCACATGGCGACTTCAACATGATCACGTCCACTACCTACTCTGCAATCGGTTTTCCAACCGAAACGGGGATTGCGAACATCTACGCCGGCCGCGAAGTCATGTCTAAGAATGAGTTGCGTTTGGCAAAGACGGCAAGTTTGACCCCCAGAATGGAACCGGAAAAATGGGTACTTAATGCAAAGTACCCTGAACAACCAATCACCTTGGGTCACGCCTTGTTAAAGAGCGTGAGAACACACTTGAAGCAGCTGCTCTTTAAGAAAAAAGATATATTCGCTTGGACTCCTGCGGATATTACAGGAGTCCCACGCGACATCGCGCAATATTGCTTGAATACCTTACCAGGTATCAAGCCCGTGGTCCAGGCAAGATGCAATCTGATACCCGCAAAGAATAGAACAATGACCGAGCAAGTCAAAGAACTGCTCGCCACGGGGATTATATGGGAAGTCAAATACCAAACCTGGTTGGCAAACCCGGTTATGGTAGAAAAAGCAAGCGGGGGCTGGCGCATGTGCGTCGATTACAAAGTCCTTAACAAGGCCTGCCCCAAGGATTGCTACTCACTTACAGAAATCAACGAGAAAGTCTTACTTGCACATTTTAGCCAGCAGCGACATCACGCGCGCGATACTTTTGACGTCATGAATATCTGGCGAGGGAATAATGAAGGCTTGAAATCCTTCGTTACCTGTTTCCATAAGGAGTGCCTCGAGATTGGCGAGGTATCAGGCGTGACAGGCGCGTTATCATAATCACTGGCTGCTCGGCACATAACTGCACCGAGTGTCTCTTTATAGACCCAGGCAGTACCTCCGACATCATATACGAACAGTGCTTCAACCAGTTCGACCAGAAGGACAAGAATCGGTTGCAGCCGATTGACTACTCTTTGGCCGGGTTTGCAGGGGAAACGATGTTCCCCCTCGGTCAAATCACTTTCCCTGTGCGCCTAACAGATGGTAGGAACACGTGGTCAGAGGAGGTCAATTTCATGGTCCTCCCCCACACCTCCAGATATGATGTGCTTCTCGGCAGAGAAGCACAGGGCGACTTCAACATGATCACGTCCACTCCCTACTCTGCAATCGGTTTTCCAACCGAAACAGGGATCGCGAACATCTACGCCGGCCGCGAAGTAATGTCTACGAATGAGTTGTGTTCGGCAAAGATGGCAAGTTTGACCCCCAGAATGGAACCGGAAAAATGGGTACTTAATGCAAAGTACCCTGAACAACCAATCACCTTGGGTCACGCCTTGTTAAAGAGCGTGAGAACACACTTGAAGCAGTTGCTCTTTAAGAACAAAGATATATTCGATTGGACTCCTGCGGATATTACAGGAGTCCCACGCGACATCGCGCAATATTGCTTGAATACCTTACCAGGTATCAAGCCCGTGGTCCAGGCAAGATGCAATCTGAGACCCGCAAAGAATAGCACAATGACCGAGAAAGTCAAAGAACTGCTCGCCACAGGGATTATATGGGAAGTCAAATACCAAACCTGGTTGGCAAACCCGGTTATGGTAGAAAAAGCAAGCGGGGCTGGCGCATGTGCGTCGATTACAAAGTCCTTAACAAGGCCTGCCCCAAGGATTGCTACTCACTTACAGAAATCAACGAGAAAGTCTACAACCTCGCACCATTCAGGTAAATGGCATTAGAGGATGAAGATAAAACGGCTTTTCGTACACCGATGGGAAACTTCTGCTACACGAAAATGCCGTTTGGGTTGCGCAATACGGGCGCAACATATCAAAAATTGATGGACGACACGTTTGGTGAACAAATCAGAAAACGTGTCGAAATCTAAATGGACAACCTTGTCATCATGAGCATGGAGGAGGATACCATGCTACAGGATATTGAGAAGACATTCTAAACTCTATGAAGCATTAACATGAAGCTCAACCCGGGCAAATGCTCGTTTGGAATAGAAGAAGGAAAATTCCTTGAATTCATCGTCATAAAAGATGGATTTAAGGATAACTCGGAAAAGGTGCAGGAGATCGAGCACATGGCATGGCCGTCTACGATAAAAGAAATGCAAACTTTAGTGGACCGGCTGATCGCGCTCAACAGGTTCCTGGCCAATCATGCGGCCAGATCTTTTCCTTTTATCAGCACCTTGCACAATTTCCTGAAGAAAGACCAGTTCCAATAGACTGCTGAGGCAGAATGCGCATTCCGAGAATTGAAGGTGTGTTTGATCCAACTCCCCACTCTCACGGCTCCGCGTAAAAATGAGCCGCTAACCTTATACCTGTCCGCTTCGGACAGAGCTATAGGCACAGTACTCATCTTCGATCGGGAGTGGGTCCAAACACCAATTTATTATGTAAGCAAGATGCTCAATGACCCGGAGACAAGATACTCCATCATGGAGAAATTGGTCCTTGAGCTGGTACATGCTTCCAGGAGGCTGAGCCGATACTTTGTAGATCATGTTATCACCGTCTTGACCAATTACAGAATCGGTCAAATCCTCTCCAAGCATGAAATCTCAGGCCGAATTGCCAGATGGGCTATTGAACTAGGTGGGCACAACCTAGTTTATAAGCTAAGATTCAGCAATCAAAGGGCAAGTCTTAGCTAATTTCGCCACGGAAGTGCCGGCGAACCGCATCACAAAATGAGAAGAAGAACAGAACCCCGCACCTGTGCCATCATCCACAGACATCTAGGCACTGTATACAGATGGTGTGTCCAATGAGGATGGTGCAGGTGCGGGTCTGCGACTAGTCAGCCTGACAACCAAGAACTCACTTACGCTATACGCCTCGACTTCAAAAGTACAAACAACGAGGCCGAGTACGAAGCGTTCCTTGCGGGCTTACGACTAGTGATCAAGCTTGGCGTGCAACATCTGGAAGCGCACATCGACTCTTTATTAGTTGCGGGGTAGATAAGCGGGAAATACATGGTAAAAGGGGACATCATGATCCTCTACCTCGTATAAGCCAAGCAACTAATATCACATTTCACCTCCTTCAAAATTGTTCATATCAACGCTGATGCACTGTCTAAATTGGCATCAACCAGTTTCCAACACCTGGCCAAGGATATACGTATTGAAGTCTTCAAAAATCCTTCAGTACCCTTGCGCCAGGTCAACGTCATCCAATATGGGTCAACATCCTGGATGAGACCCATTATAAGATACCTGCAACCACGCATAGCCCTAGAAAACAAAGCAGAGGCATGCAAGTTGCAATACAAAGCATGCCACTATCAAATGGGAGATGATATCTTATGCCGCAAGTCATACTTGGGACCACTTCTCCGATGCGTCAACCCTCAAGATGCCACATACCTTATCCGCGAAATACACGAAAGAATATGTGGCATCCACGCAGGACCACGCATGGCGGTGGCTATGATCATGAATGTTCGGTACTACTGGCCTTGCATGCACCTGGATGCAGTTAAAGTCTTGCGCAGCTTTCTAAATTGTCAATGACACGCACTAAAAACCCTGCACCCAAAGAACAACTTGGTCCTAGTCACCACCACATGGCCATTTCAAAAATGGAACATAGACTTGGTCGGACCTTTCCCAGATGCACCATGTGCGGTTAACTTCATCATAGTGGCGGTCGATTACTTTACCACGTGGATCAAAGCAAAACCATTAGCATCTACCACCGCTATGATAACACGTAAGTTTGTCTGGGAACACATCATCTACCGTTTCGGTCTACCAATGTGCATCGTAACCGACAACGGCACCAACTTTACCTCTGAGGATTTCCAAAATTCGCTAAAATAACTAAACATCGAGCATATCTTCTCTTCTGTGGCGCACCCTCAAGGGAACGACCAGGTAGAAAGTATCAACAAAAGTTTAGTGGAAGGCATCAAGTCATGGTTGGGAACAACCGGGAGAGGCTGGGTCAATGAACTCCCAAGCATCCTATGTGCGCATAGGACAATGCCAAAGACAGGCAATGGCGAGACACCCTTCAGCTGGTCTATGGCTCCAAAGCGGTGATCCCTACCGGAATTGGTCTCCCTTCACTAAGAATGCTCGCTGTCAACAACATCGATAACAGCAGGGAGCGTAGACTAGACTTGGACCTCTTGCAGGAAAGGCGCGAAAACGCAGCCATCACCGAGGCTAAATATAAATCCAAGCTAGAAAAATACTGCAACGAGCGCGTGCGAATATGCATGCTCAACCCAGGAGACTATGTCCTTCGTGATAATTAAGCCTCTAACGCAGAGCGCCCAGGCAAGCTTGCCCCCAAATGGGAAGGCCCCTACCTCATACACGAGGTCTTGGGTAAAGGCGCATACAAACTACAGACATTAGTAGGTGACCTTATCCCACGGACTTGGATTGCACAACAACTTAGACGCTGTTATTTGTATGCCTGTAATTTGTTTTTTTTTGTATTTCAATTAATGGCCCACACGCCATCTGTTCATCTATAAACAATAGTTTACATAACTTCATTGTTTATACTATCATTCTATTACAAATGCATGTTCCACTTTGTGGTACACACAAAAACAGATTGGCAGATCTTCATTTGCAATACCCACACAAACTGGCTAACACATACATATATTGTAATAGTTATAAGTACAAGTTTTGACGTGCACCCGGCTGGGCGCACGCAACAAAGTACTTCCCGGTTACACCTTAGAACATTTCCGATGCCCTTATGGGCAGGAATAGGAAATGACTATTACTTATGCCTCAGCAATGACATACAATATATTGACTTATTATTTTACATACGCCTTGACAGTTGGCTTGAAATAATAAAAGGAGTTCGACTCACTCGCGCTTGAATAAAGCACACAGTAAACACATTTTACTTATTCGCTTTAAACCCAAATTAGTCATATATTATCCTACATGCACGCCGGCTGCCTGCCTAAAAGGACTACCCTAACCTATTATTTACACGCGCCTTAACAGTTGGCCTAAAATAATAAATGAGTACGACTCACTTGCGCTCACACAAGGAAAATAGTAAACGCTTTTACTTATACGCCTTGAGCCAAAACAGTCATCTATTCATCACACTTATACGCCTTGAGCCAAAACAGTAACCCTTCGCCGCCTTCCTTTTCAGCACCTTCCTTGGGGGAAAACAATGCTCGCAGGTGGTCAATGTAGTCGTCCACATCCAAGCATTTTTCAACCTAGGCAAGGACAGGGATCACCAGGGTGTCATACGCGTCGGTTGCGGTTTTCATTGCCGCTTCGGTATCAACCCCGCATAGGGCATATCGTTCATCGGTGAACTTCTTCGAAGATACAGCATTCACATGAGCAAGACACTCAGTGTAGCCGGCCTTTTATCCAGCTTCCCGTGCGCGGTCAACCACCACAGCAACCATATTTGTATTCTTCAGTACGTCCAGGATTGCATTCGCAACCTGCGCAAATAATTACATAGTCATTTAGTACGAAGGCAAAAACAAGAAACAAACAAAGGACAAGGCACTTACTTGAACAACACCGAAGTTCCGCATCCAAGTATGATCAACAACAAGGTTGGCATTCATTGTTGCCATGTCATCACTCTCTTCTTCAGCCTTCGCCGTCCGCGCTTCGGCCTCTACCAAGCGCCATTTTACATCTGCCATTATCGCCTCGCGGGTTTGCAACTCCTTGCGTGAATCCTCCTGCTTATAAATAACTTTCAATATGAGAACGCGTTCTCATATTTGATTAAGTTCAAACAAATAACCAATTATATAACATATCTCTAACGCCGCATACGCAAGCTTGGCATCATCTATTGTCTTCACCATTCTTGTACGAACAACTTTGGCCTCCTCAAGAGCCTTCACCACGGCTTCACGACTTGCATCAGCATCCTTCAAAGCCGCGTCCATTTCTTTCACAAGGGCGGCATTCGCCGCCTTCAGTTTCACATTTTCTTGATGAAGACGGTAAAGTTTTTCATTTTCTCTAGCACAAGCCTCTTTCCAGAGCTTGCGCTCTTCAGACAGAAGATGAGTTGAAGACCGAACCTGTTTGTGACCCGCGGCTGCGGCCCACTCCTCCGTTCGTTTATAAGCCTCGAAGTCAGCTTTTTCTTTCAACAAGCGCTCTTCTGACCCTCGTATTTTCTCCATGGCTGCAGCAGCTTCAGACTTTAAACGATCGCACTCCTCTTCCTTCCGGGAAAGAGAGTAACAGTCATGGGGGATCACGTTTCCGGTCAAGGAACCCCCAATCAGGTGAAGGGCATGCTGCTGATATAAATTATATCGCCCACCTGCCCTTAACCGCGCCAACTCCGCGGGGGTCCCACACTTTCAAAACTTCCCTACAAAGGGAAGGGTCCGTCATCACATCCCCTAGCAATATACTTGATGTGTGTAAAATGCAACATATAAATTACACACAATGAGGCATAAAACTAACCCTTTTTTAGTACTAATGTTGGAAAAAGTGTGCTTTTGTCTTCCTTTTGTATTTTCAGGACCAAATGAGTTTAATTGAACAAAAGGAACAAATATGCAGCAAAAACTAACATAAATACAAAGAAAAGGAATAAACGTGGCATTCCCGACCCCTCGACAGCATCTTCCCAAGCAAAAACAAGAAACAGAAGGCTGACCACGGCCCCGTGCCCAACGGACACGGGGTCGTGGTTAGGTGTCTGCAGAAAATGACAAAGTTGAAGAAGCTTCTATTCCCAGCACGGGGGCGTGCCCAGCTCAGCACGGGGCATGGTCAACGCTAAGATTTGTAGAATCTTGCAAATCTTGATAGTACAGATACGCTTCTGCACACGGGGCCGTGCCCAACGAACACGGGGGCGTGTGGAGCCTAATGCAGACAATTGTAATTAATGAAGAAAGAGAAAGAGGATGGCCACGGAGCTGTGTCTAGCGGACACGAGGCCGTGTCCGGGCTTCTGTTCAGGCTATAAATAGGGGTGCTTGGCTCACTTCAAAGGCATCCCTTGGCCTACCACCTCTCTCCTATTTCACCACCACTCCACCACCATTACAACACCCACATCCACCACCATCATCCATCATCCACCTTAGAGTGTGTGTAGTAGTCTCGAGATCCAAGATTGATCATAAGAGTTCTTGTCAATCAAAGGCCATGTTTGGCTAAGTCTCTTACATCACTTGGTGAAGACAAGCATTTAATGTAATATTTTTATTTTTAATCTTTTCGTACTTTTTATTTGGTTTTGTATTAATGACTTTAATAACTAGTTTCTTATGTTGAAGGTGAAACTTCTTTATCAATTGTCTGTGGTGTGTTGGCATTACTTTACTGTCTATATAAAGTAAAAGATTTTCACCATTCATATCTCTACGGTCTATATAGAGATATGTTGGCTACCTTGTCGGGGGTTAAGGGAATGGTTTAGTAAGGTTCTTGCCTTGTTCAGTGTATAGATCCTGCAAGGACCTGGGTCAAGCTTACTAGGACCTCCTTCAATACCCACTGGTATTGGATGGCGGGGGTGCGAATGGCTTGATCCCCTCATATGTAAACTACTATTAATACATTTACCCGGCTACTTGGGATTGTATCCCTGCTGACTCAAACCACTTAGCCGAGGGTAACGTCGCCTTCAAAAGAGGGGCCTACCACTTTACGCATTAATAACTTAATTAATTATCTTTCAATATTCCGACCCTTTGGGATTGTATCCTTGCTGACTCAAACCATTGGGTTGAGGGTAACGTCACCTTCAAAAGGGGGGCCTACTACTATAACTAAGATAATCTCTTAAAAAGTGCAAAAGTGCGGAAATCATCAAAGGTTACATTAAAGGCGGGTCGGATCCAAGTGATTCATCTTGTCTATCTGTTTTATTTTTATTTTATTTTCAGCATTTTGGTTTTTATTTTCATGATTAAAACACCTTTTCTAAAATTTTGATTTGAGTAGACGTTGAGGATAAACCGGTACTAAAAGCTCTTGTGTCCTTGGACGACTTCGGCATCTTACCAACGCTATACTACGCTCACGATAGGTGCACTTGCCCATGTTTGTGTTTAGTGTTAGTAGAATATCGTGTTTTATAAATTTAAAACTTGACAAACGTGTTAAAAAGGGCTGAAAATATTAATAAAAACATATCACACCCAACACACACCAAGTTTTTGGCGCCGTTGCCGGGGACACAAGGATTTAAGAAGGTTAGGAATCAACGGCCTAATCGTTTTTTATTTTTATGTTTTTTTAGGATTTTTCTAGAATTTTTAGCTTCTGCCGAGCTCAGCACGGGGTCGTGCCCGCTGAACACGCCCCCGTGCCCAATCTTTGGTATTGGCAATCTTGTTTTAAGTGAGACAGTAGCTGAATACGGGGCCATGCCCACTGAACACGCCTCTGTGCCCAAGCTTCAGATACTGAAAACAGAACCGTAAGATCCTGATGGTTGGTAATTACTGACACTAACATGAGTGATACTGATCATTTTTACTTTCTCTCCTCTTATGGTTCGCGGTGTCAAATATGTGGCGGAACTCATGAAGATTTAAAATGTTACTTTTTAAATTACATTCCCCACTATATAGACCCATCGTTTTCCTGTAACCTTAAGATGGGCGAAAGCAAAAACAATCCCTATCTCTCCCTCGAATGCTCTTAATCATCTCTTCTAGATTATATGATTCTCGAAGAATTATTTAAAATGGAAGAAGTAATTCTCCAATTGATAAGAGAGCTTGAGATGGAAATAACTAATTCATATCAAGACGACGATCAAGGAGAATTATTGAGATCGCATTCGGAATATAACAACATCGTTGCTCCCGAAAGCACCTCTAACTCTTGTGAGGACTTGAGCGATATTCGTCCCTGTGTCGATTGTGCCGTGAAGGACTCCCCATCGGTCTCCGCCGATGCATACATAGAACTGAGCGATTCGGCATATACCTTCTTTAACGAGAGCCCGGATAAGGAAAATAAAGGTTGGTCTCGCCCACCGGTATTGAAACGCCCTCACACGTAATAACTTAAAAACGACGCAACGGAAAAAGAGCCTTAAAAATTTCTTTCTCTATTAGACACATTTCTTACATGAAGTCTCAAATACGGAATGTCAAACATTAACTAAAAGAAATATACAACATTCACTTTCAATTAACACTTTAAGGCGTTACATAATTAAAGCTATGTGACCGTTCTTTTCCGTACAATCCTTGTTCTCGACTCGATCTATGCCCGCTTCTCTTCGTTTGTGGTAGAAGAAATATGTGTAGTACCTGTGGACATCACATACAACTTAACCATTAGACTTTAACAACATCATACAACATTATTCTCATGTAATTTAATATCAATTATCATTCAACTATCCTCTCGTATTTTCTCGTTCCGAGTTCGACTTCGATACCTCATGAACCCGATGTTCTTTTACCTGCATTACATTTCAACTTCAAGGCACACCATTAGCAAACGTCAATGCCCAAACATAATGAAAGCATTCCTTCATACATTTATAGCATCTCGCATTTATAAATGTATACTAATTCCTATGTGCATTCGTAGCATATTACATCCATACATGCATACATTCATAAATCATACATGTACACAAACATATACACATACATATATGCGCACAAATTCGTACACGCACACATACATACATACAAGCTCTTACATACCACTTACATTCCCATATAATTTTACTAACATATCCTAGTCACAAACATCCATATAAATAAGTCCCATACGTACTAACTCACGTGCATGTTCATTTCTATTCATGCTTACCTATGGATTCCGTCAATAACATGTAGGTAGATCTATACACATACATATCTCCAAACTTAATTCTTTCCCACACATACCTTGAGTGAACGTTCATGCTCATGAGTGAACATTTCAACTGTTGAGTGAACATTCTTGCTGATGAGTGAACGTTCCAACTGTTGAGTAAACATTCTTGCTGACGAGTGAACGTTCCAACTATTGAGTGAACATTCTTGCTGATGAGTGAATGTTCTAACTGTTGAGTGAACATTCTTGCTGACGAGTGAACGTTCCAACTGTTGATTCTTGCTGACAAGTGAACGTTCCAACTGTTGATGAACATTCTTGCTGACGAGTGAGCGTTCCAACTGTTGAGTGAACATTCTTGCTGACGAGTGAACTTTCCAACTGTTGAATGAACATTCTTGCTGAAACGAACTAAAAAAAAACAAGGTTTGCCAGCTAACTGGCTTTCGCGGGGCGCGACAGCCCCTGCCCCGGGCGGTCGCGGGGCGCGACATCTGTCGCGTTGTGCGACGGTGAAACTGAATTGCTGTCGCGTAGCGTGACAACCCTATTTTGACAGAATACTTCCCTTTGCTGCTGCACAAAGTGCCCAGCTATGTTTTCAACCAAAACTCAACTTGAAACTTACATAACTTTTGAGCTAAGCGTCCGTTTTGTGTAATTCTTGTTTCTGCGCGTCCGTAATTTAATTACGGATTTGATTACCATCCTAACTCACATCAAAAGCTGAATTATAAGAAAAAGGCTTAAAGATCCTTCATGCCATTATTCGACCCGTTCGATTCCATGATTTTATTTCCGACGTAACTAGCTACTTTCAGCCCGACAATCATTCCTACCTTAGCATTTCCATTTATTAATTAATCATACATGACCTCCTCACATTTATAAGCATTAAATAACTCCCTAAACACACTAATAAGTGAGTCGGAAGTCACTTACCTTAAGCGTGCGTATTAGAGCTTACTTCCTTCCTCATCTCGCCGCGCTAGCCCTCCGTGCTTGAGTCAATTGATACGATTCCTTTCCTTACATGTCATCACGTTCGTATCAAAGTTAGAATATATGATCATACATACATACAAACATTCATTTGCTTTTATTTACACATTATTTGACTTCCATTAGTCACATTTTCGCATATATGAGACACATATCAATAGTTACCTTATTCAAATCTCACGCAATCCGATTACCATCATACATAACACATAAATCATCTAGTACATGACACTAATTCTCTACTCTAACATTTGTGTTCAAAAGCCCTCCATTACATTCATACATTGTTGACTTTCAAAAGTCAACGATCTAACCTACATGTATACCTTCAAATTGTTATTCTTAATAAGGTAGACCATAGTAATAACATCGTGTGCATTTCGTACTCATGTGGTGACGCACATACCACATGGTCACCTAGTTATATCCATATAAAATCACATAGTAAATCCTAGATATGCGAATTATTCATGATCCTACCAATTGACCAACACATTCTAAATTAACCCATTTACATAACTCCACCTTCTTTACTCACTAGTGAGTTCACATGCTTAATATTTAGTACATGATTATTTACTAGTTATGATCAAACACCTAATCCCACATACGGTGTGCATCACACCCTCAAAGCATGTAGTACAACTTTCTAATGCAAGTATCTTACCGTATCATCTTATCACACTAATTTCCCACTTGTAATCCAGCTAAAACACATTCCTTTTGCAAACCTATTATCTATTACATCATTATCACATTCTACATATAATTATCCATTGCTAGCATACAAATTTCACTTATCATTTTCACCTAAGCATTTTATCGAACACTTGGTGTGCATACCACTTTCTAAGCATAATGTACAAGTGTTTTGAGCATGTTTTTCCCAACTTCATCTCATGAACCACCACATTCAAACAAGACCTCATAATCATCAATTTCACATCAAGTTTGTCTATCAAAATCTATCATATAATACCTTGCTCATCACAAAATAACAATATAACACCTACAATTTCTTCATGATCATCTTCTTCACATTCATGCATGGGTTTCATTTTAATTCATCCAAATAACTAAAATTTAACCATGATTCAACTTCAGCATATTAGCATTAATAAGTATTCACTCTAATTTCAACCAATTTCACGGGTTAAACATAACCCACTTCATACAAGGTCACCAATGTAAGTTTTAGAACATACCTCATGATCCCCTTGTGAAGGTGATCATTAATCCATGCTCGGTTATGAATTTAAGCTTCATCTAGCCTTTCAATTTGATGATCTTTCTTGATCAGGGTTTGGATCTTTAGAGCTCCTGAATATTCACGAACACACACGAAGTGTGTGTTTGTGTGTGTGTTGATTTCTTTTAAGTTGATAATTCAACTTTCATTTTATCCCAGTTTAGTCCCTCGTGTTTGCCACTAAAACATATTTGACACAACTTTCGTCATTTAATACTTTTGACCACACACTTAACTAGGTTAAATAGCCTAGTTATTTATTTCATGCTATTTCATATAGGAAAATACGACAAATATAAACATTCAGGTTTTAGGGTGTTACAGGTATTTAGCTTAGGATTCACCCTTTCCGATAATCTCTTGCGTTCTTGTCTAAAACTAGGGCAATTTAGCTTAGGATTCACCCTTTCAGGTGGAAGTTGCACCTCCTCAACACGAGGAAAACAACGAGCCCGCCTTCCTTCTCCCCCGGGAGATAGAAGAATGGCTTAACGATGTGTGAGGGGCCCTTTCCCGATAAGAAGTTCTACAAGCCTCTTTCAACCGAAAAAATTATCTTTTCAGAAATTTTTTTCTTAAAATAATCTAAGCTAGGACTTCTTTGTGGTTTGAGATTTCTTGTATTTTATGACCTAATTATCCTGATTTAGTTTATGATTTTTAATTTCGAGGAAATTATGTAATTCACTCTTTAATGAATGATGGTTTCTAAGTATTAAATGGTGTTTGGATGATGTTGTAATGGTTAAAACACACTCGAAATGGTGGAGGTTACTAAGGGAAACTTGAACCCACACCCCATGCACAAAAACAGAGCATTCCGACAATTTTTCTTCATTACAGCAAGTTCAGCACGGGGCCGTGTTCAGCCCAACACGCCCCCGTGCCCGAGGTTCTGCAGAAAACGCCCAGTTCAGGTAACTAGACACAGGGCCGTGTTCACTGAACACGCCCCCGTGCCCAGCCTTCTATTAAATATGATACTGGCGATATGAACACGGGGCCATGCCTGGACCAACACGGGCCCGTGCCCAGACTCCCAGTAACATAAAATTTTGTTTTTAAACACCTTTTTACACATTCAATCAACCTAAAAACTTAGTTTTGGGACACATTGAGGACAATGTGTAATTTAAGTGTGGGGGGATGCTAAACCTTGAATTTTTCAAGTCCTAATAACAAGCCTTACACAAAACTCTATTGGAACCGCTAACCACCCCAAATTGTTTTCAAAAACTTTTCGTTTTTTTACTTGTCTTGGTTTAATTTGGGAATAACAAGTTCTAAAAAGGTTATATTTTTACAAATTTACAACCGATAGCATCGTGATAAAAAGAGCTAACATAAGAAAATTATGAAACGGCATGACAAATCTAGTTAAAATTTGATTATATATACTAGATCACACTGTAAACCCATTCCCACAAAAAGTGAGTTTTGAGCCTTTATTGAGCATACAAGCATATATCTTTAAATTAAATGCTCATTTTTTATTTCTTGTGTGAATAGCCGCTTGGTTCTTATCATTCTAGAACTTTCCGCGACGATACATTCCCGGTCTTTACCAACTTAAACCCATGTAAGTAAATGATGGAGGCAGTATTACTAACCCATTTTCTTTCAACACCATTATTTTTCATTTTTTTATCACCTACCCAAAATCCCCATAGTTAACCCATTTGAGCCTAAACATTTTCATTTCTAAACCCACAAAACAAACACCCTTTACCCACCAAAACCTTTTTTCCTTTAAACCCTTTATTTTAGTAAAAAGCTCGGTTTTCTTGTGACGTTCTTTATCAAAAAAAAAAAAAGTCTAGCAATAAACAAACAAGTTCCTCAAAAAAACTTTGTTTGAAAATGTTTAGTTTGAATAAAAGTTACAAAAACAAAAGGTTTTACGACGACTGATGCTTTTTACACTTTTAGCCCTTTTTACTAACCACTAACCCAAAACCACCTACCTTTAACCCAAGCCTAACCCTTCCCCAAGTCCTTTTGATATTTACAAAGGTTTATAGTTAAAAGGAGGAGGATTGATTGCTTGGCAAGCATATGGTAGAAGTAAGTTCCATGCCAGTCTCGAGTGATTCACAAAAATGCATCTTCGGCCGAGTGTTGAGTGATCTCCCGTGAGGTATGTGAACTTGTATATAAATGGAATTTAAAAGAGGCATGTTATGCCCAAATAAGTAATTTCTCTTATGAAACGTTCTAAATAAATCATAACGAATAGGATTGTAAATAGTATAAAAATAAAACCCAATAAAGATCTTGTATTCTCGACACTCAGGACAAGCCCAAAACTTCTCTTCTACCCATTCCATTTGGGTGTGTAAGCCACATAATAAAGAGTTTTGCTTGAGGACAAGCAAAGATTCAAGTGCGGGGGTATTTGATGTGTGTAAAATGCAACATATAAATTACATCAAATGAGGCATAAAACTAACCCTTTTTTAGTACTAATGTTGGAAAAAGTATGCTTTTGTCTTCCTTTTGTATTTTCAGGACCAAATGGGCTTAATTGAACAAAAGGAATAAATATGCAGCAAAAACTAACATAAATACAAAGAAAAGGAATAAACGTGGCATGCCCGGCCCCTCGACAGCATCTTCCCAAGCAAAAACAAGAAACAGAAGGCTGACCACGGCCCCGTGCCCAGCGGACACGGGGGCGTGGTCAGGTGTCTGTAGAAATAACAAAGTTGTAGAAGCTTCTAATCCCAGCACGGGGGCATGCCCAGCTCAGCACGGGGCGTGGTCAATGCTAAAATTCACAAAATCTTGCAAATCTTGATAGTACAGATATACTTCTGCACACGGGGCCATGCCCAGCGAACACGGGGGCGTGTGGAGCCTAATGCAGACAATTGTAATTAATGAAGAAAGAGAAAGAGGATGGCCACGGGGTCGTGTCCAGCGGACACGGGGCCATGTCAGAGCTTCTATTCATGCTATAAATAGGGGTGCTTGGCTCACTTCAAAGGCATCCCTTGGCAAACCACCTCTTTCCCACTTCACCACCACTCCACCACCACTACAACACCCACATCCACCACCATCATCCACCTTAGAGTGTGTGTAGAAGTCTCGGGATCCAAGATTGATCGTAAGAGTTCTTGTTAATCAAAGGCCATGTTTGGCTAAGTCTCTTACATCACTTGGTGAAGACAAGCATTTAATGTAATACTTTTGATTTTTAATCTTTTCGCACTTTTTATTTGGTTTTGTATTAATAACTTTAATAACTAGTTTGTTATGTTGAAGGTGAAACTTCTTCATCATTTGTCTGTGGTGTCTTGGCATTACTTTACTGTCTATATAAAGTAAAAGATTTTCACCATTCATATCTCTACGGTCTATATAGAGATATGTTGGCTACCTTGTCGGGGGTTAAGGGAATGGTTTAGTAAGGTTCTTGCCTTGTTCAGCGTATAGATCCTGCAAGGACCTGGGTCAAGCTTACTAGGACCTCCTTCAATACCCACTGGTATTGGATGACGGGGGTGCGAATGGCTTGATCCCCTCATATGTAAACTACTATTAATACATTAACCCGGCTACTTAGGATTGTATCCCTGCTGACTCAAATCACTTAGCCGATGGTAACGTCACCTTCAAAAGAGGGGCCTAACACTTTACGCATTAATAACTTAATTAATTATCTTTCAATATTCCGACCCTTTGGGATTGTATCCTTGCTGACTCAAACCACTGGGTTGTGGGTAACGTCACCTTCAAAAGAGGGGCCTATTACTATAACTAAGATAATCTCTTAAAAAGTGCAAAACTGCGGAAATCATCAAAGGTTACATTAAAGGCGAGTCGGATCCAAGTGATTCATCTTGTCTATTTGTTTTATTTTTATTTTATTTTCTGCATTTTAGTTTTTATTTTCATGATTAAAACTCCTTTTCTAAAAATTTTGATTTGATTAGACGTTAAGGATAAACCTGTACTAAAAGCTATTGTGTCCTTGGACGACCTCAGTATCTTACCAACGCTATACTACGCGCACGATGAGTGCACTTGCCCATGTGTGTGTTTAGTGTTAGTAGAATATCGTGTTTTATAAATTTAAAACTTGACTAACGTGTTAAAAAAGGCTTAAAATATTAATAAAAACATAACACACCCAACACACACCAATACTCCATGGAGGGGAATGGACATGTAGACCGCGCACTTCAGAATAGGTGCGGTAGTAATAATCTAGTAGCGTCTCAGTTGGCTGAATTGGAGGATGGTCAGCACTCCCTTTGTCTATCGCGCCAAAGCTGGATACATTTTCGTGAATAGGGGACTTTTGCCTTTTTCCCCCTCACCTCCACCAGAACCTCGCGGGGCGGTGGGATCGATTAGATTTCCGGATTAGTCCACAGTGTCATGAAAGACACAGGTCTCACCCGCGGCGGTCTCAAAGAAACCCCCTCTGTCTTGAAAAGGGGGGGTCTCCTCACTACTTAGGACCTGAACTTCTTCAGGTCCAGCCTCCATCTTCTTCTCTTCAATCGCAACCTTGCGCGGGGAAGACGATGGAGTAGGAGTAGGCGGCTTTGTAGCCACTGCAATACATAAGGCAAGTGCTATTTAGGAAAGTTCTAATAGAAATGACCTTTAACAATGAATATGAGAACTTACCAACAGAAGGCTGCGCAAGACGCACACCAAGTGATGCCGTCCTAACCCGACGCAAGGCCACCTTCTTTTCCGCACCGGCAGGTGCGGTTTCAGTCTTCCTCTTCTGCCCAATCGTGGGCCCTGTACCAGCAACCACACCACCCGCACCAGAAGAAGACCCTAGTACATCCAACCCCTCAAGTGTATCAGACACTAAGACGTAATCTTCAAATTTGGTTATTCTGCTGTGGAAGGTACCTAAAGTAACCTGCTTTACCGGATTGGTAACGAGTTTTTATAGATTCTTGGCCTTCCCGGCCTGAGTTACAACCGCACCTGCCTTACCACCACCCGCGGCTGCGGGGTGCTCTCCTAAGGCAGCAAGCTTACCCGCGGCAAACATAATTGCCTCTAAGATATCACAAACTACGAAGTAGAGTACAAAAGATAATTTTCTACTTACCTACGCCTTGCGGCAAGGGTGCATTTAGTGCGGCCGGGGCCGGAACCCGGATACTCGCAACAGTGGTCTCATACCACCCTTCCTCCCCTTCAGCACACTCTTCAGTCGCAATTTTCAACTCACAGTCTTCAGCAAATGATCGCAAGAAATGCACCACTAAGAAACTGCAAGACCAAAGTTAGCATCAATGAAGCAATTTATATATAATCAGGGCAAAAGCAATTACCTTGGCCTTTCTCTCTTCAGAGAAGCTTCGTCTTGATGCCCAGTTTTGACCGCAACATCATGCGTAGAAACTGCAACTCCCAGTTGCTCAATGTAACCATTGGGACTGACTGAAGCACCTGAAACCACTCTTGCACTACCAAAGCAGGGACGGTTATCTTCTCCATAGGAATGTTCACAAACACACTCCTAAAATGGTCCTTACAGGCAACCACAGCCTCCTTCACATAAAAAACTTCGATTTCCACTGGGTGAAACCCTTTGGAGGATTTAGAAGAATTTTGAACGCACCAGTGCGGAGAGAAAAAGAATAAAACCCTAGTTGGGCTTGCAACTGGTAAAACCACCGGAAATGTTCCACCGCGGCTTAATTTCCTAAGACCGGAAACAATATTCAAAATGGTGAACTCGAACCATCCCCAATGGGCCCAGTTGGGAGAGATGGATTCTGTTGTACTTCAGCAACTCCGCCAGAAAAAACGACAACGACAACCGGAAATTGCCAAGACCAAAGAAATCGACGAAGAGAGTAACCATTCCGTCAGAGGCGTCGGCCGCCGTATCTCCTTCCTTGGGGTAAGTGGCCCCATATTCCTCCGGCGTCCTGACACTGGTCATTAGTTGCCGGAATGCCGGAGAATTCCACTTTAACACCGGCAAGACTTTGCCGGTTTCAACATGCTCCACCTCTTCCTCCACCTGTGACGACGGTGGAGAAGACGGTATCGATGGTGATGCCATCAGAAAAAGTTCAGGAAGAATGGGGGTAGAAAGAAACAAGTAACTTCGAATCGCCGAAAAACTCAAGAAAAATATTCGGAGAAGACAGAGAAGAACAACTCCTATCGTCGGAGATTTTCTGAATTTTGAAAGAAGTGAAGGGAAACCCTCCATTTTTATACCCTTCGCATTTAATGTGAATGACGTGACCGTGGAAACGTGTGGTTTTGAGCCAATCACAGACCGCTAGCTGGTAGGCGACGGTTCTGGGACGGTTACCACTCGTGGGTCACAACCCACGCGCCTGACACAAAACGCTTGTTACAATCCTTCTATAGTGCAATTAACTCCTTGGGCAGTGCAGCAGTCGCAGTCATGTCCGCTTTTTCGCCAACGTCTATGCTAAACGACAAAATTAACCAAGACTTCTCAAAACCGCGACATGGGGTTTCTTTGGTACAACATACCGCAACCAAAACCGCACCCGAAACCACGAACGATTTCTTACTATGGGAATGGTGGATATGGGAAACAACCGCATTTCGAACCGCGATCGATTTTTAACTATGGAAACAGTGGCTATGGGAAATATAAACTATCACCAACTTCATCCGCAGTCCACATCCAAAGCTTTGCTTTTACAGTACACAAGATGGTGGACCATAACGCTACAACAGGAACAACTACGCCGACAGGCGCACCATGCTCTCATACAACAAAGACGAACACCCCAGGGTCCACACAAAGTTCCAGTTTGACCACACGAAAAAATGGTGGACCACAACACCGCGGCAAGCACTACCCCGTCCGCCGACACGTCGTGGTCTGCTATATCAAGAACAACTGGTTTCAGTGTTCATTTTACTTTTAAATAAATCATATTTATTTAAATGAACACTCAAACGAACTAGCAGTTGATGAACATCAACCAGCTCGAAATCAAGACTCCGAGGCTGATGATGCAGACTCTTGATAATCATTGTGAACTTGAGAACAGGAAGCTCAACAATGGTGGTAATAAATCTACTTATGACTTTTTTATCTACCCATTGTGTTCACAAGATCAACAATGATGATAACAATTCTACTTATAACTTTGTTTATCTACCCATTGTATTCACAACAGTTTCTTGCGTTTTTGAGCAAGCATGACTGACGATGCGCGAATTGTATTATCACAAGAAAGATTTAAACAAGCGCTCAAAATAGGACATCAACATCAAAAGGGTAACCGTAGAGCAAAGCTGAAAACCCTGAAAACAGATGCCCAATTGACGAACACGAAGCACCATACAAACAGGGATCATCATTTCATGTCCAATTGATGAACATAAAACACCAGCAAGGTGCTAAATACACTTGCACTGATAGATGCAAGGGTTCTAATCAGATTATTGGTAATAGCGAGTTCATATTCATCTTCCGTCAACGTCCCAAAGGTTGGTTCGAAGCACTAGCAGGTGGCGATCATGTTTAATACATGAATATCCACCTCATTCAGATTTTATCAGTACAGTAATCGTATTGCACACTCTAAATCTATGATTTCGATGGAGTTGCGTGCTACCACAACCTGCGCCAAGCAAATTTGATGACATCAGAAAAAGGTAGACCACATCACTAGACCACCATTGAACCGCAATAACTACGAGATGCTTCAGCGTCAGCCTGAGCTTACTCATCGGTTCTGCAGAGTCGACAACGACTCTACTCAACTGGCTCCAGAATTAACGATCAGTCGAAAGATTGATTTACATGAAGCAGGAGCAAAGGCCTCGACCTAGTATCTTCTCCAAACTGATTTCAAGAGCACCCTTTCAACCATTAGTCCAGCATTTCAACCACTTCCAACTTAGGCATGGAAACAACACTGTACTGGGGGGACTTGAAGGGGTATGGTCCCAAATCTTGTACCAGGCTTGGGCGCGAGTGACCAACACCCGGCTCGTTACCCCTACCGACATGGACACACCTACGTTCGTGCGGGCACGTGTGAACCCAGTTTGCTTTTCCACTTGGGGAAAGATGAGAAGACTCACTTGTGTATGAAAATGGCGGTTTTCATCAAAATACAAGGGCTACGGCCTACGGGTAATCACCCCACTTTCTGTCAAACACATTTCAGGGTTACGGTCATGCGCGGGCAAGCGCATAGCAGCAACAAGAAAGTTGGTACGCAGGTTACCGCACACAGCGATGCGGCCCAAAACCGCATCCTATTGTCATACAAGTGGAACTGACACTTTGACTTCAGTGATAAAACCAGCAAGTGTTATCCCCTGGCACTGACACCAGTCAGCTGCCCAGCCCACATGCAAAAAGCTGGTAGGCAGTCTGATAACAACATTAGGACGTGGCAACACCTCTGGGTGCTCCCAACGCTCCTGTGACCTGGGCTCCTAACACCTACAAAAAGGCTACGCACTGTCAGTCTAGCCCTTGGCCCATCTAGCGGCACTTCGGGCCCTTCTCCTTCACTCTTCAACTATAAATACCCATCCCGAACCAGTTTTGACGTAACACTAATCTGTTCTCTCACACATACTACTTAAATACTTATCTTGCTCACAAGAAAATACTTATTCTCACGCCGGAGAGTGGTTACAAGGAGTAACCCCCACCCCATCCTCCTTGTTACGAGTCACGGTGTGTTTCCTTGTGCAGGAGATAGATTAGAGGATGACCCGGCCATTGATCGAGAAAAGAAGGGATTAACCCTACTCGACGAGACTAATGAACTAACCTCTCGGTTAACCATTGTTTCATCATTGGCGCCCACCGCTATACCTCTTGGTACACTTCTCTCTTCTTTTACAAAATCATGTCTGATCACCAGAATATTGTCATGGGGGACCCCTTAATCCCACCAAGTGTAGGGCAGACAGTAAATACTCCCCCGAGACAACCAACAGGCCACATTGGCACATCCGCACACATGGGTAATCTCTCGGTGAATATGCCAGAGTTTTCCCAATTTACACCAATCTTACCACCAGGAGTCGATCTACACTCCTGGTACTTACAACAGCAGGCTCTCTTGAACACAACCTACACGCAGCAGGCCGGAGGTCCGACACCAGCCCCATTCACAACTGTGTCGCGTATTCATCAATACGAGGCACTACCTCCACCACATCTGACGTCTCGGGATAGGCGCAGACCGCATGGAGACTCATATGTGAGTGTCCATACGCTGCAATAAGAGGATTCAACCTATGGATCTCGGGCCAGGGCCTCTACACATCAGCGCCTAGTCCCACCCAGACAACATAGGCAAGAGTCTGCAAGTCGCCGTGCGTCCAGAATATTGAGCCGTCTTGGGCCGCATCCCAACGACGGTATATACGACAGTACCGACCCCGATGGCTATACATACTACAGGGATTCCCAGACGGCCTACAACCGGTCTGGGGACCAAGACGACTACACTCAGGTACAACCCCGTACAACGTACGATCGTGCTACAAAGTACGATCACAGATCGGTCTACTGACTGAAATCCGCAGCCGGTAACTCCAAATTTGTCAAGGAGATTGCCTTGGCCCCCCTCGCGAGGGACAGACTCCTGCCCAGTGTGGGCAAATAAAATGGGTTGTCAGATCCTGAAGACCACATGTGCGTTTTCACCAGCGCCGGACTCGTCGGTGGCTGGTCGCACCCTTTATGGGGCCATTTATACATCCAGACCCTTACGGGAACCGCAAGGGCCTGGTATTATTCTTTGCCAGTGGGATCACTTGCATCATTCGAAGATTTTCAAGAAAAATTTGTTGCACATTTTTGCCAGCAACGACGTCACACGCGTGATACTTCCGACATCATGAATATCTTGCTAGGGAATAATGAAGGCTTGGAAGCCTTCATTATCTGTTTCAATAAGGAGTGCCTCAAGATCGGCAAGGTACTAGACGCACTTGCACGCACTCATTTCATCAAGGGGGTAAAAAATGATTAAAAGGATTTCGGGCAAGGAAGGCTTGCCCAATAAGTGGGATGACGTCATGATGGCAGTTAAGACGTATGCTCAAATAGAGCAGACTTTACGGCCCAATACAAGCAAGGATCACCCTTCTTTCGCAAAAGGGCAATCTTCCGGGCGCAACAACAAAAACAAGCGCAATAGCAGCTCATGGAACCGCGACTATGAGTTCAAATCGTACGATCCGTGTGGGTCCCAGCCAGACGCCAGATTGACGATTAACGCCCAGAGAGACTAAAGGGCACCAAAAAAGGAAAATCGGGAACACAATTGGACCGAGCTCACCAAATCGCCAAGGGACGTTCTTCTCACAGAATAAACCCGTCACGGTGATGAAATCCAAAAAAGGTCAGGATCTCAACCAGTATCGTGACTACCACAAAGACAGTGGTCACCATACAAACAACTATTTCAGTCTCCGGCTGGAGATTGAATGTGCCCTCGAAGAGGGAAAGCTGCAACACTTGTTGCCGAATGAGCCGAAGAAAACTAATCGCATAACTCCTCACGACGAGGGCACCTCCGATAACAAAAAACTGAAATACATGGCAACCCACATGATCAGTGGTGGCCATAAACAACCGTGGAAGACGGCTAGGAGGGGGCAGTGTAACA
Source organism: Helianthus tuberosus (assembly GCA_030545235.1). Lineage (NCBI taxonomy): Eukaryota > Viridiplantae > Streptophyta > Magnoliopsida > Asterales > Asteraceae > Helianthus > Helianthus tuberosus. The sequence goes on along the minus strand of CM060370.1, from coordinate 179,848,045 downwards.
CCTCAAAAATTTATGTCCAATATTATATTGACACGTGTCATGGACTTTAAACGTGTAAAGAATTAAGTTAGAGGGACTAAAGTTGACAAACAAGTAATCTATATGTATAAAAGGATTCAAAGTGTCAACAATGGATAAATATATCTTTCAATAACCCTACACGATGCTTATACCCTTAAACGAATGAATTATGGATCATACGAAGCAAATTGTGGAAGAAAGTGAGAAATTGCAAACTACAGGGGTTAAATGTGTCAACATGTTTAAGTATACCTCTGAGTGACCTTTTAGCGAACCCAAAGCTTTGTAACGGTTAATTATACTCAATAGAATAAATGATAAAAATTTCACAAGGTTTCGATAAAGTATGAGAAAGTTATGATAATATTCGTATACGAGGGGTTAAAAGCGTCAACGTTGAAATTAAAGGCTTTACGGGTGATCATAAAGTTAACCGAGGACTTAACGAAGTTTGTATATGTCTTGGAGCCCTTAAAAGTCAAGTTAGAGGGTTAAATATGCAAAATTGGAAGTTAAAACCATCTTTAGAAGGACCAGGGGCCTAAAATGCAATATTTGCAAACTTGTTGACCGGAGCCAACCTTGACACGGGCCGCGTAAGACCAGGCCCAAGCCTTACGCGGGCCGCCTGAGTCTACCAGCATCAGAAAAACATGCCAGGTGCTTGTTTCAGCAAGTTACACCGACTTTAAAGCTTGGTTTTCGATTCTATGGGCTTGTTTGATGGTTTAGAAGGGCCTAGGGACACTTGGGATGATCAGGAATCATCCCATAGACCTATTTGTCATGATCCTAAGTGATTAAACTCACTATATAAAGAACCCATTGTTGCAACAATTGAGCACCTCACTTGAAACTCTCACAACTTCAATTCTGGAGGTTCCTGGAGCTCAAGACCTGTTCCTAGAAGTCATTAGTCATGCATAGGACTATTGTAAGCTTCCTTAGCCTTTCTTAATTCAGTTTTACGTAGTTATTTAGCTTAAAGTCAAACCATCATAATTAAGGTTTGACTTCGTAATTAATCATAATTTGTCCAGTTAAATTTCAAATTGAAAGTACCTATGAGTTGGAAATTATGTGGGCATTAAACCCTTAAAAGGGCACCCTCTGATTCCCGCTCTAACTAGGTCAATTGTCGGGTCAAAGTTAATCTTAAAAAGTCAACAGAAAGCTAATTTTCAAATAAATGCATAATTAGCAATGTAGAAGCTATGCAACCTGTTTTGTCATTAATATAACTTGGTAATTAATGTAAGAACATGTCTAAACATGTTTAACCCGACAATTTTCGGTTTAAGCTCGGTTCTGAACCGAAAGTCGCAAAAGTAGACTTTTGCTTTGACTTTCAGTTCTGACCCATTAGAGCATAGTTTAGAAATGTCTTAGAGCTTTATTAGGACCAGGTTTCATATAAGTATAACCCTCTGTGATTATACAACTTGGTTCATTAGTTATCCGATTCATATGCATGTTTCCGTTAAATGCTTATATGTTGACTATTATGCCCATATGACCTTAAAATGTGATTTTTGAAAATGTAAAAGAATAGAAACCTTAGTTACTGATTTATAAACTTGTCCCTAAGATTTGACATCAGTTTGAGGTCTAGATTAAGAGTTATGCTCAATAGCGTAACAAGAAAGCTTTTTATTAAATAAACGACGTAATTAGCATTTAGCCTATCTAAACCCAATTTTTGATACCAAACTTTTTACCTACTGAGATAAAATAATATTTTGGAATTTTTGGAGATTTTTATTTATTTTTAGACTGAGCATAACATAGGGTTCTAGGCTTAATTCGGTTATTGTCGGTTTTGCCCCTTTTGGGCTATAAAATGAGTTTTACAAATCCTTTTGATACCAAACTTTTTTCTACTGATCTAATATGATAAGTAAAATATTTTAATCCTTCTGGAATAATAAAAATATCAGCTTTTCTTTAAAAACCCTGAAATCGCTTAAAACCGCATTTTTACGCGTTTTTAACGCATAGTATGTATTAAAACTATTTTTAACATATAAGGTTTGATGCTTACTGATATTTTTAGTAAATTTTTATATTTTAACAGTAAGCAAAAGTTTTTAAACTTAGATTTCCAGTTTTGACCTTTTAGGCTTAAGTGAAATTTCCAAAATGCCCATACGGTGCATAGTTTAGTTATAAAAGATAAATTTCACATATTTACAATACCCTACTGTTATGATATATGAAAATAAGTATTTTTACTAATTATATCAGACTTGTAACTCAGATTAATATTTAAACTCTTTTATAACCTTAAAAATGACCAAAATACCCCTACGGGGCGTAATTTGAGTTTAATTCCGTTTTGGGCATAATAGAAGATATCTTACTGATGTCACAACATATTTAAGGCATATTAACTTAGGAAACCTGTATATGACTCATTTGGTTACCCGTTACGCACTTTTCGCGTTCGGATCGGCTTATGTAACTAGTTTGCATATATTAGCCGAAACGGGTCAAACCTTATCATTTTTGTCTCAAATCCAGAATGTGTTTAGTTTACCCATATTAAACAAGTATCCTAGCTTGTCGGGTCTAAACCACATTCTAGTCCGGTCTTCGCTTAATCATGCGTTTTTGGACCATATCCTCTTTTAAAACTAACCGGTCTAAGTTTAGGCTTAATTAAAGACCCGTTAGGATTCTAATAGGTTATTAAAAATCTTCGTTCCAGATTAGGAGCCCGGTAAAAGCTACGTGCACTTTCTTTTTTTGATTTATACATTGCTCAGGTAAATACTCTTAACTTATTTTCCCTATACGGGCTTGGGATACGGTATTATAATAAAACCGCTTGGTCGGGTATGTAGTCATTTAAATCGGATTGTGATTAATGTATTTACATATCTTGTTTAATCTGTATTATTTGGTGTATGGCCTTTGGGGGTTAAATGACCATGTCCCGGATATCCTTGGCATCATTCAAAGAAATGGCCACGACCTAAGCACGGGGTGTAGGCGTACACCTGACAGTTGCATTATGTAAAAAATGGTAATCCACTTAAAGGAATCAACCTTGTGGGCATTATACCTGTGGCGTGTCAGTTAATCTTGACCGGCTCTACCAACCGGCCCTGATGGACGACAAATAAGTAAAACTGTATACAAGATTATTTTTAATAATTGTCCCAAGTTATAAAAGAATTTTTGTGCCATGTGCATTCAAATCAATTTTCTAAAACATTTTTCAAAATGAGTCTGTTAATTGTATTTACCAGTGTAAACTGACGTATTTTCCAAAAAGGCTAAGTGCAGGTACTAGACGAAATAGGCTGGCTACTCCTGGCATCATTAATTAAGTCTCATAAGCTCTAAATGCTGAAGTCTGTTGAACAATGTTTCTTTTGATCCGCCTGTGGATCTTTTTCAACTATCTTGTGATACTTAATATTACAATTTATTCAGTTGAAATATATCTATCTTTTGCTTCCGCTGTGCATTTAAATTGTGATATCAACTACGTCATGATACTCCCCACTGGGCCCACCGGTAATACGTGGAAATATCGGGGTGTGACTGGCAGGAAGACGACTGGCGCGATGAGCAAGTCGTTTTCCCCGCGTTCGAGACAGACTGCGCGACAGGCGCACCGTCATAATCACCGGCTGCTTGGCACATTACTGTACCGAGCATCTCTTTATAGACCCGGGCAATACCTACGAGATCATATACAAACAGTGCTTCAACCAGTACGACTAGGAAGACAAGAATCGGTTGCACCCGGTTGACTACCCATTGGCCGGGTTTGCAGGGCAAACGGTGTTCCCCCTTGGTCAAATCACTTTCCCGGTGCGCCTAACAGATGGTAGGCACACGCGGAAGAGGAGGTCAATTTCATGTTCCTCCCCCACACCTCCAGATATGACGTGCTTCTCCGCAGAGAAGCGCAGGGCGACTTCAGCTTAGCAGGATAGAACTTGTCTCTCATGATCAGGTCTAAGAGTTCTTTTCTCATCTCTTTTTGTCGGTCAGTATTTGGTGGTAAATTAGACATCTCTTTACTTAAGTCTCTTGCATAATCTTCTAGTTTCTTGACTTTGCTAAGCAGATGCTGCATTCGACTTAAGACGCTACTATCATTCTCTCCCTGACCTTCATACTTGGCTTGTAATTCAGCTTGCTTTACTTTGAGTTTTAAATACTCATCCAAGTTCTTTGGTGGTCTGAAACCACAGAGAGAAGGAAATTTTCTTTTTGCAGGATCATCCATTGTATAGAATTGCCTTATTTCATTCTTGACTGCATGCAACTCCAGTGGATAATTTGCTGCTAATGGAACAACCCTCGCAGGATCATGTCCTTCAAGTGTTTTTGGATCAGTGATTGGGTTTGCTAATTTTAGAGGAATGAATGGTTAAGGTTTGACTTGATTGAAGGGTGCAGATGATATAGGAGTAGGTGCTGGTATGTCATCATCATGCACCTAAAACTTCCTTTTTCTGGTATAGACCATTTTAGGAGAAGGGATTTTTGGTTGGGATTGTGGAAGAGGAATGACTAAGGCTTGGGAAGGAATATTGGAAGTAGTGGGTGACTGACCAACAGCTATTGAAACAACTGGTGTTTCAACCACTGTTGTCATTACAATAGTTGAAGTGTCAACTGTTGTCTTCTGCTTTTTGGCAGGTGGTTTTTGTGGTAAAGAGGTAGTTTTGGGTGTAGCAGTGGGCGGTATTTCTGAACCATCAGTGGTTTTAAGACCAGCAGTGGTTGGCTCTTTGGGTGTTTGTGGTTTTGAGAATTTTGCAAGTGGTGGTTTGTTATGTTTAAATGATTTCTTTCTAGTGGAAGTGCCAATATTTTGAGTCTTTATTTCCCATTCCTTTCTTTCCTTTTGTTCCTTTTTCCATTGCCTTTCCTTTGTTTCATTTTGATTTTGAACTGTCTTTCTGTTTTTCTCCACTTCATCTGCAAGTTTATTTAGAGTTTCATCAACTCCCTTTTTCTTTTCCTTAACAGGTGTTTCAGCAGTGGTTGTTTCAGAAGACTTCTTTTCAGTTTCTGGCTTTTGATTTGGCTTTCATGGAGTGGGCCTGCCGAACTTTTTCATATCATGTTTCTCCCCTTTTTTGGCATCATCATCTTCATCATCTTTGTAGATAGATGTAGGGGCAGAGCCAGAAATTTTAATCAAGGCCTCTTTTATGGCTTTGATGTCAGACTGAGTGTCCTTGTATCTTGCATCAACCATATTTCAGAGTATTGCAAGTTGATGGTTGTGCTGAGTTTCTGCCAATTCTCTTTGAGCATTAATGATTGGTTGAACTGCATTCCAGAGCTCTTGAGAATATTGTTGTGGAGTGGGTTGACTTTTAGAAACTTCTACCAACTGTTTGACCATATCTTGCATGTTGTTAACTGTGGTCTCAATGGAATCAAGTCTCTCCGTCAGTTCCTGATATTTTAAACCATCACCCAATTTAATGGGATCATCTGATTTCCCACCAGCAGTGGTTATATCAGCAGTTGGACCAAGAGAAGTCTCCAATGGTTCATCCACTGATGCCCCTTTTTCTTGGTACTGGGGACTTCCTTCTTCAGCAGTGGTTACCTTAGTAAACACACCAGTGGTTACCTTGATTCCCAAGGAAGAAATTGCCTTCAAGGGAGTCTGACTGATGAAACTATTGTCCAGGTGTAAATCAGTGGATTCAACACCTGTAGTAACTGCTCCACTTGAACTACTAGCAGGAATTTCAAGAAACTCCTGTAGTGTAACCTCCTCAACTGTTTGTGGGATAATCAATTGAGTTGTTTCAGACACAGCCATAGTTGTGGTTGTACTCTCAGTAATGGGTTAGTGAGAGGGGCTGTTTTATGTCTGAAGCTCAATGGCATCAAACAGAGGTACGATGGATGGTGGAATTTGTGAAGTGGGGATAGGTTTGGAAAGAGAATTTGCCCCGGGAGCAAGGCTATTGAACATACTCTTAAGTGAGGGTAATGTATCATAGAATGGTGTATGTTCCTTTTGTGAGGAAGCAGGAGGAGTTGAGGCTTGGGTTAGAGATCTTACCAACTGTTGTGAGGAAGTGGCAACACTGGTTGCTGGTGACATTTGTGTTGTCACTGGATTAACTTTTAAGGTCTCATCTTCCAGAAGGTCCTTTTTAGAAGGTTTGGGGGGCTTTTGGATATTTTCTTTTTGGTCTTTTTGGGAGTTTTTGGTGTGGGTTGCACAGCAGTGGTTGTGCTGCTGTGGTCACCAAGAGCAATGGGCTCAACAGCAAAAACCTGAGGAGCAGATATGGACGCATCCAAAGTTTGCTCAGGTTCCTTTGTTTGTGTTTCAGAAGATTTTGACTCTAACAGCCTTGTAAAAGTTTCAGAAGAAAGGCTGTTTATTTGACAAGAAGCACCTTGGATTAGCACTTGTGCACTATCCTTTGGGATTTTCTTTTGTAAGTAATAGCTCAAAAATCTTGGAAACAAAAAAAATGGTTTCTTCTTTTCTTGGATATTATTTACATTTTTAACCAAATCATTGAAAATCTCTTGGGAGTAATTGAAATCAGTTTTTGCCATTATAGCATAGCCCAAGTATTGAATTTTCAATGGAATTTCATTGAAAGCTGTTGTTTTATTTGAAACACACATGCGCAGGGTATGAAATAAAAATTTCATGGGAGGTGGGAAATTTCCCTTTTGCAAAGTAGCTTTTTTCATTTGTCCCACATACCCTCTTTCGATCAGATCTGTCTGATACTCATCTTTGGGAAAAGAATTTTTACCTATATGATCGTTCATCTCAAATGGTTTGTGGTGTAATAGGAACCTGAATCCCTCCTACATTCGATGTAATAGCCCAAGGCTTGTTGTCTTGAACTTCTAATTTTGCATTTTTTCAAAAATCTGGTAGGGTTTCTGGGTAAATAGGTGTGTTGCAGGTCAACAAAGTTTTGTACTTTGAGGATGAAAGAGCATCAATGATTGAGTGGAAATCTGTGTTTTTACTTGTTTTCTCAAGGGTGCACAGATAGTTATGAGGGTTTTTGAGTGCAAGAGCCATGGTGATTCAAAGAAATTTGTGAGTCGGAGAAGATGAATGGAAGATGGAAACCGTTTTTGAAGGAATTTTGAATTCGATATGGCAGTTTAACCTCTGATTGGGGTTTTAATCAGGGTTTTATAAAGTGAAAAGTGAATGCTGACATGGCAGCGGTTACAAAGATCGGACGGCTAAGAACTGTCCACGTGACAACCTCTGATGGAAATGGATGACAGTTGTTTAGGAAACCACTGATGGACAATATCAGTGGATGTCAACAATAAAAATGTGAGCAGTGGTTGTTTTTAACTATCAGTGGATAGCCAACAGTAATTGAAACACTGATATTTGGTCAATCAGTGGTCAACATGAAGAATGAAGAAACAGAGGTTGTCTTTCAGCAGTGGATAACTTTCACCAATCAGATGTTTGAACTAAAATAGTGGTTGCAACAGACTTTTAAGGATTAATGAAAACTTTCATTTTTAACTATTTTGAAGGATGGATTTTTGATTTTCTGAAAACATTTTAATGCTTTATTCATAGAAAAACAAGATTTTGCCTGTTATTCCATGTTTAGCATGCCAATCCGAGAGATCAAGCTTTCAAAAGTAGATGTGTCTAATGCTTTTGTTAGCACATCTGCCAGTTGATCCGTAGTTGGAACATGATGCAGAGAAATCAAACCTTTTTTCATAACAATCCCTCACAAAGTGATGTCTGATGTCAATGTGCTTGGTGGTTGAATGTGAAAACTGGATTTTTAATGATATTTTCTGCTGCTTGACTATCCAACATGAGTGGTGTTTTCAAAGCAGTGATACCAAAATCCAGCAGTTGATTTTGAAGCCATAACAGTTGGGCTGTGCAGCTTGCAGCAGCAATATATTCTGCCTCAGAAGTGGATGTTGAAACAGCTGCTTGCTTTTTGCTTTGCCAAGACACCAAGCAATTGCCTAGGAATTGGCACCCTCCTGAAGTAGACTTCCTTGTTGTGTTACATCCAGCAAAGTCACTGTCTGAGAAACCTGAAAGCTTGATATTTCCATCAGCTGGAAACCAGATACCAAGTGTGGGAGCACCTTTTATGTATCTGAATATCCTTTTTACAGCAATAATATTTGACTTTCTAGGGGCCGGTTGGGATCTTGCACAAACACATGTTGCAAACATGATGTCTGGCCTAGATGCAGTTAGGTACAATAAAGACCCAATCATGCTTTTATAAAGAGTTTGATCAACCAAATCATCCTTTTCATCAGACATGACTATCTTGGTGGTTGCCATGGGTGTACTACATGGTTTGCAATCATTCATCTCAAATTTGTTTAAAAGTTCTTTGGCATATTTGCTTTGATGAATGAAAGTACCATTTTGTAGTTGCTTTACTTGGAGACCAAGGTGGTGTTTGTTTTTTAGCCAGAAGCACTTCTGGCCACTTATGTCTGCGCCGCGCAGACGCGCGCAGAGGTTTGGAGTCTGCATCTTGTTTGTTTTTTAGAAGTGGTTTCATTAAAAAAGCTTTGCCCCAACTCTTTCTGGTGTAGACCTTGCCCTATGTCTGCAAGCCTCTTCCATCCTCTTCTCCAAAAACACAGAGCCCTAATCCTCTAATCCTCACAGCCGCAACCTCCTTCCCCACCACTTCCACCTCCGGCGGTACCACCTCCCCCACCGGCTGCACCTCCATGTCGACTTCCACCACCACCTCCCCCACCGGCTGCACCTCCACGTCGACTTCCACCACCACCTCCACCACTCCCAACCTCAGCGGCACCCCCACCATCTGCGACCTCCAACCTCAGCGGCACCCCAACCCGCTACGACCTCCACCACCACGTCTCCACCACCACGTCTCCACCACCCATCTCCTCCACCCGACACCCCCAATCACCTCCACCTTCAAAATCGCCGCCGTCAATCGCTGATTCTGCTTCAATTCTTCATAATCGCCACTGTTTCTCTCTCTCTCTCTCTCTCTCTCTCTCTCTGAAGTGGTGGTGGAGGTGGGAGATGGTGGTGGCGAAATTAGGGTTTCTGGATGTGTGGTGGTGGTGGTGGTTACGACGGTGTTGACGGTGGCTGTTGGTTGTGGTGGTGGCAAGTGGACGGTGGTAGATGAGGTGGTGGCGGATGGTTGTCGTGGTGGTGGTGGTAGATAGAGAGGAGTGTTCTCTGTGTTTGTTGTGTGTGTGTTGTGAGAGGAGTAGAGAAGAGGTTTTTGTAGAAGTAAACAAACGCTATTCTCCTTGCAGACTGCAGACCTTTGGTCCACCTCTTCTTCTGCAGATGCCTGTAGATGTGGTCCGCAGACTGCAGACCTTTTCCGGCAGAAAAAACAAACAGCACCCAAGAAAGCACTATAGTTCACCCATTGCACTCATCTCAAACTAAGCTGTCATGAGTCTCCTGAACTCTTCACACATTTTGGTACATGTGCTTCCAAAAATGATGTCATACACATAAATCTGGACAATCATCAAATCTTTTCCTCTCCATTTTAAAAACAGTGTTTTGTCAATTTTGCCTCTTTTGAAGCCAATAGAGATTAGAAAAGTGGATAGAGTTTCATACCAGGCTCTAGGTGCTTGTCTCAGACCATACAAAGCTTTATTTAGCTTGTAGACATGATTTGGATAAAATGGATCCTCAAAACCAGGAAGTTGATAAACATATACCTCTTCTTGAATCTTACCATAGAGGAATGCACATTTGATATACATTTGAAACACATTTATATTGTGGTTGACAGCAAAGGCCAAGAACAGTCTGATAGCTTCCAATCTTGCTACAGGGGCAAAAGTTTCATCATAATCAATGCCCTCTTCCTGTCTTAAACCTTGAACCACAAGCCTAGCTTTATTCTTGACAACAATGCCCCTTTCATCAGTTTTATTTTTGAAGACCCACTTTGTGCCAATAAGACTCACATTCTCTGGCAGGGGTACAAGTTCCATACTTGTTATCTTTTAAACTGTTTGATCTCTTCCTGCATGGCTTCTACCCAACTGTTGTCTTTTAGTGCCTCTTGGTACTTGACTGGTTGATAGGGTGATAGAAAGCCAGCAAAATGACAGATGTTTTGGGATTGACTTCTGGTGAGCACCCCTTCATTAATGTTGCCAATGATTTGATCTGGTGGATGGGATTTCAGAAAGATTAAATCTCCCTGGTATGGAACAATGTCATTAAATGGTGAAGGCAGCAGATGTGAATCATCTGAGCTAATATCTATTGGTTACTTTGATGATCCAACATCTGTTTGAAATGGGGGTGGAGGGATAGGAGGAATTGGTGTGACACAATGTTGATTTTTATCCACTGTTGGTAGATTTTTATCAACAGTGGTTGAGGATATGGTGACAGAGGTTGAAGGGCTACATTGGTCAACAACTGTTGATGTAGCAGTGGTTGAGCTTTGACAGCTGTTTTGAACATCTGCTGCTCTAGTTAAGGATGTGAATTTCTGTTGTGGAATCACAACTTCATATCCATTGTCTGGTGGTGAAGATTGTGGTGTACCTGCATGGTTAGTCTTGACATATGCATCTTCAAAAGTGAATTTATCTAAATCAAACAATTAAGCAGGATTTGCTGGGATTTTTAGAGATAAAAGTTCATTGAACTTCACATTCAAAGTCTCTTCCATACACCTAGTCCTTGTGTTAAACACTTTGTAGGCTTTGGCAGTGGTTGAGTATCCTAGATGATAACCACAATCTACCTTGGCAACAAACTTTGAAATTGAGTCTTTTAAGTTTAAAATGAAGCATGGGCAGCCAAAGACTTTAAAGTATGAGATCAGTGGTTTAATTTTATACAGAATTTCATAGGCAGTCTTTTGATGCATGGGGTTGATCAAAACTCTATTCTGGACATAGCAGGCAGTGTTTACAGCATCTGCCCAGAAAATTAATGGCAAACCAGAATCAGCAAGCATGGTTCTGGCTGCTTCAATCAATGTTCTCTTCTTCCTTTCAACAACCCCATTTTGTTCTGATGTCTTGGGATGTTGTACTACCTTACAATCCCTTTAGACACACAAAACTCATCCAACTCCCTATTTCTGAATTCTGTGCCATTGCCACTCCTAAAGACTTTTACTAGCAAGTCAAATTGCTTTTCAACCTCTTTGACAAAGTCTTGCAAAAATGCCTGCAGTCTCATCTTTAGAATGTAAGAAATAAGTCCATGTAACCCTAGAAAAATCATCTACAATTACCAAACAATATCTTTTCTTTTTAAGGATCATAATTTTTACTGGGCCAAACAAATCCATGTGCAGCATTTGCAAGCACTTGGTTGTTTTGGACTCTTCAATGGACTTAAATGAGCTTTTATGTTGTTTGCCTTTTAAACAGGAAACACAATGCTCTAGACAGGTGAATAATTTTTGTGGAAGACCTCTTACAAGGCCTTGTTTTGACAAAGCAGTGATTGTCTTGAGATTTGTGTGCCCCAATCTTCTGTGCCATAGTTCTGTCTCTTTATTAGAGGCAGCTGAGAACAGACAGGCATCAGTCATAGGGCTCACTTTTGACAAATCAACTAGATAAACATTGCCACTTCTTTGAACAACAAGTTGGGTTTTTCCATTGGCTATTATTTCTTCAATCTTTTTGACAATTGTCCAATAATTTTGCAACTCTCCTTAGTAAAGAATGACCCATAGCCTTTGTCACTCATTTGTGAGACACTAAGGAGGTTGAATTTCAGATTATCAATCAAATTAACATTTTCAAACTTGACTTTTCCAAACTGAACTATTCCAGACCCCGAAACCTTACCCTTACTATTATTACCAAAAGATATATCACCCCCTCCATGAGTTTTGAATTCTTTGAGTGGGGCTCTACATCCAAGCATGTGCCTGGAGCCTCCACTATCTGCATACAAAGACTATCTAAGCATGCAGAAGCTCCCTGCACATCAAGTAAATAATTAGTTCAGGAGGGTCTCCAAAGCTAATAAGGCTTTGGATGGGGTCACAACAGTGTCAAAGTCAAGTCCAGGAATATGGACAGTGGTTAGATCAGGGGATTGGGCAGATTTTGAAACTTGTTTCTCTAACCACTGTTGGGGACCATTTCCTGTCAAATGTTGAAATCCATAAGGATGCCTATTCACTTTTGGTTTAGGAGGCTTTTTGTAGGCCTCATAAACATGTGGGACCCTTTGGTATGGTGGTTGACCTTTTCCTCTTTGGAATTGGTTAGCAGATGGTGCATCTGTCACTTGCACATATCTTGGAACAGTGTTTTTGTTCAGCTATTTTGTAACAGCTGTTTGGACAGATACAAATGGTTGTTGTTTCATGACAAGTTGTTTTGATGAGCTCATGGGTGTTTTTGTAGTGTACTCATTTCTTTTGACATCAAAGGTTTTGAGATACACACACTCCTGAGTGACATGGTTGGTTTTACCACAGACAGAACAGCTGTTTGAAGGCTTGATGATGCTTGTTTTGTTAATGTCATAGGCTTTTAAATGAAAACAATCTTTTGTATGATTTTTCTTTTCACAAAAGTCACAAAACAAGTTTTTAACTTTTTCTCTATTTTTCTTCTTTTTAGACTCCTTTGCAGCAGAGTTTTGAACCACTATTGGGATATCCTTAAGAGGAATCACCTTAGCCTTAGGTGCTTTCACACCCTCAACAGTTGAAAAGTCCATGGGTTTGAAATTCTCAAGGATGTCACACTCATCTGACCAGGTGGGTTTGAATTGGTATTTTTCAAGCTCCTCAAAAGTTGAGGACCCCTCTGGCCTTTCAAGAGTGATTTTGTTAGCATTTTTATCAGTTATTTTTATTTCTTGACCATCCTTGTTTGTTGGTATTATCTCAACAGTGTTTTGAACAGACTCATTTACAGCAGTTTTTTCAACTTGGTCATTTTTCTGAAGCCTATGCCAAATTTTACATTGCTTTTGATCCGTTTTTCTAGCATAACTTCGTAACCTTTGCAGGATTCCACCCATTTTTCACATGTGATTTGGGTGGATTCCAACTTCTTTTTACAGGTTTGATATTTTTCCATCATAGCCTGAAGTTGGTCCTTGGTTATGCTATGCTCATGCTTGAGGCTGCAAATTTCACTTTCTTTTTCAAACAATTTGTTTTTCAGTTCTTTGACTGATTTTTCAAATTGTATTTCATCCTTTAAGATATTGTCTCAAAGGTTTTCATTCACCTCTTTAATATTAGCAAATGCTATGATGCATTTGTCTGAACATAAGTTTTTCAAAACTTAAGATGATACCTTAGCTGCAGCCATCATGGCACAGTCACAAACATTTTCACATTCTTTGGACTTCTTCTCCTCTTCTTCAACAGACCATGGGTCAGACAGTGGCTCCACTAGTGGTTCAGGTTTGTCTTCCAACAGTTGTTCACCAACAATGGCAGTAACTACTGCTTCAGCAATTTCATCCACTGTTTCAGCACTGGATTCCCCTTCTTCAGTTTCCAGCCCTTCTGGGATAGACTCTAATGCTACAAAACAGAATTCATCACTAGAAACATCATTCTTAGCATATAGAGCAAAATTTTCATCAGTTAGATCTTCATGCAAGCTACTCCAATCAACAAAGCCTTGAGTAAAGAAGCTTTGCTGATCTGTTTGAGCAGATGTTTGAGTAGCTTGTTGTGGTGCAGCTGGTTGCACCTGAACCTGAGGAGCTGGGGCCTGGACATACTGTATCTGTGGGACAAGGGTTTGGACATAGTGCACAGGAATGGATGTTATAGGGTGTGCATAATAGCAGTGTTTACATCAGTAACAGGGGCATATTGGGAATAATGCACAGTGTTTTGGTTATTTTGAGGTCTAGGGCTAGGATGTGTGATGATTGGTCCATTGTTTTGACTCCTACACTCTCTAGTAAAATGACCTAACCTATTACACTTGTAACATTTTATCTTTGATTTATCCAACCCTACTTTCAAGTTCCCATGTAACCCTGGAAATTTTCTCCCTGTTCTCTTATAAAACTTGCTGGTTCTAACACTCAGCAGTGCAAGTTGGTGCAAAATATCCATTTCCTCCAGATCAGTTGGATCAAAATGCTGGAGATCATTGAGTTCAAAGGACAGATTGTCTGAATTCTGGTTTTCACTACTAGCTGTGAAAGCATAGTTAGTTGAGTAAGAATCAGAGTTGTTAAAAGCTCCACCAGCAGTTATGTCAATGTAATGATCATAACTCTGATCCTTACTACTACTAGAATCCTCTTAACCAAGAAGTGCTGTGCAACCAAATGAGTAGTCATCAGCAACCTTCCCTGACTCTTGTAACTTCTTTTTCTGATTCAACTCTCTCTCATAGGTGAGAAGTCGACCATGAAGTTGAGTCAGTGTTAAGTCTTTGAACCCAACTAAATTTCTGGTTACAAAAGCAATTGTGTCCCATTTTTTCAGAAAGTGACCTTAGAAACCTACTATTTACTGTTGATTTTGTAAGTTCAACTTTAACAAGTTTCAGTTCACTAATGAGACAACTAAAACGTTCAAATTGTTGTGTTAGTGATTCTCCTTTCACATGACAAAAGGTTTGTTGATTCAAAACTTTCCTATTATTTTCAATTACTTCCTCTGTACCACCGAATTGTTCCTTAAGTGCATCCCACAGCTCTTTGGCACTGTTACAATGTAACAGTCCAACATAAATATCATTGGGAAGAGCTGAAGCTACTATGCTAAAAGCCTTTGCATCTAGTTCAATTTTTTGATAATCTTGTTCAGAATAATTTTCTAGGCTTTTAGGCACAAAGCTTTTGGGATCCTCAGCACTAGGAACCATAGGAACGTGCAAACCAAATATGACCGACTTCCAATATCCAGTGTTTTGTTGGGCCAAAACATGACTCATCTTACGCTGCCAGATGGTGTACTCGGATCTGACCAACATAAGTGGTTTGAAGAGTGTGCCAGTGTTGTGAGGATCTTGTGACTGTGATGCCATTCTGGTTGTTTTACAGGTCTTGAATAATCAACTTTTATACGTGATTATACCTTACTCTATTTTTCAACAAAATACGAACAACTGAAAGTATCAATGAATTCGAGCTGAACTTTTACGTCAAAATGATTGTTAGATCAAGTTTGACTGTCCAAAGCTCTGATACCAATTGTTAGGATCTGAGTTTCTTAGATTGTGTTTGTTTGAATTAAGTGATGTAAAATGAAAGAACAAAAATGAATTAATTGTAGCGGAAATAACAATCAAACTATGTAAACACAATCACGGAAGAAAAGTTTAAGCAAACATGCTTTCCATTGAATCGAATGATTGAATCTATTACAATAATCAAAACAAATTTCATGCATGCACAAGACTTCCCCTCAGCCTGAGATCAGTGATTTGTTCGTATAGAATGACTTGTGAAGAAAGAGCTAATGGAACAGTACAGAATACTATTCTATTTATAGTACAACCCAAACCACTGAGCATCTTTTCTGACGTCACCATGAAAGTGACATCTAACCTCCTAACAAACACTAAACACTGTTCTATACAACCACTGATTACATAGACACTGATTACATAAACACTGATAATATAAACTACTGATTCTTCATTCCACTGTTGTAGCCTAAGCACTGATGTTGAGCATCAGTGCTTTCTTCATAAGATAATCAGTTCTTTGGATAAGCAGAGCTTTGGTCTTCAACAGTGCTTGGGACACATCAGTAGACTGAGCTTCAGTCTTTTATACTTCATCAGTACTTTGGATAACATCAGTTGTGATGATCAGGGGTTGGAGTCTATCAGTTGCTGGATAACCACTGTCAAGGGGAAACTCTTTGTGCAAGCACTGCTTATGATGATCCACTGTTCTGAACCAGTTTTGGCTTTTCTTATCATCTGTTATTTCTGGGTTTGAGTGCATGAACCAACACCTGTGAAGTACATTTGCATGTTCACTTGTCGAATTTTCAGTTTTTTTCCCCGTAGGAATAGACTTGTGCGACAAGCTGTGTTATGACATACGTGAACTCAGCGACTTACTATGTTGTATAGCTACCCCTCGCTTCAACCACCAACATAACTTCATTATCATGGACATCTTCACACCAAGACGATGATAAAGTCGCCTGAAAACATAACCATGTTTGCCTCAGATAGCTATGACAGCTCATCCACACAGAGAGTGCTCAAAGCCTGCAATAACAATATAGCATGACCTGTTTATGTGAAAGCGGGTCAGCTGAACATCATCCACACAACATCATCGGGATCCCAATATCGCATTGCATGAAAGCTCGACAAAACTAATTGAATGTAATTTTTGTTAACAGAATCAACAAACTCTTGAAGTGTTGCCGAATCTATGAAAATCTGCTATCTCGCCAATGGATGATTGTGTGAACAAGACTGTAAGCAACAACCGAAACTTGGTTGCTGCTGATATCATATCTAGTGAAAAGATTATGCTCACAAAAGCCTAGATCGAGAAAATCAACTGATTGCAACCTGTAACTCTTTTATGGTTATTAAATTTGAATCTGGATCGAGAAGCCTCCACATTTCCAAAGCATAATCTCTTTCAGAAATTGTACAAACATAAACCTCAAAACACTTTCGTCCTCTTGCAGTCAAGTAGCTTCTAAGATCCTTCCATGCAGGTCTCAATCGCACAAGAACACTTGTATCACGAATCTTGATAAATGCAAGGGTTATAGTGAGATATTAAATAAATATACATGAATAAGATCAAGTTTCCATACAATAAATGAATACCACTGGGTTGATACGGGTGAGGATGATGTTCTTCTCTCGCAATCTTAAAAGTGGGCGAGACAACTGTATGGACTCCTGAAACAAGATCATATATAAATGCTGATAAATAACAAACATAAATCAAACATGATACTAAACTTCTGTTTATGTGGAAAATGGTATTGTTACAATGCTACCTGTTTGAATACGGATTGTCTAGGGGCGTTCATGGTCTCGTTCGGCCAGTTTTGGGAAACGGAAAACCAAGCCAGCTAGTTTTACCAGTTTAAGGTTCGGTTTTGGTGGTTTGAATAGATATTTTATATTTTTAGAATATCATTAGTTTGTATTAAAAATTCTAAAATGATAAAGATGGTTCATGACTATAATAGACATACATAATTATTTATTCCAAAATAGGAAAAAAGGTATATAAATAATAAATGTTAAGTTCCAAACCGGATCACAGTTAAAACCGCCAAAACCGTAAACCAAAGCCTTTGACTCTCATACCGGCTGACCTTCTTTGGTTTTGGTAGTTCGGTCGGTTTTAACGGTGTACATTATCTTGATATTCCAAGCACTACTTGAAAAACCAAGTGCACAAAATCTCTTTGCATGAGTTCAGCCAGGTCTTCCTTTTACAATTTGTATTCTTCTCGTATTCACCATTGCCCAAAAAGAGAATGGGAGGGGACCCGGGTTCAAAAGACACTAAATTTAAATTTACGAGTCGGTTGAGATCGTTTCTTTTTGGGTTTTCGAGTCAGGTGTCTGGGCCGCACTATTTCCTTTAAAATCCTTGATGAATGTTCTGAGGCAGCCGTTGACTATTCGGGGTGCTGACCCATCACAGAACCGTTTTGCAAGATCTACTTCCTTTATATACAACAACATATGTTTCAGTGAGTCAAATATTGTGTTTTTGGTGAACATACCTGTGTGAAAATAGATAATACTTAAGGCTAGAGGGTATGGTGATGGTCCTCCCTTGGAGGATGATCCGCCACATAGGCGCAACATCATAGTCCTCCCAAGGATGGTCCATCCCACAAAACTAGAGGGTATGGGAGGATGATCCTACCCCACCACTTTTTTTTTATTTATTTTTTTAATCTCTATGCACTATGTACAAACAGTGGCAGAACCAGAACTTTTTGGTCGAAGGGTCAAAATAGAACTATTTTACAAACTTTCTAATTGTCATGTTTATAAAGAGACAAAACTTCATATTTCAAAGTTTCGAAGATAGATCAGAGAATGCAGCTCAGAAAGAGACAAAATACTCTCATAAGAAATAAAATACACCAATAAAATATGGCCAAAATATCCAGCAAAAAGATATTAGGTTTTATATTAAATTAGATAATATCATGTCACTTGTTTCTTCTTTCTCTTTCTTCTACCTTTTTCTTCTTTTCTCTGTCTTCATAAACAATAACAAACCACCGAACTCCCACTCGCCGGACCACCGCATCATCAGGACAGAAAACCTTCAAATATCTCTACATTTTCTTCTACTTTAATGTACAAATCACAAACAAAGGGGGCCCACCAGATTGGATCGTCTCAAACGTCCAAAGCTCGACGTGGAAGACGGTGACGGGGGGGGGGGGGTGCTTTGCTGCCGGCGCCGTTCCTAGACGGGTACGGGGACGGACCCCATACCCACCAGCCTAAGAATGGTTTGAAAATATGAACCTCATTAATCACAATTTGGTGACGTCTTCCTAGCACATCAATTTCTGACATGTCCAGGGGAAGAACTGAAAGCTCTAAGATTCTGCCAGCTGGTTCATTCTGATCACAGAAAACGTGAATAGTTACATAACGGGTCATTTTTAAAGTGGAAGTGAGTTGTGCTAGGGTTGTAAACAAATCGAACGTTCAGTGAACTGTTCGTGAACCGTTCGACGTGAAGTTCGTTTATGTTAGTTGATGTGTGAAATATGTATTAATTAAATTCAACAAGTTTCAAAAATTGGAAACCCCCGTAAACCACACACTATCGGCAAGTGTACCGGTCGTAAGTAGTAAAACAAGTAAGTCCAAGTATCGAAAAGTGGACACAATCTAGCGACTCTTGATACTAAACTTCTATCGACCCCTAGCCTAATAAATTGGTTTTGTTTTGAGAAAAATATTTTTAAACTAAAAAGCAATTTAAATAAATAGACGACCAAACAGCAGCAAGCGCAAACAACTAAAGATTGGACTGGAACTCAAGTATGAGAAAAATAGGTTATCTAGGCAAGAATACCTAGACTCATAAATAAAATCCTAACATTGGTTCTAAATGAAGACTCTGTCTAACCCGATAAACCCCCGAAAGGTAAACCGAACCCAACAGTACGACAAGTGATGAAATGCTATAATGGACTGACTCGAGTTATCGACCACCAAGTCCCACAACTATCAGGTATAAAGTAATTTATTTACTAAAACCCTCAAATTATGAAGCAGAAATAACTAAGAACACCGAGACCCTAGGAAACTCTAGACGCGAATATACAGATGAACCCAAGTTATCGGCCACCCAAACTGTCAAACAACGCCCAACTAATAACCTAGCAATTCTAGATTAGATTTCTCACCTTTAGAAGAGATTGCACGTTTTAATTAATTGGTTTAAATAATTATTAAACTTGAATTAGATCTCTCACTTTTAAGGTTTAGACCGAAAAATTACAACCTAGACTAACTCCCGGCTCTAAAGTATATTTCTAAGCATCTAGAGCAATGGAACCAATAAATAAATTATCAAACCAATCAAAACCAACACACAAATATTTAGAATCGGGTTCAAAAATTATATCATGTAAATCATCTCATTCATTTAAAACCAAAAGTTAACCATTTAAACAATTATCTAGTTCATCAACAATAGGCAACCATAAAAAAGTTTAGCTACTCATAGTAAATAAAAACAAATAAACAATGTTTAATATAACCGGACACATCATGTTTAATAATGGAGAGAAGAAAGTTTAATATTTAAATCTATTCGTGTTGCAAACTAATATATTCAAAATCAAAATAAATAATAATACCCTTTTTTTTTTTTTTTTCTTTTCTTTTGCTTCTCGTGTCCAACTGTTGCTCCTTCAATTTCTTTTGTACACAGCCGACCAACAACCCACAAAGAGAATAAAATAATATCCACAAATAAAGAATGATAATTTCTCTATTAGTTGTCGCTGCCGTTAAGAATATTATTGTCGCCCTCTCTTGCTGCCGTCCACTTTTTTCTTTCGAAAAATAATAGCAATCAATGGAATCCCCACTGATGTTTTTCTTTGCTGCCGTCAAATTATGCCTTATGTCCTGTCGAATATATAATATATAATTGTTGTGCACCTTTTGAATGTTTTCGAAAACAACAATAATCCCCCCAACTCCCCCTTTTGAGTAAATTGCCATTTTAGTCCCTGAGTTTTGTTCAAATTTGTCATTTTAGTCCAAGTAGTTTTTTTTTTTTTTTTTTTTTTTTTTTTTTTTTTTTTTTTTTTTTTGCCTCTGGGTCCCTGATTTTTCCCTTTAGTTGCCATTTTGATCACATACACTAACTTCATCCAAAAACTCCATCTTTAACCAGGGGTATTTTGGAGATTTTCATTTTAAATGTTTTCAATTGCCATTTTGATCAAATTCCACAAAATCAAAAAAATTCCAAAAATTCCAAAAAATTCTAAAAAATAATAAAAATTCTAAAAAATCATAAAAATTCTAAAAAATTCAAAAAATCCGTTTCGGCGCGAACCGTTTCGAACCCGAGCCGTTTCGAGCTGAACCGTTTCGACGCGAACCGGTTCGACCCGGACCGTTTCGACCCGAACCGTTTCGAGCTGAACCGTTTCGACGCGAACCGTTTCGACCCGTACCGTTTCGAGCCGAACCGTTTCGACGCGAACCGTTTCGACGCGAACCGTTTCGACGCGAACCGTTTCGACCCGTACCGTTTCGAGCCGAACCGTTTCAACGCGAACCGTTTCGACGCGAACCGTTTCGACCCGTACCGTTTCGAAGCCGAACCGTTTCAAGCCGTACCGTTTCGAACCGAACCGTGCCGTATCGAACCGAACCGTTTTGGAGCTGAACCGTTTCGAACCGAACCGTTTCGAGCTGAACCGTTTCGACGCGAACCGTTTCGAAGCCGAACCGTTTCGAGCTAAAACGGTTCGGTTTGAAACGGTTCGCGCCGAAACGGTTCGGTTCGATACGGCACGGTTCGCGTCGAAACGGTACGAGTTCGATACGGCACGGTTCGGTTCGATACGGCACGGTTCGGTTCGAAACGGTACGGGTCGAAACGGTTCGGCTTGAAATGGTTCGGCTTGAAACGGTTCGGCTTCGAAACGGTACGGGTCGAAACGGTTCGCGTCGAAACGGTTCAGCTTCGAAACGGTACGGGTCGAAACGGTTTGAGTCGAAACGGTTAGCTCGAAACGACTCGGTTCGAAACGGTTCAGCTCGAAACGGTTCGGTTCGATACGGCACGGTTCGGTTCGGTTCGAAACGGTACGGCTTGAAACGGTTCGGCTTCGAAACGGTACGGGTCGAAACGGTTCGCGTCGAAACGGTTCAGCTCGAAACGGTACGGGTCGAAACGGTTCGCGTCGAAACGGTTCAGCTTGAAACGGTTCCGGTCGAAACGGTTCGCGTCGAAACGGTTCAGCTCGAAACGGTTCGCACCGAAACGGATTTTTTGGATTTTTTATAATTTTTTAGAATTTTTATGATTTTTTAGAATTTTTATTATTTTTGGGAATTTTTTTGATTTTTTGGAATTGGATCAAAATGGCAATTGAAAACATTTAAAAAGAAAATCCCCAAAATATCCCTGGTTAAAGATGGAGTTTTTGAATGGAGTTAGTGTATGTGATCAAAATGGCAACAAAAGTGAAAAATCAGGGACCCAGAGGCAAAAAAAAACTATTTGGACTAAAATGACAAATTTGAACAAAACTCAGGGACTAAAATGGCAATTTACTCCCCCCTATTCGTCCAAGTAGCTTTTATGTATTTATATTATGGCCTTTAGGGTTTTATTAAGGGGACAGGGGGTGGAACGTTATCTCCAGTGATAGCCTAAACTTCAATGCGTGATAGCAAAAACTTCCACCGCCACCTAAACAACAACGCGTTATAGCACCACGGAATTCTGATTTCGTTATTTTCTTCACGGCCCGTGACGGTTTTTTTGTGAGGGTAATTGTTGGTTGGGGGGAATTGTTGGGTGTGGTGGTGAGTGATGACCATTGCCACCATAAAAGGTTGTGAGTGATGAAAAAATGGTTGATGACATGACAAAACTTGATTGGGTGCTTGTAAGTGATAGAATTCTATCATTAGTGACCACCCACACCCCTAATCCACATCACAATTTGTTTCAAAGGACCAAAGAAACAAAACCACTCCCCCACTGATGTCGTGACATGCATGGCTAGACATATGTGAATATTATTATTTTTTTTCGGCTCACCATACTTTTAAAATATCGATAGTAGTTTTGGCTCACTCACATAAAATAGCACTAATTTCCCTTTAGTCACTAGTAGTCTACTCCACTCAACTAGTTGATTATTTCTTTATTAATCGTTTTCGCTCCATTTACACCAGGATCTAGCAAAACACAAAATAATATAATAAAGCACTAAAAACTAAATAGAAACAAATAAAACTATACAATAATAATACACTTTACATGGGAAAAATATGTGTATTTTATCACACATGGCTCATCATTTTGGGAGCTCCAGTATTGTTTAATAAGAAAAATGGTTCAATGCAGTTGTGCATTGATTACCGAAAGCTTAATAGGTAACGATTGAGAATCGTTATCTGCTGCCCAGGATCGTCGATTTGTTCAACTAACCACAAGGGTTAACTACATCTTAAAGATAGAATTGGGTGGTAGTTGAAATGACCATCTCACCCAAAGGTGCCGTAGGGGCATGTAAAGGTGGTTTTCTCCTGATCCTCCGGTGCGATGGGGATCTGGACCAAATTTGAAAGGGATGTTTTAAGTCATGTGAATGAATTTGATCTAGCACATGTGACTCAATCATTGGAGTTGTGTCTCGAGTTGTACGGTTAATGTGATTTGGGTTATCTTACTAACACGTGTGCATTGTTTAATTTTTAATAGATAATAACCAGGAGATACACCAGGAAGCTTTAGTTTTACCTAGATGGGTTGAACTTCTCAACGACTATGATTCTGAGATACGCTACCACCCTGGCAAAGCAAACGTCGTGGCCGATGCTCTCAGTCGACGAAGCTATGTGTATAGTGTTCGTAATGTCCAAGCCCAAAATGACCTCGAAACTCTCATTCACGACGCACAGCATGCATGCTCATTAAGAATACCTTGAAAGAGTAAATGAAGTGTGGTGCTGAAACCCAGCTAGTGACTAAATCGAACGGTATTTATCACTATCTCGACCGTATTTGGGTTCCTAGTCACAATAACCTCAGGGAGATGTTGATTACTGAAGCTCATAAATCTCGATATTCCATTCACCCCGGTGCCGCCAAAATGTACCAGGACCTCCGTTCCAGGTACTGGCGGCCGGGCATGAAGAAGGATATCGCTCTGTATGTTTCGAAATGCCTAACTTGCTTGAAAGTTAAGGCCGAACATCAACGACCCTCTGGTTTACTCCAACAACCCGAAATCCTGATGTGGAAATGGGAAAGTATCGCCATGGATTTTATTACCAAACTTCCTCGCACTCCGTCTGGTCACGATAGCATTTGGGTTATCGTTGATCGTCTTACGAAATCCGCCCATTTCATACCGATACGAGAAGACTTCAACGTAGAACGATTAGCACGAATCTATACCAACGAAGTCATTTGTCGACACGGGACGCCTCGTGACATCATCTCAGACCGCGATGGTCATTTCACCTCACATCTCTGGGAGACCTTTCAATCCGCTCTCGGTACGACCCTCAATCTCAGTACCGCATTCCATCCCCAGACCGACAGTCAGACTGAGCGCACGATCTGCACCCTTGAAGACATGCTTCTTTCGTGTGTTATAGATGTTGGTGGTAATTGGGATTCGTAGTTACCTTTAGTAGAATTCTTGTACAATAACAGTTATCACGCTAGTATTCAAAAGGCATCCTTTGAGGCATTATATTGTAGAAAATGTCGATCGCCTATTGTATGGCACGAGATTGGAGACGCACAAATCACCAGTCCCGAGTTACTACAAGAAACGACGGAAAAGATCCTCCAGATAAGAGATAATCTCTTAAAAGCTCGAAGTCGTTAAAAGAGTTACGCCGATAAAGGCGGCAAGCCCCTAGAGTTAGAAGCTGGCGATCACGTACTCCTAAAGGTTTCACCTTGGAAGGGGGCGATTCGATTCGGCAAGAAAGGGAAGCTAGCGCCACGATACGTGGGACCCTTTAAGATTTTGGAAGGAATTGGTAAAGTGGCCTATCGACTCAAATTACCGATTTAACTCAGCAACGTACACCCGACTTTCCACGTCTCGAACCTCAAGAAGTGTCTCGCAAAGAAAATCTTCATGTACCCCTTGAATATTTGAAAATAAACGAGACTCTGCACTTTGTGGAGAAGCCAGTAGAAATCATGGATTGAGAGACCAAGAAACTTCGACGCTCCCGTATTCCCATAGTGAAGGTTCGCTGGGAAGGCAAACGCGGCGCCGAGTTCACTTAGGAACTTGAAAGTGATATGAAAGCTAAATATCCGCAACTCTTTGTTACGTCTACTTAATTTCGGGATGAAATTTCCTCAAGTAGGGGTGACTGTAACAACCCAACTTTTCGGATTGTTACCTGCTTCGATTTGTAACCGTCTTGTACTCTGAGATTCAATATAAATAAAGGGTTTTGTTATACTAAATACATTTTCATCACACCGCACTGCTGCACATTTAAACGCTTTGTAGTCGCAAACGCTCAACGCTAACGCAACACGAATCATAGAGAATTATGCTATTTTAATGTCGAGTGTGTTTGTTTGGTTACCTCTCTCCTTCGCATTCGCTTATCGCGCCTAACACGCTAAATCACAAATGCTGTTATTAGTAGTAGTAATGTTATGCTGTGTGTTCTTATATGCTTTACTTGTATGTGCTTTATATGTGTAGACTACATCACTCAAAACACTCAAACGCTACTCGCACAACTCTATTTATCACTCTAGAATGTAACACAACGCTATACTTAACACCTCGCTAAAATACTTAATATATCGGTACTAATTAATGCAACAAAACGCATTAAACGAGCATCTTACGCGCAAAATGTGAAAATTGTCACATGAAACAACACCTTCAAACGAATGCTCCCTGTTCGAACCCAACACTTCTATAAATAGCCAAACCCCTTCTCCATTTCATTCACTTGCTGCCTTTTGAGCCGAAACTCTGCCGAATTGCTGTCCGACCATTTTCAAGTAAGATTTAATAGTTTTATATGATTACACAACGTTTTCCACTAATATTTTCCACAAGATTCACTTCGATTTCATCAAAACTCTTATATTCTTGAATCAAACTTCATCTTTTTAACCTTTTTACAAAGAACTTCATCTCTTTCCTAGAAACCCTTCCTTCTTTTTATAAAATCTTCATCTTTGTAGGTCCACCCGGAGGATCGAGTCAACCTCTATTCCCTATTTTCCGACGAACCCGAGAGTGCGGAATCCAAACAGGTAAGTTAAACCAAGTTCGAACACGTAAGACACAAGATTCAACGATTAACACTCAATGTATTAATGCTATGAACGGTTACAATACAATGCTTACAAGATCTCCCTGTAAACTCTCAGTGTGTGTGTGTTCTTACAGTGTGTTCTCTCAATGAAATCTATTCAGACTTCTGCCCGTTTCAGTCTTCTGTTTGATGTATATATGCTAAATGTTTGGACGAACCTTCTGTAGTCGACGAAGGTTGTTGACGAACCTTCACATGTGACGAAGGTTGTAACCTTCGTCACTTACACATTTGGACGAACCTTTCATATCGACGAACCTTAGGACTTCGTCACCTTCATTCATGACGAAGTCTTAGACTTCGTCAACTATGTGACTTCGTCGAACCATATGAGACTTCGCCGAGAGGACTTCGCCGCATAGTCTCATGTTGGGCTTCTTCTTGTTGGGCTTCGTCAATGGGTACAACAAACAGACAACAAACAGACAACACATAAACATGTATACTGCACACACGCTGTTACATGTACATCCTACAATACAAAGTAAATAGCATACCGAGTCAAGACAGGAGATATCTTGACTACGGCCTTCACTTCGTAGTCGAGTCGAACCGTAACGAGTCGTCGTGTCCAAATACTGATCAGGAACGAGTCGTATCCACACTTAAATGTATCAACAAACTCCCCCTTGGACACTACTCGTTCTTCGAACATATCACAAATAGGAGGTGTATCAACAAACTCCCCCTTGGATGCTGCTCGAACTTCAACTCTTTTCGATTTTCATCACTTAAAATCCTTGTGGTGTTGATTGATTGGTCAGCGGCAACTCGATCATCCCCGTCGTGTCTTCATTCCGAAGCTTATGATCGAACATGTTCTCTTCGCCTTTAGCATCTGCACATGCAAGAAAGCTAAACGCGTAATGAGAACAACTGCTTGGAATATAGTTAACATAAACAAATAACACACATGTGACCAGTTTTCAATCAACCACAGTCCAACAGTTTGAAAGTTTAACAAATTGTTCAGTTTTGGTTCTTAACTTTCGAAGTTTGCAAATTTCGACCGATTATGAAGATTTAGTCGATTTGGTTTTCGTTCAGGTTTCAGGTAACGAAGACTCGAGATCCAACATCGTTCAATCGAAAACAAGATAGAAATAAAATCTTTTTGGCTTTTTAGAAAGTTTATATTAAAACACACTTAAACTCTTTTTGGAATTTTTGAATATTTTAAATGTAAAGACAGAAATCAGTAAATAAATATATACAAAGATGCAGAAACTGAAAGCATTAAATAAATATTTACAGACATTCTTTTTGCGAGTTTCGAGGGTAAGAGAATCATATCAGTGTACGGTCACGCCAAAACGCTCTTGTTGTTCAGTTAGTTAACATTAAGATAAGCATCTTATAACAATTATCGGTATTGTTGTCCACATAAGCTCAACTTATCAGATGTAATCATTGCGAGGGGATACGATTGGTGTATGATTTATACTTACCGACCGGTGTTCATCCACACACGACACATTCCCGTATCAAGGTATGCACGAGGGTTCATCTTACTGGTGAGTATACCATTTATCATCTGTTTTGACGTATATGAAAATGTGAGATACTCACTTATTTTGATTGAAAACAAGCCCTATGTGATAGAATCACTTATTGATGAGGAACTTGATTTTCAGATGCATGAGGGCACAGGAGAAAGTCCGTGAACAGGTCAGTACTAACGTACAGCAAAGAGACGAACTTGACTCCCGGATAAATGTGATATATTATCACTTATTTGTTTGGACATGTGATTGTTGATCACTTATTGAGGCCGTATGCAGTATGTACACGTATGTATGGTATCATGGAAGATCTAGACTTCGTCTCCGTTGTTTTCAGTAAAAGAAACAACCATGATACCCAGATGATAAACAGCATAAAGACCACATATCTCAGAACCTCGGCAATCTCTCAAACGAAATTTCGCTACTAAGACCATATGCCAATGTGCGGTTCCCACCTGGTCTTCAGTCGATTTAAGTTTATATCACCCTGCTCACTTTAAGATGATTGTAAGCCTACCGATACATCTTATATAGAGCTACTTATTGTTTTTCATTTTGCATTTCAGTTTAAAGAGGTTTGGACAGACCACTGATGTACAATCATTTTCTCTGTTGCTTGCCAGGAAACTCATTTTTGTTTTTCTATTGTTTTTGAGTTTTTGAAATTTTTTCGATGTTTTTGAATTTTTCAAATTTGGATTTACTCCCCCTAAAATCAACAGACTTACAATAATTTTAAAAACACAAATATATTTACAAAAATGATTTTCCGATGCGGATTACTCTTGCTTGACCTTAATGTCGTTTACCAATAATAAAAAGTCAAATATGGATTTATTAAATGCTTTGGTAAAAAGGTCGGCACGCTGGTCATCGGTATGGACCTTAACAACATCGATTAGCCTTTTATCAAAGCAATCACGTATGAAGTGATACTTAATTTCGATGTGTTTGGTCTTTGAATGCTGCACAGGATTTCTAGTGATAGATAAGGCAGCAGAATTATCGACTAAAATAATAGTTAGGAATTCAAAACCGTAATCAAGCATTTGCTGTTGTATCCACAGGACTTGGGAGCAACAACTTGAGGCAGCTATGTATTCAGCTTCACAAGTTGATGTAGCGACACAAGTCTGCTTCTTGCACTGCCATGTGATGAGGCAATTTCCTAAAAACTGACATCCAGCCGTTGTGGATTTGCCGTCGATTTTGCATCCGCCAAAATCAGAATCACTGAAAGCGACTAAGTCAAAGTTATCATCCTTAGGGTACCATAGACAGGTGTCTGGGCAACCCTTCAAATAACGAAAAATCCTTTTTACAGCTGCAAGATGTGAGGCCTTCGGGTTAACTTGATATCTGGCAAGCAGGCACGTTGGATACATTATATCTGGTCTTGATGCTGTGAGGTACATAAGGGATCCAATCATCGCGCGGCAGCTAACAACTTCACCCTTCAAGTCTGGATGAATTCCATGATTTTGCTGCAGTGGGGTGCCAATGGGCAATCTATCGGACATCTGAAATCGGTTCAGGATGTCACTCACATACTTAGTCTGGTGGATGAAAATCCCAGACTTCGTTTGTTGCACTTGCAGGCCCAAAAAGAAAGTCATCTCCCCCATAGCGCTCATCTCGAATTTATCCTGCATTACACGCTCGAAATCCCTACACATAACATTGTTAGTAGAACCAAATATAATATCATCCACATATACCTATACTAGTAGAACATCTCCATCTTGTTCTTTTATGAAGAGAGTGCAATCGATAAGACCTCTGCGAAATCCATTCTCCAACAGGTAATTAGATAAGGTTGCATACCAAGCTCGTGGTGCTTGATGTAGACCATAGAGAGCTTTGTTCAGCAACCAAACCCGATCGGGATGGATAGGATCTTCAAAACCTGGAGGCTGTTCGACAAACACCTCTTCTTCGACTAGACCATGTAAGAATGCACTTTTGACGTCCATCTGGTAAACCTTGAATCCTTTGAATGAGGCATAAGCCAGAAAGATCCGAATTGCTTCCAGACGTGCAACTGGTGCATACACTTCATTGTAGTCTATACCTTCAATTTGACGAAAACCTTGAACGACCAATCTTGCTTTGTTGCGAATAACGATTCCACGGTCATCCTTTTTGCATTTATACACCCAACGGGTACCAATCTTCTTATAATCATCAGGTTTATCAACGAGCTTCCAGACACCTAGCTTCTGGAATTACTGTAGTTCTTCCTGCATAGCTTCAACCCATGAATTTTCTTTCAAAGCGTCTTTCCAAGTTCTTGGCTCTTCCTGTGAGACATAACACGTGAAAGACCAATCGTTTTGTTGACCAGATTCTCTGATCGCCGCATACAGGCCTGAGTTGTTATTGTTTCGCAACATGTTTCTTGTTTGTATGCCACTTTGTACATTCCCGATGATGTTTTGCTGAGGATGGGTATTGTGAATCCTTGTTTCTGGATTATCTTGAACTGGAATATTTGTACCCAGATTGTTGAGATTGAGATCAACAACCAATTCAATACCCGGAACTGGCGAAGAGGATGATGCAGTAGCTTCAGCTGTTTTGGGGTTATCAACTGGAGCTGTAGCTTCCGAAGTACCTTGTACAGCTGTTGTTGGGGCTTCTTGATCTGCATCTAGAAATTCTTCATCTTCTGAAGATTCGTTCAGTTCGGTTGCATCATGAAAATCCTCATTGTCGAGAGAATTATTGTTCACTGAAGATGGTTCTTGATTGTTGACAATAATTGGACGAACCAACGGTGAATCTGTTGCATTGTCACTCTCGAAAAACATCCTTGCCACAACATTTTCTTCAACTTCTTCAACATTGATCGAATTGAAAAAGTCATCGTACTCAAACATCCATGGTTGACCTGGATTTTTGACTTGCAATGTGTGCCTTTGTACTCTGACCTCAGACCATTCCTCCACCCTTTTAGTCTCTAGATTCCAGACTCTTAAGTTCGGGGTGGCATAACCAAGAAAGTGAACTTCAATAGCTTTTGCCCCAAACTTTCCATTAGGATCGATCATTATGCAAGGAGCTCCAAATGGTTTAAGATATGACAAATCTGGTTTCCTTTTGTGAGGAAGCTCAAAACAGGTCTTGTTGTGTCTTTTGACTGTAAGGACTCGATTCATCGTGTAGCAAGTAGAGGACACAGCTTCAGTCCAGAAGGGAATCGGCAACTGTGACTCTACCAACATAGTCCTAGCAGTCTCGATCAATGTACAGTTTTTACGTTCAGCGACGCCGTTCTGTTGAGGAGTATAAGCTTTACTAAATTCATGAAGAATATCTTTTGATGTGAAAAACTCCACCATGGCATGATTTTTAAATTTTGTACCATTGTCGCTGCGTATCCGTCTAACCTTCAACTTATACAAATTTTCAATCTGAATGATCAAGTTTTTGATAAAACCGAAGGTTTCACTCTTGTGAGCCATAAACGCCACCCAAGAAAATCTTTAATAATCATCAGTTATCAGGAGGCAGCATTGATCATTCCTGATGCTTTTGTGCTTGACAGGACCGAACAAATCCATGTGCAAACGTTCAAGAGGAACTGCCACCGTGTTGATTTTCTTTGTCGGATGTCGCTTCTTAGTTTGCTTTCCTTTTTGGCATGAAACACAGACGTCTTGAAGATGGAAATTTTTAAGAAGAACACCATTCACTAATTCATTCGACACCAAATGATTCATTTTCCATAAGTGAATGTGACCCATACGTCTGTGCCAAGAGATTGAGTCTTTTTCAGTGGCTTTGGTAATAAAACAAGTTGCTTGGGCAGTCGTTGTTATTGCTTGACTCATATCAAGGACATACAAATAATTTATCCTTGGAGCAGATAAGAGAATCCATTCTTTTGGAATCTTGAAGCCGGGTTTCAGCACGTAACATCCATTTGCATCAAAGTGTACTGAAAACTGATTATCACAGATTTGTGAAACGCTGAGAAGATTGTGATCAAGCTGTTGTACAAAGTTGATCTTGTCAAAACTTACAACCCTGTTGGATACCATTCCTTCTCCTGTTATATAACCACCTTTATCTCCAGCAAAGGCAACATAACCTCCTCTAACAGATTTAACGTCGTAGAGAAGCTTCATGTCACCGATCATGTGCCTGGATGCCCCACTATCAACAATCCAATGACTGCTGAAAGTTCCTCCTGGAACACCCTGCACATGTACTCACATGATTAGTTGGAGATGGGGACCCAAGCCTTTGTGGTCTTGGGTCTTCCATTTTCATCAACATAAGTTACTTGAACTTCTCGATTTTGTGGAAATTGTGATGTTCCCCCTGATTCAGTAACCGTTTTTGGTTTCCAGGTCTGTTTTGTTTTACCAGTTTTATTCTTTAAAATCTTAACTTCATGATTGTCTGAAGTTTTTGAATTGTCTTGTTTGACAGAAACAGATGTTTTGTTAACCACGTCGGTTTTAATCGCCTTTTCAATTTTCTTGACCTGTTGGCGTTTCTGTTTCTTTTCCCTTTCTTTTACAAGACGGGGATCTGGTTTTGATGAAACAGATGGCTTTCGGTCATTTCGGTCATGTGGATCATCAACTTTGGCTTTTTGTTTATGAAGGTATGGACAATTTCGAATAATATGTCCAAATGTACCGCATGAAAAACATGATCTTCGTTCTACAAACCCCGAAGTATCATGTGATTGTCTTGTCGATGATGGACTTTGTGATCTCGAGGTACTTGGTTTTGAACTGTTTTGTTCATTTCTTTTCAAAATTTTCGCTTGATTAACAAAATGTAGGTTAGATTTGTTTTCAAATGTGTCAATTTTATCCTTTCCCTTTGATTTCACAAAGTTCACCTTCTTGTCCTTTTTCTGGGTCTGTTTCTTTTGACCTTGAGTCGGTGATTTACCTTTTGGTTTGGTGTAATTTTGCTGAACTTTCTCAGTTGGTAATCTTTGATTGCCATTTTGTTTGCAAATTTCAGTTCTTGGAATCGGAGGACACTGTGTTACCACAACGTGTGATCCTGTCTTTCCCAAGAACTTACTTGTTGAATCTTCAAAAAATTTTCTAATTAAAGATTGATTAACATTCTTAATAGAAGAATCTTTGTCAGAATAGATTTTATCATCACCAACAAGAGTGTACAACAAATTCACACTCTCAGACTCTTGTGAGGAAGTGGACGTGGACTCGGTCAGAACAGTCGTAGCAGGTTTTGTGGGAGGATCACATAGAATATGATTCTCGAGAGGTATGTCCTCTTCTTTGATTACCGCATCTGACTGTGCTGAGTCAGTATCATTAGATTCATCATCTGAAGAATCAACATCCTCAATAATGACCTGAGCATCCTGATTCTGTTCAGCAGTTACAAATGTATCTGCTGACACATCCGAATCTGATGATACTTCCGGTTTGTATCCAAGTCCCGTTGCAAACTCCTCAATGTTTAAAGAAACAGATGGCTCAAAGTAAGTTCTATCTTCTTCATCAGGCATGGCATCATAATTGTGTTTCACAGGAGGTGGACATTTTTTATATCCAATGCACGTGACATCCCTTTTCTCCTTCTGAACATCAATGATGTGATCCAACACATAACTAGAGTTCAAATAACTATTTAGCTTAAGATTGATCGCCTCACTTTCAGATTTTACACAAGCCATCTGTTTTTGCATTATCTCGAGCATATTGATGTAACAGTTAATGGTTGTTTGTTTTCTTGAAACTATTTTTGTTAGGTCGGATTTGTTTTCTCTTAAATTTTCAATCATTGTTTTATACTCGTTTTCATGGTTTGTATAAAACATGTTGGCTTCTGTGCATTTGGCAAGATCCACGATCAACTTTTGGTTGTGGATAAATGTTACATCATACTTGGTTTACAAAGCCTCATGTTTGCTTTGCAAATCAGACGTCTTAGCATTTAAAGAAACATGTTTGTTTTGCAAGTCAGACAATTCAGCATTTAAAGGATCATGTTTGCTTTGCAACTCAGACATATTAGCATCTAAATCAGCACATTTATCACTTAAGCTAGTACAATTATCACAATTAACGACAGTTGGTTCATCGACACATACCTGGCTTGATGAACTGCCGCCATTAGCCATAAAGGCTGAATGAAGAGAAGAAGAATAATAAGCAGCTTGATCCACCAGAATAGATCTTCTATCATTCCTTGCTGCAGCTTCTCCTAACAATTCATCAATATCTGCATCGATTCTCCCACTAGATACATCATCAGAATAATCTTCGCCTAAGGTTGAGGTTTCCTCATCTGAACTCCTTGAATCACCAGAACTCTCTTCATCTGAAGATTCACCACCACTGGCGGAAGATTCTTCACCACTGGCGTGATTCAAATCCTTAGCAGCTTCAGCAAAACAAGCTGCTCCTCCCTGATCACCAATGCCTAATTGCATTGACCAGTTGCAACCATCATCTATTTGCACCACAAGAGCTTGATTGGTGTTTGATGGTCCTGCTTGATTGTTTGCAGGGACCAAGGTGCGATCATCATTTCTGGCTTGATTCTGATTTGCCTGGTTGCCTTGACCTCTGAAAGGATTCTGGTTCCCATGCTGAGCTGGCTTTGTGCATTCACTCTTGAAATGACCACGATCACCACAGTTAAAGCACTTAGCAGACTGCTTATCGAACCCATACTTGGTGTCTTTCTTGCTCTCCAAGCTGGTTCTGCCAGTTCTTTCCATGAAGTCCTTAGCCCGCCTAACAGCACTAGCGAAAGCCCACTTAATGTCCATCATATCCATCTCCTCTTTATCTATCTGCTGGTAATCTTCTTGGGTCAGATTGATGTTCCCGATCTAACCTGCGATCAACCCACAATATGCGCTAACCAGAGTGTTTAGTATCTCCATATGATCATTAGCTACTTCAACACTAACTTTGGAGAAACTTGATGTGTCCAGTCGTACTGTATTAGATGGCTAACCAGTTGATGACGTGCTACCATAACAGGCTTGCTGTTGCACAGGTAGTGGATTTCCGTACAAATCTGTGGTTGGTAGAACAACCATTGGTCTTGAGGAAGCTAGAAGTGGATTTCCATACAGATCTGTTGCTCCGGTAGATCGAACAGGTAATGGATTTCCTAACATATCAGTTGCTACGATAGATCGTTGGCTTTGCTGTTGTGGAGCTGGTTGTAGAGGATTTCCATACAAGTCTGTGGTTGGAGCTGGCTTAACAGGAACTTGTATCGGATTTCCATACAAATCTGTGCTTGT
Source organism: Helianthus tuberosus (assembly GCA_030545235.1). Taxonomy (NCBI): domain Eukaryota; kingdom Viridiplantae; phylum Streptophyta; class Magnoliopsida; order Asterales; family Asteraceae; genus Helianthus; species Helianthus tuberosus. The sequence continues at coordinate 179,813,761 of CM060370.1, read as the reverse complement.
GACAAACGCCGTTTGGAGTGGAGCATGTTGAGCAGGTCTTACAGAAGTGCTAGAAGCTCCATAATACATATCAGGATTTTGTTGTACTGGAACCTCTTTCGCCTTTAGAGTTTCTTCTTGATCTTTATTCTCCATCATCTGAACGAAATCATTGATTGAGGTTGTAGCCAATGTGCCATTGTACTTCAAAATTTCCAAGAAACCCTTACATTGAAATGGCAGCGCATCGGCCAACTTTGTGACAACCAGTGTTGTAAAAGTCGGATTCCAAGGCCGAGTACTCGGTGAGTACTCGGTCCTCGGAACCCCTCCGGGGCGACTTCCTCCTAGGCAGACTCAATTAGTAGGACTCGGTTAAACTCGGTCAAACTCGGCGCCTAGTCGGACGTAGTCGGAAAAAGTCGGCCTAGTCGGTCTAGGCGGTCAACGTGGTTTGTTGACATTTAATTAGTCAAAATCGGTCAAAATCGGCCTACTCGGCCTTGTACTCGAACTACTCGACCTTGTACTCAGACTACTCGACCTTGTACTCAGACTAGTCGTACTTGTATTCAGAATATTTGAACTTTAAACATGTTTCATTTTAAATTATACTCAGTTGACATGAATTATGCTTATTTTAACATATATATAATATATAACAATTAATTTTCTTTATAGTTACCATGTCCGTGTACTCCCCGAGTACTCTCCGAGTACTCCGATTACTCCCAACTCCCCAGTCGGCCGACTAGGGACCGCCTAGCGACTTTTACAACACTGGTGACAACCTCTGCAGGAGTTGTTACTACCCCATAATGATTCAACTCAGTCAACAAGTGATAAAATCGACTTGTCAAATCTCTCAAAGATTCTCTTTCCATACAAGTGAAACCATCAAACTCTTTCTTGAGTAAATCATGTCGTAATTTGCGTGACGCTTCGTTTCCTTCACCTCTTATCTTCAATGCGTCCCATAACCGCTTTGTTGTCTTGAAGCTTATAAACTGATGATAGATTTCTTTGTTTAACGCTTGAGTTAGAATAGAAAAAGCCTTCTTTTCTAAATCATAAATCTTTTTATCATCTGGAGTAAGATCCGCAAAAGACGCGGCAGTTGAAGCGGCAACATCAAGGGCTTGATCGAAGTCTGTAATGAATCGTAACCATAACTCCGTGTTTTGCCCAAGAATATACGTATGAAATCTGTCTTCCCATCCCGGATATTCATTCATGTGCATTAGCTTCGGTGGACGATTATTGCTTCCAGTTTCATTTTCGCTTAAAAGTATACTTTGAATACTATGATTTTGATTTGAAACAAACGCCCATTGACTTGACGAAATTTGAGGTGAAGACGATGGTGCAGGAGGTTCGGCCCACGATGGAGATAAACCCGTGCTTCTATACTTACTTTCCGTATTAGACGGAGTACCCCACCAATCCGGATTCATTTTAGCTGAATGTTGATGAATACTGTAACGACTCTCATCAAAAGTCATAATTATTAAATTAATTTGACCAATAGGAAACCCTAATTGAGACACCCAAGTGATTCTGCGCAAACCCTAAAATTTCCATAATTTTCAAAATCAGGATTAGGGCCCCTAAAACTCAGGGGGGGTTAAACCCTATTGACGATTATCCACTTAAAACGTAGGCAGAAAGGAATTTTCAGAAACCGTCGACTCAGCTGAGCTAGTCCCACACGTGGCAACCCTGTGCATGAAAATAGTTCTCACGCGGGCCGCCTCAAGTTAGCTTAATTCTCACGCGGGCCGCCTAAGGAACAAAATTCACCTATAAATACAGGAGTTTGGTACTTGATTCTGGGAGTTGAAACGACGTTAGAATTCCAATTCTACGCTGAGATATTGTCTGTTTACTCCAATTAAAACACACAGGCACTAAATCGACGCCGCAATCAGGGTATTAGCACAATCGCTATTACGATTCATTGTCCGATCGATCAATATATCCAATGGATGTTTAAGTGCCGCCCACATTAGGGTTATACTTTATCATTCGTCGTTAATTCGATGGATGAAGTATCGCACTTTGTCGTTCGTTGTGAGAATTTGATCTCGTGAGTTATCGTAAATGCTGGATTGATTACTAACCCAGAATTGTGTGCCTGTTATTAAAATTTTAGGTTGAAAAGGCTAAATCAGTAGGCTAAACTCTGCCCGTATAAATTTGCAATGTGAGTCATTCTCTTTTTATAAACTGTTTTACAATACTCCAAATTATTTTTAAGGTTATAATTACAGGGACTAAGTCGTGGATATCTTGAATTACTAGTTAGTGGGGTATTGTGCACATTACTAATTTTCTTCCAGTTAGGTTCATTGACCTACTCGGGATAATCACTGTTGGGTTCATTGACCTACAGGGATAATCATCACTATTTAGGTTCATTGATCTAAATAGTGGTATGACCATCATCACCATTGTGACATGTCACCATTGTGACAGGATGCCAGATAAAAATAAGATAGAAGCCATTGTAATCGCTCTTATGCTGTAATTAATAACTATGCATCATTATGCAAATTAGAATGATTCACTCAGTATTTCCCGCTGACAAAACCTTTTTCAAACATGTTTCAGGTGATCACATATGATCTAGGAAAAGTGCCATATAGCACTACAAGCTCAAGAAAGTGGCTCAGTATAAAAATAAAGAAACATGTTTTGTAAAAATAAAGGATTTCTTCGTGAAATCTCAAGATTGTAAATTACCGGGTTTTATCCCGCGTTGTGAAATAAAATAATCGGGAAATATTTACATTTTAAAAGATCCTGATGAAAACTTCCGCTGTCAAACTCAATTAAATAAATACCACGGGATTTTCTGTCCCGCGGCTCCTGAAACGGGTCAAACCGGGTCGGGGGCCGTGACAGAAAAAGGTGGTATCAGAGCCACTTATCGAGCCACTGATTTAAGCCAATTAAGTATTTAGAAAATACTTAAATTTTATTAATTGCTATTTTGTGATTATATGTTTTAATTATTTGAATAATTTTGAATAGTATGGGCAGATTTTTATATGTTAGCTACTGTAATAGTAAATATAAATCTTTAAATATTCTGATTTAAAGTTTAGCATTTTATTATCTACAGTCTAAAAACCTTATAAATAAATTTACAAATAAAACCTAGTATGTTTTAATTTTTAGTTGGTTTGGTAGTATGAAATACTATTTAAAAAGTTGTTCTATAAAATTTTGTTATGACTTAGTAATTGTGTGTATTTTGCTAAACAGCATGAGTGATCTGTCGGAAGCCCTTCAGAATTTAAATCTCTATCCAGTAGGAATAGAAGTTTCCAGAGATTTCAATAGGTATATTCCAGACATAGAAGAACCTATAGAATTCAACGCTTTACCTCTTGAGAAACCTAAGCCTAAGAAAATGGAAATTGGGGAAAGTTCTAGGCAAATTGAGAGGTTACCATCTCAAGAAGAACTAGATTTTATAATGGCAACCGATGATACTATTGAGCCTATTAAAGAAAATGATTTTATTCATTCTCTTGAAACACAACTACCAATGAAATTAGAACCAGTTACTCCAAACCTTTCAATCCACTCACAAATAGATGAATGGGTGAATAATGAAATACTGTTACAAAACCATCCTTATAAGCTTTTTCCTAAGATCAAACCAGAACTTTTACCAAATTCACCAATAAGTAACGAGAATAGGACTGAACTCCATCATTTTGACAACATGGATGCTGGGAATAGGATCCAAGAGATTTTGGGGCAGATCTCCTGGAAATACGATGAGAAGGAACGCCGTTACTAGAACATCACCTGACAAAGGATAAGGGATTATGAAATAGTAATAGTAAAATCAGTTTGTGTAAAATAAACAATAAAACGGGTGTATATAGAAGCATGATATAATGAAATATTAGAAAAGTTACAATTTTGTTTGTATATTCGTTTATGTGATTATGTGCAACTAAATTGTGACATTGGATTATTTCCTTTATACTAATTATTTATTTATAAATTAGATATCAGATGGAAAACGCTAATAATGAACCAGTTAATGAGGTTAATCAATCTGAGCAACAACCAGGGGACCAATATGTGACTAGGCAAGATATAGAAAATATCGTTGCTCAAGGGATAGCCAACACTATTCCAGGAATAGTTGCTCAAGGGATAGCCAATGCTATTCCAGCAATCATTGCTGCTGTTAAAAATCCAATTGAACCTCAACAAATTGTTCCTAGCAAACGCATTTCTGAAGATAACTTCAGTAATAGCGTAAATGGAGGCGGTAATCATGTTAATCATGATAATGAACCACGGCAAGCTCCGCTCCCTAAGAAAAGGAAAGCTGCAACATCTGGTTGCACTTATAAAGAATTTCTTGCTTGTAAACCCACTGAGTTTGCAGGAAATGAAGGAGCGACTACGGCACTGCGTTGGTTAGAGAAAACCGAGGCAGTAATTGCCATAAGTAAATGTGCTCAGGATGATCAGGTCATGTATGCGTCAAATCTTTTCAAAGAAGTAGCGCTAGAATGGTGGAATACGATGTTACAAGCAAAAGGAAGAAGGATGGCGTATGCTATGAACTGGGAAGAATTTAAGAGCTTTGTAGAAAGAAAATTCTGTCCCGAGTATGAAAAAGAACAAACGAAAAATAAGTTTCTAACTCACCGGATGATGGATGTAGATTGTCGAGGGTATACTACGACATTCTTCGAATATGCTAGAGTGGTACCAACCCTGGCTTCGCCAGAGCCGGTACTTATTTCTCGTTATATTTGGGGATTGATTTCCGAAATCCGTTATATCGTCAAAGCTGCAAAACCTCGCACGATTGATGATGCAGTAGAATTAGCCAATACTCTGACTGACGAGCTAGTACGGACAAGAGAAGAAAATAGAAAGAAGGAATTAGCCCAAAAGATTACCCAAGAATTCCGTTCGGGTAACCATAACAATTTTAAGAAAGGAGGGAATGGGCAATCTACTACTAGTCCATTTTGCAATATTTGCAAAAGGAAGCATTTTGGAAGATGCAAAGGATATTGCAATTTTTGCAAAATTTCGGGGCATCAAGAAGAAGACTGTAGGAGGAAGAAATTTTCAGTTTGCTACAACTGTAGAGAAACTGGACATCTTAGGCCAGATTATCCAAAACTGAATAAACCATTTGACAATCAAGCCAAACCGTCAGAAGGAGCAAAAAGAAATGCGAGAGCCTTCCAGCTGACTACTCAAGAAGCCGAGATGATTCCAGATGTGATAGTCGGTATGTTCTTAGCTTACAACGTTTACACAAAAGTATTATTTGACTCTGGTGCAAACCAAAGTTTTATAAATACTTTACTCTGCTAAACTCTTAACTTACCATTAACCAGCATTAGATAAATTTCTACATAGAAACGGCAGATGTGAATTTAGTTAAAGTTAATAAGGTTCTGCAAAACGTAGAAATAGTACTTTTAAGTCATAAATTTTCTGCAACCCTATTATCTATTAAATTAGTTGAAATCAAGATTGTGCTAAGAATGGATTGATTAGTAAACAACTATGCTCGAATTATCTGTGATAAGAATTCTATAGAAGTTTGAGCAATCACTGGAGAAATAATAATGATTACAGGAAATAAGTCATAAAGTTCATATCAGTAATGAAAATTGCTAATTATGAACGAAAGCAAGGAATAGTCTATATGATTTCAGTAATCATTAATACTAAAGATAAAGAAATTAAGGAAATTTCTGTAATTTCAGAATACCCAGAGGTATTTCCAGAAGATTTACCTGGATTACCACCAGATAGGGAGATAGAATTTAGGATTCATCCAATTCCAGGAATTTTACCGATAAGCCAGGGAACCTTATCGGTTAGCGCAATATTGGTTGTTAAGAAAAAGGATGATTGAATAAGAATGTGTATTGCTTATAAAGAATTGAATAAAGTTACAATTAAGAATCGATACCCATTACTTAGAATTAATGATCTATTCGATCAATTCCAGGAAGATAAATAGTTTTCTAAGATCGACATACGTTCCGGATATCATCAATTGAAAGTACCAGAGAAAGATGTACCTAAGACTATTTTCATAACTAAGTATGGTCATTACGAGTTTACAATCATGTCATTCGGATTAACGAATGCACCTCCAGCATTTATGGACATGATGAATAGGATCTGTAAACTATATTTGGATAAATTTGTAATTGTCTTTATAGATGATATACTTATTTATTCCAAAAATCAGGAAGAACATTATCAGCACTTGCATGTACTCTTAACTTTGTTAAGAAAAGAAAAAGCTGTACGCCAAATTTTCGAAGAATAAATTTTGGCTGCTAGAAGTGCAATTTTAGGTCATATGGTGAATCCCGAAGGTATTCACGTAAATCCTGATAAGATATTACCAAATGAAAGGTTCCCTAATCCGCAATGGAAATTAGAAGTTTAGTCGGATAATACAGATGATTTATTAAGGATTTTTCTAAGATAGTTATACCATTAACTAAGTTAACCTGTAAAATCGCTAAGTTTGAATAAGGATCTTAAAGAAAAAAAAATTAACCAAATACTCAGATATTAGCCTTATGAACTAAAGATTTTGAAGTATAAGGTAATGCTTCAAAGTTAGGATTTGAATGCGTGTTAATGCAACGCAAAAAGGTAATTGCGTATGCATCAAGGTAATTGAAAAAGCCGAAGAAAACTATATCACGCATAACTTATAATTGGAGCCATAATTTTTGCCTTAAGATTTGGAGACATTATCTGTATGGAAGTAAGGGTACTATCTATACGGATTATAAGAATTTAAGATATATATTTGAGCAAAAAGAATTAAACATGAGGCAAAGGAGATGGATGAAAATCCTAAGTGACTACGACTGTGATATTCAGTATCACGAAGGAAAGGGATGAAGACGACAAGAGATCGACAGAAAAGTTATACAGATAATAGACGAAAGCTATTGGAGTTCGAGTTGGAGACAAAATGTAATTGAAAGTATCTCCTTGGAAAGGAGTAAGAAAGGAAAGTTAAGTCCAAGATACGTAAGACCATTTCAGTAATACAACATATAGGACTAGTTGCTTATCATTTACAAACTACCAAGAAAGTTAGTTGGAGTACATGATGTATTTCATGTATCCAATCTTAAGAAATATCTATCAGATAAATCTTTGGGTATTACCTCTTCGAGATATATAGGTAAACGAAAAGCTGAAATTTGTTGAGAAACCACTTCAAATTTAGGATCGAAAGATCAAGTTTCTCAAATATAAACGACTAGTTTTAGTCAAAATTAGATGGGATTCAAAGAAAGGAGCTGAATACACTTGGGAGCTGGAATCAGAAAAGAAGCGAAAGTATCCTCAATTATTCCGGTAAATCTCGAGGACGAGATTTTTTATTAAGGTGGGGAGAATGTAACGACTCTCATCAAAAGTCATAATTATTAAATTAATTTGACCAATAGGAAACCCTAATTGAGACACCCAAGTGATTCTGCGCAAACCCTAAAATTTCCATAATTTTCAAAATCAGGATTAGGGCCCCTAAAACTCAGGGGGGGTTAAACCCTATTGACGATTATCCACTTAAAACGTAGGCAGAAAGGAATTTTCAGAAACCGTCGACTCAGCTGAGCTAGTCCCACACGTGGCAACCCTATGCATGAAAATAGTTCTCACGCGGGCCGCCTCAAGTTAGCTTAATTCTCACGTGGGCCGCCTAAGGAACAAAATTCACCAATAAATACAGGAGTTTGGGACTTGATTCTGGGAGTTGAAACGACGTTAGAATTCCAATTCTACGCTGAGATATTGTCTGTTTACTCCAATTAAAACACACAGGCACTAAATCGACGCCGCAATCTGGGTATTAGCACAATCGCTATTACGATTCATTGTCCGATCGATCAATATATCCAATGGATGTTTAAGTGCCGCCCACATTAGGGTTATACTTTATCATTCGTCGTTAATTCGATGGATCGTCGTTAATTCGATGGATGAAGTATCGCACTTTGTCGTTCGTTGTGAGAATTTGATCTCGTGAGTTATCGTAAATGCTGGATTGATTACTAACCCAGAATTGTGTGCCTGTTATTAAAATTTTAGGTTGAAAAGGCTAAATCAGTAGGCTAAACTCTGCCCGTATAAATTTGCAATGTGAGTCATTCTCTTTTTATAAACTGTTTTACAATACTCCAAATTATTTTCAAGGTTATAATTACAGGGACTAAGTCGTGGATATCTTGAATTACTGGTTAGTGGGGTATTATGCACATTACTAATTTTCTCCCAGTTAGGTTCATTGACCTACTCGGGATAATCACTGTTGGGTTCATTAACCTACAGGGATAATCATCACTATTTAGGTTCATTGATCTAAATAGTGGTATGACCATCATCACCATTGTGACATGTCACCATTGTGATAGGATGCCAGATAAAAATAAGATAGAAGCCATTGTAATCGCTATTATGCTGTAATTAATAACTATGCATCATTATGCAAATTAGAATGATTCACTCAGTATTTCCCGCTGACAAAACTTTTTTCAAACATGTTTCAGGTGATCACATATGATCTAGGAAAAGTGCCATATAGCACTACAAGCTCAAGAAAGTGGCTCAGTATAAAAATAAAGAAACATGTTTTGTAAAAATAAAGGATTTCTTCGTGAAATCTCAAGATTGTAAATTACCGGGTTTTATCCCGCGTTGTGAAATAAAATAATCGGGAAATATTTACATTTTAAAAGATCCTGATGAAAACTTCCGCTGTCAAACTCAATTAAATAAAATACCACGGGATTTTCTGTCCCGCGGCTCCTGAAACGAGTCAAACCGGGTCGGGGGCCGTGACAAATACCTGCCTACAAACTCAAAACAAACAAGTTAAATATGATTTTCAAGTCTTCTGTTAAAAAGATCAAGTGAATGTCGACGAAAGTTGGGTATTATTCGATGAAGGTTCGTTGAGTACAAGGTGACGAAGGTTAGCTGTTGTTCGTCAAAACTAATCACGATGAAGGATTGAAGGTTCGTCTAAAGTGCAATTGACGAAGGTTAGAGGGTTCGGCAAAGGTAGTTATGACGAAGGTTGGAAGGTTCGGCAATAACATATATGATGAAGAGTGAAAGGTTCGTCGATGACTCTTCTTGACGAAGTTTAAGAGTTCGTCGAAATCAATTTGACGAAGATTAATGAAAGCTTCGTTGACAATATGGTACAGACAGTTTAGATATTTAAACCAAATCTCATCATCTATCTTATGACACAAATATGCCCAATTTTTCAAACACCACCTTATCTTTATCAGACTGTCTCACCAACTATCCATCATGCCTTTGTACACAAATTTCAAACAATCAATATTATATTAATAACAACACAATAATTTACCAAACCAAGATCAAACTCAGATATATAATAGGAACAACTCAAGAACACTTTGAATGTCTGATGAACTCCGATGAATATATGAGTTTTCCGGCAACCTCAAAACTTTCCGAACACAAGTTTTGCAAAGAACTTCAATAAAAACCTTAAACTAACATGTATATGAAAGATAATAACAAGGTTTTGTATGAACTAATAAGCAAAACAACAAGGTTTTCAATATTTTATAATTGTCTTTCCAGAAAAGTATGATCTTTAAACTCTAAAATACCAGAAAAACACTTAAAAAAACATTAAAATCACAAGAAAACACTTGGTTTTAACACGGAATCGAGCCAATGCTCTGATACCAATTGTAGGTCCACCCGGAGGATCGAGTCAACCTCTATTCCCTGTTTTCTGACGAACCCGAGAGTGCGGAATCCAAACGGGTAAGTTAAACCAAGTTCGAACACGTAAGACACAAGATTCAATGATTAACACTCAATGTATTAATGCTATGAACGGTTACAATACAATGCTTACAAGATCTCCCTGTAAACTCTCAGTGTGTGTGTGTTCTTACAGTGTGTTCTCTCAATGAAATCTATTCTGACTTCTACCCATTTCAGTCTTCTGTTTGATGTATATATGCTGAATGTTTGGACGAACCTTCTGTAGTTGACGAAGGTTGTTGACGAACCTTCACATGTGACGAAGTTTGTAACCTTCGTCACTTACACATTTGGACGAACCTTTCATATCGACGAACCTTAGGACTTCGTCACCTTCATTCATGACGAAGTCTTAGACTTCGTCAACTATGTGACTTCGTCGAACCATATGAGACTTCGCTGAGAGGACTTCACCACATAGTCTCATGTTGGGCTTCTTCTTGTTGAGCTTCGTCAATGGGTTACAACAAACAGACAACACATAAACATGTATACTACACACACGCGGTTACATGTACATCATACAATACAAAGTAAATAGCATACCGAGTCAAGACAGGAGGATATCTTGACTACGGCCTTCACTTCGTAGTCGAGTCGAACCGTAACGAGTCGTCGTGTCCAAATACTGACCAGGAACGAGTCGTGTCCTCACTTAAATGTATCAACAATCTTTCTCATCAAACCTTCTTCTTTCACCACGGATCTACACTTCACCGATTGTATTGGGCCTAGCTACGGCTTCCCAAGTTAGAAATCAGTTGATTTCACGCTCACCAAGTATTAGATCTAGGTGAAAACCCTTTTAGAACCATTATTAACTTGATTTTCACACTAAAACGAACCTAAAACGGCATGTATTTCGTTCACTGAAAAGTGTAACGAGGTAGTGTCGAAACCGGCTTGAATTGGACTCGAAAATACATCTGATTCAGGTGAAAACGCAGCTCCGAACGCCAAGAACAGCCACGAATGCGAGCTGGACTGTTCTGTGTGAAGCCTGGCTTCGTACGAAGGCACTGGTTTTACACATCACAGCCCGACTCTCATCCGTGACACAGACAAGACCTCTCCGACTCTAAGTTTAATCAGTAGCTTAAGGTTGAAGAGATGGTGTTTTGGTCAAAAATTACCGAAGCAATTAAGTGATCAAATTAGTTAAGTGAGGTAGTGTGCTAGAAATATGTGTGAAAAATATGTTAATCAAGTTAATTGCAAAAACAGTTTTAGGATACGGCTCAGGATATAGAGCTGTATCTATGATCAAACAATGAGCAAAAAAGTAAAGGTTGGCACGTGATGTACGAGGAAAGCCCTTGATCAATCTAGATCGCCGGCACAAAACCTCAGGAGCTGACAATCGCAGCTGCCTTGTTCTTCTATTACTTCAAAAACCAGGATACAGTGCAGGATGTGATGCGGATCAACTAGGTGTTACAATGTAATACGAGTACAAGTGTTTGTGTATAGTGTTTGCTAGAAGCTAGAGAGCAAAAGTGTGCGAAAGAGTGCGTGTAAAAGTTGCGTGCCTTAATCTGATCCGCCCCATCTATTTATAGTAAATGAAATGCAACAAACTACCTTAATAAACCGGGATCCGGCGGATATTCCCCACTTGAACGTTGTAGACCTGGTCTTTCGGGTTCAACGTCTCTCATATAACAGATTTGCCCGAGTCCTAAAGAGAAGAAGTCCATCTGACCGTTAGTGACCCACAGCTTCTAACCTGCACGTGGTCAATATTGTTAACACCAGGATATCACCCAGGATGTTACCAATATCCCAGTCCAGTATCCTGATCATAAGCAAACAGTCAAAAGCAAGATATTAGTCAGGATATATACGCTCAGAAAATGGCCCATAACAATTGTCCCCAAATATATATGTTGGTATACCAATCCAACGGATATATTTTAAAAATTCTAACTCGTAGACCGAGGCAATTAAAACGAAACGACGTTTGAGATGACATTGTGCAACTTCCCATGCTACTTTTACTCTTCACCCCCTATATCCAGCCTATAATTAGCTGAGATATTTCACATTATTATCATTACTTCTTCAAGCAATTTCAAGTACTCATCCTTTCTTTCATCCTCTGTTTTTCTTTGAATTTCTTATAGTTTGCTTGATACCCCTCATGGCATCACGGACAAGATCTCGTTCGGATGAACCAGTCCCAACCCTTGTGAGTCAAAACCTCATACGAGAACCTGAAAAAGAAATCTGCTCCTTCAACAATGGCGATATCGCTGCCCTGAAGGATTCCGGTGCCTTTCCCGCCGGAGTGGTCATTCGCCCTTTTGATCGGGAGGTCCAATCAGATGCGTCATCAGACGAGTGGGTCTGCTTTTTTGCCTACCCCTTTTCTTTGGGACTCCAGTATCCATTTCCACCCTTCATCTCTCGTTTCTTCGAGCTCACCGGCCTTAGTTATGCCCAAACTATGCCAATGGTTTGGCGAGTTTTGATGGTGCTAGATCAAATCAAATCTCGTCATTGTCCCGACCTGTGTATTGAAGACCTTCCCATATCTTATCGATTGAGATCTCATGGCAATAGCCGTTTCCTCTTGTTCTCCACTTCCAGAAATCCCCTAATCCTTAAAGCCACTAAGAACGAAGATCAGTGGCCACGAAAGTTCTTTTTCGTAAGAAGGGACTCCATCGACGGGGGTTTCGATCTGCCAGTTAGATGGCTAACCAAGGGTAGGATTTAGGGTTTTAGGAATATCCCCAAATATATCCTTAACTATATTCTGACTGATATCCTAATGTTTGTGCAGCGAATTTCAGAGACCTAGCATCCCTAAGTGCAGAATCAAAACTCAGGATCAAAGAGATTTACCGACTTCCTGCCGCTGAAAGAACTTTCTCCCTGTCTCTCACAAACTCAAGTCAGAAATCCAGTTCAGAAATGTCTGGTAAGTATACGTGAGTAAATTGACTATAGAATATAAATGACATAAATTAAACATTTCTCCCTTGACACAGTGCCTGTCATCAACCTTGAAGGCTTCCAACTCGATGAGTTGGATAGTTATTCTAGCCTTGCACCTATCAAACAAGAGATCAATCCGAAGCCAGCTGATACTCCAAAGCCCAGCAGTTCAAAGACTACTATCGTTCCCAAAGCCCCTCCAGCATCCAGGACCCAGGCCTCCAGCTCCCGGAAGAGGAAGGAAGCAGATCATCCTACTACTCCCCATGTATTCCCATTTGAGAATCACGGGTTCACGGATTCCAGCAAATTCATGACAAGTTTCCTTAACCAGGTTGGTATCCTGACCTGTATCCTGCACCATATGCTAATTACAAATGTTAATTTAGGCTGATTCCTGTTTCCTTACCTTGCAGGGCCTTGAACGCCTGGTATTCCTCTATGAGGACGCATGTGGCGCGAACGTCATGTTAGAGAGCAAACTGAAGAAGGCTGAGGCTACCATCGCGGATCAAGCAGCAATCGCCACCGCCAAGTCGGAACACTATGAAGCTAAGTATAAGGCCATGACTCAAGACCACCAATCTGCCATCCAGAAGATCACCCAAGAGGCTCAAGCTAAGTCTGACGCGGCCCAGGTTCAACATGAGCAAGATATGGCTTCATACCGGGAGAGCCTTAAGAATTCAGTTATCATTTCCCTCCTCCAGACCAGACTAAAAATGGCTTACGAGGCTAGGGCTTTGGGCGTTGAATGCCCTTCGTGGAACATCAAAGCCTGGGAGATGAAATTGAAGGATCTCGGTGGCAACCCTGTGGAGCCCCCTTCAAAACCTGCTACAGAGGAGCCCGCTAAGGTGACTGAGAAGGTGGATGATGCTGTAGAAAACCCTGGTGGAGAGGATGCTGCTGATGATGCTGAGAAGAATGCTAGAGAGGATACCGGTGGAGATGTCATGATGAAGGAAGGAGCTGGCCCTTAAATGCAGCGACGTGGGCGATGATGGATATATGTGCTGACGCCGGAGCCCGCTTTTTTAGAACTTCATGGTTGTGGTCTGTATAAACAATTTACCTTTCCTGTCGTTGAACAATTTATATTTTCTGCACTAGAACAATATGATGACCAAAGGTGGATGGGTCCTATGTTTCAGGATGAAGCCCTTGGTCATCGGTTAGTATAAGTTGTTTTGGATGATGCAACGGTTGGAGGCGGATGGCTCTCGTTTTGAGATGAAACCTTCAACCGTTGCGCAAATATGGTTAAAACTAATCTTGCTTTTGGCGGACGGGCCTTGGTTTGAGGCGAAACCAAAAGCACAACTTTTGACTTGTTAATAATATAACTACCTCTTGACTTATTTGTTGTCGTCTTTTAGATTTTTGCCATGCATTACTTAGTTAGACAAGCAAAATACCCTGATTAATATACTCAGTGATATATTACGAAAACTTTTATCAAATAGGATTTCTAAAAATTCAAACAATTTTAGACAAAACTTCTAAAGAATAAAAGATACTCCGTTTTCTAAAACCTATTTTGATAATACCTGTTTGATCAGAGTTTTATTTTCAACCAAGTATTACTTTCCCAATATTTCAATCAGATATCCCGAAACATATCCAAAAACACATTCGGAAGGCATATCCTAAAGATATGTCGTTAATCCGAGTTAAATAATTCATGTAAGATTCATAAAGGAAAGATCATACCAGGAATTGAGTGTAGCCCTAGTATTAAATTCCAACCCCTTTTGTGACTTCTTCTACTAAGATGTCCCCAGCTCGAGACACTTAGCTCAACTTTGATCCTTTGTGCTTCATACAATTACTTTAGATGGCATGTCCCCTGTGCATGAAGTCCTCAAACACTTAGAAAATTTTTGAACACTAGTTCCAATTGTATAGACAATTTTTTGTGTTACAGGGGTAAAACCCAAAATATACTGGAGATAAATCCTTTGTATCCTGGGGAAAATCCCAAATTTTCGTGCGCTACAGGCGAGAGTGTATAAACTCCAAGACTTAGAAAGGTGAAAACCTTTAAACCTTAGAGAGTATGAAAATACCCTTTCGTGAGAGAGGGTGATCAATCCTCATATACCTTAAGGATTCAGGATATAGGCAATAGTAACGAAATTGTCAGTCACTTTTACATGAACTGGTCCTGCCACCTTGAACTATTCCCGAATAACTTACGCTCCAGGCTGGGTGTTTAAACCCAATTCGGAAGAAAGGTGAATACCTTTAAACCTGTGAAGGGATCAGGATCCCTTAGACGTGAGAGAGGGGGCCAGTCCTCTAATCTTCTGAAGTATCCTGAATGTATATATCCTGGTGCTACATCCCGAAGCATATACTGCAAAACAATCGTAAGCTAAGGTGGGTGTTAGCCTGGCTAACACCCCTCCGATGCTTAAGTCAGTAATGGGTTCAAAATAGTAAATAATATCAAAATTTGATAAAAGAGACAGAATCCATACCACCCTGAGTCAGAATTTGAATTCCATACTCACTTAAAATAGAGCTTTAGATGTATAGCATTCCAGGATCTCGGTAGCATATCCCCCTCCATATTCTTGAGTCGGTATGCTCCTTTTCCTAATTCTGATTCAACCTCATAGGGTCCTTCCCATTTCGGAGCCAACTTTCCATCAGCAGGATTAGTAGTATTCTGAAAAGCTTTTCTTAATACCCAATCTCCAACCTGAAATCTTCTAGTCCTTATATTCTTGTTATATGCTTTGGATATCCTCTGTTGATATGCTGCCATCCTTAGCCTTGCAGCGTCTCTTGTCTCATCAATAGTATCCAGTTCCTGGCATAGGACTTCAGGATTCTGCTCAGTATCCCTGAGGTTGGATCTCGCTGTAGGTATCACCATTTCTGTCGGGATTACCGCTTCTGCTCCAAACACCAAGGAAAATGGGGTTTGGCCAGTTGCACTCTTCACAGTTGTCCTATCAGCCCACAGAACAAAGGGTAATTCTTCTGCCCATCTTCCTTTCTTAGCCCCTAGTCTCTTTTTCAAGTTGTTGACAATTATCTTGTTCGAGGATTCTGCTTGTCCGTTCGCTTGAGGATGTACCGGGGTAGACGTGATCATTTTGATTCCCCAACTCTTGCAAAAGTCAGTAGTCCTTTTACTTATAAATTGAGATCCATTGTCACAAATTATCTCAGCTGGTACTCCAACCCTAGTCAGGATATTCCTTTTTATGAAGGATACCACTTCTTGATCTCTAACTTGAACAAATGCTTCTGCTTCAACCCACTTGGAGAAATAATCCGTCATTGCCAACATGAAAACCTTTCCTCCTGGAGCCTTTGGAAGCTTTCCCACTATATCCATACCCCATTTCATTAACGGCCAAGGGGAAACAATAGGATACAGCGGTTCAGTAGGCTGATGTAATATGTTACTATGTCTTTGACATGCGTCACATCTTCCAGCATATTCTGTGGCATCTTTTCTCATCGTCGGCCAATAATATCCTGTCCTCAATATTTTTTAGAATAACGACCTGCCCCCACTATGGGTACCATAATCCCCTTCGTGTATATCCTGAAGTACTTCTTTGGTTTCGGGATCCTCCAAGCACCTCAGATATGGTCCTGCAAGAGATTTCTTATACAAAACGTCATTTATAATAGTGAATCGTGATACCTTCATTCTAAAGGCTTTAGAAATTCTCATTCTTTGGGATGTGTCCTTCCTTGAGATATCTCATGATTGGAGCCGTCCAGGACTTAGGATCCTCCTCAGGATACTCATCATCAGGATCCTGAATACTCATTACTTCCTTATCCTGAGGATTCGTCGCAGGATATAGGATATGTAATATTGGTATTCGGGTTCCTTCCGGTATCCTGACCGATGATCCCAGATTTGCCAAGGCATCAGCTTCAGCATTTTCCTCTCTTGGTACCTGTTCAAGTGTAAAAATATCGAAGTATCCTGCTAATTTTTTGAGAATTTCGAGATATTCAGCTAACTTTTCACCTTTTACTGCGTAAGATCCATTGAAATGGTTAGTAATCAACAGGGAATCAACATATACTAGTAAACATCTAATATTCATATTTTTAGCCAACTCTAATCCTGCAATCAAAGCTTCATATTCTGCCTCATTATTAGTAGCAGGAAATTCACACCTAATAGCCTGGGGTAATATATCCCCCTGTGGCGATTTTAGTAGTATACCTAGACCTACACCTCTTACGTTAGATGCATCATCAGTATACAATGTCCAGCATTCTAAGTTTTCTCCTAGCTGCTGTACTTCTAAGTCTACTTCATTTTGGATGTCACTACTGAAATCAGCCACAAAGTCAGCTAAAGCCTGAGACTTTATGGCATTTCTAGGCTCATATACTAAGTCATAAGCACTTAATTTTACTGACCACTTAGCCATCCTACCCGACATCTCGAGTTTCCTAAGCACGTTTTTAACAGGATAATTAGTTTTAACATGAATCCTATGTGTCTCAAAATAATGTCTAAGTTTCGTTGATGCCATAACTAGGGCTAATATCAATTTTTCTAGATGAGAATATCTAGTTTCAGCATCTAATAAACTTTTACTAACATAATAGACAGGATACTGCTGACCTTCGTAATCCTTGACCAAAACAGCACTTACTGCATTCCCTGATACTGCAAGATACAGGGATAATGGTTCGCCATCCTCAGGCTTCATCAATAAGGGTGCGGTTGAAAGATACTGCTTCAAATCCTGCAAGGCTGCTTCATGTTTCACTCCCCATTAGAATTTCTTATTCTTCTTGAGGATATCGTAAAATTCTTTGCACTTCTCCTAGGATCTTGAAATAAATCTGTTCAACGCTGCTACTCGGCCTGTTAACCGTTGAACATCCTTCATATTCGAAGGTGATTTTATATTCAGGATAGCTCTAATCTGCTCCGGGCTTGCCTCTATGCCTCTTTTGGTCACCATATATCCTAAAAACTTTCCTGCCCCCACTCCGAAATGGCACTTAGCAGGATTCAGTTTCATGTTATACTGATCTAGGATATCAAACGCTCCCGTAATATCCTGGAGGTGATCCTCAGCCTTTTTAGATTTCACCACCATATTGTCAATATATACCTCCATGGTGTCCCCCATCTTGTCTTTAAACATCATGTTTACCAACCTCTGGTATGTTGCACCTGCATTTTTCAAACCAAAGGGCATAGCAGTATAACAATAAATACCTGTGGGTGTCATGAAAGCAGTATCCTCCTGATCAGAGGGTTCCATTTGGATTTGCTGAAATCCTGAAGAGGCATCCATGAAGGTTAACATTTCATGGCCGGCGGTAGCATCTACCATTGAATTAATATGAGGTAGAGGAAACGGGGCTTTGGGACATGCTTTGTTTAAGTCTGTGTAGTCTACACAAACTCTCCATTTCCCATTTTTATTTTGTACCACGACTACATTCGCAAGCCATCTAGGAAACTTCACTTCTCTAATCATCTTGCTCCGTAATAATCTTTCAACTTCCTCTTGGATGATCACATTTCGCTCCGGAGTAAATTTCCTTCTCTTTTGTTGGACCGGCTTGAATGACCTGTCAATACCAAGCTTATGTGTTATAATATCCTTGGATATACCTGTCATATCCTCGTGCTTCCACGCGAATGTTGACATCCTGCATTTCAAAAAATTAGTCAATTGATTTTCAATATCCTGAGGGATATTGGTTCCTACGAGCACCGAGATATCCGGATTATCCTGATCCAGGATAACTTTCTTTACATCCTGCTCCGAAGCCTCCATGATATCCTGGGCCCGCATCTTTAATTGCTATGCTGCATTAGGCTTGGTTGAGGATTTCATTGAGGATGAGTAGCATTCCTTCGCCTCCTGCTGATCACTATTAACCTTGACAACCCCCCAAGGGGTAGGGATCTTGATGCACTGATGATAAGTTGATGGCACAGCCTTCATATCATGGATCCATGGCCTGCCTAGTATGATGTTATAGCAGGATAGGGAGTCCATCACACAGAAACGTTGTATCGAGTTGACCCCTTCAACATATACTGGTAACTTTATCTCCCCTACGGTATTCCTAGCTTCCCCACTGAAGCCAACGAGCACGGTGGACTTTGAAGTAATGTCCATTGGAGATACGTTCATCCTCTTCAATGTTTCCAGCTGAATTATGTTGACAGAGCTACCATTGTCCACTAATATCCTGCGAACAAAATGGTTAGCAACATATAATGTTATTACGAGAGCATCATGGTGAGGATCCTGCACAGTATCCCTGTCATCACTGTCGAAAGTGATCACTTTATCAGTTGTAAGGGTGGTCATTCTGGCTGGTCTATCTCCCCTTTCAGCCTTAGCTTCTTTTGCATGTCTCTTGCCCGCAGATACGAAGTCCCACAAAAGTCGGATCCTCCTGAAATAAAGTTAATTATTTTGGCATCTGCTGGGGGTGATGCTGCTCGTTCAGGATTCTTCTCAGGATCCTGCCCTTTATTCTTCTTTCTCCCCAGCAAATCCTTCAAATACCCCTTGCTCAATAGGTAGCTTATTTGTTTCCTTAGAGCAATGCAATCCTCAGTCACATGTCCGAAATCTTCATGGAAGGCACACCATTTGGATTTATCCTTCCATTCAGCTTTTTGTTGATTCTTTCGAGGCCACCTAGCTTTGTCTCCTAAACCCTGCATAGCATACATTAACTCAGGTATATTAACAGAAAAGCAATATTCGGATAATTCAGGATATTCTTCAGGATCCTCGTCTTCAATAGCATTCACTTTCTTGTTGTCATTTCTGCCATATGGCTTAGAGCGATATGGTTTATACGAGGACTCTGATTTCCTGTTGGTTGATTCATAGGTTGAGGTAGAATTCATTCTCTCTTGCATCTTTTTGTCATCTTCCAAGCGAATATATCTCAAGGCCCTGTTACGAGCTTCGTCGAGATTCCTGCAGGGATTCATTACAAGATCCTGATAAAACCGAGAATCCTTTTGTAACCCCATCTTAAAAGCCTGCACAGCTGTTGCAACATCAAGATGTGGGATATCCAAGGATTCCCGACTAAACTTGTTCACATAATCCCTCAAGGATTCCTGAGGTCCTTGAGTTATCCTGTTGGATCTGAGTTTGATTTTGATTGTGTTTTTACGTTTGAATTAGATGAAGATGGATGAGTTGTGCAGCGGAATTAAGATGGAAACAAACTTTGTACACAATCAAACGAGAGAATTGCTTTGATCAAACATTTTTCACAAAGAACCGAAGGATTGAATTTATTTCAATTACGATTACAATGCAATGATTGAATGCAAACTCCCCCTCAGCCTGAGCTCAGTGTTTGTTCGTGCAGGAAAACAATTTTGCAAAGAGCTAATAGAACAGTACAGAGCAATGTTCAATTTATAGGCACTAGCAAACCACTGAGCATCTAAGCTGACGTCACCATGAAAGTGACATCTAACCTCCTAACAAACTCTAACCTCTGACCAATACAAACACTGCTATGCTAACTACTGCTATTACATTTCATTACATAAAAGACATCTAAATAACTGCTGCATCCTTCCACTGCTGTGAACCCAGCAGTACTTGTCCGGATCAGCAGTGCTTGACTCAAGGCAGTAGATTGAACAGCAGAGCTTTAGTCTTTCATCAGGCCTTTACTTGATCAGCAGTTTGTAGGTCAGCAGTTTGCACGATCAGTAGATTGGAGGTCAGCAGATGTTGAAACCACTTTCAAGGGGATAGACTTGTATGCAACATCTGCTTATTCTAGATCCACTGCGCTGATCCAGTTTTGGCTTTAATTATCTGTTCCTTTGATAGGGTTCAATCCCAACAATCTCCCCCTGGAACAGATAATGCCAAAACCCTTCATTATTGTGGAACTTTATTGCCTCATCAACAGTTCCCTTATCTGACCTTTAAGTTGTAACTCAAAGTCTAGGGCGTCTGTGTCATCTTCATCCCTACCAAGTGGAAGATCAAGGAGATCCTGCATATCTTCAAGACTTAGGCCAAGAGCTTGTTCCCTTGTTATTTTCTTCACTTCTCCACCAGACCTGAACATAGTCAATACATGGGCCTGTTTGTCAGTTTCCCACTTTTGTACTTTTGAGCCTGGTGGCTTTCTTGGGAGATTTTTATTTGATGAGGTGTTTGGAGATGCTGGCCAATTGAGAACTGTCTGAGCAGTACTTGCAGGTTGACTCAGGCCAAGAGTATCAGCTATCATCTGCTTGATGCCTTCCTTTACACACTCATCTCCTGCCTTTAAGTCTGCCACTGTTTCAGTAACCAATTGTTTTTGTGGCCTTCTTTTAAAGATGGTTGCACCAACTGGAGCAGTGGCTCTCCTGATTTGCAGTTTTGTTGGTCTCTTTGAAACCTCTTGTAGGATCGATATTGACGATCAAATGAGTCAATCAGAGTCAATATACCACTATTTACATGGCGGAAACACACAAACAGTTTGAATCAAAGAGAATGGAGTAGAAATAGACAGAATATCACTTTAAACACTGTTTCTCCTTAATTGATCACAGAAAAATCCGGCAGCAGTTCGGTTACAACTTGATCGATCGGTACCAAATGAGAAACTAACACGACTATATATAGTGGGTCTAATTCCGCTCCAAATGACACATTGTCATTTCGGGCGGAATCAACATCTTCTGATTTCGCTCCAAATGACAACGTGTCATTTCGAGCGGAATCACCACATTACAACATAACATTTACATTCAGCCCCCTACACTATACATAACTGACATATTTGACCCCACAACCCTATACAAGCTTGACTAAGACTAAGACGTAGGCTTTAGATATTCATGCATCAACACCTCTGCTTCAGGGTAGTCAGGTTTTTGTGGTACTGATGGATCTTTCTTTCTTAGCTCTTCCAACCTTTTGTAGGTGGCCCTGACTACATCGTCTTTCCATCTAGCCACTTGATGTTTAAACCCATAATCAGCAACAACTAATTCCTCTTTCATTCTCTTCAGCTCAAGTGATTTATCAGGCTCATTCTTTCTGTACTCTGACCATTCTGGAGGAGTGTGTTTGACCTTGTTCTTTATCATTTCTTGAATCCTGGATGCTTCTTGTTCAAACTCAGGAATGGTCTACTCCTTGTACATGTGCTTTTCTCCCTTGTACTTCTTGGTTGACATAATGCTTTCAATGTAGTCCTTTCTTAGAGTTTCATCTGCTCTTTCTGAAATTTGTTGACATACATTTTTTGCAAATTCTTCCAAGGATCTGACTTGTGTAAGCAAGTATTGATAGTTCTGCTCTATTTCCCTATCAGATTTCCCTTGTGTATTTCTTTTTGAGATATCCTCTGCTTGCTTAGCCTTGATTTTCAAGTATTCTTCAATATTGTTAGGCCTGGGATATCCTTTAACTGATGGTAATCTCCTTTTAGCAGGGTCATCCTCATAATAAAAGGACTTGATTTCTTCTCTGACTGCTATGAGCTCAAGAGGAAATTGAACACCTGCAGGAGCTAAGGGTTGTTGAACTTGTGCTGATGAGAGAGGAACAGGCTTGGGTATTGTAACAAGTGACAAAGATTTTGAAGATCTTGGTGGTGGTGAAGTGTCATCATCTTTCAGAATTAGTCTTCTCCTTTTTGTTTGAGGAGGGACTGATGATGCTTTGGGTGGAACAGTGGTGGTGATTTGAGTGGCAGTGGTTTGTGATTGACTAACAGCTGTTGAAACAACTGGTGCTTCAACCACTGTTGTCATTACAGCAGATGTTGTAACATCTGCTGTCTTCTGCTTTTTGGCAGGAGGCGATGGTGGTGATGTAGTTTTTGGTGGTGATGGTGGTGGTGGTAAAGCAGTGGTTATGGTGTGTGTTGAAGTGGTGTGTGTTGAAGTGGTGTGTGTTGAAGTGATAACAGATGTTGAAACCTCTGAAGTACCAGCAGTAGTTGATACAGAAGGAGTTACAACAGCTGTTTGGGTGGAGGTTTGATGTTGGAGGCTTTTGGATGGTGGTTTAGAAGTATGCTTTGTGAGTCTGGATGGTGTGGACTTGGGTTCCCTCACTTTTCTAGTGGGATTTCTTTTTAGCTCAGGATTTTGAACATCCTTTAGCCCAGAACAACCCTGCGCATTCAGCTCCATGTAAGCTCTTTTCTCCTTATTCCACCTTGACATATCCTTTGCCGCTCTGTCCCTTTTTACACTTGCTATAGCTTCATCAAGTGCATTTTGGGTAACATCAACCTTTTTTGCTACCATCTGGCAAAGGTATCTGCTTGGTCATATTTTCCATTTCCGGTTCTATGTAAAGACCATCATCTACTCCCTTCTTCTTCCATTCTTTAATTTTCTCCCCCTTTTTGGCATTATCTGGAGGTAATTGATCAATGAAGAGAACAGTTGGAGGAGCAGTGCCAGTGGTTTTCAATAAATGGGCCTTGAGAGCCTTGATGTCTGCTTGTGTGTTCTTGAACCTAGACTCCATGATGTTTCTCAGCTTTTGTACATGTATTTCATGTTGCTGATCAGCCATTTTTTTTTTTTTTGTTGGAGAAAAGGTTGAAAGAGATTCCAGAGCTCATTTGCAGCAGGTGCTTGAGGTGGAACAACAGTGGATTGCATCTTTTGTACTTTCAACAACTGTTGTAGCATGTCTTTGATATCTGCAACAGCTGTATCCAGTTTGTCAACTCGTTTCGTCAAATCCATATATTTTAAACCATCACCCAGTTTAATGGGATCATCTGATTTCCCACCAGCAGTGGTTTTATCAGTGGTTGAGGTAGGGAGTGTACTCCAAACATTAACCACTGATGCCCATTTTTCTTGGTACTGGGGTCTTCTTCCTTCAACACTTAACAACCTTTTGATGTTGCCTGTGGTTAAAACAAAACCACTGGTGGTTGGCAGAGGTGCTATGGAAGGAATTGCCTCCAAGGAAGTCTTATTGATGTAACCACTGTCCAAATGTAAACCAGTGGGTTCAACATTTGTAGTGGCTGCTTCACTTGGACTACCACCAAGAGTTACTTGTAACTCAAGGGGTGTAACCTCCTCAGGTTGTGTTGGTGGGTTAGCAAGGATTGATACATCAGACCCAGTCATTTGTTGAGGCATATTCTCATTGACAGGTGATTGAGAAGGACTGGTTTGTGCCTGGTTCAAATCAATTGCTTCCAACAAAAGTCTTGTTGGTGGAGGAATTGTGGATGTGAGGTTTGGTGTTAGAAGAGAATTTGCCCCGGGCATTGGGCTGTGGATGATGGAAACGAGTGATTCCAGAGCATCATATAGTGGAGTCCCTATGTGTACAACCTGTTCTTTTTTAGAAGAAACAGGAGGAGTTTCGGTTATGGGTTGAGATATTTGTACCAACTGCCGTGAGGAAGAAGCAGCAGTGGTTTCTTGTGACTTTTGTTTTGTCACAGGCAGTTGCTCTGGTATCTCATCCTCCAGAGTTGCCTTTTTGATGGGTTTGGGGGGTTTTTGAGTTTTTCTTTTTGTTGGCTTTTTGGTGATTGTAGGTGTGAGTTTCAAAGCAGTTGTTTTGCTACTTTGATCACCTTGAGCAGTGGGCTCAGCAGCAGATACCTGAGGAGCAGTGGTAGCTGCTAAATTTTGCTCAGGCACCTCTGCTTGTGTTTTGCAAGGTGTTGACATTCTTGTAAAAGTTTCAGCAGTTAAGCTGTGCATTTGAAGAGATTCACCTTGTTTTATTGCAGAAGGATCATTCTTACCAAGTTTCTTTTCAAAATAATAACTCAGAAATCTTGGAAACAGTAAGAATGCCTTTGTTTCAACATTTTTAACCAAATCATTAAAAATTTCCCGAGAATAATTAAAATTTTCTCCTTGAAGAATAGCATATCCCAGATTTTGAATTTTTAATGGTATTTCATTAAAAGCAGTGGTTTTGTTTGAAACACACATTAAGAGGGTATGAAATAAAAATCTTGTTGCAGAAGGGAAGTAACCTTTTTGTAAGGTGTCCTTTTTTACTTCTACATTATACCCACTTTCCAGAAAATCATTTTTTAACTCGTATTTGGGAAAAGTAATTTTACCTTCCTGATTGTCGAGTAGACCTCTGAGATGGATTGTAGTGTAATCTTGACGGCTTTACCCTTTAGAGAAGAGTTGATGGCTATTACAGCGTCACCTTGTTTTTCAAGGGTTGCATTCTTCCAAAACTCTCTTTGGGTTGTCAAGTAAATTGGTGCATCTGCTGTTAACAAAGTTTTGTACTTTGATGCAGATATGGTAGCAAGGATGGAATCGAAAGCGTCTGTAGTGCCGGGTTTTGTGAGGAGACCCAGAAGATTGTGAGATGGGTTGTGTGGAATATCAGTGGGTTTAGCCTTTTGAGAGGCTTCTTTCGAAGATGATTTGGGAGTGGGTTTTGCAGATGGCTTCAATTTTGTCATTTTGGAGATGATGATCGAAGAAGATTTTGAAGGAATTTGAAGAAAACCTGCTTTGAGAGGAGAATTTTTGAGAATTCAATTCGACAGTAAAACCCTGTTTTGGTGTGAAGTGGGGGTTTTATAGAGAAAAAGTGAATGCTGACGTGGCAGCGGTTACAAAAGTACTGACCACTATGTACTGCCCACATGCCAACCTCTGATGAAATGAAGGACAGTACTTTTATGAAAGTTATTGATGAAAGCAGTGGTTACAACGGTAACAAATGGAAGCAGTGGAGGATTTTCACTATCAGTGGATAGCATATCAGTGGATAAGACCCTGCTTTTGAACAACAGTGTTTATCAAGGAAATGGGAGAACAGGGGTTGACTTTCAGCAGTGGACAAACTTTGAAGTAGAGCAGACTTTTGAACAATCAGTGGTTATGGCAAACTTTTAAGGATTTTAATGAAAACTTCATTTTTAGCTATTTTTTAAGGATG
The DNA here is from genome assembly GCA_030545235.1 of Helianthus tuberosus. Classification (NCBI taxonomy): domain Eukaryota; kingdom Viridiplantae; phylum Streptophyta; class Magnoliopsida; order Asterales; family Asteraceae; genus Helianthus; species Helianthus tuberosus. The sequence goes on along the minus strand of CM060370.1, from coordinate 179,788,085 downwards.
AATTTTTGATTTTCTGAAAACATTTTAATGCTTTTATTCATAGAAAAACAAGATTTTGCTTGTTATTCCATGTTTAGCATGCCAATCCTAGAGACCAAACTTTCAAAGGTGGCTGTATCTAATGCTTTTGTGAGCACATCTGCCAGCTGGTCTTTAGTTGGAACATGATGCAGAGAAATCAAACCTTTTTCATAGCAATCCCTCACAAAGTGATGTCTGATGTCGATGTGTTTGGTGGTTGAATGGGAAACTGGATTTTTGATGATATTTTCTGCTGCCTGGCTATCCAACATGAGTGGTGTCTTTAAGGCAGTGATACCAAAATCCAGCAACTGATTTTGAAGCCACAGGAGTTGGGCTGTACAGCTTGCAGCAGCAATGTATTCAGCTTCAGCAGTGGATGTTGAAACAGCTGCTTGCTTCTTGCTTTGCCATGAAACTAAGCAATCGCCTAGAAACTGGCACCCTCCTGAAGTGGACTTCCTTGTAGTGTTACATCCAGCAAAGTCACTGTCTAAAAAGCCTGAAAGCTTGATATTCCCATTAGCTGGATACCAGATACCAAGTGTGGGAGCACCTTTTATGTATCTGAAGATCCTTTTTACAGCAATGAGGTTTGATTTTCTGGGAGCTGATTGACTTCTTGCACAGACACATGTTGCAAACATGATGTCTGGTCTAGATGCAGTTAGGTACAACAAAGACCCAATCATACTTCTATAAAGTGTTTGGTCAATCAGCTCATCCTTTTCATCAGACATGACAAGCTTATTTGTTGCCATGGGTGTACTGCATGGTTTACAATCATTCATATCAAATTTGTTTAAAAGTTCTTTAGCATATTTGCTTTGATGAATGAAAGTTCCATTTTGCATTTGCTGAACTTGGAGACCAAGAAAGCACTCATTTCAAACTCAGCTGTCATGAGTTCTCTAAACTCTTCACACATTTTATTACTTGTGCTTCCAAAAATAATGTCATCCACATAAATTTGGACAATCATTAAATCCTTTCCTCTCCATTTTAGAAATAGTGTTTTATCAATGGTACCTCTTTTGAAACCATTTGAGAGTAGAAAGGTGGAAAGAGTTTCATACCAGGCCCTAGGTGCTTGTTTCAGGCCATACAAGGCTTTGTTTAGCCTGTAGACATGATCTGGATAAAATGGATCCTCAAAACCTGGAGGTTGATAGACATACACCTCTTCTTGAATTGTACCATAGAGGAAAGCACTTTTGATATCCATTTGGAACACCTTCATGTTGTGGTTGACAGCAAAGGCCAGGAACAGTCTTATAGCTTCCAATCTTACTACAGGGGCGAATGTTTCATCATAATCAATCCCCTCTTCCTGTCTGTAACCTTGAACCACAAGCCTGGCTTTATTCTTGACAACAATACCCCTTTCATCAGTTTTGTTTTTGAAGACCCACTTTGTGCCAATGGGACTTACATCTTCTGGCAGTGGTACAAGCTCCCATACTTGTTGTCTTTTAAACTGTTGGAGCTCTTCTTGCATAGCTTCTACCCAGCTGTTGTCTTTCAGTGCCTCTTGGTACTTGACTGGCTGATGGAGTGATAGAAAACCAGCAAAAAGACAAATGTTTTTGGTTTGGCTTCTTGTGAGCACCCCTTCATTGATGTTGCCAATGATTTGATCAGGTGGATGAGATCTCAAGTAGATTAAATCTCCTTGGTATGGAATGATGGCATTTGTTGGTGAAGGCTGCAAATGTGTATCATCTGAGCTAACCACTGCTGGTGACTTTGATGATCCAGCAGTGGCTTCAAAAGGTGGTGGAATAGGAGGTAATGGTGTGGACACATGTGTAGGATCGTGTTTCGACCCGAATGAGTCGTTCAGAAGAGTTCTCGTACGTTTCAGAGGCGGAAACTAAGAAACGGACTTCAAAACAGCTTGAAATACACTTTAAATCTCTTGTATATTCAATTAACAATGTTTACAATCAGAGAATAAACCGGCAGCACCTCGGTATCAAATCTGGAATCGTTACAAATGATGAACGTTTGAAGGCTATTTATAGAGAAGGACCTGACCGTTTGAAGGTGTCATGGCTCTCTTCAAACGGTCACCTCTTCAAACGCTCAACCACTCTCAAAGGGTCACCTCTTCAAACGGTTACCAATCAAAAGTCAACTTCAAACGGTCACTAATCTAATTACATAAACTAATTTGTCTTTTTGCAAGCATGATGAAAGATGATGTCATTAGTATGATGTCATCTTCAATAATGATGACATCATCCTTGTTCCGAACCGTAACGCAATCCAGACTCGATATAAGACGAAGTCGACAAATGTGTGCACTAACAGACTCCCCCTCAGATGTTGACGAGTCTTAAGTGTTGAGTCTTTACAATCTTCAGTCTTTGAACTTCCTTCACTCTAACTTTCTCTTGTCAGGATCAGCAGCTGGCTCTAGCAATTTCAGACTCTCTTTCTCTAACAGACTCCCCCTCAACTTGTACTGGGATCGTAGCCTGATTTTCACAGGTTCAGGTATCGTAACCTGATTCACCTGCATATTCTCTACCCAAAACATAAGTTTCATAAAAGATAAGGTATAACAAATTTAGAAACTTTGCTAATCACTTGAAGACACAACCCTGAATAGAAAGATTTATCATGTCAATTTCTGATGAACCACTTGAAAATATATCATTTTCATTTCACACATCTTCAAAACACTTTCCCAAACCTGTTCGTCATGTTTAGCACTCGGAATTTTGAAAATCAGCTTTCCAACATCAGTTGTCTAAAATCTTTTTGAATTATTCAAAAGAGTAAATTTCTGTTTTCGTCCCTGAGGTTTGTCAATTTTAACTATTTTAGTCCAAAAATCTAATTTATAACAAATCCAACCCTGAAGTTTGCATTTCTTAACGCTTTTCATCCCTAAGAGTGATTTTTCATTTAATTCTTAGGGATGAAAAACGTTAAGAAATACAAACCTTAGGGATGAAAAACGTTAAGAAATGCAAACCTTAGGGATGAAAAGCGTTAAGAAATGCAAACGTTAGGGATGGTTTTGTTATAAATTAGATTTTTGGACTAAACTAGTTAAAATGGACAAACCTCAGGGACGAAAACAGAAATTTACTCTATTCAAAATTTATGCTAAAACACACCGAAACTCTTTTTGGATTTTAGACATAACCGAAATGAAATGCAGTAAAGAAATATTTACAAACAATATTTTTGTGAGTTCGCGTAAGAGGATCATATCAGTTTTTGAGACAAATCACCAACACCGTTAAGCTTTATACATTTTAAGTTCTAAACGATTCACTTAGATTGTCAGTATACTGATCCACTTAAATTTTCACACAAAGTTCAACTGTTTCGAGATACGAGATTAATGTTTTAGAGACTTAAACTTATTCACGTGTCCCACCTCAGAATATACTCCCGTATCCAGATCCCAATATTCAGTCGTACAGGTAAGTATGACACAAATGATATCTGTAAGGGAATAAATTATGATCGAAATCGTGAGAGCTCAGGTCAGAACTACCGTTCAGCAGAGAGATCACGAATCGACTTTTGGGTGTGTCCCCTTTAGAGGATCTTTTTTACAACAGCATTGCTAAGCAATTTTATTGTCTTATCATATATGCTGAGGGTGATGCTATGTTTCAAGCATTGCGGAAAGTATTATTCGAGGACTAGGTCAGAACTTCCATTCAGCAGAAGTCCCGGAATAATACCCCAGATATCACCGAGTATAAAGACCTAGTATATCAGAAAAAGGAATCTTTCAAACGAGATTTCGGGGGTTACCCATATATCCGAGAGATGTTACCCACGAATTAAGCAAGTTTGAATTTAGGTTTATATCTCGTCACAATCTACTAAATGTGCAAAAACCTACTGGCATATCATCAGTGAGACCGTTTATCACTATTAAACTTTTCAATTCTTTAGCATGTTGTGATATTCCACTGATGTACTATCATTTCCTCTTTTATACAACAAAACTCAATTTTGATTTTATCATGTTTTTGGCTTTTTCAAATTTTTAAATGTTTTTGGATTTTCTGAAATTTTTACTCCCCCTAAAATGCAAACACATTTTAGGAAATTTGAAAAACAAACTATACAATAAAGTGACAACTAATATCAAATCACTTCAATTCGCCATCCACTTGGCATAAACAATCAGAACTCCCCCTCACAACAAACTATTTTCCCATTGTGATTTCAAAACACTTAAGTTTGTTTTAATCAAATGGTTTTTCCGGAAAATAAGTTTTGTTGATTTTAATAAACCATTTGTAGGTTAGGGGTTCATCACATTGTTCTCCAAAATACCATTTGTAAGTATGGTCCAATCAAGTTCAACTTAATGACCTTGATTAACCACTTGTCAATGAAAACCTCTTTCAACCACTTACAAGTTCACTCACCAACCATAACCACTTGTAAATCAAAATATAACAATTTAAAGATATCACCTGTACTTTACCAACTGTACCACATGTAGGATCATTTGCTATGAAAGATGCCGATTCCTGCTCCACTCTTACCAACCTGGGAGCTCCGGCAAGTCCGGAATTTTACTCAAACATTGCGTCCACCCAAGCCTCACCAGCCTTGGGTGATTTTGGAACACATCTATCCCACCAACATTTTGATTTATAAAATTCTTTGGCACCCTTAACCTTCCTATCAACCATCTTCCCGAAAATATGTTTGATTTTCCCATTGAAAGCCTTCTCAACATCAAATTCTCCCTTATCAACGAAGAATTGATTTGAGATCTCAACCTTCCCAACTTTAGACTTCCAATTTTCCTTTGACAATGAAGGAAAATTCTCATCGTTCAACTCAGGAACGGAATTCACAATCTTTTTCTCAACCAAAGACTCCTCTGATTTTATGGAATCAGATTCATTGTCAGAATTACTATCAGATTTTACAACCCATTTTTGTTTTGTTAAATCAACTCTTCTTTTGTAAAACCGTTTTGAACTTTCACCTTCTTCAGAAGTTGAATTTTCAAACACTTTCGATTTCTCAGTTGATTGTTTCTTATCAAAGACAATTTTTTCTTTTAGTTTTGAGTTAGAAGTAACTTCCTGTTTTGTGTTGTTAAACTGTTGGCAATTCCAAGCAATATGTCCAACTTTTTGGCACTTAAAGCAAGTTCTTCTTTCAACTCTTTGAGCAAACTTCTTCACATTCCTCTTTACCTCAGCAAGAAACTCTTGATTCGACTGTTTCCAGAATGGTTTCTTCTGCTCATCTTCACAACTTCCACCTGCAACAAATTTTGTATTTGGTTTATAAGTTTTCTGATTTTTATAATTTTCTGGAGGAATAAATCCTAAACCTTTCTTTTTGAAATTACCGTTATAGTTTGGTTTCTTTTGGGAACCATAACCAAAACTGTAATCCTTTTTCTTGTTCAATCTCTGTTGAACTCTTGAAGTGTACTTTTTAGGTTTTTCAGCAAGATTTAAATCTTTTATTTCAGAAATATTAATTTCTGTTAATTTGAAAACCTGTTTAATCATTTCAGTTTTGACACTTCTTATTGGAAATTCCTCATCAGAATATAATTTGTCTGAATCATACAAAGTATAAGCCACATTGATTGATCCGTCATTCAAATTAGATTTTGATAACAGGAATTCTTTATTGTAAACCCTTTTAACCGGTGAACTCGGACTCTTTTCTGACGAACTTGAACTCTCAGATTTAGACTCCGACTTTGACTCTTCATCCGTATCCAACACCTGATCGACAACTTTCTTTATTAACTCAGACTCATGATCAGTGTCAGATGCTGTCAATGTAACATCAATATTGTCTGGTAATTCATCAATGATTTCAGACTTTAACTTGATGTTGACTGCCTTTTTAGACGCTCCTCGTTAGGATTCCTTGGAGAATAAGTTTCATGGATCGGGGGTGGACATCTGTTATACTTGACACTTGGTTTCTTACCAGTATCAGTATCTTCAATCTTTTTATCCATGAATGCTTCCAGACCTGCAACTGTAGGATAAACACGATCAATCAAATAATCACAAGTAGTATAACTCAACAGTAATCGTTTAATCCTTACACTTTTGATCTTTTCAAGCTCCAACTCCTTCTTCAGATTAGCACAGTCTTCGATGTAATCATTTATGACGCTCTGCTTTGTCATTAATGTTGCGCTCATTTTTTCCATTGCATTTTCGATTTCTTAATTTGTCTTTTTCAGACGATCAACTGTGTTTTTCAGTACATCATAAGATTCCTTCACATACTTCACATCGGACAGTAAATCTTCTTTTATCTTCTCCAAATCAACAATCTTCGTATCTTTCTCATCATAGTTCTTGCAAGATTCTGAACATTTTTTACAAGGTTTATTAACCTCAACTATCTTTTCAACTTCAACAAGTTTCTCGACTTCAACAAATTTTTCAACTTCTACAACCTTTTCTACTTCAACTTCTGCTTTGTCAGTTTCTACTTTTGCTTCCAACTCATGTTCTTCAATTTTCTTAATAAACTGTGCCAGATTCTATGACAACTCGAAATTTAGAACCTTTCATTGTATCTCGATGTAACATGCTTGAACGTTATGTGACTAGTTAACTTGTTGGCTTAATGAATGATATAAGTGAATTTGTGTGATTATGTGTTGTGCTTGTATATATGCGTGTAATTATATGACTTGAGACACAAGGACCCGACTCGAGACCATGCGGTCTCGAGTGAACAGTACAACAGATGGGCCGGTTGGGCCACGCACCTCATTTAGTCTACCCGAAAGCCCATTAGGGTGCACCACCTTAGAACTAGTATATAACCCTTGTTGTTAGCCACTCTTGCCATTTTTGGGCAACCCACACACACTCTCATTCTCTCTCACTAAAACCCTAGCAACACCACCCTCTTCTCTTGTGTCGGATCAAAGGTAGCAAGCCAAGCTCTCGGATTTGCTTGTGTTCTTCACCCGGAGACTATCGGAAAACAAACCTACTCTCCTTCACACACTCCTCATCAACCGGTTAGTGTTTTATGATGCTTGTTGTTAGATGATATTATGGGTGGCATGATTTAACTAGAATAGCTTGTACGAATGATGATGTCTTGTGAACCGAATGTGTATGATGATGTTAATCGGCTATCATGTTTTGATTACGGATTGATCGCATGATGAGTTAATGATATCTTGTGATTAAATGTGATTTAAACCATTAATTGTTGATGTTCATGAAATCGGCTTGCATATGTGTATTAGTTAAGGTTCATGTTAATCGGATTGTATACTCTTGTGCTAGGAATCGAATGCTTGTTAATCGGTTGCATGTATGTGGAAATCGGATTAGTGTAGAGTCGATTATGAGGTGTTATGTGATGATTTGAAACCCTTAGATGGGCATGTTTAAGTGTTTTGATTGTGTTCATGTTATGATTATGTTAGAGTTCATAGAGATTGATACTAAAATGATGAACAAGTTTGAATGTGAGTATGAATATTTGAATACCTTATGAACATTTAAAAGATGCCATGTTTGATCCGATTTGTTTGGAAATTAGACAACAAAACATGTTTGTGCTCTACCATTGGATAGTACACCATATCATGAAATTGAAATACTATTGGTTAGTACAAATGCCGGCTGTTAGCAGGTGTGCCAGTCGAGACCCTTGGTCTCGACTCGAGACCATGAAGATGACAACTCGAGATCCACGGTTGCGACATAGGTTGCGAGTCGAGAACCCCTAGTCTCGACTCGAGACCACACAACATCAACACAAAACAGCATGACTCGAGACCACGATTGCGGGTCCGGTTGCGACTCGAGACCACCTAGTCTCGACTAGTTCATGCATGACTCGAGAACTCGTAGGCTTTAACCCGAGATCGCACAGTCTCGACTCGAGATCTCTAGTCTCGACTCGAGACCACGTACACACTCCTTCTGATTTGAACTTGCACACTGCTACGGGCTTAGGTGTTTGGGCCGAACTTATGGGCTTCATGTGTTGCTGTTGAATGCGTATGTTGTGCACATTGATTTGGACTTGCATACCATTACGAGCCCAACTGTTTGGGCCGCACACTTAAACCTTGGTTGTTACGTGAATGTTACTTTGGAACTTGTTACGAACTGTTGTTGAACTGCCATGCTAGACATGTATGCCATGGTTGTTACTTGTGTACAATACGTGTAGAACATAAGTGCACTACTTGGATATGAACCTGACTTGAATGGTACCTATGTTAGGACGTAGTTGACCACTTACAACTTGATTGACCTTTCTGTGTATCTGCCGAGCAAACCAAGGTGAGTTCACACCCTCTACAAAGCATGGGATTCCCAGGGGTTGGGAATGGGGTTAAGGAACGTGGGTTCCTCGTCCTTTCTTGGGTAGGACAGTATTGGTTCAGGAATATAATTCCTCGTCCTCATGGACAGATAACTCGTACTAGACCAAAACTCTATCACGAAGTCCCTCCTTTTTGTATCGACTTAATCGCCGGGCCAATGGCGAGCGGGTCATTAGTTAGATAGCGCTATTTAGGTTTGACAAACCTCACACCGTGCCGCAGAGGACGGGCGTGAACTAATGGACTATGGCACGTCGGTGATGATAGACACCGACGCCAAGGGCACATAAACATGACTAACGTCAGTAGTCGATATGGTAACGAGTCTAGTGTATACATGGGGTAGCCCCCACGGCCGAAATGCCAGAGAACTAACATGGGGTAGCCCCCACGGCTGTATTGCCAGAGTAAATGGGTAAACAAATCACGTTTTCAACTATGGGGTAACTCCCACGGCAGGATGCCAGTTAAAGGAAACTGTTTTTGGAACAACTTAAAATGAACACCCAACCGTGAACTCACTCAACTTGTTGTTGACTCGTTACTACATGCTTTGCAGGTCAATAGGTACTTAGCTGGAGCTTGCATGGAAGAGAGTCATTGTGGGACATGGACAGTTGTGTGCCATGTTAAACTTTGAAACAATTAAACTTATGTTTTGGTTTTAAACGTTATGCTTCCGCTTGCAACTTAAATTATGTTTTGCTTGGACACCAATTGTATTGGTTGAACTTTTATAATTATATGTTTGCTTGTTCAATATGATTGGTGGCTGGATCCTGGTCAGTCACGCCTCCAAGCGGTGGTATTCCGCAGGTGGATTTTGGGGGTGTGACAGATTGGTATCAGAGCCATTGGTTATAGTGAACTTGGTTTTAATAAAGGGAAAACGTTTTTGTTAAAACCAGACTATAACCTGTACAGTGCTCAACGGTCCACAACGACGCTTCACTCCACATGCAAGGCTCAACATTCTAGGTAATATGATCTGTGTATATATTGCCTACTTGTTAGTTACGTAGTACATTGCTCATGGTATGCTTGATTAGTATAACTACTGTTGCTTGAACACGTGTGTGCTTACTCCCTTCTGCCATCTCACTTTCGCGAACCTCTCTCACTCATGTTTCCCTTGATATGAAGATCATGGCTAGACGCATTAACATGACTCAAGCCCAGTTGACGGCTCTGATTAACCAACAAGTTGCTGCGGCGCTTGCAGCCGCACAGGCAGGAGGTATATCCTGCAGTTGAAACTCACTCTAGGATCTTTAGGTCCTACTCTCGTAAACCGACCCTTGTACTTAACCTTGTCCCTTCTTACACCCACGACAGGCCAACATGTTCAGCCACCCGTGAGCACTTTCAAGACCTTTATGGACTGCCGGCCTAGTACCTTCAGTGGCACCGAAGGAGCGATATGTCTCCTACACTGGATTCGAAGGATCGAATCTGCATTCAAAAAAGCGAAAGCCCTACCAGCAAACGCGTAGAGTACGCTGCTGGTACCTTGCAAAGGAAAGCGTATTCTTGGTGGAACACACAAGTTCAGATGCTCGGATTGGCGGATGCGAATGCCACCCCCTGGAGCGACTTCAAGGATTTGATCAAGGAAGAATTCTGTCACCCGGACGACATTCTAAAACTTGAAATAGAGTATTATGGTTTGAAGATGGAAGGATCAGAGATCGAAGCATACACAAAAAGGTCCAACGATTTGGCTGCCCTATGCCCTAACTTGTCACAAGCCATTTCTAGACGGATCGAGCTATACCTCAGAGGCTTAGCCCCAGAAATCCAAGGGTCTATAATTGCGGCCAACCTTTCCACAATCCAACAAGTCGTACGTGTGGCGCACCAGCTCACTGATCGGGCAGTGGGAGAGGGCAAGTTGCCCAAGCGTAACTCTTCCAATGCAAATGCACTTATTAACACCGAGCATATTTGGGGTGATCACAAGGGTGAGGGTCGTGGCTCTATACAACAGGACCCGCACAGGAAATTCGTACAGCAAGGGCTCAACTACCAAAATCAAGGGGGATACCTTGGGAATAAGCCGGAATGCCGCAAGTGCCGTCGACACCACAGCGGGTCATGTGCGGGGTCGTGTTGCCCTCGATGCAAGAAGATGGGACATATGGCTAGAGATTGCAGGGGCCCATATCCTGCAAACCGGAACCAGCAACAGCAGGGAAGCAAAAATGGGTGTTTTCGTTGGGGGGCTGAAGACCATCTCAAGAGGAATTGTCCGCTGATGAGGCAGAAGCGTGACAACAATAGCAACAAGGGCAACGGGAACAGTAACGGAGACCATAATGACAATCACATGGTTGGTAGGCGTGAGTTCCTGAATGAGCAGGGAGAAGAAAGAAACAACCCAACGTTGTGACGGGTCAGTTCCTTCTCGACGACCTTTATGTTACAGTTTTATTTGTTTTGGGCGCCGATACTAGCTACGTGTCACTAGAAGTTAGTTAAATGATTAAGCGTATTCCAACACCTTTGAACAACAAGCACACTGTAGAGCTAGCAAACGGTAAGAGTTTAGAGGCCACACACGTAGTCAAGGGTTGTAAGCTTATTTTCGCTAACCAGACCTTCTCTATCGACCTTATTCTCATCGCCTTGGGTAGTTTCAACATTGTCATTGGGATGGATTGGTTATCCCAACACCGAGCAGAGATTCTTTGTAACGGGAAGATTGTTCGTATTCCTGGTTCCAGTGGTGAACCTCTCATGATTCGTGGCGACAAGAAGGGTGCTGTTGAGAACGTCATATCTTTTCTTAAGGCCCAGAAGTGCTTGCGGAAGGGCCACAGTGCCATTTTGACTCTCGTTACTGACACCTCGGAGAAAGAGAAGAAGATAGAAGATTTTCCAATTGTACGCGACTATCCTGAGGTATTTCCTGAGGAATTACCTGGTCTTCCGCCGCATCGCCAAGTCGAGTTTCAGATTGAACTAGCTCCTGGAGCTGCGCCTATAGCTCGTGCACCGTATCGTTTAGCCCCATCAGAGTTAGAAGAACTCTCTACGCAGCTACAAGAACTCTTGGATAAGGGTTTCATTCGTCCTAGCTCATCGCCCTGGGGAGCTCCAGTGCTGTTTGTGAAGAAGAAAGACGGTACCTTTAGAATGTGTATCGACTATCGTGAACTCAACAAGGTGACCGTGAAGAATCACTATCCTCTACCACGTATTGACGACTTGTTCGACCAGCTACTAGGGTCGAGCTACTATTCGAAGATTGATTTGAGATCGGGTTATCACCAACTGAGATTCCGAGGAGAGGACGTCTCCAAAACAGCTTTCAGAACTCGTTATGGACATTATGAGTTTTTGGTCATGCCTTTTGGGCTGACAAACGCACCTGCGATTTTCATGGACTTGATGAATCGAGTGTGCAAGCCTTACCTGGACAAGTTCGTTATAGTCTTCATCAACGGCATCCTGGTCTATTCTAAGAGTCAGGAGGAACACGAGCGGCATCTACGACTTATTTTGGAACTCCTTTGAACTGAACAACTTTACGCAAAGTTCTCGAAATGTGACTTCTGGCTTCGTGAGGTCCATTTCCTAGGCCACGTGGTGAACAAGGATGGGATTCACGTTGATTCATCCAAGGTAGACTCAATTAAGAACTGACCTGCACCTCGTACACCAAAGGAAATTTGCCAATTCTTGGGATTGGCAGGTTACTACAGGAGATTCATTAAGGATTTTTCTAAGATCGCACAGCCTCTCACCTCACTAACGCAGAAAGGCATTGTTTATCGATGGGGAGATGCACAGGAGTTAGCCTTTCAGCATCTAAAGGATAGACTCTGTAGCGCACCTACCATTTCACTGCCAGAGGGCACAGACGATTTTGTGGTTTACTGCGACGCATCAATTCAAGGTCTTGGTTGTGTATTGATGCAACGAGATAAAGTTATAGCTTACGCCTCACGCCAACTCAAAGTTCATGAAAGGAACTATACTACACACGACTTAGAGCTGGGAGCTGTTGTTTTTGCGCTTAAGATATGGCGACGTTACTTGTACGGTACCAAGTGTGCCATCTACACCGACCACAGGAGCCTCGAGCATATCTTCAAGCAGAAGGAACTGAATATGCGACAGCGATGATGGGTCGAACTACTGAATGACTACGAATGCTCGATTAGATATCACCCGGGCAAGGCCAATGTTGTGGCTGACGCCCTCAGTCGAAAGGACACTGCGCCTAAGCGCATGCGAGCTTTGCAACTCACTATACATTCTAGTCTTCCTTCTCAGATACGAGATGCTCAGATGGAGGCATTGAAACCAGAAAACGTCAGGGCTGAAGCCCTACGCGGCTCAAGGAAATGATTAGAACAAAAGGAAGACGGTGCATACTACGTAACGGGACGCATTTGGGTCCCACTCTATGGCAACTTACGAGAGCTTGTGATGGACGAAGCACACAAGTGTCGCTACTCGGTACACCCTGGTTCGGATAAGATGTACCACGATATCAAAACTACGTATTGGTGGCCTAGCATGAAGGCCCACATAGCAACTTACGTCAGCAAGTGTTTGACTTGTGCGAGAGTCAAGTCTGAATACCAGAAACCCTCAGGCCTACTCCAACAACCAGAGATACCGCAATGGAAATGGGAGCAAATTTCCATGGATTTTGTTACCGGCCTGCCTAGATCTCAACGAGGTAACGATACTATTTGGGTGATCGTGGATCGACTCACAAAATCTGCACACTTCTTGGCTATCAAGGAGACGGATAAATTCTCCACTCTAGCAGAAGTATACCTCAAGGAAGTTGTTTCGAGGCACGGGGTGCCCACCTTTATTATCTCGGATCGAGATGCACGTTTTACTTCAGAACTGTGGTAAGCAATGCACAAGTCCTTTGGTTCACGACTAGACATGAGCACAGCGTATCACCCGCAGACGGACGGACAGTCCGAGCGCACTATTCAAACCTTAGAAGACATGCTTCGTGCATGTGTAATCGACTTTGGCAACAGCTGGGAAAAGCATCTGCCACTTGTGGAATTCTTGTACAATAACATCTACCACACCAGCATTAAAGCTGCTCCGTTTGAGGCATTGTACGGGTGTAAATGCCGATCACCTCTTTGTTGGGCAGAGGTGGGAGATAGTCAAATCACTGGTCCGGAACATGTGGTAGACACAACCGAACGAATTGCTCAAATACGACAACGCATGGCGGCAGCTCGTGACCGTCAGAAAGTCTACGCCGATAAGGGCAGGAAACCGCTAGAGCTCCAGGTTGGGGAGCGGGTACTACTCAAAGTTTCACCCTGGAAGGGTGTGGTTCGTTTTGGTAAACAAGGCAAACTTAACCCACGATACGTCGGACCTTTTGAAATCATCGAGAAAATAGGCAGGGTGGCCTACAGACTGAACTTACCAGCAGAACTCGGTGCAGTTCACAACGTTTTCCACGTGTCGAATCTGAAGAAGTGTCTGTCAGATGAGACCCACATAGTTCCTCTGAAGGAACTCACTATCGACGAGCAGTTACGATTCGTCGAGGAACCAGTTGAAATCACGGACCGGGATGTTAAGGTCCTCAAGAGCACTAGAATACCTCTCGTTCGAGTTCGTTGGAACTCACGTCGCGGCCCAGAGTTCACCTGGGAACGCGAAGATCGAATGAAACAAAAGTATCCCCAACTGTTCGCAAACAGTACAACCACTACTGAGGCTGAAGCTACGGAATTTCAGGACGAAATTCCAGATCAACGGGGGGAGGATGTGACACCCCAGGAAAACCGAGAAAACCATACAACTTAACTAGCTTCCTCAGTGAGTGCTTACCAAATTTCAGGACGAAATTTCTTTCAACTTGGGGATGATGTGACAACTCAAAATTAGAACCTTTCATTGTATCTCGATGTAACATGCTTGAACGTTATGTGACTAGTTAACTTGTTGGCTTAATGAATGATATAAGTGAATTTGTGTGATTATGTGTTGTGCTTGTATGTATGCGTGTAATTATATGACTCGAGACACAAGGACCCGACTCGAGACCATGCGGTCTCGAGTGAATAGTACAACAGATGGGCCGGTTGGGCCACGCACCTCATTTAGTCTACCCGAAAGCCCATTAGGGTGCACCACCTTAGAACTAGCATATAACCCTTGTTGTTAGCCACACTTGCCATTTTTGGTAACCCACACACACTCTCCTACACACACTCTCATTCTCTCTCACTAAAACCCTAGCAACACCACCCTCTTCTCTTGTGTCGGATCAAAGGTAGCAAGCCAAGCTCTCGGATTTGCTTGTGTTCTTCACCCGGAGACTATCTGACAACAAACCTACTCTCCTTCACACACTCCTCATCAACCGGTTAGTGTTTTATGATGCTTGTTGTTAGATGATATTATGGGTGGCATGATTTAACTAGAATAGCTTGTACGAATGATGATGTCTTGTGAACCGAATGTGTATGATGATGTTAATCGGCTATCATGTTTTGATTACGGATTGATCGCATGATGAGTTAATGATATCTTGTGATTAAATGTGATTTAAACCATTAATTGTTGATGTTCATGAAATCGGCTTGCATATGTGTATTAGATAAGGTTCATGTTAATCGGATTGTATACTCTTGTGCTAGGAATCGAATGCTTGTTAATCGGTTGCATGTATGGGGAAATCGGATTAGTGTAGAGTCGATTATGAGGTGTTATGTGATGATTTGAAACCCTTAGACGGGCATGTTTAAGTGTCTTGATTGTGTTCATGTTATGATTATGTTAGAGTTCATAGAGATTGATACTAAAATGATGAACAAGTTTGAATATGAGTATGAATATTTGAATACCTTATGAACATTTAAAAGATGCCATGTTTGATCCGATTTGTTTGGAAATTAGACAACAAAACATGTTTGTGCTCTACCATTGGATAGTACACCATATCATGAAATCGAAATACTATTGGTTAGTACAAATGCCGGCTGTTAGCAGGTGTGCCAGTCGAGACCCTTGGTCTCGACTCGAGACCATGAAGATGACAACTCGAGATCCACGGTTGCGACATAGGTTGCGAGTCGAGAACCCCTAGTCTCGACTCGAGACCACACAACCTCAACACAAAACAGCATGACTCGAGACCACGATTGCGGGTCCGGTTGCGACTCGAGACCACCTAGTCTCGACTAGTTCATGCATGACTCGAGAACTCGTAGGCTTTAACCCGAGATCGCACAGTCTCGACTCGAGATCTCTAGTCTCGACTCGAGACCACGTACACACTCCTTCTGAGTTGAACTTGCACACTGCTACGGGCTTAGGTGTTTGGGCCGAACTTATGGGCTTCATGTGTTGCTGTTGAATGCGTATGTTGTGCACATTGATTTGGACTTGCATACCATTACGAGCCCAACTGTTTGGGCCGCACACTTAGACCTTGGTTGTTACGTGAATGTTACTTTGGAACTTGTTACGAACTGTTGTTGAACTTCCATGCTAGACATGTATGCCATGATTGTTACTTGTGTACAATACGTGTAGAACATAAGTGCACTACTTGGATATGAACCTGACTTGAATGGTACCTATGTTAGGACGTAGTTGACCACTTACAACTTGATTGACCTTTCTGTGTATATGCCGAGCAAACCAAGGTGAGTTCACACCCTCTACAAAGCATGGGATTCCCAGGGGTTGGGAATGAGGTTAAGGAACGTGAGTTCCTCGTCCTTTCTTGGGTAGGACAGTATTGGTTCAGGAATATAATTCCTCGTCCTCATGGACAGATAACTCGTACTAGACCAAAACTCTATCACGAAGTCCCTCCTTTTGTATCGACTTAATCGCCGGGCCAATGGCGAGCGGGTCATTAGTTAGATAGCGCTATTTAGGTTTGACAAACCTCACACCGTGCCGCAGAGGACAGGCGTGAACTAATGGACTATGGCACGTCGGTGATGATAGACACCGACGCCAAGGGCACATAAACATGACTAACGTCAGTAGTCGATATGGTAACGAGTCTAGTGTATACATGGGGTAGCCCCCACGGCCGAAATGCCAGAGAACTAACATGGGGTAGCCCCCACGGCTGTATTGCCAGAGTAAATGGGTAAACAAATCACGTTTTCAACTATGGGGTAACTCCCACGGCAGGATGCCAGTTAAAGGAAACTGTTTTTGGAACAACTTAAAATGAACACCCAACCGTGAACTCACTCAACTTGTTGTTGACTCGTTACTACATGCTTTGCAGGTCAATAGGTACTTAGCTGGAGCTTGCATGGAAGAGAGTCGTTGTGGGACATGGACAGTTGTGTGCCATGTTAAACTTTGAAACAATTAAACTTATGTTTTGGTTTTAAACGTTATGCTTTCGCTTGCAACTTAAATTATGTTTTGCTTGGACACCAATTGTATTGGTTGAACTTTTATAATTACATGTTTGCTTGTTCAATATGATTGGTGGCTGGATCCTGGTCAGTCACGCCTCCAAGCGGTGGTATTCCGCAGGTGGATTTTGGGGGTGTGACAGATTCATATTCTCATATTTCCTCATGTGTTTCACTATCATCAAATAAGTTCCCCATTTCTGCTGTGGTAACGCATTAGCAAGTTTATCAATCCATTCATCATCATCTTTCTTAATTTTCAATCTTTCCATTTCCACGACTAAATGACAATATCTATCAATGGTCATCGTTGTTGTTTCATGGTCAAAAGCTACAAACATGTCAAATGACTTCTTCAACAACTCCTTTTCCATGTTTCAAAGTCAAAGTTTCACAAACATAAACTTTCTTGTTTCAAAAATACTAGTCTCAAACGAGTTGTATCACCTTGTAAAACACGGCGAATTACCTGTGTCGAAAATTCGCGGACTCGTTCCAATGTTGTTGAAATGAAATCACTGAATGAATGGTTTGAACAAAATGAAATGGATTCAATTTGGCCTTCACTAATTGGGCCGACGACTTGAAAAAATCAATTCACTTCTGTTGGGCCCCAATGTGACTCACATGGATCGGTTTAATTCATCACACAACACTTATTAAATGCTCGACAATTCTAATATACTCACATGAGAACCTGACAATGATCACATGAAACTATGTATCACATGCAATTTTATCATATCAATAACACATACAAACCGACAATTTGTTATGATTCACATGGGTCTGACTAATCACATGGACCTATGACTTATGAATTAGAACCCATTTAATGATCATGCGAAATTTCAAGTACTGGCCGACATCTTTATCTTATCAAAACAAACAGATTTGACCGAATATAAAACTTCACATGCTCACAAATACCAATCCCACTTAGCTGACACACTTTTAATTGTTTAATCACAAATCGATGAACTGATAACTCTAGGAACGATGAAAACACATGCAACTACTGATCAACCGATACAACCGGACATCCTCATTTAATGTTTCACACAACTCGATGTACTTTCATGTGAATTACTGAACCACTTTCAAACGGTAGTTAAGCTTCAAACGGTTAACCCAATATTTTCAAACGTACACATGCATTTTCAAACGGAATGGGGTCAGATTCAAACGGTCATGTCGAGTTTCAAACGGTAGGGTCAGGTTACGTTCAAACAGACACCAGTTTTCAGTCCATTTTCACCAGTTTTACAACGAGTTTTAATCTGATATTCTCAAGGGTTTGTTAAAACTCAGTTACACACACATTGTGAAATTTTTAGCCCATTTTAACTGTGAAAACTTGTTCAGTTTTGAAAAGAAGGTGTAGAAAATAGATTTTCAAGCTGAATATGGCAAGAACTCCTCGTCCTGTGCTCTGATACCACTTGTAGGATCGTGTTTCGACCCGAATGAGTCGTACCGAAGATTTCTCGTACGTTTCAGAGGCGGAAACTAAGAAACGGACTTGAAAACAGCTTGAAATACACTTTAAATCTCTTGTATATTCAATTAACAATGTTTACAATCAGAGAATAAACCGGCAGCACCTCGGTATCAAATCTGGAATCGTTACAAATGATGAACGTTTGAAGGGTATTTATAGAGAAGGACCTGACCGTTTGAAGGTGCCATGGCTCTCTTCAAACGGTCACCTCTTCAAACGGTCAACCACTCTCAAAGGGTCACCTCTTCAAACGGTTACAAATCAAAAGTCAACTTCAAACGGTCACTAATCTAATTACATAAACTAATTTTTCTTTTTGCAAGCATGATGAAAGTTGATGTCATTAGTATGATGTCATCTTCAATAATGATGACATCATCCTTGTTCCGAACCGCAACGCAATCCAGACTCGATATAAGACGAAGTCGACAGATGTGTGCACTAACAACATGCTGACTTTTATCCACTGTTTGGGGACTTTTATCAGCAGTGTTTGTTGATGTTAATCAGTGGTTGATGGGCTACTTTGGTCAACAACTGTTGAGGTAGCAGTGGTTGAGCTTTGACAGCTGTTTTGAACATCTGGTGCTCTTCCCATTTTGGCAGACTTTTGTTGAGGAATGATGATCTCATACCCATAGTCTGGTGATGAATCCTTTGATGGACCTGCACTGTTAGTCTTGACAGCAGTATTTTCAAAAGTGAATTTATCAAGATCAAACAGATCTGCAGGATTTGCTGGGATTTTCATTGATGAGAGTTCATTGAATTTTACATTCAAAGTCTCCTCCACTGCCTTGGTCCGTGTATTAAACACTTTGTAGGCCTTGGCAGTGGTTGAGTATCCCAGATGATAACCACAATCAATTTTGGCTTCAAATTTTGAAATGGAATCTTTTAAGTTCAAAATAAAGCATGGGCAGCCAAATACCTTGAAGTATGAAATCAGTGGTTTGATATTATGCAGAATTTCATAAGCAGTCTTTTTATGCCTGGGGTTTATTAAAACTCTGTTTTGGACATAGCAAGCAGTGTTTACTACCTCTGCCCAAAAAGTTAATGGCAAACCTGAATCAGCAAGCATGGTTCTGGCAGCCTCAATCAAAGTTCTGTTCTTTCTTTCAACTACCCCATTTTGCTCTGGTGTTCTGGGGATGCTGTACTGCCTTACAATCCCTTTCTTCACACAGAAGGCATCCAACTCCTTATTTTTGAATTCTGTGCCATTGTCACTCCTGAAGACTTTTACTGGAAGGTCAAATTGCTTTTCAACCTGTGTCTCAAAGTCTTGCAAAATGCCTGCAGTCTCATCTTTTGAGTGTAAAGAGAAAGTCCATGTAAACCTAGAGAAGTCATCAATAATAACCAAACAATATCTCTTCTTTTTGAGACTCATGACTTGAACTGGGCCAAACAAATCCATGTGCAGCATTTGCAAACACTGGGTTGTTTTGGACTCTTCAATGGACTTAAAGGAGCTTTTATGATGTTTTCCTTTTAAACAGGAAACACAATGCTCAAGACATGAAAACAATTTTTGTGGCAAGCCTCTTACAAGGCCATTTTTTGAGATTTCAGTGATTGTCTTGAGATTTGTGTGCCCCAGTCTTCTGTGCCAAAGTTCTGTCTCTTTGTTAGAGGCAGCTGAGAACAGACAGGCATCAGCTCTGGGACACTCTTTTGACATATCAACAACATAAACATTGCCACTTCTTTGAGCAACAAGTTTTGTTTTTCCAGCTTTTATTATTGCTTCAATCTTTTTAACCATTTCTGGTCCAACAATCCTACAACTCTCCTTTGTGAAGAATGACCCATACCCCTTGTCACTCATTTGTGAAACACTCAGGAGGTTGAATTTCAGACTGTCTATCAGATTGACATTTTCAAATTTTACAATGCCAGACTGTACTGTGCCAGATCCCAGAACTTTCCATTTACTATTATATCCAAAGGATATATCACCCCCTCCATGAATTTTGAAATCTTTGAGTAGGGCTTTACATCCTGTCATGTGCCTGGAGCCTCCACTATCTACATACCAAAGGCTATCTAAGCATGCAGAAGCTCCCTGCACATGAAGTAAAAGGATTAGTTCATTAGGGTTTCCAAAGCCAATAAGGCTTCGGATGGGGTCTCAACAGTGTCTGGGATGGATGCAGATTCATGGACAGTGGTTAGGTCAGGGGTTTGGATAGTTTTAGGACTGTTTCTTTCTAACCACTGTTGTGGGTTTTGCCCAATCACCTGTTGGTACCCAAAAGGATGCCTGTTCACTTTAGGTTTAGATGGCCTTTTGTAGGTCTCATAAACGTGTGGAATCCTTTGATAAGACTGTTTTTCCTTACCTCTTCTGTATTGATTGGCAGGGGGTGCATCAGTAACCTAAACATCTCTTTTAACAGATGTTTGGTTCAGCTGTTTTGTGACAGCTGTTTGAACTGGCACAAACAGTGGTTGGTTTTTGGTGAATTTGACAGATGATGTTGATGGACTCAAGGATGTTTTAGCAATGTACTCATTCTTTTTCACATCAAAGTTTTTGAGATACACACATGCTTGAGTTTTGTGGTTTGTTTTACCACAGACAATGCAACTTTCAGCAGGAACAATGACACTTGTTTTGTTCAAATCATATGCTTTTAAATGGAAACCGTCTTTTGTTAGATGATTCCTTTTCTCACAAAACTCACAAAACAAGTTATTGATCTTTTCTCTCTTCTTTCTCTTTTCGGACTCCTTTGCAACAGAGTTTTTAACCTCTGTTGGGATGTCCTTGAGAGGAATGACTTTAGCTTTTGAAGCTTTAACACCATCAGTGGTTGTAAAGTCCATGGGTTTGAAATTTTCAAGAATGTCACACTCATCAGACCAAGTGGGTTTAAACTGGTATTTCTCAATCTCCTCAAAAGTAGAGGATCCCATTGGTCTGTCAAGTGTGATTTTGTTACCAAGTTTATCAGTGATTCTCACTTCTTGGCCATCCTTGTTTGTAGGAATGAACTCTGTTGTTTCATCAGTGGTTTGAACAGATTTTTCAAAAGCAGTGTTTTCATCATCATGTTTTCTATAACCAACACCAAATTTCACATTGCTTTTAATATGTTTTTCAAGCATAACCTCATACCCTTTGCATGATTCCACCCATTTTTCACAGGTGATCTGGGTGGACTCCAACTCCTTTTTCCAAACTTGGTATTTTTCTACCATAGTTTGGAGTTGAGTTTTGGTTATGCTCTGCTCTTCTTTAAGACTGCTAATCTCTTTCTCTTTTTCAGTCAATTTGTTTTTAAGTTCTTTTAAAGACCTTTCAAATTTGACTTCATCAGTTAAGATTTTATCCCTAAGGTTTTCATTTACCTCTTTGATGTTAGCAAAAGCAATAATGCAATTATCTGAACACAGTTTTTCAAGAACTTGAGGTGATACCTTGGCAGCAGCCATCATGGCACAATCACATTGATGATTTTCTTCATCATCAGCTCTTACTTCCTCTTCACCTGCTCTCTTCTCTTCCTCTTCTTCTTTGTCCTCTTTGGACCTGGGGTCTGTCAGTGGTTCAATCAGGGTTTCTGAATTTTCTCCCAGCAGCAGTTCACCAGCAACTGCATTAACAACTGCTTCAGTCACTTCATCCACTGTTTCATCACTTAGCTGTTCACCTTCAGTTTCTACCCCCTCTGGTATTGACTCTAATGCCATCAAACAAAATTCATCATTAGAAGGTTCATTAAAAGCATAGAGTGCAAAATTTTCATCACCAAGCTCATCAGGCATGCTGCTCCAGTCAACAAAGCCTTGAGTGAAGAAGCTTTGCTGATCTGGTTGTACCACTGCTGGAGCAGCTGTTTGAGGTGCAACAGATTGCACTTGTGCCTGAGGGACAAGGGTTTGAACATACTGAATTTGTGGAACAGTGGTTTGGACAAAATGCACAGGCACAGGGGTTGCAGCATAGTGAGCAGTGTTAACATGGGCTGCAGGGGTATATTGGGTATAGTGAACAGTGCTTTGATTTTGTGGTCTAGGGTTTGAGCTGGGATGAGTAATTATAGGACCAGTAGTTTGACTCCTGCATTCCCTAGCAAAATGACCTAGCCTATTGCACTTGTAACACTTGATTTTAGATTTATCCAACCCCACCCTTAAATTCCCATGTAACCCTGGGAATTTTCTCCCTGTTCTTTTGTAGAATTTGCTTGTTCTTACACTAAGCAAAGCCAATTGATGCAAAATGTCCATCTCTTCTAAGTCAGTGGGATCAAAGTGTTGCAAATCATTGAGTTCAAAGCACAAATTATCTGACATCTGGTTTTCACAATTTGCAGTAAAAGCATAATTTGCAGACTGAGGATCAGGGTTGTTAAAATTTCCACCAGCCGTTATATCAATGAAGTGATCATAACCCTGATCCTTACCACTGCTACCAGATTCTTCCTGACCAAAAAGAGCTGTGCTACCGAATGAATAATCATCGGAAACTTTGCCAGACTCTTGCAACTTCTTTTTCTGGTTCAACTCCCGTTCATAGGTCAGGAGTCTACCATGAATTTGGGTCAGGGTCAGATCTTTGAACTCAACAGAGTTTCTAGTGACAAAAGCTATGGTATCCCATTTTTCTGGTAGTGACCTAAGGAACCTGCTATTTTGAGTTGAATTTGGAAATATTACTTTAACAAGCCTTAGTTCACTAATGAGACAACTGAATCGCTCAAATTGCTGAGTCAGTGATTCACCCTTGATGTGACAAAATGTTTCATACTGCTGATTCAGAATTTCCCTATTGTTTTCAATGACTTCTTCTGTTCCGCCAAACTGTTCCTTCAGTGCATCCCATAGCTCTTTGGCACTGTTATAATGTAACAGTCCAGCATAGATCTCATTGGGTAATGCAGATGCTATGATGCTAAATGCTTTGGCATCGAGTTCGAACTTTTGAAAATCAGTTTCAGTATAGTTTTCAGTTGGTTTAGGAACGAACTTCTTTGCATCCTCAGCACTTGGCACCATAGGAACATGGGGACCAAAAACAACAGACCTCCAACATCCAGTGTTCTGTTGAGCAAGGATGTGACCCATCCATCTCTCCCAGATGTTGTATTCATTACGTTTAAGCATGGGTGGTTTAAAAAGCGAGCCAATGTTATTCTAATCATCTTGTGATTGTGACGTCATCCTGGTTGTTTTACAGGCACTGATTAATCAACTTTGATGGTGATTAAACCTTACTCTATTTTTCAACACAAACGAACAAACTATCAGTATCAACTTTTATGAGTTGAACTATTTATGTCAAACTGATTGTTAAATCAAATTTGACTGTCCAAGCTCTGATACCAATTGTTGGGTCTGAGTTTGATTTTGATTGTGTTTTTACGTTTGAATTAGATGAAGATGGATTAGTTATGCAGCGGAATTC
Source organism: Helianthus tuberosus (assembly GCA_030545235.1). Taxonomy (NCBI): domain Eukaryota; kingdom Viridiplantae; phylum Streptophyta; class Magnoliopsida; order Asterales; family Asteraceae; genus Helianthus; species Helianthus tuberosus. The sequence goes on along the minus strand of CM060370.1, from coordinate 179,764,422 downwards.
AGATGGAAACAAACTTTGTACACAATCAAACGAGAGAATTGCTTTGATCAAACATTTTTCACAAAGAACCGAAGGATTGAATTTATTTCAATTACGATTACAATAAAATGATTGAATGCAAACTCCCCCTCAGCCTGAGCTCAGTGTTTGTTCGTGCAGGAAAACAATTTTGCAAAGAGCTAATAGAACAGTACAGAGCACTGTTCTATTTATAGGCACTAGCAAACCACTAAGCATCTAAGCTGACGTCACCATGAAAGTGACATCTAACCTCCTAACAAACTCTAACCTCTGACCAATACAAACATTGCTATGATAACTACTGCTATTACATTTCATTACATAAAAGACATCTAAATAACTGCTGCATCCTTCCACTGCTGTGAACCCAGCAATACTTGTCCGGATCAGCAGTGCTTGACTCAAGGCAGTAGATTGAACAGCAGAGCTTTAGTCTTTCATCAGGCCTTTACTTGATCAGCAGTTTGTAGGTCAGCAGTTTGCACGATTAGTAGATAGGAGGTCAGCAGATGTTGAAACCACTTTCAAGGGGAGAGACTTGTATGCAACATCTGCTTATTCTGGATCCACTGCGCTGATCCAGTTTTGGCCTTAATTATTTGTTCCTTTGATAGGGTTCAATCCCAACATATCCTGTAAAGATCACTGGTTAGTTTCTCAAAACTCTGGCTGCAAGAAAACTGACTATTAAATAAATTAACCAAATGAGCAAACGAAGTAATTGAGTGAGGAAGAACATTTAACAGCCATTTTAAGGCTGATCCAGTCATGGTAGATCCGAAACCCTTGCACAAGCATGCTTCCTTATGCTCCGGAGGGATAGGGTTAATCTCCATCCCTTCCCTATACTGGGCAATATGCTCTTCAGGATCCGTAGTCCCATCATACAGCTTAATGTTGGGGGTTTGAAATCTCTTTGGGATTTCAACATCACAGATAGGATATGCAAAGCGGGATATCCTGTGGCTGTCTTGGGATACTTCCGGAATTGGCTGGACCACTATAGGTACACTGGATATCATGTCCTTCAATTTCTGAAGCTCCCTAGTAAATGTTGACGTCATACCTGCATCCTGCAAAGACCCATTATTGTTAGCAGCAAGAGTATTATTATTTGACATGTTACCGGTCTGAGGATTCTTGTGACAACCCTCAAAATTCCATGTATTCCGTACAATTTATTATTGATAATGAAAGTGCTTGACGACTGTGTGGAATTACTTAACTGCTTTCTGATATCTGTGTTATATTTACATGTGCCTGTTAACACACTAGTAAGGTATAGAAAAGTTACTAAATAGTCCTGTGTGATTTCCTAACTGTTAGAAATTAAAAACGTTACAAAAATATACATATAGGACGCTTTGCGGATTAATTAAGCAGTTTAACGGAACAGTATCGAACCGAACAACCGGACTTTACCCGGAACACAAAAATATTGTTAAACACATTGTTTATACTTTTCTGAACTAGTTAGGGTCCCCGAATACCCTAACACCCGTTACATTAAATAACACACACAAGTATCCTAAATAAACATTTTGATTTCAACTAAACACTAACTATCTCATTACAAACCAACTATATACCCCCCCCCCTAACCGAATGGTCACCACAAGGGTGACACACCTTTGTCCTTGGTGATTATTTTAATCCTTGTGTCTAGTATCTAGTAAACATAAGAACTAATGGACAATTGAATGTTGGAGAATTATATAAATAACCACTACACCTTCACTTCTATCATCTTCACACCATCAACATTTCATTTTCCTCTTCCCCTCCCTTGTGTTCTCGGCAGCCCTCTCCATCCACACACCACCCATTTTCTTGCAACTTCAATCCAATCCAAGGTGATAGCAAGGTGCTAGGAGGTGAAGTAGGAAGCCCGGTGTGCTTGGAACTCGAAGGACCTCACTACGTTGCTATTAACCACTCGTTTTTCGCTTAGTTTCTTCCCTAGCCTCGAGCTAGTAGTAAGTGACTCTAAACGCCTTCTTGATCTTGTCTAGGGTGGTTAATAAGAGTTTCGTCGGTTAAAAATCACTAATATATAAGATCACCAACTAAAAGTCTACTAAAGTGATGAACAAGGTGGTTAATGGATGAATATGTGTATAAATCATGTAGATCTTGTGTTGTTATGATTATTGGTTGATTATCTAATGTTTTGCTGATTAATATTGATGTTTATTGTTGTTGTGATTAATTAACTTGTTAACGGAATCGATCGAACGCGATTTAGAAGGTTAAACACTGAAAAACAGAATCTGTCCCGGTTTTACAGCAAACTTCAGTTGGCTGTAAACAGGTCTTAAACTCAACGAAAAACCGATATTTTGAATCTAAAATATGTTATTATGAAATACGGTTCTAATGGCACCGGAATCGTAATTTTTGGACTTCGTTTACTATTTTTAAAGTGTTAATTTGTAACAGCAACTTAAGCTGAATTTTGACAGCAATAAATGGGTGTCATACTTTCAGTCATAACCTGAGTTTTGTGATGAATCGGACCATGAAATTTGCACAGTAGATGAAAGCCGATGCATTTGTAATTACCCCACTGGAATTTCGTAAATTGGACACTCGATGAATTTTTAATAAATTGTTCCGTGGACTGTGGTCAGAAATACATAAATCTAAGTTCAGTTCGGAATATGAATTTTTATAAAATATTGGTAATGAACTGGACCCCGATATTTTTACACAATAAAATATGGAACGTTTAAGACATCCTGTAAAAATTTGGGAATTTTTGGAATAACTTAACCATTTTATTAAAATGTCCGAAAACAGCCGGTATTGAATATAAATGCTGAAATGACATAAGTTGTGACTCGCGTGTCTAAATGTCGAGTATGCTATCTGTGAATGATCTAACATGTTATATATGTTATGTGCATTATCGTATGTTTGATTTTGAGTGGGGAATGGATGGGAAACTTAGATGGGCATAAACCGTTAAAATGATGCATGTTGTGTGATAGATACGTGTAGGAACTTTGTGTTCTATTTGAAAGCCACTAAATGACTAACTGGTAAATCATACTAGGACGTGATTGACCGACCTGGACTGTTAGCTATATTTGAGAATCTAACCGAGCAAACCGAGGTGAGTTCACACTTTTCTACAAAGCATGGTAAATTCCCGGTGGGAATGGGAATGGGTACAGGAATAGGGATTCCTCATCCTTTGAGACGTGTTCAGGAATGTAAATTCCTCGTCCTGTTGGGACGTGTTAGACTTACTGGACTAGAACTCTATCAGCGAAGTCCCTCCCTTTTTGTATCGACTTAATCGCCGAGGCTATGGCGAGCGGGTCATTAGTTAATAGCGCTATTAGGTTTAACAAACCTCACACCGTGCCAGTCGGACGGGCGTGTACTAATGGACTATGGCACGTCGGTGGTGATAGAACACCGACGCTAGGGCACAATTGATTTCTTTTGTTAGTAGTCGATATGATAAACGAGTCTGGTAGTTTAAAATACTGGGGCAGCTCCCCACGGCCAAAGTGCCGGGCTGGATAGCCAGGGAAGGTGGACATGGGATGGTTAACAAATAAACGTTTTCGAACTATGGGGTAACCCCCATGGCTGGATAGCCGAATGAGTTTAAACTATGTTTTTGGAAACAACTCTAAAATGGACAACCAACCGTGAACTCACTCAACTTTGTTGTTGACTCGTTATTACATGCTTTGCAGGTCATTAGATGCTATGGAGCTTGCATATGGAGGTGGTCGTTGTGGGATGCGAACTGATATGTCCCGTACTTAATGAATAAACTTCATGAACTTATTAAACCTACGTTTTGGACTTTAAACTTATGAACTATGGACTTATGTTTTGAACTTATGTTTTATGCTTCCGCTGTTAACCTAAAATCGGTTTACTTCCTTTTGGTCACCAATCGTATTGTGTTTGGTTTTATTTACTTAATTATGTTGTTCAATATGATTGGTGGCTCGATCCTGGTCACGTCACGCCTCCAAGCGGTGATACTCCGCATGGTGGATTTTGGGGGTGTGACAGATTGGTATCAGAGCCATTGGTTATAGTGAACTTGGTTTTTAAAAAGGGAAAAGTTTTTGATAAAAACCAGACTATAACCAGTACAGTGCTCAACGATCCACAACGACACTTCGCTCCACGTGCAAGACTCGACACCATAAGTGGTATGATTTATGTTATATTGTCGGTTAGATAGTTCTCACTGTGCATTAGATAATGTAGTAATTGCTATTTGAACCTTGTGTGCTTACGCTCTACTATCGTCCCACACTTACGCACTTGCGCGACACTTTCCTCACTTACGTTGCTTCATTATGAAGATCATGAGCGGACGCGGAGGACATATCAACCTCACTCAAGCCCAGTTGACAGCTTTGATCAACGAACGAGTCGCTGAGGCACTCGTAGCTAATCCTGCAGGAGGTATAACCTGTTATATCAACTCACCCTAGGACGTTTAGAACCTACATTCACAAACCAGCCCTCGTGCTTAACCTTGTCTTTTATTCTCGCGCAACAGGCCAACATGCTCAACCTCCTGTGTGCACGTTCAAGACGTTCATGGACTGCCGACCTACCACTTTCAGTGGCACCGAAGGAGCAGTGGGCCTTCTTCACTGGTTTGAAAAGCTCGAGTCAGTTTTCGAGATGTGCGAATGCCCCGAAAACCGTAGGGTGAAATACGCTACCGGAACACTTGAAGGGGTAGCGCTCACATGGTGGAACGCTCAGGTTCAGCTGCTGGGGTTGGTTGCTGCTAATGCCACCCCATGGAACGGTTTCAAGGAACTGATCAAGGAAGAGTACTGCAGTCGGGATGACATCCACAAACTGGAGGTGGAATTTTTCAATCTAAAGATGACGGGGTCTGAGATTGAGGCGTATACCAAGAGGTCGAATGAACTGGCCATCCTGTGCCCAACGATGGTGGACCCTCCCATCAAACGTATTGAGCTTTACCTCAAGGGCCTTGTACCCGAGATTCAGAGTCACATGACTTCGGCTAACCTGGGTACCATTCAGCAGATCATTAAGTTAGCCCATCGTCTCACCGATCAAGCTGTGGAACAAAACAAACTGCCCAAGCGTATTGGTGCTGCTACTGCTGACGCACCCAATGATAACAAGCGAAAATGGGATGGGAATTCAGGAAAAGGTTCTACTTCAGCTCAGTCCCAGCAGCGAAAGACAGATGAGTACAGGAGCCCCAGTCAGCAGTCTTTTGGGAATCAAGGTCAGGGTGGATACAAGGGAAATCACCCCAAATGTAATCGTTGTAACTTGCACCACAGTGGGCCATGTGGTAAAGGCAACTGTCATTGATGCAACAAGCCTGGTCACATGGCAAGGGACTGCAGGAGTCAGCATCCGGCAAATCAGAACCGGCAGCAACAGCAAGCCCCACCCAATCAACACCAGCAGCGGCAACAACAAAGGGTGCTTTCAATGTGGTGCTGAGGGCCATTTCAAGAAAGACTGCCCCCAGCTAAATCAGAACCAGAACAACAACAATCAGGGGAATGGAAACGGCAATGGAGGAAACCACAATGGTAATGGGGCAAGAGGTCGTGCTTTCGTGATTGGTCAGGGTGATGCAAGGAACGATCCCAACGTTGTGATGGGTAAGTTTCTTCTGGACGACTTCTTTGTTACTGTTTTATTCGATTCAGGTGCCGATACTAGTTATATGTCCGTAAAAGTTAGCCAAATGCTTAAGCGCACTCCAACACTCCTGAACACCAAACACACGGTAGAACTAGCTAACGGTAAAAGTCTTGAAGCCACACACATAGTTAAAGGTTGTAACCTCGTCTTAGCTGGTCAGACTTTCTCTATCGATCTTATTCCTATCACACTGGGTAGTTTCGACGTTGTTATTGGGATGGATTGGCTATCTCATCATCAAGCGGAGATTGTTTGCAAGGAGAAAATCGTCCGCATTCCTCGTTCTGGTGAAGAACCTCTCATGATTCGTGGCGACAAGAGTGGTGCTGTCGAAGGCATCATCTCTTTCCTTAAGGCCCAGAAGTGTTTGCGAAAGGGCCACACTGCCATTTTAGCACTCGTTACTGACACATCAACGGAAGAGAAAAGAATTGAAGACATCCCTATTGTGCGCGATTTTCCCGAGGTATTTCCTGAGGAATTACCTGGTCTTCTGCCTCATCGCCAAGTTGAGTTTCAAATCGAGCTAGCTCCTGGAGCAGCGCCAGTAGCTCGAGCACCATATCGTCTAGCTCTATCAGAACTCGAAGAACTGTCCACACAACTACAAGAACTCTTGGAAAAGGGTTTTATACGTCCTAGCTCTTCGCCCTGGGGAGCTCCAGTACTATTCGTGAAGAAGAAAGATGGTACTTTCAGAATGTGTATTGACTATCGCGAGCTTAACAAGGTGACTGTGAAGAATCGTTATCCTCTTCCACGTATTGACGACTTGTTCGACCAGTTGCAAGGGTCGAGCTATTACTCCAAGATTGACTTGAGATCGGGATACCATCAGCTGAGGGTCCGAGATGAGGACGTCTCCAAAACAGCATTCAGAACTCGTTACGGCCATTACGAGTTTCTGGTTATGCCATTCGGGCTGACGAATGCACCAGTGGTCTTTATGGATCTCATGAACCGAGTGTGCAAGCCTTACCTGGATAAGTTCGTTATTGTGTTCATCGACGATATCCTGATCTATTCCAAGAGTCAGGAGGAACACGAGCAGCATCTACAACTTATGCTGGAACTTCTTCGAAAAGAGCAGTTGTATGCCAAGTTTTCGAAATGTGACTTCTGGCTCCGCGAAGTACACTTTCTAGGCCATGTGGTAAACAAGGATGGGATTCATGTTGATCCATCCAAGGTTGACTCAATTAAGAACTGGCCTGCACCCCGCACACCAACAGAAATCCGCCAATTCTTGGGTTTGGCAGGATATTACAGAAGGTTTATCAAAGACTTCTCCAAGATTGTACAACCTCTCACTTCGCTGACTCAGAAGGGTGTCATCTATCGTTGGGGTCATGCACAAGAGTCCGCATTTCAACATCTAAAGGATAGACTTTGTAGCGCGCCTATCCTCTCATTGCCCGAAGGCACCGATGATTTCGTGGTTTATTGCGACGCTTCCATCCAAGGACTGGGTTGCGTATTGATGCAACGTGACAAGGTCATTGCCTACGCATCGCGCCAACTTAAAGTTCACGAAAGAAACTACACTACTCACAATCTGGAGCTGGGAGCAGTTGTATTCGCGCTTAAGATATGGAGACATTACCTGTACGGTACCAAGTGCACCATTTACACCGATCACAGGAGTCTCGAGCATATCTTCAAGCAAAAGGAGTTAAACATGCGTCAACGCCGATGGGTTGAGCTCTTGAACGATTATGAATGCGCAATCAAGTATCATCTGGGTAAAGCCAATGTTGTGGCCGACGCCCTCAGTCGAAAGGATACCATACCTAGGCGTGTACGTGCTTTACAGCTTACCATCCAATCCAACCTTCCCGCTCAAATTCGAGATGCCCAGGTCGAAGCATTGAAAGCAGAAAACATCAGGGCTGAATCCCTACGAGGATCGAGGCAACGGCTAGAACAAAAGGAAGACGGCGCCTACTATGTAACAGGGCGTATTTGGGTTCCACTCTATGGCAACTTACGCGAGCTTGTGATGGATGAAGCACATAAGTCTCGTTATTCAGTACATCCTAGTTCGGATAAGATGTACCACGACTTAAAGACCACATACTGGTGGCCTGGCATGAGAGCCCACATAGCAACCTACGTCAGCAAGTGCTTGACTTGTGCGAGAGTCAAGTCTGAATATCAGAAACCATCAGGCCTACTTCAACAACCGGAGATCCCGAAATGGAAATGGGAGCAAATTTCCATGGATTTCATTACCGGCCTGCCCAGATCTCAACGCGGAAACGATACCATTTGGGTGATCGTAGATCGATTAACCAAGTCTGCATATTTTCTGGCTATCAAAGAAACGGATAAGTTTTCTACTCCTGCAGACATTTACCTAAAGGAAGTGGTATCAAGGCACGGAGTGCCAACCTCTATTATATCTGATCGTGACGCACGTTTTACTTCAGAACTGTGGCAAGCAATGCACAAGTCCTTTGGCTCACGTTTAGATATGAGCACCGCTTATCACCCGCAGACGGATGGACAATCTGAACGCACCATCCAAACCCTTGAAGACATGCTTAGGGCATGTGTAATCGATTTTGGTAATGGCTGGGAAAAGCACCTCCCGCTAGTGGAGTTTTCGTACAACAACATCTACCACACCAGCATCCAAACCGCTCCGTTTGAGGCATTGTACGGACGCAAATGCCGATCACCTCTCTGTTGGGCAGAAGTTGGTGACAGCCAAATCACTGGCCCAGAACTTGTGGTAGATATCACCGAGAAAATTGCTCAGATACGACAGCGAATGGCGGCAGCTTGTGATCGTCAGAAAAGCTATGCTGATAAGGGAAGAAAACCACTCGAGCTCCAGGTTGGGGATCGAGTGCTACTCAAAGTCTCACCTTGGAAAGGTGTAGTCCGCTTTGGCAAACGAGGCAAACTCAATCCGCGTTATGTCGGACCATTCGAAGTCATTGAGAAAATTGGCAAAGTCGCCTACAGGTTGGATCTACCTGAAAAACTCAGCGGAGTTCACAACGTATTCCACGTGTCAAATCTGAAGAAGTGTCTGTCAGACGAGACCCTCATAGTTCCTCTCAAGGAACTCACAATCGACGACCAGCTGCGAATCGTCGAGGAACCAGTAGAGATTACTGATCGAGATGTTAAGATTCTCAAGCACACAAGAATACCTCTCGTTCGTTGGAATGCTCGTCGTGGCCCAAAGTATACCTGGGAACGAGAAGACCAAATAAAACTCAAGTATCCCCAACCGTTTAAGAAAAACGCAACCACTACTGAGGCTGAAGTTACTGCAGAATTTCGGGACGAAATTCCAAATTAACGGGGGGATGATGTGACACCCCAGGAAAATCAGGAAAACAACGCAACTTAACTAGCTTCCTCAGTAACCACACGCAAAATTTCGGGACGAAATTCTCTTAACAGGGGGAGAATGTGACAACCCTCAAAATTCCATGTATTCCGTACAATTTATTATTGATAATGAAAGTGCTTGACGACTGTGTGGAATTACTTAACTGCTTTCTGATATCTGTGTTATATTTATATGTGCCTGTTAACACACTAGTAAGGTACAGAAAAGTTACTAAATAGTCCTGTGTGATTTCCTAACTGTTAGAAATTAAAAACGTTACAAAAATATACATATAGGACGCTTTGCGGATTAATTAAGCAGTTTAACGGAACAGTATCGAACCGAACAACCGGACTTTACCTGGAACACAAAAATATTGTTAAACACATTGTTTATACTTTTCTGAACTAGTTAGGGTCCCCGAATACCCTAACACCCGTTACATTAAATAACACACACAAGTATCCTAAATAAACATTTTGATTTCAACTAAACACTAACTATCTCATTACAAACCAACTATATACCCCCCCCCCCTAACCGAATGGTCACCACAAGGGTGACACACCTTTGTCCTTGGTGATTATTTTAATCCTTGTGTCTAGTATCTAGTAAACATAAGAACGAATGGACAATTGAATGTTGGAGAATTATATAAATAACCACTAGACCTTCACTTCTATCATCTTCACACCATCAACATTTCATTTTCCTCTTCCCCTCTCTTGTGTTCTCGGCAGCCCTCTCCATCCACACACCACCCATTTTCTTGCTACTTCAATCCAATCCAAGGTGATAGCAAGGTGCTAGGAGGTGAAGTAGGAAGCCCGGTGTGCTTGGAACTCGAAGGACCTCACTACGTTGCTATTAACCACTCGTTTTTCGCCTAGTTTCTTCCCTAGCCTCGAGCTAGTAGTAAGTGACTCTAAACGCCTTCTTGATCTTGTCTAGAGTGGTTAATAAGAGTTTCGTCGGTTAAAAATCACTAATATATAAGATCACCAACTAAAAGTCTACTAAAGTGATGAACAAGGTGGTTAATGGATGAATATGTGTGTAAATCATGTAGATCTTGTGTTGTTATGATTATTGGTTGATTATCTAATGTTTTGCTGATTAATATTGATGTTTATTGTTGTTGTGATTAATTAACTTGTTAACGGAATCGATCGAACGCGATTTAGAAGGTTAAACACTGAAAAACAGAATCTGTCCCGGTTTTACAGCCAACTTCAGTTGGCTGTAAACAGGTCTTAAACTCAACGAAAAACCGATATTTTGAATCTAAAATATATTATTATAAAATACGGTTCTAATGGCACCGGAATCGTAATTTTTGGACTTCGTTTACTATTTTTAAAGTGTTAATTTGTAACAGCAACTTAAGCTGAATTTTGACAGCAATAAATGGGTGTCATACTTTCAGTCATAACCTGAGTTTTGTGATGAATCGGACCATGAAATTTGCACAGTAGATGAAAACCGATGCATTTGTAATTACCCCACTAGAATTTCGTAAATTGGACACTCGATGAATTTTTAATAAATTGTTCCGTGGACTGTGGTCAGAAATACATAAATCTAAGTTCAGTCCGGAATATGAATTTTTATAAAATATTGGTAATGAACTGGACCCCGATATTTTTACACAATAAAATATGGAACGTTTAAGACATCCTGTAAAAATTTGGGAATTTTTGGAATAATTTAACCATTTTATTAAAATGTCCGAAAACAGCCGGTATTGAATATAAATGCTGAAATGACATAAGTTGTGACTCGCGTGTCTAAATGTCGAGTATGCTATCTGTGAATGATCTAACATGTTATATATGTTATGTGCATTATCGTATGTTTGATTTTGAGTGGGGAATGGATGGGAAACTTAGATGGGCATAAACCGTTAAAATGATGCATGTTGTGTGATAGATACGTGTAGGAACTTTGTGTTCTATTTGAAAGCCACTAAATGACTAACTGGTAAATCATACTAGGACGTGATTGACCGACCTGGACTGTTAGCTATATTTGAGAATCTAACCGAGCAAACCGAGGTGAGTTCACACTTTTCTACAAAGCATGGTAAATTCCCGGTGGGAATGGGAATGGGTACAGGAATAGGGATTCCTCGTCCTTTGAGACGTGTTCAGGAATGTAAATTCCTCGTCCTGTTGGGACGTGTTAGACTTACTGGACTAGAACTCTATCAGCGAAGTCCCTCCCTTTTTGTATCGACTTAATCGTCGAGGCTATGGCGAGCGGGTCATTAGTTAATAGCGCTATTAGGTTTAACAAACCTCACACCGTGCCAGTCGGACGGGCGTGTACTAATGGACTATGGCACGTCGGTGGTGATAGAACACCGACGCTAGGGCACAATTGATTTCTTTTGTTAGTAGTCAATATGATAAACGAGTCTGGTAGTTTAAAATACTGGGGCAGCTCCCCACGGCCAAAGTGCCGGGCTGGATAGCCAGGGAAGGTGGACATGGGATGGTTAACAAATAAACGTTTTCGAACTATGGGGTAACCCCCATGGCTGGATAGCCGAATGAGTTTAAACTATGTTTTTGGAAACAACTCTAAAATGGACAACCAACCGTGAACTCACTCAACTTTGTTGTTGACTCGTTATTACATGCTTTGCAGGTCATTAGATGCTATGGAGCTTGCATATGGAGGTGGTCGTTGTGGGATGCGAACTGATATGTCCCGTACTTAATGAATAAACTTCATGAACTTATTAAACCTACGTTTTGGACTTTAAACTTATGAACTATGGACTTATGTTTTGAACTTATGTTTTATGCTTCCGCTGTTAACCTAAAATCGGTTTACTTCCTTTTGGTCACCAATCGTATTGTGTTTGGTTTTATTTACTTAATTATGTTGTTCAATATGATTGGTGGCTCGATCCTGGTCACGTCACGCCTCCAAGCGGTGATACTCCGCATGGTGGATTTTGGGGGTGTGACAATTCTGGCCATATCCTGAAGCATATCCTGAGCTCCTCACAGTTGACATCCTGACCGAGGAGGGTATCTCAGGAGTATGATTCTGAGAATGGCTTGGCACGATATTCCCCCGGTTATCTTCAGTTTAAACTGCAGAACTGAAGTTCAAAGCTCTAGGCTGCAAAGGAGTGACAGTTTCTTCAGCAGGTCTACTTGGAATGGATATCAAGAGTTGTATCTCTCTCATCAGCATCCGATTAGTTTCCTGCTGCTGCCTCATCTGTTCCTGTACACTACCAAACAAATTCAGAATTTCATCATTAGAAGCCAAAACAGGAGCAGATCCCTGGGTACTGGAAGCGGGGATAACATCCCGAGCCACATGACTTTCAGTTCCGTGCGAAGAAGTTTGCATTCGTGGAGGAGGAGGTGGAAACATCGAACCAATTGTTGCAGAGGTTGTAGCAGACATGGTGGAAGAGCTCATGTTTGATCTCGAGGCCATTGAAAACAATGTAGCAAAAAGTTTTGACAATAGAAAACCGAGTAATGATTTTACTAAAGTTTTCAGCAAAAATAGCACCACTTGCCCCACGGTGGGCGCTAAATTGTTTTGGTCAAAAATTACCGAAGCAATTAAGTGATCAAATTAGTTAAGTGAGGTAGTGTGCTAGAAATATGGGTGAAAAATATGTTAATCAAGTTAATTGCAAAAACAGGGATCCGGCGGATATTCCCCACTTGAACGTTGTAGACCTGGTCTTTCGGGTTCAACGTCTCTCATATAACAGATTTGCCCGAGTCCTAAGGAGAAGAAGTCCATCTGACCGTTAGTGACCCACAGCTTCTAACCTGCACGTGGTCAATATTGTTAACACCAGGATATCGCCCAGGATGTTACCAATATCCCAGTCCAGTATCCTGATCATAAGCAAACAGTCAAAAGAAAGATATTAGTCAGGATATATACGCTCAGAAAATGGCCCATAACAGATGGACACTCGATTTTCCGAAGACAGACGCGATGAACACTCGATTTTGGACAACGGAAGCAACACACGTGCGAAGACCACCACCTTCGTACGAAGGCACCAGTTTCGTACGAGGCTTCTCTTTCCCACCGACACTTCGATTTCGACCGTTTCAGCACTTTGGAAGACTAACGCATTCTGTCCCCGTATGCAGGCTGATCCGACGCTCCCTTCAATCCATTTCAAGCTGTGTTTATTTGCTAAACACACACTGTGAGTATACTCGAACCCTTTTTCACTTAACTCACTTTTGGGTGTTACATACGTTCTCTATAAAAAATACAACACACAACGCTTAACACTTTTATAAACGCTAACCGCTCCCGTATGCTATACGTGATTAGTTGAATGCTTGTTGCTATGCTTATACAGTGATTGCTTGCCCGACCGCCTTTAGCAACGATAGTACTATAGTTTGGACTCAGCACCTGTTTCTTCAGGGGTTGCTAAGGATCACATACTTTACTTCACGTGTTCGCTTCGGTGAACATGTGTCGCGCATACTCTACTCGCAGTCATGTAGTTAGGACGTATCATTGTTGATAACTTACTTGATTCACCTGTTACGTGTTACATGCTGGTTACGCGTAAATGCTTTTTATACTATACCTATGCAAACTTGTGTACTCACCTTTACATTATTGTATTGACCTTATTTTAATGTATGTGACAGGTTGATGGAATATGTGCTGCAAATGGATAGGAAGTCTAGAAACTCACCGAATAAAATCTGAGTTGTCGGAATAGTTTTGCTTGAGAGATTTTGATATCTGTTATGACTATTTGTGGATTATTTGTTTGATAGTATGGGATATTAAAAGTGTTAAAAATATTGTCACAAATAGTTGTTATGGATTCTCTTGAACAATCTGTTTCGCTTAGTGCCACGCCCCGATGATTCCGCCGTCGGTCGGGGTGTGACAACAAGGAAGAGTTTGACCCGTTTCTACTATACATCCAAGAACTTCCATAATGTTTGGATATAAAGTAATCAAACGCGAAAGCGTTTTGTAGTGGAAATTCCAACGTGTATCTCCGGGTCTTGAAAGTGTCATCTCTTGATTTAACCCACTACCGGTACAAAGCACGTCTTCCATTATTTCCAATTGTCTTCTTTGGCTTTCACAAAGCATGTCTTGTCATTTGGAAGATGCACAAATGACATTTGTTAAACATGTTATCATTTCAAATACTCTCCAAATAGGTGTGTGTTTGTGTGCAACCGCCACAATAACTAGTTGAAGTTGGTGTGCAAAATAATGAATATAGAAAGTCAAAACATTTTCCTTTAAAATAAGAGCTCTTAAGCCGTCAAACTCACCTGACATGTTACTTGCCCCGTCGTAACCTTGGCCTCTAATCCTTTTCAATAAGAGCTTTTTGTTAAGTAAATCGGCACACTTTTGGAAACATTTGTTGTAGGCGCTATTAACTAACCCAACATGTTTTGTAAGTACCTCGTGTACTTTTTCCAATTGTTATACCCGTTCAAAACAAATGTGTCTCTATGATTACCAAAATTCGGACTTAAACAAGTAACAACATAAGCAAAACACACGATCCGATTTTATACTATACTCTAACCATCCTTTGTATTCCTTTCGGTCATACCATTCTTGTTTGAATTTTCTCAACTCTTTACCTTGAAACGTTGATGTTGGATATTTAATACCCGTTGGTTGACATGGTCCTCTTAGTAGGTATGCTCTTCTAACATCATCTCGTTGATTCACGTTGTATGATGTAATCGCCTTGCGATCATGAGGATCCGAGGGAAGATCATTCACATCAACAAAATCGGAAGATGATCCAATTTCAATCGCTTTCCTCTTGTTGAGAAAACGCGCCATAACATCCTTACTCATTGTTCCTATTACATACAAAATAAACAATATTCCTTTATATCTATAATACTATATAAAGCAAATGTGATGTACATGCATGTAATTTTACATCGCGTCCAACTTTTAAAGCAACATGAACAACTAATGAAAGCTTGTTTTATGAAGGTGAAATCGTAAAAAGCTCAAAATTTTAAGACACTAGCAGGGTATAATAGTAAATTACACTTACACCCCATTCTCACACACTCAAAATCCTTTCCTTCCCTACCCCCCAAGAAACCTAATCGACAACCTGTGTAAATTGAACGTATAAGTGAAACGGTGGGTGCAATTAATCATGAAATCAATTTGGTTTCAATGATTTTGTCCCAATTTTACAAAGGTATCGTTTCTCCTTCAATGGGTGGGTGTTTGTCTTTTCCTTCCCCTCGAGTTATTGAATGTGTAAACTGATTAGTATATAGAAACGGACAGGCGATATGAAGATTATAAATCCTTAAACATGAAAGACGACCAGCAATCAAAAGCTTTTCAACTCTTAAATGACGCATGGAAATCGTCACTCATCACATCAAACCTTCATCCTCCTGCAAATTATAAGGTTTATTTCTTCCAAAACTACACTCAAACACACACATTCAATCTCTCTATGCATTCGTTCCATATCTGTACAGTTTCTTAGATATCTGATCTCGATTGGTTTATATCTTGTTAGAAACTGTTGGGTTCCGATTTATGGAATATTTAGTTTTAGATCTGAATCGCTGAATGAGTGCATTCGTATTGTACATGTCATCTGTTTGAATCTACATTGCATGTGTCGCTTTTATGTTTGAAGCCTAACAATTGCTTTGTGAATTTGTATGATTTCAGTGACCGGAAAGATTGTTTGAACGCTTTATCAGAACAGAGTGAAAAAAGGGGAAGAAAACGGCAAAGGCGTCTTCTCAGCAGTCGTGGTTCATGACCAATACACCATTAATTGGGACTTCTGAATTAGATTGTTGTTCCTGATGTGTTATTTTTAATTAGGGTTTATCAAAGAAATTGAATACTTAGGGTTAATCAATACAATTCTCGGTTTATCTCTGTTTTTAGTTCTTACTTAATATCAACTAAACAAATATGTTAAAAGGCCTATGCAATTATGAACACATATCTAAGCTGGTTTCAAGAATAATATTGACATGTGTTATTTTTGTTGCAGATATCACTACAATGTCGCTGACGCACGGCTCCGTCAGCATGTATAAAAGGGTAATGAAGATGGTTTATACATAAGCTGTGTGGCGTCAGCCTCAAATCTTTGGGCTTTAATTATGGACGCTGGAACTGGATTCAGTTCCAAAGTTTATGAGGTTTCACCGGTTTTCCTTCACAAGGTTATTCAAATCGTGTTGAATCTTCTAGCTGTTTCAATTTCATAATTTTATTTGTATTATTAACGAGAATATATTAATTGTTCTTCAAGAATGGATTATGGAACAGTGGGAGAAAAACTTTTACATCAGTTCAATAGCTGGTACAACTAATGGAAGCTCGTTGGTTGTTATGTCAAGAATTAGATTAGATTTGCTTCTATTGTAGTATGTTTCATTTTGCAATTTCAACCCACTTGTGTAGAAACAGGTCAATTTAGGTTATATTTGATGTAAACAGGTAAAATAATAATATAGTTGTTTTGTATGTTGCTTTTAGCCTTGAACTCTAATAATGTTTTTTATGTTTGTAGATTCATTACAATCGAGTCAGAAAAGATGGGCTTTTTATCCATAAAGAGGTAACTGTTCTCTATCTTCCCAATTTATCAGATTGTTTACCTTCGGTTGTCTATTTTCTGTCCTTTTAGGAGAAGCATGATTGAATATGACCCATGTCTACTGGCACCATCTTGCTTGTATTTGGCTGCAAAATCCAAAGAAAGCACTGTGCAAGCAAGACTGTAACACCTTTTTTTACAACTTAAAACAATATCCTCATCCTAATTAACATTTTATATTCGGGAATTGCAGTATTAGCAACATGGCATCTTTGTTTGCAGATCTAGATGAAAAGTACCGATGTGAAATAAAAGAGATACTTGAAATGGAAATGAAAATTTTGGAAGCACTAAACTATTACCTTACTGTTTTTCATCCTTATCAGTCGTTGCCTTAGTATGTATTTCTTTTACAAGTGTATATCAATTAGTTTTTCCCCTGCAGTTATATGTGTGACCATTAGGGGTGCAAACGAGCCGAGTCGAGCCCAAGCTCGATCTCGGCCCGGTTTGAGCTTTGTTTTCAAAGCTCAAGCTCGGCTCGCTGGTAGTATCTCAAGCTTCAGCTCGGCTCATTTGGTATGTAATACCACAACTCAAACAAGTGACCCTATCACCACCTGCTTAAGTAAACATGTTCACAACCAAAGTAAAACTTCACTGAACCTGTTTAGATTAATCCCAAATCCACAAATTTATAAAACAATTGCTTATTACATGTGAAAACGGATACTTGAAATCACGAATTATTTAAAGAGAATACATTTTTTTATTTATTTAAACAATTATGGTTGATAATTTATAGGATGGTTTTTGGTTATTTGCGTGTTATGCAGGTTGAGAGTGAGTATCTTCCTCTTTACAAAAACCATGGCATCGGACTTACAACATGGAGTCCTCTTGCATCTGGAGTTCTGACCGGAATATACAATTCCGGGGTTCCACCGGACAGTAGATTTGCGTTGGAAAATTATGAGGTAATCTTGAAGTTTACTATCTAACATTCAAGCTCTTTGATTACTTATTCTTAAAGTTTATATTCATTATGTTAAAATTATGCTGACTTTGAAATCGTATTGTGATGTTAAACTATTGCAGAATCTGGCGAGTCGATCATTGGTGGATACCGAAGAAAGTGAGAAGCTACAACCGATTGCTGATGAACTAGATGTGCCAGTGACTCAACTTGCAATCGCTTGGTGTGCTGCAAACCCCAATGTATCATCGGTTATTACTAATGCTACAAAGGAACATCAGGTGAGGTCTCATCAAGGATTCAACTATGTTAGGATCTGAGTTTCTTATGATTGTGTTTTTGTTTGATAATTATGAAAATGAATGAGTATAAGTGCAACGGAATTAAAATGGAAACGAACTTTCAACACACAATCAAATGGAAGAATTGCTTTCAACACACATGTTTGTCATGAAACTGAATGATTATATTTATTACAATGATTCAGGGGTTGTTTAGTAGCCTCTTAATGACCATTCAGATGCTACCTCTTAATGGTTTAAAACCTCTGAATGAATAAGAGGTAACTACTAGTCTGAATGGTTAAGAGGTAACCTCTGAATGGTAAATCATCACATGTCACATTCTTCTACCTTCTCATTGGTAAAATTCTTAATGGTTCCATTAAGAGGTAGCCTCTTAATGACCATTCAGAGGCTACCAAACAACCCCTCAATTACAGTTGCATGCATGCAATACAATCTCCCCCTCAGCCTGAGCTCACAGACGGTTTGTTCGTACAGAATGACTTGTAAAGAAAGAGCTAATAGAACAGTACAGGGTACTGTTCTATTTATAGTACCGAACAAACCACTGAAGCATCTTTGCTGACATCACCATGAAAGTGACATCTAACCTCCTAATAACCTACAACCGCTGATCTATACAAGCACTGTTATCTAACTACTGATTACAATACAATACAAAGAAGTAAACTAAACTACTGCTTCTCATTCCACTGTTATACTCCCAGTAGTGCTTGTATCTTCAGCAGTACTTGAACCATGATAGTAGATTGAGCATCAGTGCTTAGCCTTCAACAGTCTTTAACAGTCTTTAGCAGTTGTTGAAGATCAGCAGTTGTTGTAGACGAACAGTGAATGGAGGTCATCAGTTGTTAGGGCCACTTCCAAGGGGAAAGACTGAGGCAAACATCTGCTTATTTTGAATCCACTAATCTGATCCAGTTTTGGCTTTAATCAACTGTTCCTTTGTAGGGTTCAATCCCAACAAACTACTTTTTTTCCATTTTCCCTTCTTTTAGTTTATTAAAAACACCCCCACCACACGCGCACACACACCATCTGTATGAATCATAATAGTTAGAGGTGGTGTGTTTGACTCTTCTGATAAAGTCAAATGGGTTACTTTTTTCTGAAAATAGTAGCTTATGAAAAAAGTGTACTTATAGTGCCCAAGGGTGTGTTTAGGATTGCTTTTATCTTTTCTTTTTTTCTTTTTATTGCTCAAAAGAACAAATAAACACTTTTCGTGTTTGGATGAAGAAAAGTGTGCATTCTTATTATATTGGATGAAACAAATTGTTTTGAATAAACAATTTTGACCCTTTATTCAAACACGCCCTAGGGCAATTTTGACCCGTTTACTTATGAAGTCAAACGGTTTACCTTTTTCTCTAAAAATTAGTGGCTTATGAGAAAATGGGATGATAAAGTGTACTTTTAGTGCCTAGGGTGTGCTTAGGATTTGCTTATTATTTTTTTGCCTTTAAAAAAACAAATAAGCACTTTTAAGTGTTTCGATGAAGAAAAGTGTTAACGCTTATATTACTATTAAAACAGTTCTGACCCTTTATCCGACCTGCCCATTTCGTCACCTCTAAATCAAATTTTGTCGTCATTTTGCATTTGTTAAAATAACATGTTTGGAGTTGCCATGAAATGCAGATTCAAGAAAACATGAAGGCCATTAATGTGATTCTGAAGCTTACGCCAGATGTGATGGAGAAGATTGATGCCGTTGTCCAGAGCAAACCCAAGAAGCCCGATTCGTATAGGTGAAGGAACACACACAAAGACGATTAGTTTCCAGTTGCTGGCCTGATATTTTTACAATAAGACTTGTGTTTGAACTTTGAATTCAACCCATTTTATTGGGGATGTGATATATTTATACATTTAAGGGTAGCAACTATCGAGTTGTGTTTTATTTTAAACGGGTCAAATGAAGGATTAAAAGTTGTCTGCAGTCTATGTTATAACTTATAAACACACATATGAGAATGCCACAAGTGTCGAAAGTTGCGAAAGCATTATGGTGTTACTATGATGCAACAAAAAAGGACGCACCCGCCGCAACGCGCGGGCATTCCCACTAGTATAATTAAAAAACACAAGTAATATAAGCAGCTTTAATATTTAATAATGAATTCAACAGTTAAATCAACAAAAAAAGTGATTTCATTATTTAATAAGGAACGGCGGTTTGACTTTAATATTTAATAATAATAATAATAATAATATTTAGATTTCATTATTAAATGTTAAAGCTGTGTTTAACAGCCTTACTAATCTTCATATTCATTATTTACATTTTTGAAGAATGAAATCAAGGTACCTCTACAAAATCAAGAGTGCGGGTGTGCGGTATTGTGCGGCGAGATTTGTGGGCTGTGGCTGATCGATCGAACAGAGTCTGCACTGATGTTTCTGTTTCTTGGTCGCTGGCAGTAGAGAGGGGAGGGCAGGAGGGAGGAGATGAATGGTCGATTGGGTTATTTGGGTTATGTTTTGTTTAATTGATTTAGTTATTTGGGTTGAGTTTTAACATAAACTTATATAATTGGGTTTGATATTGGGTTATATGAATACAAGTTTTATTTAAAAAGATTAGTAGGCTAACTTGTTTACATAATTGGGTCAGGTTTAAATCCGTGTTCACAAATTTTTTTTATATAAATTCCTAACATTTTTTTCTAAGGGGTGCGGTCAGAATTTTCCAAGGGGTGCGGTCGGGGATTTTTCGCGAAAAATAATACTAATTTTTTTTCAAGGGGAGCGGCCACCTACCACGGGCTAAGGTGGGTCCGCCCCTGCCGCCCACCCAAGGCAGATGACCTAAGTTATTATCATTAATTATTATTATTATTATATAAATAGCAATTGTTCTTACCATTTACTTTTAATGATTGTATTTTGATTTCTCATTCCAACATTTTCCTTATCTATCTATAATTTCTATAAAAGGAGAAATCCCAATGACATAAGAAAAGCTGATGTGTCAGCAGGAGAGGCTGTCCAACAATGTTTTTCTTATGTATTTATTACATCATAAAGCCTAATATATAAATCACTTTAAAATTCGGTCTAAACCTCTGCCAGGGTAAACATCTGCTCATTTATATGTGACTTTACTTTAATACCTAGCAGTAGTGGTTGTTGTCTTCCGTAATGCTTTTAGATCAGCAGATAATTAAGTCTAATTACCGGGAAATTCAAATTCAAAAATGCATGGTAATAAGTAATTAGCAATTAATGCATGTCACTCAGAAACTCCTGTCAATCATCCTTCTTATATAAGGTTTTCTTCTCATTTCCCTCTTCATATTTCATCATGCTTTCATCTTCTCTGATTTTGAAATTTGAAATTTAATCACAATTCGAATTCCGAATTAGAAGCATGTCAATATCAGTTGACAGTAACAATCTTAGTTTTGTTAACGATTTGAATCCTGGGAAAGATATGTGGAACATGAAAGCGAGAATTATTCAAAAATGGAATCAGGGTTACAAGATGGATCTCATCTTCATTGATGAAAAGGTAATTTGTATCTCTGCTTTTTCGTTTTATTAGAGAATGTAGTGGTGTATGCTAAGAAGATACTTTCTTTAAATGTTCTACAGGGTGTTAAGATTCAAGCAGGTATTTTGATGGACAGCTTCAAGAAGATGCTGTTGTGATTCTGTCGAAATTTGGTGTTGGTGAGAATAAAGATTTATATAAAGTAGTAGTGCAACCTTATAAAATCAACTTTTATAGATGCACAACTGTTACTCCTGTGAGAGATTGGCAAGGTGTTGAGTATGGTTTCAACTTCAGAGCTTATAAAGATATTCTTCAAGGAGAGGCGTTAAATGCTTTGAGTGTTGGTAGTGTATATTTTTGTAATCATGTCTTGCTTGTATAATATTAGAGAGTTTTACTTATATTCTTGTATAATGTGATCATATAGATGTTGCTGGATCTGTGATTTGTTGTGGAGATCTTGAAATCTTTGATCGACCTCCAAAGGAGACTAAGAAGATGAATTTCGATATTGAAGACTTGGAGAAAGTTGTTGTTTACATGTGCAGTCATGTACTGATCATTGTTTGTATTTATTGATGTTAATAAATAAGATGAAGAATGTTGGTATTTAATGTGGGATCATGGTAATGGTAATAAATGAGATCTATAGTGTTTGTATCTAATGCTGAATAATGGTAATTAATGAGGTCTACAGTTTATTCTTAGTGAATATGGTAGTTAATTTATGGCTCATTTGCTACTTTAATAAATGTCATATTTTTCCTTTGATTTTCTGTTTTTATTCATTCAATGTTGTTTTGATATTAGAGATTTGTAAAGAAATGGTCATAAATTAGTCTTTAGTATATCGTCATATAAATGTTCTTTTCATGTAGGGGTAAGGTTTTGCGGTGTACTGTGTGGAATGATTATGCTCTGCAGATTAAGGACTTCATTTCTAAAATCCCACCTCATGAGCATGTGATGGTTGTTATACAGCATGGAAAGTGTAAGGATTGGAAAGGTATTTTTGTTACTTTCTGCAAATCATAACTATACTGTTTATTTCTGGCAATATAAAGACAGGTTTACATTAAATATCTATATACTTTTCCATGTAGGTGAATATACTGTTCAAAGTGATAAGTTTACAACACGAATTTTTCTGAATTAAGAAATTGATGAAGTTAATGAGCTAAGGAGGAGGTAATTTTTCAATGTAATTTCTATTGTATGTAGATGTTCAAGTCAAATATTTGGTTTCATGTTATTTGTATACTTATTCTAATCATTTGTGGTATTCAAAAGGCTTATACTGTAGTTTGGACAAGGGAGTGGTTCTACTTCTCAAACAATACTGTCGTCTCAGAGTGTTTTTCCATTGCATAAAGAATTTGTAACTGATGGTATGAAGAAACATGTTGATGAGATTAGTGGGATAGAAAAGGTTTCACATCTTTTTATATACTTTGGTTATTTGTTTGGTTTGTCACCTGCATGTTTTTACAGGAAGTGTCTTGTGTTTTTATAGGAAATGTCTTGTGTTGTGGTTGCGACAATTAAGATTGTGCAAGAAGAGTATGGTTGGTTTTATGCTGCCTGTCGTAAGTGTTTCAAGAAGGTGATGGGTAAAAGTGAATACTTGCAGAATGTTGAAAATGTTTCAGATGATATTGTTCGATTGCCTGCGACTTCTTTGGTTTGTCCCAAATGTCATAGTGAATGTACATCGATCACCACAAAGTAAGCAATGATGATTATTTAGCGTTATATTTATATAAGTAACATTCTAAGACTGATATTTGAATATAGTTTTGCAGTTTACTTAGTTAGTTGTGTATATTTCAGGTTCAAGGTGCAAGTGCGGGTGCAGGATGAGAGTGGTAGTGTTTCTTTAGTTATGTTTGATAGAGATGTTCAGAAGCTTCTTGGATTAGCGGCGAGTGACATTAGAGAGAGGCAGGTTAAGGCCAATAATACTAGATTCCCTCATGAGATATTTCGATTGGTTGATAAGAAGGCTGCTTTTAAGATTGATGTTTCAGAGTTCAATCTTAAAAATGACTATCGTGTTTATACTGTGCAAAAAACATTTGATGATCCAGTAATAATTGATGAGTTGGTTGGTGGAGATGGTAATGGTGATGAAAATACTGATGAGGTAGCATATAAAATTACTCTTTCAATCTATTTATTTTTCTTTTGAGTTTTAAACACTGGATTCTGCACTTTTTTATATGATATCATATATTATGATCCTTTAGGTTACTCAAGAGGTAGCTGACGTTAAAGATGTTAACCTTTCAGAATCTTCCCAGGTGTCTGCTGAACGAACTTCAAGGGTGAGTATTTATTTTTAAAGTATGTTTAGTATGTTTAAAAAGAGTTCATTATTTTATTAAATGAGATCAATAGTTGTTTTGTGATCTATTGCAAGGATATTGTCTCTGTTACGGCCGACTCTTCAGTCGTTGAAGTTGAAAAGGATTCTGGATCAAGTCCCAATGGAAAGCGGATGGCTCAAGATGATGATGTTGTCAACGTTGGTGAGCTATCCACTAATGTGAGAAGAACCCGGAAGAAGCTGACTAAGCTTAACAATTAGATGCTTATGAAAAAATAATTCTTATGAGAGATAAGTATAAACCACTTATTTTTGAAGAATCCTTGTGGTTTTTATTTATGTCTGTTAACTGTTGTTTTAACAAACTGTGGTTAAAAGTTTTGTTTGTAAGGGCTACAATGATGAATATGGTATGCAATGTCTACGGTTTGAATATCAAGTAAGGTTAACCTTTTGTTTGTTGTATAATATTGTTATTATACATTATCTACATTTTTTGTGATATTGATGGACTGGATAAGTCGTAGGGTTGTATATTATTGTTAGATTAATGAATGAAATCAATTGGTTAGTCGGAAAACTGTTAGGGTCTAAGATACATTAACATCTGTTAGAGGCTAAGCACTGTTATAGCGTGCTAACATCTGTTAACCCCTAAGCACTGTTAAAGATCTGTTAAAGGCTAAGCACTGTTATAGCATGCTTCAACATACCTTATGAGCTGTTGATCATCATCTGTTAAAGATCTTATATTTCTGTTGAATTGTGTAATATCTGTTGGTGCACATTTTGCTTCATCAGCAGTGGTTCTCTTTAGCAGACCTTTGCTTCAGCAGTCTTTGTCTTAACAGAACTTTTGGTTCACCAGCAGAGTTTGTTTGGCTCATGAGCTGAAGTTGTTTGGTTTAACAGACTTTTCTTTCAACAGTGGTTGTCTTCAACAGACGTTTTGGTTTGCAAAGTTTAGCGAAACAGATGTTGAGTTTGTACTTTTGGTAGGAGCCGATTTTTAAAACACTGTTATTTGTAATTACAAGTTGTATACTATTTTATTAATTTTCAGTCTTATATTTCTTTTTGTTGACTGACCGGGAAATGTAATGGAAAATAGTAATGTTTAGATGCAAAATATAATAATGTTTACTTGAAAAATATAAAAAGGTAAAACCACAAAGTTTTGAAAGTATATACTAAGACTACATAACTTCATTCTTAAGTTAGTTTTCAAAGAAGAAATTTGTCCATCAAACATGTCAACTAAAACATAAATTATTAAAGGCTGAAAAGATGTTCAAAGACTATGTCAACAAACTTCAAAGTGTATTTTATCTCCTGTTACACTTTTTTCTTCGACTATCTCAAACCTCAGCTTTTTCCCCACAGATATTCCCGTTTCATCCATGATACGCTGGCAGTTTGTATGCATCACTAGATGGTTGTTGTCGTCAGGTCTTCTAGGATCTCTCCTAACAACCAGTTGTACCAAAAACTTCACATGACCAAATGACAGCACAGCTCTACGGTAATCATTTAGCTGGTGTTCTCGAACAAAGTTCCTCGGTATTGCCTGTAAAGGAAAATTATTTCTTTATTTATTCATTCAAAACAGCATATACTTTAAGTAATAACAGATAGATCCAACATTATAAGTAAAATCAACCATATTAAAAGTAGATATGTAAATGCCAAGCTGTTTGTCTCTAAAACATGGTATTCAAACTGTTTTTTATAATGTGGACGCTTTTTGCGGTGTTTGTGATTGGTACGACTACAGTGATGTTTAGTCTCCCCATGAAGTCCAATCCCGTCTTTGTTAAAAACCTTCACAGTGAAGTTAAAGTCGTCTTCAGGAGTACTTCCCACCCATTGAAACAGCAGTTGGCAACTTTCCTCAATGTCATTTTCGAAGCAAAAAGTTGTCCATCCTGGTCCCATAAAACTAGCAGCCAATTCCTTTTTGTTTTCAGGAGAGAAAACATAATACACATCAAGTTTACTACTCTGCTTTGGTCCACATACTTTTGCAACCAAGTTATCAATTTTTAATCTCCTCTCCGACAACAGCTTCAGCAAATCGTGTGGTAAATGCTATAATTTTTTCAGAAATGTCATATTAGATTTTATATAGGATACAAAATATAAATTAGAAGTTTTTCTAACAGTCCAAAAGATACACTGGCAATATATAAAAATAAGGTAGCAATTTTTAACCTGCTTGCAGTATGTTTCTTCTTCAGCCTGTATCAAGCAACCATGAACATAATCTCTGTTCGAGCCATCGTTTCTAATCTCCAATCCCTCATTGTTCAAAACATTTATCTCAAATTTTGCTTCCTTCAATTTTCTTAAACACAAATTGTCTATGTTGTTATTTCTATAAGTTTCAACAAACCGAGTCCATTCTGACCCGTTTATCCTCTTACTTTTATGATCGATGCTCTGTACTGCAATCTTATACTTAAAACCCGTATAATCAACCAACTTTATTACTTCACACTTTTTTGGTAATTGGTTACTCATTATCCTTGGAAGTACCTATGTATATAAAATACACAACATTTAATATATCTTTAATTTTATAAATACAGTTTTTAGCATACAATTGTGATTTGAGCTAATTTGTTCTAAGAATATAGCTTACCAATCCCTCATTTAGGTCTGTCAATTCAGAGACATTGATAATTATCATAAACTCCATCTGAAAGTAAGAAATACAATAACAGTTAAATACTAAAACATAAAATCAATTATATCTGAAAAGCATTCTATTTAAGGTATAAAAAAATATCCAACACTCTGTAGGACCAAACTTATATGTTGTGTACTTCAATATGGTCCCTACAACCAATAATATGAATCTAACACTGTGTAAGATCAAATTTATATTCTTGTATAATAAAAAAGTATTATATGGCAATAAAGTTTTCAAATATCTATGTTTGTGTCAACTTCAAACTTCAGTTTTTTTCAGCAGACAAGGCTATATTCACTTACAAATCAGACATATGAGTACTATAAACTGATTGCAGAATATTTTATCAAAATTAATATTGATAGAACAAATGTATCAACACTACATGACAGTTCATACAATAATTCTAAAACCATTCGTAAAATTTACAACCAAATATTTATGAAACAATAATATTTCAGATTGTTATTTAGATGGAATGAATCAAAATGTAACTAAATAGGTTGATATAAATCTTATTATAAAATAAAGAAAACAAGTTCATATAAGTTTATCTATTTTAACATCAATAGATTATAATTTTGATTTTATATAATTTGAAAGGAGAAAACTGAAAGGAACATGTCAAAGCATACTTGTAAAATACACAAGAGAACAAAAAAATACCTGACCTAAAACTTTAAAATTCTGATCGTTAAGTCTGAAGAAGAAGAAACTATAGAGTTTTTTCGCCGGAGAAGAAGAGGTGAGATTGTATTGGGATTGTTGAAAATAAGATATTTATCTATTAACTTGTAATTGTTTATTTATTTAACTTATAATAATCTTTAATATCGGGATTTAAAAACTATTTTTAATTATATAAATATATTAAATTAATAGATAAGTTTTCGTATTTAACATTTTAAATTTATAGTCAAGCAGTGGTTACTGCTGTGCAAAAATTGCCCTGTTTTAATGTGAAAGGGGGTTAAGTATAAATTTTACAAAACTTAATTTCAACCAACAAGTGTAAATGTAACATCTGTATTAACTCCATTTAATATACTTTTCATCTCCATTATTGAATATAAGCTCCAGAAAACGTATTCGGAAGTTTTCTCAAATAACTATTTTATCAAAATCGGCAAGGTTCTATTGCATAATATAGATTACACGCTATAAAACCAAGTATTGTTTCTTTGAATTTATTGTTTGTATTATAAATGTTAGATTAATCATTATTTGATGTTATGAGTATGTATTTATCACTAACGGCGTTTCATATTCTTTCTTGAAGCACATAATAGTTGCTATAATCCGGTGTATTTTTATCGATTAAGTACTGCGTTAACTTAAATGAAGTTACTGATAGCTTTCTCTGTCACAATTTGTGCATGCATCTTCGTGATGTTGTCTTCTACATTACGATTGATAAATCAACCATATAATTTTTGGTTGATGTTCATTTGCTTAACTGTTGTGAGAGATGATGATTTTCGTTTTGTGCTTTGTTTTTATAATACCTTAAGTGTGTGATTATACAAATAGTCCGGTTAATATATGGTACTTTTGTTTTTTAAGTGCTGATTTAGTTTAAGGGATGTTAGTGATGTCTATTTTATAGTGTTGTTTGTCTATGACTTTTGTTGGATTCTGTTCATCTTTATAACCTGTAAGTTTAAATTGTTTATTGCAGATATGAATTTATCCAATCAAACACCATCCTTTTTACAATTCCTTAATGAAGATGATTTTATATTTTTGGTATATTTTTTAACTTTCTTGCTACTATTAGGATTCTACGTTAATTTTTGATGTAAGATGTTTGTTAACTATTGTTGCAGAATATACCACTTGATTTTGAGACTCTGTTGTGGGGCAAGGAGGTCCCGTACGATCAAATTGTAGAGTTACTTGATGGTGACAAATCATGGTTAGTACGAGTAAGGAAGAGAGATGATCATTGTATATTTACCGATGGATGGACAAAGTTTGTTAGAGATTGTTGTTTGAAAACGAAAGATGCTGTATTGGTGAAAGCTATTGGACGTTTGTCATTCGTTGTCTCATGTTTTAAAGAAAATGTCTACGAGAACTCTTACATTTCAGCAAATATTATACCTGAATTTGGCATGACTGTAAGTAACGATATATTATTTTGTTACTTAGTGTAAACATTTTTTGCTAGCTCAACAACTTGCTAACATCTGTTTGCCCTTTTAACGTCTGTTTCCTTATAATCTTAACATCTGTTGACTAACCTTTTTAACTTCTGTTGACTAAGTCTTTTAACCTCGATTGACTAACATCTGATATTTAAGATCTATCCACGTTGCAACCTCTGCTGGACATAATGGATGACAGTTGTTACGAAACCTCTGTTGGATAGAAACATAGGTATGTAATAGTTGATAGCCAAACAGTGGTTAGGTTGTGTGTAAATACTGTAACTACTGTTGACTAACCCTGTTGAGTAATTCTCATTTTAACTTTTGTTGACTAATCCGTTGTAACTTCTGTTGCTCATTAGTTCATATCAAATTTGTAAGTCTACACTAAATATTCCTTTGCTTCTTCTATAGCTAATTGCTGACAAATTTTGGAAACAATTCTATGGTAAAAATTACGAGTGTGGGATGGTAACTATCTATGTTGGCGAAATATTTTGGAATGTGATGATGAAAGGATGGACTGATGGATGCGGATTTACTGATGGATGGTTAAAATTGATTGAAGAAGTTCCCATAGCAGTTGAATCTTGGTTGGTTTTCACCGTGATTGCATCTAAAACGTTTGAGCTTTTCGTTTTCCATTCCGAGACTGGAACTGAGGTTTCCTTCAAGAAAGCTGATGTAGTTGTTTTGGATGATTCAGTTTATGGAGATGATGGTTTTGATTTATTGGCTGCGGTATAAAATTTTGATGATAAAATACATTGTTTAATAACATGATGGTGATAAGTAACTTTTATTATATTATGCTAATAACTTTTGAAATCTCATTTTGTAGGCTAAACACAAACAGGTTCTGGATTCCGGGGAAGTTGCTTTAGATGATGAGGATACTGGAGCTTCGGTTGATAATTCTAAGCAGTTTACGAGTTTTGAGGATATTTTTAATGTATATTTACACATGTAATATTTATGTATTATTATAATTTAAAATATAGTTTCTTATATATGATCCTTCTTATAAATATAGTTTGCTGATGATGGGCTATTTGATTCAAAGATTGCGCGTCTGGTTGATGAGTCAGATGTTAAAAATGCTGTAAATTTATAATTTCCTACGCATATATTTTATTGTATAATAAGTATAAGGAGGTTTTTTTAAATTCTGTTGTAGACTAAAGATCATTCTGTAAAAATAGCTGATGATGTTAACGATCCTCAACTGCAGTCTAAAGATTTTCCTGTTCGTGACATTTTTGCCTCTTCAAGTGTTGTATCTAATGTAAGTGTTTATTAGTTTTATACTGTCTATTTTATTATTGTCTCAATATATTGATATTTTTCTGTATGATTGAGTCTTAAACTTCAAAGCTGAGTTGAGAAGATAGTTTGTGTTGATAAAGAAAGTTATAAAATTTCAAGAATTTAGAGTTGTTATATTCTAAATTAATTTACTTAGGTGGAAAAGATGCACAAACTTCGTCGCAAGACAATTGTAGAGGATAACCAAGCTGTTGATAGACCGTGTAAAGTTCAAAAGGTTCGTTTAGTATCATCCACTTCAGAATCAGTCTTACAATTCACCACACATGCTGAAGATAGACTTGTAAGCTTTTGCAGTCGTTGCTTTTTTTCGTTATTTCAACAATTTCTGTTATATATCAATATTTTATAAAATTCACTATTCAATTTTCTGTTTTTTAGCATCTGCCATCAGATGTATCTTCTGCGTTGGATCTACATACTGATAATCCTAAGCCTATCAAGATCCAGAATCTCAAATGTGAAGTCCAGGAACTGTTTACAACATCTCAAAAAACCAATACTGGATTCAACTACGCTGTTGTTAGATGGTCTTCTTATCTGAGATCTTGCAATATTGCTTTTGGTGATGAACTTTCGTTAGAGTTTCACAAGTCTACTCAATTTCTAAAGTTAAAAAAAGTTGTGCATATCGTGACAAAGATAAAGTCCTCTTAGGTGGTGTTTATTTGTTGGCCAGAAGTGCTTCTGGCCACTTATGTCTGCGTCACGCAGACGCGTGCAGACGTTTGATGTCTGCTGCTTGTTTGTTTTTAGGAAGCACTTCTCACCAAAAAGGTCCTCCCCACCTCTTCCCCACGCAGACCTGTCCATATGTTTGCAAACCTCTTCTCACCTTCAAAACACAGACACCCTCCACAGACCTCTTCTCACCTCTGCATCCCCGCCACCACCTCCACCACAACATCTCCGCCACCACCTCCACCCCCACATCTCCGCCACCACCTCCACCTCCGACACCACACCACATCTCCGCCACCATCATCTTCATCTTCATCTGCAAACAAAACCCCCAAACATCTCCGCCACCATCATCTTCATCCACCACCAGCATCTTCATTTTCATCTTCATCTTCAACTTCATCTGCATCCATCTCCGCCACCATAGAAGCAAAACCCCCAAATCGGTGGTGGTTGTTGGTTGTGGTGAACGGCTAGGGTTTGCAGTGGTGGTTAACGGCTAGCATTTGCGGTGGTGGTTAACGGCTAGGGTTTGCGGTGGTGGTTGTTGGTTGTAGTGTAGTGGTGACGGTGGTGTAGTGGTGACGGTGGTGGTGGTAGATGAAGGCAGAGGAAGGAGAGAGAGAGATCGAGGGAGGAGAGAGAGAGATCTGTGGTGTTGTGTGTGAAGTGTGTGTGAAGAGCTTTTTGTAGAAAAAAAACCCTCTTCTCCTTGTAGACTGCAGACATTTGGTCCACCTCTTCTCCTGCAGATGCTTGCAGATGTGGTCCGCAGACTGCAGACCTTTTCCCGCAGAAAAAACAAACAGCACCTTAGTTTCATGTCATTATTGTTTGTGGTTGTACATTTGGTTCGTTGGTGGTGCTAATTTTGCTTCTTAGACATGTTCTATATGTAGTTATGTCTATAAACAGGTTTCATTGTCAATGGGTGGGTGCTACTTTTTTTTTTGTGGATAGGACAATGGAAATACTCATATGTATCTTATATATATTAACTGATGATGCATGTCTATAGTTGTCTTTTAGCTATAATAGATAACACGTTTTGGTACAATATCTATACACATATCTATATGTTCTATTATGTGTTATGCATGGTTTTCTAATAAACGACCCGTGTTTGCACACGGGTCTTACCGCTAGTTATACATATAAAAGAAACCATTGGAGGACACGTGTCACCCTCTATTTAATCCTTGGATGGTTTTTCCCGCCTAAACCAACCTCAAATACGAATTACCCATTTACTAAATGGATAGATCCGAACTCAATAATTATCTTACCTAAAATATTGAACCAGTAAGAGGTCTAAACCATCAAGTGCTGAACCAGTAAGAGGTCTGAACCATTAAGAGCCTATATAATGCTTAACCGTTCAGAGGCAAATGTCTGACCAATTCAGATTAGATGTCTTAACCATTCGGACTTTGTATAAATCTTAACTATTCAGAGGCAAATGTCTGAACTAGGGCTGTCCAAACTGCTCGACGGTCGAGGATCGCTTGAAGATCACTCGGAAAATGCTCGAAAAATGCTCGATCGATTCCCGCTCAGTTTGTAAATGAGCCACTCGGATCGGTTCGATTCAAATTCAATCCAAGCATGAGCAAAGGTCCGCTCGCTCATCGATCGCTCGGTTTCGCTCGAATTATATATATATATATATATATATATATATATATAGGATTGAGTTAAAATAAGAACCACTCCCAGTTGTAAGAACCATGAGAACCACTTCAACCAATCAGGTTTTGCCAACAGAAAGGGTAATTTAGTCATTTACCCCAATTGTCATTCCATTCCTCTCTCCACATTAATTAGCACCAGCTTTTTTTATATTTCATTTTGTATTTATACCCTTTCTCTCTCTTCATTCTCTTTTGAAGCTTAAAAGCCCCTGATGAATTTTTGGAAGATCTTCATCTTCATCATCTATAGAAGCCAACATCCTCCCTCTCTCTCTCGATGATATCCAGCCCCAACCTCACACCCACCACCACATCGCAACCACAGCCCCTGTTACAACCACCGACGACGACATCCAGCCCCAACCTCAACTCCATCTTCATCTTCTTCACATCTCATCGACGACGAACACCACCTGCAACTGTTCGTCACAGGCGGCCACCGGTGGTGGTTTTCGTGGGGAGACCAGTGGGGGTTGGAGGCGGCGGCGGGTGGCGTTGGGGATGGTGGGTGGGTGGAGAGGGCTGGCGGCGGTGGCTGAGCCGGTGAAACCGTATGCAGGTTTGAGTGGGGGGTTTCTTGATTTTTGATGGGGTTTCTTTATTTTGTTTGATGGGGTTTTATTTTTGTTTGATGGGGTTTCTAGATTTTTGTCTGATGAACTCTGTGGGTTTGTTCTTGTTTGATTTTTGATCAATGATTTTCTGGTGATATTTGTTTGATCAGTGAACTATGTTTCTTGATTTTTATGGTGATTTTTATCAGTGGATTTGAATCTGGGTTTGAACAATGTTCTGGGTTTGAACAATGTTCTGGGTTTGATGTTGAATCTGGGTTTGAATATGGGTTTTGATGTTGAATCTGGGTTTGAATATGGGTTTGATGTTTGAATATGGGTTTGATGTTGAATCTGGGTTTGATGTTGAATCTGGGTTTGAAATATGTTTGAATGATGTTCTTGTTTCCTTTTGAATGTTCAAATCGTTTGAATATGTTTGAATGATGTTCTTGTCCCTTTTGAATGTTCAAATCGTTTGAATATGTTTGAATGCTGAATCTGGGTTTGGAATATGTTTGAATGATGTTCTTGTCCCTTTTGAATGTTTAAATCGGTTGAATATGGTGCCTCATTTGAATCGGCAGTGATGATGTAAAAAAAACTGACAATGGCGCGGCAAGGACGGCGGAGGGTAGGTTTTTGAACCTGCAACCCCATTTTGCAGCCTCTGATTATCGGAAAATCTGAGTCAAACCCTTTTTTTTTCGAGACACACTTTTGTTTTTTTGTTGTTGTTGATTTTTTATATTCTTTCCCCCCGTCGATGACGATAAAAATCTATCCGAGACACTTACCCGACTTTGCTTTTTATGGGTGCGTTCGTCTTGCGTAAACAATTTTCGTGCAAAAAAAGTTTTTGTGAAAAAAAAGTTCAACCGTAAACTTTTACGTAAAACGTAAAAAGTTTATCGTAAAACTAAAAACGTAAAAAGTTTTACACAAAACGTAAAATTTATCGTAAAACGTAAACTTTTAATCGTAAAAACGTAAAAAGTTCTACGTAAAACGTAAAACGTTAAGCATAAAAAAGTTTTTGTTAAAAAAAAAGTTAAACCGTAAACTTTTTAACGTAAACCGTAAAATTTTTATCGTAAAACGTAAAAACGTAAAACGTTGTACGTAAAACTTTTTAACGTAAAGCGTAATTTTTTAACGTAAAGCGTAAAAAGTCTTACGTAAAACTTTTTAACGTAAAGCGTTATTTTTTTTACGTAAAACGTTAAACGTAAAACTTAAAACGTAAAAACTATTAAACGTAAAACGTAAAAAACGTAAAAAAGTTCTACGTAAAACGTAAAACGTTAAGCGTAAAAAAGTTTTTGTTAAAAAAAAAAGTTAAACCGTAAACTTTTTAACGTAAATCGTAAATTTTTTATCGTAAAACGTTCTACGTAAAACTTTTTAACGTAAAGCGTAATTTTTTAACGTAAAGCGTAAAAAGTCTTACGTAAAACTTTTTAACGTAAAGCGTTATTTTTTTTACGTAAAACGTTAAACGTAAAACTTAAAACGTAAAACGTATAAAGTACTACGTAAAACGTAAAACGTTAAGCGTAAAAAAGTTTTTGTTAAAAAAAAAGGTAAACCGTAAACTTTTTAACGTAAACCGTAAAATTTTTATCGTAAAACGTAAAAACGTAAAACGTTCTACGTAAAACTTTTTAACGTAAAGCGTAATTTTTTAACGTAAAGCGTAAAAAGTCTTACGTAAAACTTTTTAACGTAAAGCGTTATTTTTTTTACGTAAAACGTTAAACGTAAAACTTAAAACGTAAAAACTATTAAAAGTTTAACGTAAAACGTATAAAGTATAAAAAACGTCGGAAAAACTGCGCGTTAAAACGACGTGTAAAAAAACGTGCAAAAAACGGCGCGTAAAAAAACGTGTTAAAAACGACGCGTTAAAAAAACGTATAAAAAATAACGCTTTGAAAAACGGCGTGTAAAAATGGAAAACGCAATTTTTTAACGTTAAACGGAAAACGTACCCTTTTTAATGCAAAACGTAAAGTTTTTAACGTAAATGACGGCGCGTTTAAAAAACGACGCCCGAAAAAGACGGGCGTAAAAAAAACGGCTCTTCAAAACGTTTTTTTTAAACAAATCTTAAAAAAAATTATCAAAAAAACTTGATTTCAAAAAATTGTTTAACAAAAAAATCTATTTCTAAATAAAAAATAATTAAGTCAAAAACTAATTAATGAATAAGACAAAAAAGGTAATTAAAAATTAATATATATAAAAAGACAAAACAAAGTAATTTTACTAAAATACCCTTTAACAATAAAATATTAAAGACATAATAAGACAAAAAATACTTAATATTATTTTTTTAATACTTTTAATCTCAACCATCCATCTACTTGATCCAATGGTTAGAAAGTGGTTCTCATGGTTCTTACAACTGGAGGTGGTTCTCATTTTAGCCATCCCCTATATATATATATATATATATATATATATATATATATTATAGATTTTAAAGATTAAAAACCCAAAATATATACTAGCCCAAAAAAAAAAATAAAAGCCCAAAAAAAATTCAGGCCAACTTAATAGTTAATATGAAAATCTAACCCTAAATCCTATTCCTAAAACAATATTCACACTACACTCATAATTGAAGATCTGCATTATCGCCGCTCCACACATAGTGTCACACATACCAAAATCTAACCCTAAATTCCTAAGTTCCTACTTCCTAATTCCTAAAACAAGCCTACATACCCTCGTCGGCTGATGATCAAGCTTAAAGAAGAAGTTTATGGCTTTTGAACTAAATCACAATTTGTATTTCGCACTTTATTTTATGCTTCTTGATATTGTTAAGAACATTTTTAGAATCAGATTTTAGTTATGTATTACTTTTGTTAGTAAAGTGTTGAACATGTTTAAATTAAGTTAGGATTTGTTTTTGTTGAACGCGGCCTTATAATTCAATCTATTCAAATTCAATCCGAGCATGAGCATCACTTTTGTGCTCGGTTTTGCAAATTCGATCCGATCGGATCGGATCGGATCGGTTGTAATTCAATCTGAGCATGAGCATACCCTCGATCGGATCGGAACGGCTCATGAACACCCCTAGTCTGAACCATTCAGACATCTGCTTGTGAAACAAACAGTCAGAACCATTAAGTGTTGAACCAGTCAGAGGTCTGAACTATTAAGAGCCTCATTAAGAGGTAAACAAATAGCCCTTTAAAGAGATTCTGAGAAGAAATTATACGGGCTGGATTGAAACCTAAAACCCCAAATCGTGTGTGTAGTTCCCAATCCGTTTGAAAACTTGTAGATTTGTGGTTATGTTATGCATATAACACCAATTTCTTTAGTTTTGAGTTCAGTTATGTCGTGGAAGGTCGCCCGTCTTTGGATATGGGTCGTCTTCATCTGCTTCCCCCATTTATCTGTGTTTTAGGGTTTTTGTGAATGGTGGCGTCGATGGTCGTTGATGTTTTCGGGTTATTGGGAAGACCGTTAATGGCGTTTGTTAACGGCGATAGTCGCCGATCTGTAGATCATGAGTTGATTTGGTCTCAAATCCACTGTAGGTATGGTTTTTAACCAAAATCTGATAAAATCTCTTGCATTTAATCTTTTTAAAATTGTTATAGTATAACAACAAGTGTGTGTTGGAAGCTTATAGTGAGTTCACTCCCCTTTTCTTCAAGCATAAACTATACGTGGGAAGTATATGTGGTTTAGCCTTCATGATTAATAGGGTATTGCATAGCTGTTTGTTACACTTTCATGGATGTTATTATGTACTTTAATGTTGATTAAATGTGTTTTTAAGAATTATGTTTACTATCATCTTTTATCTTCTATCTTCTGCTTCATGTTCTTTCTTTCTTTTTTTTGTATTGAATGATATAATTATTCCAGCTGTATTTTGTATCGACACATTAGGGGAAATTCTGTTTTTATGAATTTACATTTCTAATTCTCTGGTGAACTTATATATGTGTACTTATAATGAGTGCTTGATCCAGAAATTGATCTAAAGGAAGCTCGAGTAAATGCTATGCGTGCTGCAATCTTTGAAACATTTCTTGAACCAAATAGGCGCTTGCTACATAGGTGATGTTTCTCTTCCTTTTTCTCTGTTTCAAATGAGTCAATTTTAAAATAACTAACTAAAAGGGGAACGGGTCACGAGTCATATGGTTCGAATGGTTCAAAAGCGCCTAATGTGTGTATTTAATGCATACGACTTTTTAGGTTCATTTTTTACAAAAAAAAAAAAGATTATTATTGTGATAATTCGATTATGTTGTCTGTGTAACTATACTTAGGTCGTTCATGGTTTATTAAAAATTTTAAAGCAAGGCAAAATAGTGTTTGCAGGTCAACCCACCGGCCCGCTTTGACCTGTCTTAATGTGAACATCATATATGGATCTCAAGGAAAGAAGTACCGATATTGTAAGGGCAAAATAGTGTTTGCACGTCTGTCCGGTTTAAGCAACGAGTTGATAAAGAAAGGAAAACACTTTATACTGGTTCAAAATCGGCTTGATATATTGTTATCTTTTTCATTGAAGTATAATAATTTTTTTAACTTCAAATTTTATTCTAATTTATCAAATTCGTTATTTTTACCAGCAATCTTTTTGACAAGGATGTCCCCTCACCCTTCAATGAACAAGGAAACCGCCCTCCTATTACATGTTAGCAATTTGTTGGAACGATGCTCTTCCCGAGCTTTTTTCGTCATGAGAAATTGTGAGCATCTTTTGCTTGACACATGATGTTCGGTTTATAACTAAAACAGTGAAAATGTCAGAAGTTAAGGTAGAAATATCATTATAATTTGTATCTCTCTGCACTTGAAAATAATGTTTAGATAATTAGGCCTCTTTTTTTAATGCTTTGATGATCTATCCATTATTTTTTTTACCTCATGAGTAAAGCCCTAATCCTCATTCTACATCGGTACTTTGAGTTATAAACATTACTGATCATATATTAGCACAAGGGAACCACATGATGTGGTAGACTTTGTTTCTCTTCTTAACCAGTGAGTTAGGTTATAATCTCCAGTGTACCTTTCCCTATATATGTTTTATTCTAATCTTTTTTTGTGAATAGTTGTGTAAAAGCAAAAAACATTTGAGTCCTTAAATATTTGCCCAAAAATATTATAATATATTACAAGCCATGGACCAATTCTTCTTTTAATTCAATTCAATAGTCGGTATGTTATTACTTATTAGTGGTCTTCAAAATTCTTATAGTTTTTAAGCATATATTTTTGTGTAACTAAATGCATTGTCTTGAGATTGAAAATTGGTGAGGTTGAAGGGTTATACTTTATAAGCATATATTTTGTGCAAATAAATGCATTATATGTTATCCGGAGTCACAAGACAAACAATTTTGTTAAAATTTTAATTGTTTCTAAATAATCAGTAATTTTTTTTTTTTTTGAAAGGTAAATAATCAGTAATTTAGCATCTCAAAGATGATCACAATTTATTCATTTATAGTCACTGAGTCGGATACTCACACATTATTACATGTTTCCCTTTAACCGAACTTTTTTTTTTTTCTTTTACCAGTTTGACCCATTACAAACAGTACATAAACCCAAATCGAACCATTTAGGTAAACAGGTAAAATATGTTGTCTAATTTTTGTCCAACAGATTTGGTCATGTGGGGATTGTTGGAGTTTAAAGAATATGCTGCAAAAGCTATGTAACATGTTGATTTTGTAAGAAAAGTTGTTTGTGCTATTAGGCGTTGTGCTATCAAGCTAGAGAGAGTTGCTGAAACTTTGCATTAGTGTTCTTGAGTTGACCAAAATTTAAGTAAATTATGTTGTTCAAGAAGCTATTTTAGTCATTAAGGATATTTTAGAAGATATCCTAACACGTCAGTTTTTGTTTCTTCATTTGTTAATCAATTTTTAACCAAGATGTTGTATTGAATGCTTTTATTTAGATTTCCATATTAAGTAAACTTTTCATTACAATTATTAATATATCATTGCCACACTTTGTGAGAGTTTGGACACTCAATACGAAGAGTCTGCATATGTATTTATTGTGTTTCTTGCATTTCTAACCTTTTTTTTAAAAGAAAACTTCATTAAAAAGCATCAACTCGAAACCGAGTGGCCAACCCCAATTACATATTTACAAAATTACACCACGACTCCCAAGAAACATTCCTATTTTTCGATCTATTCTTAAACCAAATAAATCCTAAAGATCTGATCTCACTAAAAATCTCATTGACGTTAACATACTTTCCCGAAAAGACCAAATCGTTCCTTGCTTTTCAAATACTCCAGCATGCTAGAATCACAATCCCATGAAAGACCTCCTTCATCGAACTTGTCAGACCACACCACCTATGCACTTCCAAAACATCCCGAAACGAGAACAAAACAAAATTAGGGATCTTACACCATGCTTGAATTTTCTGCCATATCATTGTCGAAACCCAGCAAGAGGTAAACAGATGATCAACCGTCCCTATCCCCAAATTACAAAGAGGACAACTGCTGTCTTCTACATAGATATTCCTTCTTTGAAATGCCTCCCTAGTCGCAATCCTATTCAGTTCAGCTCTCCATGCAAAAAGATTACATTTCTTAGGAAGCCATCTACACCAATCCCAAACATAACGCGATCTGAAATCAGAAGTTTCCTCAAAAAGCCGCTTAACCGCCCCTACCGAGAAACCACCCGACCCATTCCCCAACCATTTCCATCTGTCTTTTTGAGCATTCAACGAGATCGTATGAAGCAAGCTACAAACGTAGCTCCATTCCACAATTTCCTCATTAGAATCCCGGATTGCCCTCCATTCCCACTTTCCACTCGGATTGGACACAAGACTAACGATCCGATCCTTGACTTTACATTTCTTATTCAATTCTAACCTTGATATTTCTTTCAGGCATGCTTAAAGGGGTTAGTATTTGAACTTGTGAGATGTAAGGTGACTTTGTATTACAATTTTTGACAGATGAATGAGGTATATTTAGCACCCAGTGAAACTTTTATATTTTATTTTAACCGTGTTTATAAACGAGTTATATTTTTTTCTTTTCTTTTTCAAATTTTCTAGGTCTTAAGAGGATTTTTGCTTGCAGAGAATATGACCCCATGACACCTGATGCCAAAAGGGTGAAATTATTCACTCTCTTTGTAAACCTCTCTCGGATTCTCTTTTATCTGGCCAAGAGAATTTATCATCCGGTGCTTCCCCTTGCTTGAAAGCGCTTGTGGAATCTGATTACTGGCGGTTTTCTTCGAGTCAAATGGTCAACGAGGTTGAGCTTTAGAAAAAGCCTATGCAGTTGAATTTACATATTGGTTTAGTCATGGTGTCAATGGGTCAGACATTGAAGGTTATGCAAGACTGTTGATTCGGGCTGGTGTTGGGATTTTAAACATGGGTTTAACTAAGAAGAATTCTCAGAATCGATTAGCAGCTATTCAAATGGTGAACCTTCCAATGAGGGGTTTGGATTATAAGTGTATAATGTCGGAATTACACTATGTGATTGAAGAGTTCCAAAAGTGTCAAACTGATCAAATGACATATGTTAAAAGGGGAGGTAGGGCTGTAAACGAACCAAACGTTCGCCGAACAGTTCGTGAACCGTTCGGCGGGAAGTTCGTTTGTGTTCGTTCGTTTATTAAACAAACGAACACGAACAAGAAATTTCGTTCGTTTAGTTAAATGAACAAACATGAACAGAGGTCGCGTTCGTTCGTTTATGTTCGTGAACGTTCGATAACGTGTTCGCTTGTGTTTGATAGTTCATTAATATTTTTAGCTTTTATATTTATTTAAATATATCAAAATTCTGACAAATTAAATATTTAATAAGTGTCAGTGTATTATATATTATGTTCATGAACGATTGTTTGTGTTCGTTTATTTCCATTTGTGTTCATGAACATTAGTTTGTGCTCATTTGTGTTCGCCAACGTTCGTTGCCTAAAATTAACAAACAAACACAAACGAACACGAACAAGTTTATTTCCTTAACAAACGAACACAAACATAAAATCCCGTTCGATAAGTGTTCGTGAACGGTTCGCGAACACATATATTTTTTTAACAAACGAACACGAACAAGGTCTCGTTCGTGTTCGTTCGGTTCGTTTACAGCCCTAAGGGGAGGCTTTTGAAGCGATGCAAATGGCTAAGAAAATCTTGACTGAGAAAGGATCCAAACACGAGAATAGAAGCGTGTCACCTCTATCACAAACCATAGATTTTTTTTTGCAGGAAGCAGAAGCTATAGTCCTCGTGTTGTTTAGGGAAATGAATGAAGATTTTTGTAGCTTGGGTCTTAACTGCTGTAAGGTGAATTATTATTTTAGCTATCAAAAAAAGTTTAATGTATGGATTTTCTTAAAGAAACAATTGTTGGTTATTTTATGTTTATTGGTTGTTGGGGGGATTTCGAGCCATTTAAAGTTAGGATATCAAATACTTTTTGCTACCATTGTGGGGCTAGCCCACTTAGTAGCCACTTCCTGTTAAAGAGTATGGGGGTTTTAAAATATGTTAATAATTGTAACACAGGAACTAATTGTGTGTATAATAGCATCTACATCTATGTGTAATTTATTAACATTTACGATACATCTTTAATGTGACAACTGTGTTTAGTAATCATCGTATTATGTAATACAATGTCAGTTATCAATAAAAACAATATGCTTTGGTTTTATTATATGTGTTTTGGTGATATTATGTGTGCAATTGTGTTTAATGATTTTACAATTTGATTCGATACCGATTTCAAGCTTTAAATCACTTTCGGGAAGGTTATACGCAAACTGGTGCTTAAACGCAATCAGTTTAACGCGACATACACTCCGGAACTGTGACGTAATCTAAACATACCCTAAATATCATTTACATAACTTAGAAATAAGTTTCGAAGGATTCGGTATGGCGAAAACATGTTTATTTGATCTAAAGAACTAATTACGACAAAACTGCGAAACGGACGTTGGTGACCGCCCGGATAATATTTACATCCCACAAATATTCTGTTATGATTAAAATCCTATTTTAATCAGGTTCGTGTTGAAAAATAAATTAAAACGCTTAAAAGCGTTATTTTTCAAGTTTAAGCGCGTACCGTGTGTTTCTGCGCGACACAGTGCTTTTACTGTGAAACACAGACAACGTAGCCAGCCTTGGCAACTGAAACTTATTTCAGTAATATTTTGGCGAGTTTATTTTTATAGAATAATAAAAATAATTTAGAACGCCATAAATCGGGATTTGAACGCTAGATAAAATACCCGGTACATAATTAAACACCTTATCGGAACGGTGTTTAACCGGACAACCGGACATTACCCGGAACACAAAAATATTGTCAAACATATTGTTCTTACTTTTCTGAGCTAGTTAGGGTCCCCGAATACCCTAACCCACTTTATATTATAACACACTTTATTACACTAAGTAAA
The DNA here is from genome assembly GCA_030545235.1 of Helianthus tuberosus. Taxonomy (NCBI): domain Eukaryota; kingdom Viridiplantae; phylum Streptophyta; class Magnoliopsida; order Asterales; family Asteraceae; genus Helianthus; species Helianthus tuberosus. The sequence continues at coordinate 179,722,126 of CM060370.1, read as the reverse complement.
CACATTAGAATCTAACTAAATCCTAACAAGCTCCATCACAATCCAACCCTTTTCCCCCAACCGGTTCTAGAAGGGGATCACCCACTTGATTTTATTGAATTATTTAATATATATGTATGGTAGTAATGAAACATGTTAACTAGTGGGTAAAAAGTTGTAGGAGAATTATAAGAAAGGCACATGGGATCATAACCATCACTTTTCTCTAACTCACTTCCACTCAAAACTCTCGCCCCCTCCCTCTTTGGTCTCGGCCAGCCACCACACCACACACCACCATCCTCACTTGATCATCTTCAAACATTTCAAGAGTGTACAAGGGTGTTAAAGTGCATACAAGTAAGCTTGGTGTGTCCGAAAGCTCAAGGACCGCTCTCGTTTTCTTTTATCCACCACTTTTCTACACTCGAACTCTCCTAGCCTTGTGCTAGTGGTAAGCACTTAGATCCTTGTATTTTACTTGTTATTTAAGTGGTTAATGATGTTTATAGATCAAAAAGATAGAAAGTCTAAAAGATTTAAACAAGTCTTGAACATCATCTAACATATGGTAAAGTAGTGTTAAAAATGATGATGAAATATGTTAATGCATGATAAATCTGACATATATAAGTGATAATCTGCTGTAAGTATTATTGTGATCGCTAAACATGTTAACGGAATCAATCAAACACACTTTATAGTGTTAAAAGACTGAAAACAGCTTGCTGATCTACATTTCCAGCCGCCTTTAACTGGCTGTAACCAGACCGTAACTTAACGAAAAATGTATTTTCTTAAGTCTATAATGTGTTATTATAAAATACGGTTCTAATGACACCGGAATCATAATTTTTGGACTTCGTTTACTATTTTTAAAGTGTCATTTTGTAACAGCAGCTAGAGCTGCATTTTTGCTGCTGAAAATATGCGTCCTGTTTTCAGTCATAACTCGAATTCTGTGTAGGGTTAGATCATGAAATTTATACTGTAGATGGTCACCGTTGTCGCCGTGACCCTCCAACTGGAATTACGTCAAACGGACTTACGATTAATTTTTAGTGGATTATTCCGTAGACTGCAATCAGAAAGTAACAAATCTGATTGCAGTCGGGAAAATGAATTTTTATAAAATATTGGTAATGAACTAGACCCCGATATTTTTACACAATAATATTTGGTTCGTGTGAGACGTTCTGTAAAAATTTGGGAATTTTTGGAATAAGTTAACCATTTTATTTAAACGTCCGAAAACAGCCCAGTTTCATATATTAAAACAGAAATAACATAAGTAGCATTTTGCATGTCGAAGCGTGGGTTTTGATTATTAAAATCATTCTTATTTAATTTAGAGCGGATAAACAATTGAGGGATTGTGTTAACATTTAAAAACGCACCCGAAGGTGAGTACATGGTCCCCTATTTTACTATTTTCAATTGTTTTGGGGTGATTCATATGTATCTAAACGATTTCGATGTTTTAACGATGGTTTTCAAAACGAGTAAGATGGTTTATACCAAACTAATAACAATTTCGATAATGTGAACAAGCTTGTTGGTTGTAATTACATAACGAATGACATTCATTAATTTCGGCCAAACCGACCAGTATTAGGTTATGGTACCATAGGATCTGACAAATCCCGTTATCAGACCAGACCCATGGTTATGTGTGGGTTAGGTGGTTAACGACTGAATCTGATGATTGTTAACTTACCCTTTGGAGGTTTGTTAATGCGAAAACGAGTTGAACAATAGACGAGTCACAAAGGTTTGAATGTTATTAGCGAGACGACCAAAAGTAGTTTCACGATCTAAAACGAGAATTATTTAAACGACTAAAGCGATTATTAACGAATTAAACGATTTGGGTAAACAATTGGAAGCGATGTCACACAAACGAGGTTTACGAAACGATATAAACCATACGAGTATTAGTACGAGAATGATTTACGATTTGGTTTACGAAAACAAATGTTTTGGGCTAAGATTCATGGCATCGAGGTTCATAAAATTATAATCAATCTGTTTCGACTTGGTTATTCATTTTACAATACAAACATTTTACAAAACAAGGTTTCTAATATCGATTAACGAAGTCATACGAAATATTTCAATATGTAAACGAGCCATGAATCTGACACTCTCACAAAACCTATGTACTCGCCAGCATTTCTTTGCTGACTTTGTTTTTACATATGTTTCAGGTGAAGTTGCTTAGTGTTGATTGCAAGTAGGATGCATGCTCACTTAGGACCGGACAAGGCCTTAGTGATTTAATAACGATAATAGACTGTGTTTGACTTGTTGTTTAACTTAAGACAATGTTTAATATGTAATAAAACGAAACTCTTTGCATCCATGGTTTGAAACAATAATTCTGTTACAACACTCCCCGACGTTTCCGCCATGGTTTGATATTTTACGTGGTCGGGGTGTGACATTTAATTTGTTTCTTTTTTTTGAAACCGCGTTTCACGCTGGCAGTAGCCTAGTTACATCATATGTGCGGCCCCCTACATTCTAACCTAAATAACAATTCAAGACCCACCATCTTCATTTTCACTCACATTCTAACTAACAATTCTATTATTTATATTATTTTTACTTAATAATATATATTAATTATTATTATATAAAAATAGCAATAGTTCTTACCATTTACTTTTAATGATTTTATTTTGATTTCTTATTGTATTACACGGGTTGAATGACGAAAAAATGTAAATTATAAACTTGTATATAATCCTTATTAATGAAATGACTTATTTAGATAAAATAGTAAAACAAAAGAACAGTTATGTTTTCGCTATTCAAAATAATTTTCTAAGTTTTCACTTCTCTTTTGAGATACTACAATCCATTTTATTATATGTCTCAAAAAGAAGTAATACTAAAAAAAAATAATGATCATAAAATTGTAAGTATTTTTAAAAATAATTATAAGTTATGAGGTTATGGTAAATGAATTGTAATTAAATTCTACTATGTATATTATGATGTAATAAATACTCTGATATAAATACTATTTTTAGATATTGGTGGAATGAGGCGATGGTTAAAGAAGGGGGGAGCTTACAAATGTCACACCCCGACCCGCAGCGGAATAGGTGATCGGGGCATGATTGGGTTGATCCAAAGAGCTTATGACTTGCTATTACTTGTTTTACATAATAATTTATTCATAACAAATGTTTCACGAAACAATTTATTCAAATAAACAATTACAAACGCGAGTCATAAATAAACTACACTAATCCGTTTTTTGTTAACTAAGGCCCATCCTATGTCCAATCTTCACTTCGTACCTGTTCACCTATATCATGTGTAAAAATGGTTTTTGGGGTCAACAAAAGTTGGCGAGTAGATCTTTATTTGTTTTTATTTAACCTTAAAAGATTAGTTGATTTTATTTAATAAAAATTATGTAACATGCAATATTAAATGTAATAGTGATATCAATAAATAACTCATCAATCAATCCACATCAACAAGTAAAGTGACAAGACATAATGAAACATAATCAGTGAAATAAATGATGTGATTCAAGCCCCGAGAGGCGAAAAGCGAAACTGCGAAACAATGATGGTGATACTGAGTTCGCCCCATGGCCATGGGGGAACCGGTCAACCGGTGGTGGATCCACGCGAAACAGAGAAACCGCGACACAAAGCAGTAAACACGTAATACATGTATGTGAAACAGATAGCAAAACAATGCGATACCAATCATGAACACATATGACATTTAAGTTTGCATGTTGGAAAAATAATATGAAAAACTTATGAACACGTGACACATGATACACCCCAAAAAGTTAAAGTGACAAAAAAGGGAAGAAGTAAGATCTACTCACTGTTTTTGCGTATGCGATTCCTTGCAAAACTAAATGTACGAACGAAAGATGAAACTTCAAGCGATGGGAATTACCTAAAATACAAAATATGGGACGCAAAATATCACATAACGAAACACGACTAAATTAAGAAATTAATTACATAAGCTTATTTATCCGCGTGGTACGTCTTGTGTCACCATGGTATCCTAGATCCGATGGATCCGGGTGAGATCAAAGATCGCCACCGCTTGGAAGGTTAGGAGTTGTCCGGACTATTTACCATTGCGAATATTTCATGATTAATAAGAGTGGGAAATTTAACGAACACGTTCAATGAACCTAGCGTTTTGTATATAAAAAAAACTAATTTTTTTTATTTATTTTAATCTGCGTGTTTATAAATACATGTTTAATAAAATAATATGAGAGCCTGAATTATTTTATAAATACATGTTTAAAAACTTTTAAACCTAGGTCTGAATCTTCAGACCTTGGATAATTTCACATATACATCAACTGGCAGGCTTGATTAGCATAAGATCAATACAGGCCTGTGCCCTTAAAAACGCCTTATATAACGGCTAACAAAGCGGGCTGCCATAATTCGACCACTAAGCTAATAATCTGCCTGTTTAGTATATAACCAGTCCGAAATTATCCAGACTTAAGTTTGAAAATTTTTATTTCCAGACTCTTTTTTTTTTTTGGGTTATATGTAACGTGTGTGATGGGTATGTGTGGGTTTAACTTTCTGAGCTGTTTAAAACTTCTTTAATTAATCAACTTTTCTATTGTTCTTTTTAAGTTTGAATTATTTAGTTTAAAACTTTTATTTTAATTCTAAAAAAATATGTTTATGTGTTGATTTGATTAGTGTCGGTATAAAATTAATCGGGTGATATTTTAATTGTTTGTATCCATCTTCACAAAAATAACGAAACACCAGTCTATGATTTTCTTTAATTTATGAAGCATGAAGACATAATTATTTGAACTTCCAAATTACAATAGAATCATAGGTTTGTTGATAAAAGAAAATTTATTTTGACCAATACACAACCTATTTATTATTTTAGTGTTTATTTCAAAGGAAAACAAACAAACAATAAATGCTTGGTTGCTATGTGATATAAAAAAAATAGTTAAATAATGGATGGATATAGATCATGTCACACCCCCCAAAATACCACAGGCGGAAACACCGCGGGGCGTGTGACGTACCAGGATCTAGCCACCAATCACATTGAACCATAACAAAGAATTTAATAAAAGTTTCCATTTATTCCATAAAGTAAATCCAACCATAATCAAAACCAATTTGTTCAGCGGAAGCATAATGTAAATAATGTTTTCAAGCATATCGAAACATGTGTGCAATATACATTAAACTTGTAACCAAGAGCTACGACCCATGACGACCAAGAGCTACGACCCATGACGACTCCAGCGCTCCCAGATAGCAAGTTCCAAACCATGTACCTAAGGACCTGCAAGCATGCAGAAAAAGTGTGTCAGACAGGCTGGTGAGTTCACAGTTTGCTTTAACCGATTAACACCAAGTAATGTATTATGATCTGTTATGACTGTTATGTTGATAATAACTCGATATCGCAGACGGCCCGTTTTGCCCTTCTCCAATGCTCTATCAACATTGGTCAGTATTAAGTTATTAGTTCACGCCCGTCCTATCCAGGTACGTCGTGAGGGTGCCAAACCTAATAGCGTTATCAACTAATAACCATGGTTGTAAAACAAGGTTTCCAAGGCCGAGTAGTCCCCGAGTAGTCGCTACAAGGTAGGCTGCCGAGGCGACTTTCTCTAACTCCGCCTAATTACTTGGAATCGATCAAACGCGGTCAACCTCGGCCAAAATCAAATCTAGTAGGTCAATTTGGGCCGAGTTTGACCTAAAAATAATAAAACATTATTTATATGACTGTTATATTAAATAATAAATATCATTTTTACGTATTTTGTTATAAATATTAGTAAATTTATGCTATTAGACTTATATTTAATTTCCGAAAACTAATTTCTTTATAATTTAACATGTCCGAGTACTCCCCGAGTACTCTCCGCCTATGCCGAGTACTCTCAACTCCCCGATCGACCGACTAGGGAGCGCCTAGCGACTTTTGCAACCATGCTAATAACACGTTGCCCTACAAGCAACTTATCAATGGTAGGATGGGACTTAAGTGATAGAAGGTGAGTGTATTATCCAACGTTAACCTTTACTGAAAACTGCCACACATCCCCTGCAAGGATGTGGGTTTATGAAAACCAGTTTAACTGTTTTGTTTGTTTGATTGTCCCCACTGGACGCATGCTTGTTTTGAGAGAAGTGAACTCACCTTAGTTTGCTCGGTAAGATTAGTCACTCGCACACACTAAATCAGTCAAAGCCAACGGTATTCACGTTTGCATGATCAGTTTCACATATACAAGATCCACGTACAAATAATAGTCATAGTGTTCATTCAATCAGAGATCACTAACTAGCACACATCAGTTACACAATTTCATTCAAACCTCCAATTCTCATGCATGCATTTGCAATAATGTCTAACAGTTGAGTGTGTCTTACATTGCAACCAGATCATGTTTCCTTAATCATAGTTAATCATTATTAATGGTAAGTAACATGGTTTGTAATAATAAAATCATTCCTCCACAAGGCCATGCATACTCAAGTTCCTACCTCAGACCGTCCAAACCATCCACTAGCGACGAAACCCCATGTGGCGAAACTCCCATGAGTTTCGTCGACCATATGTGTACGGCGAAACTCCAATGAGTTTCGTCGATAACCTAACAGTTCTAAGTTTCACAGTCCCCATAAACCGAATAAAATCATTACAACATGCACAGACTAGTTCATCGATTTATGTTATGCCGCCATTATCAAAGTAATGTTCAACTAAATTATCACTCAAAAGTCAAGACCTCTCATGGATCCTAATCATTATCCAATGGCTCACAGCATCATTACCATTGTCAAAACCAACAACAATGGCCGACAACTGTTAATGCTTACATGCTGTTATTGGACCGATTTATGTAGTGGGCTGCAAGTTTATTCAGGTGATACATACATCTAACAAGTGACACATATTCATCATATAATGTCGAACAATCTAGTCATGCAATCATATCAAATAAGACGCAGGCCATAAGGAGATTAGTTCACACAGTCTAAGGATCATGCAACCTAGTGCATCAGGAAGTTAGATCAATTAATGGTATAACAGACTCACCGATAGAATTGAGATGAAGTTACAAAGATCTTCGAAAGGAGAGGGAATGTTGTCGTCGGCCACTTAGAGAGGATTTAGGGTTTCGTTAAAATACATGTTACAAGCAGTTAAAGAGGATTTATAACACTGATTCACGCTTGGGCCTCACCTGGGCCTCAAGCCCATGCGATGTCGATGAAACATCTAAGTGCGATGAAACTCCCTAGTTTCGTTGGGTGAAGGTGATGACGAAACATAACTATGTTTCGTCGGGTTCGGTTAGCAATGGGGTTGTGACAACCGGTGATTTACGGCTCTTAATTATGTGATTAACAGGTGATTAACACGATAATAAATAGTGTTTACAACATAAATTAACTTAATTAGGCTTTTGGAGTGCCTAGAAACGGCTAACCGGCTTTACAGGGCGTGAACGGTGGTTTACGGAAAAATCTGGTGAATATTAAGCGATAACGAAATGAAACCGTACAAAATACTGACCACGCTGACAAATACGGATTTTCTACGAATATATATATTTATGAATATAATGTGGTGAATTTATTGCGTTTCCGTGCATCACAAAACGCAAACAGGAACGAGAAACGGGATTGCAGGGAACGCACCAATAACGAAACGGAAGCATCGGACACGCGGGTTACCTTCGAAACTTAAATTTTTCGATATATTTAGTTTAGTTATTAAATTTTGATAACCGTAGTCGAAACTGGATCGAAAAACGATTTAAAACGGCAACAACGTAAATTTTTACCGTAAACGACTGGCAAACGCACCTAACGCGACTACCGACTCAGATTTTCATAATTTGATACTAAAATTTTGATTTACGACGTTTCGCGGAGTTCGGGTTTGGAAAACGGGCCTCGTAGAGAATTTTGGGCCAATTAAACGCGGGAATTGGGCTTGTGGGCCTTGGGCCCAAGCCCAAAGCCCATCATGCAAGACCTTAGTATATAAGGGGACCATACTTGGTTCATTTGTGCAAGACCAAACACACATATCAACTCTCTCTACTCTCTCTATTCTCTCTCTCTAGAACATTATCCGGCAGCCTGGCCGGCCAATTTTCCGGCGACACTCCGGCGACGTCAGCCGAGAGGTAACGGCCGGCCACCACGTGCGGTGGTCCGGTGACGGCGGTTCAACGGTGGCGGCGGCAACAACTCCGGCGAGTTTTTCTTCGAGCCTCTACCCTACCCCCACTATACCGAGCCTTCTCGTCACGATGGTGACTCCATTTTTGAAGAATCAAAGCCGTTTGAGCTCACGCGCAACTCCGGTGAGGTTCCGGTCAAGATTCCGGCGATTACCTTTTGAACTTTTTCTTCCGTGCATGCTTAGATCGGGACACTTGGAGTATTTCTGCAAATTTTTAAGATTTTTTATCTTCCGGCGAAATTCCGGTGAGTGTTCCGACCGGTTCTTATTTCGTTTTCCTTATTTTCTTTTCGGGTGTTTGGTTTGGTTCAGTCGGATCGATATGGATGAGGATAGTTGCGGTTTGTGTTCGTTTCAGGTGGTGGCCGATGGTTTTGGTGGGATCCGGTGACGGCGGAGAGCCGCCGACGGCAGTGGTGGTGATGATCTGAGCCGGGTTTGTTTCGGGTCACGGAGCAGCGGGTTGGTTCGGGTCAGGCTAAGTTCGGGTACACTAGGTTCAAGTTCAAAGTCAGATTGGTTTCGGGTTTTGGTTTTGGTTAAACCGAGTTAACTCGGTTAAACCGAGTTAACTCGGTTCGGGTCGGAAAGTAAACTCAGTCAACATCCGGGTTCGGTCAACTGTGGTCAACGGATAATTCGGGTCAAGATTCAAGTTCAGTCAACGAAAGTCGGATTTGGTGGTTTAACTCAGTCTGACACGGTTGAGTCAACTCGGTCTAGGTCAGCCGGTCAATTCAGTTGACCCGGTCGACTCAGTCAACGTTCGACGCGAAGATGGGTAAAGTCTACCGACACGTTAATAATTACGTTACTTTATAATTTTTATATTACGTGATAACGAGCTCGAACCGACATAATTATGGTTTACGTTTTTATGACAAATATGGCAAATTTGAGATACTGTTTGAATATTGTTGAACTTTGATAAAATAACGACAACTTGTGTTGTCGGGGGCGTCCAAAAACAGAGGAAACTCTGCCCGTTTTTCGAGAAAACCCGTAAGACGAAAACACGTTTTATTCAAACGACTTACATAAAACAAGACTCGGATGCATATTTTCTCAACGGCACTTTATAATTTACAAATGCGTCAATAATGCTAAGTATTTTACAAAATAAATATAATAATTTATATATTTATTTTCAAACGTTTAACGACTCGAATTCTCTTATAAAAACAAGAAAAGAATAGTTTTTATACTTACTTCGGACATTATTTACGACAATAAATATAGTTACTATATTTATTCTAAACTACGAAGTCTCGACAATTCTTTTATAAAAATAAATATAATTATATATTAATTTCGAACATCAAACAAACGACGATTCTTTTATAAACTTAAATATAGTTTATATGTTATTTCGGATATCAACGACACGAATTCGTTTTATGAAAATAAATACAGTTTTTATATTTATTTCAAATACCGTACCACACGAATTCCTTTACAAAAATAGATATAATATATCTATTTATTTCAAACATTCAACCACTTGATGAATTATATCTATTTATTTTAGACATTCAACCACTTGATGATACTCTTGTGAAATAAATATAACTTTTTATATTTATTTCAAACGCCGAAACGGCATATACGTATATTCTGGCAAATATATACAAGATGCAATATATATAATACAAGTTTATTATATATTACTTTCACACGAATATTCCTATATACACAAACGATTTCTCGAGACGACAAGCGACCTTAACAATATATTTATATGTTTTGATATAAATATTTATTTATTTCTAATATCTCGAGAATCAAGTCTTTTAAAGGCTTATTGGTTATTATCGACAATAAATGATACTTATCAAATATGACCTAATAATTTCCGATAAGTTAACTACTTACAGTTGAATCGTTCGACTAACGATTCGGTAGAGCTCGGTGACAAGTAGACTAGTTACCGCTTTTAGTTAGAAACTTACAAGATATTCCGTGTTAGCAATATTGTAGAATGCACACTAGCAAGTCAAGTCTTGGAAACGACATCACGAAGTCGTAATTAGCTAGCTTTGCACAAGGCAATTCAGGTGAGTTCATAACCCAACCTTTTTACGGTTTTACATTTTTATGAATGTTTTCGGGGTGGAAAGACATGCACGTTTTTCAGAAACATACAAAGTTTTCGATAAACAAAGACTGCATATTTTTAGACAAAGCACGTTGTGCAAGAACATACAAAGCTTTTGAACGAACGAAAACTCATATTTCTAAATCATATTACGAATGGATTTCGAGGAACTCAAATGGTTTACGAATGGATTATACTAAATATACCGTTTTTTACAAAACAAATGCGTATTATCGAAATGTGAATGATTTTCATGACTAGGGATGGATCGTCTGGTGATAATATATATAGACTGGGGAGTTGGCCTTAGAGGCTGGGGAGGTTCAGCCTTAGAGGCTGGGGAGGTTCAGTCTGAGAGACTGGGGTAAAATACATGTTACAACATGATTACAGACATTTTATACATGGTATGATTAGCTTAAGGAGGGTTTATTACTAGATCATGTGAGGGGTGGGTACAACACTTAAGGCCATTAATCCTCGTCGTAGGACCGAGGGACATGAGTGATAGATCTATTTGGGTGTAGCGAGCCCACACCCATGAGGCAGGGGCGGCCCATAGAGGTGACTATGTCTTCCAGCCTGAAGCCCGGTACAAATTTGCTAGGTTTGAGTTCTTCCTGCACGTTTTCACACATACCATTGGCTTTGCAACCCATTGGTGATCTCTTTTTCCTTATTGCTACATACAAGGGACATACATACTTACAAAAATACTTGATTTATATAAATTAAATACCATGTTTTATACAAATTCAAGGCATAGGATTATGCGGGCATGGAGTCAAAGTCAGGGTGGGCATTGACGGTTATACGAACATTACAAATACAAGAGTTTACAAATACATGATTTTACGAACATAATGCGTTACAAACACAAAGTTTCCATATAACTTGGCAAGAAAATGATTTCTAAATTCGTTTTCTCAATATTATCTCACAAACCGGTTATTCAAAAGATTTCTTTCAAATCTTTTACAAACAAACTATGAACTCGCTCAACTTTATGTTGATTTCTTTGCACGTTTCTTTCTCGGGTTACTTTTCAGAAACTATGGCATGGTTAGAATAGGAGAACCAAGTGGAGTCGAGTACTTAGTGGCGTTCATTTTCTAAAAGACTTAGCTTATTTTCTTCCGTTGTGCAATGAAGATACCAGTCCAAGCACGCCAGCTCTGATAATTTCGGGGTGTGAAATGGGGTGGGGGTCCAAAGTTTCGTCAAACAAGAGATATATGTACCAAACAGTTCATGCACTTTCATTAAACAACTACACAATAGTGCAACATCTAAATCACACACCAAACGTGAACGAGTTACAATGAAACAAGTTACATTAATCAAATACTAAACACTTTGCGAAATGAATAGTGTGTCGAGCAAGGGCCTTGAAAACTCGGGTTGTCACATCATCCCCAACTTGAAAGAAATTTCGTCCCGAAATTTGACAAGCAGACCAAAAATAGCGAAGTGTCGGATCAGGATGACTGTAGATTTTCCTCGGGTACCATATCATCCCCAACTTGAAGGGGAATTTCGTCTCGAAATTCACTAGGTGCATTAGGTTTAGATTTGCCAGACTTGGACTTGTCATCTGGAAATAAATGTGGGTACTTGAGCTTCATCTGGTCCTCGCGTTCCCATGTGAACTCCGGTCCACGTCTTGAGTTCCAACGAACTCTCACAATTGGAATACAACTGTGCTTATGAACTTTAACTTCCCGGTCCATAATTTCTATTGGTTCTTCAATAAACTGCAACTTATCATCAATTTTCAGCTCCTGAAATGGTACTACAAGTGTTTCATCAGATAAACACTTCTTCAATTGTGAAACATGAAAGACGTCGTGAACGTTACCCAGCTCAGCAGGTAACTCGAGCTTGTATGCCACCTTACCAATTCATTCGAGAATCTTGAATGGCCCGACATAACGCGGATTAAGTTTGCCGCGTTTCCCGAAACGTACTACACCCTTCCAGGGTGAGACCTTCAACATAACACGATCATTAACTTCGAACTCCAATGGTTTTCTGCGCTTGTCGTCATAGCTTTTCTGATGATCGTGCGCTGCCGCCATACGATTTTTTATTTGCACAATCTTTTCAGAAGTTTCAAGCACCAGCTCCGGGCCTGTGATTTGGCTATCACCCACTTTAGCCCAGCAGAGAGGAGATCGACATTTCCGCCCATACAAAGCCTCGAACGGGGCTGCCTTGATGATGGTATGATAACTGTTATTGTAAGAAAACTCCACCAAGGGAAAATGTCTCTCCCAATCTTTACCGAAATCGATAACACATGCTCGCAGCATGTCTTCCAAAGTCTGGATGGTTCGCTCACTCTGACCATCCATTTGAGGGTGATAGGCAGTGCTCATGTCAAGACGTGAGCCAAATGATTTGTGCATCGCTTGCCATAAATCAGATATAAAACGTGGACCTCGATCGAAGATAATGGAAGTCGGCGCTCCATGCCTGGATACCACTTCCTTTAGATAAATACCAGCCAACTGCGAGAACTTGTCAGTTTCTTTGATTGCGAGGAAGTGTGCAGATTTCGTGAGGCGATCAACGATCACCCAGATGGTATAATTTCCGCTTTGAGTTCTTGGTAGTCCGGTAACAAAATCCTGGATACCACTTCCTTTAGATAAATACCAGCCAACTGCGAGAACTTGTTCATTTCTTTGATTGCGAGGAAGTGTGCAGATTTCGTGAGGCGGTCAACGATCACCCATATGGTATCATTTCCGCTTTGAGTTCTTGGTAGTCCGGTAACAAAATCCATGGCAATCTATTCCCATTTCCACATGGGTATGTCTGGTTGCTGAAGTAGGCCTGAGGGTTTCTGATACTCCACCTTGACCTTTGAACAAGTCAAACATTTGTTTACATAAGTCGCGATGTGGGCTTTCATCTTCGGCCACCAATACATGACTTTGAGGTCCTGATACATCTTATCCGAACCTGGGTTAATAGAGTATCGCGACTTGTGCGCTTCGTCCATCACAAGTTCTCTGAGGCTACCAAAGAACGGAATCCATATCCGCTCGATAAAATAGTAAATGCCATCTGATCTTTTCTCGATTCGTTTCTCCATACCCCTTAAATATTCTGCTTCGATGTTTTCCTCCTTCAACGCTTCAGCTTGTGCAGAACGGATCTGGTCAGGTAGGTTGGAATGAATGGTGAGCTGCAAAGCGCGAACACATTTGGGTTTCGATTCCTTTCGACTGAGAGCGTCAGCTACCACGTTGGCCTTACCCAGATGATACTTGATGGTGCAATCATAGTCGTTTAAGAGTTCCACCCAGCGACGCTGTCGCATGTTCAATTCCTTCTGGTCGAATATATGCTGAAGGCTATTGTGGTCGGTATAAATAGTATACTTAGTACCGTACAAGTAATGCCTTCAGATTTTGAGTGCAAACACCACGGCTCCCAACTCCAAGTCGTGAGTCGTGTAATTCTTTTCATGGACCTTCAACTGTCGAGAGGCGTAAGCTATGACTTTCTCGCGTTGCATCAACACGCAACCGAGACCTTGAATAAAGGCATCGCAATATACAACAAAATCTTCGGTACCCTCAGGTAGAGATAAAATCGGTGCACTGCAAAGCTTTTGCTTTAGAAGCTGAAAGGCGTCTTCCTGTTTTGTTCCCCAAGTATATACTACACCCTTCTGTGTCAGAGAAGTGAGAGGTTGAGCGATCTTTGAAAAACCCTCAATGAATCTTCGATAGTACCCAGCGAGACCAAGGAATTGTCGCACCTCTGAAGGATTCTTTGGTGCTGCCCAGTTCCTGATTGAGTCAATCTTTGTAGGATCCACGTGTATTCCCAATTCGTTCACTATATGACCAAGGAAGTGTACTTCCCAAATCCAGAAGTCACTCTTAGAAAACTTTGCGTAAAGCTACTCCTTCCTCACAAGCTCCAAGATAAGACGTAGGTGCCGCTCGTGATCTTCCTTGTTCTTCGAATAGATCAGAATGTCATCTATAAACACGATGACAAAATCGTCAAGATAAGGTTTACATACGCGGTTCATGAGGTCCATAAATACCGTAGGTGCATTAGTTAATCCGGAAGGCATAACCAAAAACTCGTAGTGGCCATAACGCGTGCGAAAAGTTGTTTTTGGGACATCCTCCTCTCGGACCCTCATCTGATGATAGCCCGATCTTAGGTCAATCTTCGAATAGTAGCTCGACCCTTGCAACTGGTCGAACAGGTCGTCAATGCGAGGTAAAGGGTAACGATTCTTGACGGTCACCTTGTTAAGCTCGCGATAATCAATGCACATGCGAAAGGATCCATCCTTCTTCTTTATGAACAACACCGGGGCTCTTTATGGCGAAGAACTGGGCCGGATAAAGCCCCTATCCAACAGTTCTTGGAGTTGATTTGACAACTCTTGCAACTCCCCTGGTGCAAGACGATATGGTGCGCGAGCAATCGGAGTTGCTCCTGGTGCAAGATCAATGTGGAATTCCACCTGACGATGTGGAGGTAAACCTGGAAGTTCCTCAGGAAAAACGTCAAGAAACTCCCGTACAACTGGTATATCATCGATTTTCTTCTCTTCATGCAATATTCGTAACAAGTGCAAGAATAACAGGGTAGCCCTTTCGTAAACACTTCTGGGCTTTCATAGATTAAATGATGTTGACAGTTGCACCACTTCGATGGCCGTGGACAGATAATAATTCCCCGCTAGGAAGAGGTACACGCACGATCTTCTCCTTGCAAAGTATTTCTGCTCCAAGTTTGGACAACCAATCCATACCGATGACTATATCAAAACTACCAAGAGTGATGGGAAGAAGATCAATGTCGAACACTTGACCTAGAAGATCGAGTTTACACCCTAAGTATACATGTGTAGCTTCTATTGACTTGCCATCTGCTAATTCCACTACATGGTTGTTTACAAGGGGTACAGGACTTAACCCTAGCTGACGACTGAATTCCAAAGACACATAACTCCAGTCGGCACCAGAGTCGAATAGTACAGAAGCAATAATACCATTAACAGAGAACGTACCGGTCACAACGTTGCCATCATTCCTTGCATCGCCTGCCCCAATGGTGAATGCCCTACCACGAGCGCCATTCCCACCGTTATTCCCGTTGTTGTTGTTTCCGGCGTTGTTGTTGTTGTTGTTCTGGCGGTTACCCCCATTGTTGTTGTTGGCATTCTGGTTCAACTGTGGGCAATCTTTCTTGAAATGCCCTTCTCCGCCACACTGATAACATCCCTTTTGATTACTCCGGTTTTGCTGGGGTTGCTGCCTCTGCTGCTGGTGCTGGGACTGTTGTTGTTGATTAGCTGGGTGTGGAGCTCTACAATCTTTCGCCATGTGACCCACCCTGCCACACCGTTGACATGCTCGGCCACATGGGCCATAGTGATGAATACCACACTTATTGCATTTTGGCTGTTTCCCTACGTAACCTGAAGTCTGACTGTGGTTCTGATTCTGGTTGACAGAGGACGACTGCCTGAAACTGTGGGTGTTGTTGTTGTCAGGATTTTTCTGGGATGGACTTGCACTAGTTGCTTTGTCTGCATCGTTCCACTTACGCTTATTATCACTAGCAGGTGTAGTAACGGTAGCAGTAGGGTAGTAGCAGAAACACGTGGCGGCAAATTGCCACGTTCGACCTCTTGGTGTTATCTTATGTGCCAAACGGATGATCCGGGGCAGATTGTCTAGGTTTGCAGTAGTGACATACCCCTTTACAGCTGGTGCTAAGCCCTTGAGATATAACTTAATTTGCTGATGTGGACGTCGAGACAGGTTAGGGCACAAAGTTGCTAGATCATGAGACCTCCTCGTGAATGCTTCAATTTCAGATCCCTCCATTTTTAGATTGTAGTACTCGTTCTCCAGTTTCTGAATCTCATCACGAGGGCAATACTCCTCCCGCATTAATTCCTTGAAGTCATTCCAAGTGGTTGCGTTGGCCATTTCAATACCCAACATCTGCACTTGGGCATTCCACCAGGTTAGGGCACCATCCTCCAAGGTGCCAGGAGCATACTTCACACGGTCCCCCTCGGGACAGTTACACATAGCGAACACTGATTCGGCTTTCTCAAACCAACGCAGGAGTCCTACAGCCCCTTCAGTCCCGCTGAAGGTCTGTGGCTTACAATCCATGAACGTCTTGAACGTACAGGCGGGTGGATTGTTTTGATTTTGTTGCGCTTGTTGACCTAATGGACGAAAGAAAAACACAACACAGGGGTAAGAGTGGTGTACGCAACACAAGAAATAAGAGTATTTGGCACACTTCGTACCAGCTTGGTAAGCCGCTAGGGCTTCAGCCACATGGGTGTTGATTAAGTTAGTCAGCTCAGCCTCGGTCATCGCAATGTGACCACGTCCGTGACCTCGTCCGCTCATGATTCTATATAAGAAGAGGGGACAAGTTTAGAAATCGAGATAAGGTAGGAGTCAAACCTCACGTTGACATCTACAAACTACAAAATTCATACCAAACAATAGGGTAGAATGTCACACCCCGACCGCGTAAAACAACAAATCGCGGCGGAAAACGTCGGGGCGTGTTGCAACAGAATTATCGTTTCATAACCATGGATACAAAAGTGTTTCGTTTTATTGAATATTAAACATTTTCATTGTCTTAAAATAGAACAAACAAGTTACATATCGACTAATATTGTTTTATGTCACTAAGGCCTCGTCCAGATCCTACGTGACGCATGCATCCTAGCAAATCATCATCAAGCATCAATTCCTGAAACATATGTGAAAATACAGTCAGCAAAGAAATGCTGGCGAGTACATAGGTTTTATAGGAGTATTGGATTCATGGCTAGTTTAAATGTTGCAATACTTTATTAAAAACCTTGTTTTGAAAAGAGTATAATATTACAACTTTATTAACCAACTCAAAACAAGCGGGTTATAGTTTATGAAACCTCGTAGCCATGATTCTTAACCCAAAAACCTTTGTTTTAGCAAAGCAAATTGTAAAACATCTCGTATTAACTCGTTAATAAAACTCGTATGTTACTTCGAAAACATCGTTGTGTGACATCGTTTCTCTATCGTTTACCCAAATCGTTTAACATTGTATCGTCCAAATCGTTTAGAAATCGTTTACATCGTCCAAATCGTTTAGAAATCGTTTACATCGTCCAAATCGTCCTCGTTTTAATTGTGAATAACTTATATATGTGGTCGTCTCGCTAATAACATTCAAACCTTCGTGACTCGTCCCTCGTCGCTTCTCGTTCTCGCATTAACAAACCTCCATAGGGTAAGTTAACAATTATCAGATTCAGTCGCTACCCACAACCCCCACACATAACCATGGGTGTAGTATGATAACGGGATTTGTCAGATCCTATGGTACCATAACCTAATACTGGTCGGCTTGATCATTGCTAATGAATGTCATTTGTTATGTAACCCAACCAACATGTTCGTTCACATTATCGAAATCGTTATTAGTTTTGTATAAATCGTCTTACTCGTTTTTGAAACCATCGTTATAACATCAAAAATCGTTTTGATACCATCGTTAAAACCTTGAAAACATTTAGTACATATGAATCACCCCAAAACAGTTGAAAGCAGTAAAATAGGGGAACTATGTACTCACATGTAGTGCAAAGTATCCTCAGTCAATAGAACTTCAACAAACTCGAGCAAACCAGAGAAATCAAACAGTACCTAGTAATCGAATCACTAATCAAACAATAGACGCTTAAATCGGAAGATCGGACAGAATGAGGTCTTGTAAACCAAATGAGTGTTAGAACTCATGTGATATGGTTTAACAAAGCCTACATCCTAAATTAGAACCTAACCTAAGTGCTTTCGACCCATCGTGACCCATTAAGGTAACTTATGCTACTTTAACGCGTCGTGCGCGCAAAGCGCGTTCGAGACGTCTAACTAGTCCTATGACAAGTATTATATGCCTATACATGTTTTATCATGTTGTATAATCAGTTATGTACAAAAGTTTAAGTTACATAAGCTAAATTACCAATTATACATGAAAAGGGTATTTTGGTAATTTACCTAAGGCATATAAACTACCTATCATACAACTACTTAACGAAGCGACCATAAGGTATAACCTTGGAAGGTTATTCCCTATATACTATGGTCACCTAATGTATTTGGTCGGATCCTAATGATCGACCAAATGGGTCGGGTTCGAAGGTATAAGCAATTTATCAGATCGCTTACCCTTACGACCCTAGACAACGTGGTAATCAGTAGGCATAGTCCCAAGGGACTATAACCATCGTGATTACAATCACGTTGCGAAGTTCAAACGAACTTCGCATTGACCATAAACTGGTCAACGCAGAAAGTCAAACAAAGTTTGACTTTCAGACTCGAAAAGAAATAAAAGAACCAAGGAATACTTACGAAGGGTCCCCGAATGCTAATCTCGATTCAAGTAACTCAGGTATGAAACAATGGTTTCAACTTTGAGTTTCTCAAATCAAAATTCTAGTGGGTTTTGCAATTGAAGGCATGGGGTATTTATAGGATTTCCCGAACCGTTAGGATCGTTTCTTGGAAAATGTGCTTCAATCTTGGCCATACACTTGCACCCATGGTATTGTAATACCATGTGCACATCAAACCAGCCCATAGTATTGCCCAAAACCATGTGCAAAGGTGGTATAGGCCAGATTCAATGTTTCTGCACAGAAAGTTTCAAAAATGGCAGATTTGGTCCCTGTAGTGTAATAAGGCCTTTTCGGACGCGTTTAAGGCCCGTTAACCCCATTTCAAAGCTCTAAAATGAATTTAAAGTAAAGGGAACTTAAAATGTTCTCAAAAATATCTCGGATGTCGGTTCGTTTAGCCGTACGGTTGCGTTGTTCGGCTAATTACGACGGAATGCGCATAAGCGCGAAAAACGATCCAAATGACGCAACGAATGGATTTTTCTTATGCCAAACACTAAAATAAAATATTTTAGTGCTTACATAAATTTTTGGATGTCCGGATGTATTCAGAACGTAAGATATGTGCGAAAGTGCAAACTTGTGCACTTTTTGACACTTTTAGTCCCTGAATGAGCATAAAGTTTATTTTAGCATACCGTACCCCTCAAAGCCTATTTCTAAGCTATGTAAAGGATATTTAGGGTATGTTTAACTTATGATCAAGTTCCAGAATGTTCGTTACTGTGTAAATCCTCATAGTTTCACAGTTTGACACAATTAGTCCCTGTGATCGAATAGACTTGTTTTCAACACACCAAACCATTCAAAACTTATTTCTAAGTTATGTAAAGGTTATTTAAGGTATGTTAAGCCTATGTCACTATTCCGGAGTGTTTGTTGCATTAAACTGGTTATATTTACGCATATGTGCGCGTATAACCTTCCAGAAAGCGATTTAAAGCTTGAAATCGGAATTGAATCGAATTGTAAAATCACCAAACATAAATACACAAAAAAAAGACATCAAAACACATATAATAACACCAAAGCACATTGTTTTATTAATAATCAACATTGTTTTACATCGTACATCGATTACAGAGTAGAGTTGTCACAGTGTCCCCTACTTCAGGAAATTTCGTCCCGAAATTTTAACTAGAGGAAGCTTGTGAAAACAAATGCGGATACTTCGTCTTCATCTGGTCCTCACGTTCCCAAGTAAACTCAGGACCACGTTTGGATTCCCAGCGAACTTTGACCAAATGAATCCGTTTGTTCTTCAACTGTTTGTATGTATGTTCCACTATCTCCACAGGTTTCTCAACAAAGTGCATCGTTTCATCGATTTGGATCTCGTCGAGAGGAATGTGAAGATCAGCGTCAATTAAACACTTTCACAAATTGGACACGTGAAAAGTCGGGTGAACGTTTCCAAGCTCTGGAGGTAGCTCTAGTCGGTAGGCAACCTTTCCAATTCTTTCAACGATCTTAAATGGTCCAACATATCGTGGTGCAAGTTTTCCTTTCCTTCCAAATCTCACGACTCCCTTCCAAGGTGAAACCTTGAGTAGGACACGATCTCCGACTTGAAATTCTAAGGGCTTGCGTCGTAAATTCGCATATCTCTTTTGACGTAATCTAGCTGTCACAAGATTATTGCAGATTTTCTTGATCTTGTCTGTTGTTTCCAGAACGAGTTCAGGTCCAGTAAGCTGAGCTTCACCGGTCTCGTTCCAGCAGACAGGTGAACGACATTTTCGACCGTAGAGAGCTTCGAATGGTGCCATTTTAATACTAGTATGATAGCTATTGTTGTAAGAGAACTCGATCAGTGGCAGATTAGAATCCCAACGACCACCAAAGTCTATTACACATGCTCTAAGCATATCCTCCAAAGTTTGAATCGTTCTCTCAGATTGGTCATCTGTTTGGGGATGATAAGCAGTGCTTAGATTCAATTGGGTTCCCAAAGCAGATTGCATGGCCTTCCAGAAATGAGATGAAAATTGAGCATCACGATCAGAAATGATATCCAAAGGAACACCATGTCGTGACACAATCTCATCAACATAAATCTTTGCAAGTTTATCAGCAGATAGATCCTCGCGGATCGCAATAAAATGAGCTGACTTCGTTAATCGATCGACAACAACCCAAATAGCATCGTGACCTTTAGATGTACGCGGTAATTTAGTGATGAGATCCATCGTAATGTTCTCCCACTTCCAAACCGGTATTTCTGGCTGTACAAGCAAGCCAGAAGGTCGTTGATGTTCGGCCTTGGCTTTGAGACAAGTTAGGCATTTTGATACATACAAGGCAACATCCTTCTTCATACCAGGCCACCAGCACGAAGTACGAAGATCCTTGTACATTTTATCAGCACCAGGATGGATAGAATATCGAGACTTATGAGATTCGTCCATTACCAAGGTGCGAAGATCGTCCTGATTCGGAATCCACAAAAGATCCATGAAATAGAGCAAACCATTGTCTTTCGCTTCGAGTTTAAGCTCAAGCTGATGTGGTAATTCCGTACCTATCAAATTTTGTGAAACACAAAATTGCTGAGCCTGAAGAACACGAGTTTGAAGATCAGATAGAGTTTGAATAGAATGAAGCTTGACTTGTTCTTTTCGACTAAACGCATCAGCTACGACATTCGCCTTACCAGGATGGTAGCGAATCTCGCAATCATAGTCGTTCAAGAGTTCAACCCAACGTCGTTGCCTCATATTCAGCTCTTTCTGATTAAGAATATGCTGGAGACTTTTGTGGTCTGTGAAAACCACACACTTCCATAGAGGTAGTGTCTCCAGATTTTAAGCGCAAAAACCACAGCTCCTAACTCCAGATCATGAGTCGTGTAGTTCTTCTCGTGAATTTTCAGCTGTCTAGATGCATATGCAATAACTTTACCTCGTTGCATGAGGACGCAACCAAGGCCTAGTTTGGATGCATCGCAATAGACAACGAAATCATCGCTTCCCTCGGGCAGAGATAGAACAGGAGCATTACATAACTTCTGCTTCAGCGTTTGGAACGCTTCTTCTTGCTTGGGTCCCCACTCAAAAGGCTTCTTCTTCTGAGTCAAAGCAGTGAGTGGAACCGCAATCTTCGAGAAATTTGAAATAAATCGCCGATAATAACCAGCAAGACCAAGAAAAGATCGAATCTCTGTGGGCGTCATCGGTGTATTCCAGTCCTTAATAGCAGCAATCTTGGATGGATCCACATGAATACCCTGCTTATTGACTATGTGACCCAAGAATTGAACTTCTTTAAGCCAGAATTCACACTTGGAGAATTTAGCAAAAAGTTGTTCCTTCTTCAGGAGTTCCAATGTTAAGCGAAGGTGTTGTTCGTGCTCGGCTCGAGACTTTGAATAAATCAAGATGTCATCAATAAAAACAATGACGAACTGATCCAAATAAGGCTTGCAGACCCTATTCATTAAGTCCATGAAAACAGCAGGAGCATTAGTCAAACCGAAAGGCATGACTGTGAACTCGAAATGCCCATATCTTGTGCGGAAAGCAGTTTTGGGAATATCTTCTTCTAGAACACGAAGTTGATGATACCCAGAACGTAGATCGATCTTGGAAAAACATGAAGCACCCTGCAGCTGGTCGAAGAGATCATCAATTCGAGGTAGGGGATATCGATTCTTGATGGTGAGCTTATTAAGCTCACGATAATCGATACACATTCGAAAAGACCCATCTTTCTTTTTCACGAAGAGAACAGGAGCTCCCCAAGGTGAAAAGCTTGGTCGAATGAATCCTTTATCAGATAACTCTTGAAGCTGCTTCGATAATTCTTGCATCTTAGATGGTGCAAGTCGATAAGGCGCTTTTGCAATCGGGTTGGCATTGGGTACAAGGTCAATATGAAACTCGACTTGACGAACTGGAGGCAAACCGGGCAGTTCATCAGGAAACACCTCTGGATAATCCCGAACAATCGGAATATCCTGAATACTCTTGCTCTTGTCTTTCTCCTCGGTGACATGTGCCAGAAAAGCAACATATCCTTTTCGCAAATAACTTTGGGCCTTTGTACACGACATAACCTTCAATCCACCAGATGGCTTCTCGCCACGAATCTCCAGAACATTGCCAGAAGACAAAGGAATACGAACAATCTTATCGAAACAAACCACCTCAGCATGGTGTTTGGTTAGCCAATCCATTCCAACGATAATATCGAAGCTTCCAAGTTGCATCGGTGTGAGGTCAATAGGAAAAAGATGGTTATCAAGGTTCAACTGACAACCATGAATAACAGAATCGAGAATAAGAGGTTTACCAGTGGCAATTTCAACAGATAAGGGTTTCCTCAGTTTTGTTCTAGGTATCGCAAGCAAAGGCTCAAAAGACAATGAAACAAAACTTCTATCGGCACCGGAATCAAAAAGAATAGATGCAGGTCTATTGTTAACAAGAAGCGTACCGTTAACCACTTCGTTGTTGACCCTAGCTTCATTTGCATTTAAATTGTACGCTCGACCACGAGCGGGGTTCACATTGACGTTTGCATTCGGGTTTGCGCTAGCATTCGCCAGCCTCGGACAATTGTTGCGGAAGTGACCATACTCTCCACAACTAAAACATGAACCCGGTGGGAATCTCGCAGCATTCCCTTGACCCTGAGCTGGAACTTGAGCAACCTGATTTTGTCCAAAACGACAAACATTGGCCATATGCCCAAGTCTACCACACGTCGTGCATTGCCTGCAAGCTTGTTGTGCAACGTGATGACCGTTGCAACGAGCACAGTGAGGTGCGGTACCAGCGTATACTTTCTTTGCAGGTGGCTGAGCCGGTGGGTTCTGCGGGTTCTGAGCAGTCTAGGCTGTAACAGCAAAATTTTGGGCACCCTTTCGCTTGTTCGATTTCTTCGACGTCTCTCCTTCCTTGTCCTTACCCTTTTTCTTGTTTTTCTCAGAATCAGTTGCCTTCTTTTTATCACCCTTGCGGGTGAGTTTACCCTTCCTGACTTGCACGTGTTCACATTATTTAAAACCCAAAACCTTGACGAGATTTTGAAAACTCAAAGGGGTTCAAAACCTTATAACAGAGGGTTCAAAACCTTACAATAGAGGGTTCAAAACATTGTAATAAATTATTCAAATACAGAAGATTGTTTTTCAAAAATCGTTTCGGAAAATTTGTTTTTTTTTGTTTTTTTTTTTTTTTTTGATAATCACCTAAGGATAGGTGATATGCATGTTTTAAGATCTAAACACAAGATAGCTTGTGTTAGGGTCCTAGAAAAGTTATAGTCTAGGTCAAAGAATTACTAATAACCTAATTCCCTATAACCATTGGCTCTGATACCAACTCTTCTGTCACACCCCGACCGCGTAAAACAACAAATCGCGGCGGAAAACGTCGGGGCGTGTTGCAACAGAATTATCGTTTCATAACCATGGATACAAAAGTGTTTCGTTTTATTGAATATTAAACATTTTCATTGTCTTAAAATAGAACAAACAAGTTACATATCGACTAATATTGTTTTATGTCACTAAGGCCTCGTCCAGATCCTACGTGACTCATGCATCCTAGCAAATCATCATCAAGCATCAATTCCTGAAACATATGTGAAAATACAGTCAGCAAAGAAATGCTGGCGAGTACATAGGTTTTATAGGAGTATTGGATTCATGGCTAGTTTAAATGTTGCAATACTTTATTAAAAACCTTGTTTTGAAAAGAGTATAATATTACAACTTTATTAACCAACTCAAAACAAGCGGGTTATAGTTTATGAAACCTCGTAGCCATGATTCTTAACCCAAAAACCTTTGTTTTAGCAAAGCAAATTGTAAAACATCTCGTATTAACTCGTTAATAAAACTCGTATGTTACTTCGAAAACATCGTTGTGTGACATCGTTTCTCTATCGTTTACCCAAATCGTTTAACATTGTATCATCCAAATCGTTTAGAAATCGTTTACATCGTCCAAATCGTCCTCGTTTTAATTGTGAATAACTTATATATGTGGTCGTCTCGCTAATAACATTCAAACCTTCGTGACTCGTCCCTCGTCGCTTCTCGTTCTCGCATTAACAAACCTCCATAGGGTAAGTTAACAATTATCAGATTCAGTCGCTACCCACAACCCCCACACATAACCATGGGTGTAGTATGATAATGGGATTTGTCAGATCCTATGGTACCATAACCTAATACTGGTCGGCTTGATCATTGCTAATGAATGTCATTTGTTATGTAACCCAACCAACATGTTCATTCACATTATCGAAATCGTTATTAGTTTTGTATAAATCGTCTTAATCGTTTTTGAAACCATCGTTATAACATCAAAAATCGTTTTGATACCATCGTTAAAACCATGAAAACATTTAGTACATATGAATCACCCCAAAACAGTTGAAAGCAGTAAAATAGGGGAACTATGTACTCACATGTAGTGCAAAGTATCCTCAGTCAATAGAACTTCAACAAACTCGAGCAAACCAGAGAAATCAAACAGTACCTAGTAATCGAATCACTAATCAAACAATAGACGCCTAAATCGGAAGATCGGACAGAATGAGGTCTTGTAAACCAAATGAGTGTTAGAACTCATGTGATATGGTTTAACAAAGCCTACATCCTAAATCAGAACCTAACCTAAGTGCTTTCGACCCATCGTGACCCATTAAGGTAACTTATGCTACTTTAACGCGTCGTGCGCGCAAAGCGCGTTCGTGACGTCTAACTAGTCCTATGACAAGTATTATATGCCTATACATGTTTTATCATGTTGTATAATCAGTTATGTATAAAAGTTTAAGTTACATAAGCTAAATTACCAATTATACATGAAAAGGGTATTTTGGTAATTTACCTAAGGCATATAAACTACCTATCATACAACTACTTAACGAAGCGACCATAAGGTATAACCTTGGAAGGTTATTCCCTATATACTATGGTCACCTAATGTATTTGGTCGGATCCTAATGATCGACCAAATGGGTCGGGTTCGAAGGTATAAGCAATTTATCAGATCGCTTACCCTTACGACCCTAGACAACGTGGTAATCAGTAGGCATAGTCCCAAGGGACTATAACCATCGTGATTACAATCACGTTGCGAAGTTCAAACGAACTTCGCATTGACCATAAACTGGTCAACGCAGAAAGTCAAACAAAGTTTGACTTTCAGACTCGAAAAGAAATAAAAGAACCAAGGAATACTTACGAAGGGTCCCCGAATGCTAATCTCGATTCAAGTAACTCAGGTATGAAACAATGGTTTCAACTTAGAGTTTCTCAATTCAAAATTCTAGTGGGTTTTGCAATTGAAGGGATGGGGTATTTATAGGATTTCCCGAACCGTTAGGATCGTTTCTTGGAAAATGTGCTTCAATCTTGGCCATACACTTGCACCCATGGTATTGTAATACCATGTGCACATCAAACCAGCCCATAGTATTGCCCAAAACCATGTGCAAAGGTGGTATAGGCCAGATTCAATGTTTCTGCACAGAAAGTTTCAAAAATGGCAGATTTGGTCCCTGTAGTGTAATAAGGCCTTTTCCGACGCGTTTAAGGCCCGTTAACCCCATTTCAAAGCTCTAAAATGAAGTTAAAGTAAAGGGAACTTAAAATGTTCTCAAAAATATCTCGGATGTCGGTTCGTTTAGCCGTACGGTTGCGTTGTTCGGCTAATTACGACGGAATGCGCATAAGCGCGAAAAACGATCCAAATGACGCAACGAATGGATTTTTCTTATGCCAAACACTAAAATAAAATATTTTAGTGCTTACATAAATTTTTGGATGTCCGGATGTATTCAGAACGTAAGATATGCGTGAAAGTGCAAACTTGTGCACTTTTTGACACCTTTAGTCCCTGAATGAGCATAAAGTTTATTTTAGCATACCGTACCCCTCAAAGCCTATTTCTAAGCTATGTAAAGGATATTTAGGGTATGTTTAACTTATGATCAAGTTCCGGAATGTTTGTTACTGTGTAAATCCTCATAGTTTCACAGTTTGACACAATTAGTCCCTGTGATCGAATAGACTTGTTTTCAACACACCAAACCATTCAAAACTTATTTCTAAGTTATGTAAAGGTTATTTAAGGTATGTTAAGCCTATGTCACTATTCCGGAGTGTTTGTTGCATTAAACTGGTTATATTTACGCATCTGTGCGCGTATAACCTTCCAGAAAGCGATTTAAAGCTTGAAATCGGAATTGAATCGAATTGTAAAATCACCAAACATAAATACTCAAAAAAAGACATCAAAACACATATAATAACACCAAAGCACATTGTTTTATTAATAATCAACATTGTTTTACATCGTACATCGATTACAGAGTACAGTTGTCACATAGAACCCTTCTTGCACTCATTAAGCCTCACTGGGACTCACATGCACCTCACGTTATTATTATGTGTGCACTCATAATAATAAGGCAAATTGCATGCTTATCTCTGTGCCTCCTAATTTGCGTTAAAAGTTTTCCCCCACATTCAAATAGAAAAACGAAAGACATTTCAGGATTGTTGATCACAAAAGTCAAAGAGTAGCATTACACTATCGAGTTTCACTAAAACATGCAGCACTGGTAATCAGGGTATCTAGTATGTAGTTTCATGCAAGTCGTGAGTGTGTGATTTCTAAACAAGTAATGCATAAAGTAAACAGATGACGAACCTTGCTATCTGGGAGCGCTGGAGTCGTCATGGGTCGTAGCTCTTGGTTACAAGCTTAATGTATATTGCACACATGTTTCGATATGCTTGAAAACATTATTTACATTATGCTTCTGCTAAACAAATTGGTTTTGATTATGGTTGGATTTACTTTATGGAATAAATGGAAACTTTTATTAAATTCTTTGTTATGGTTCAATGTAATTGGTGGCTAGATCCTGGTACGTCACACGCCCCGCGGTGTTTCCGCATGTGGTATTTTGGGGGTGTGACAGTTTGGTATCTGAGCCACTTGATCTACAAGCCTTCAAAATTTCAGATCTTAATTCGAAGTAGTTCGGGAGAAATCTAAAATTTTTGGTTCGAACATAGTTGAAATATGTTAACTGTTGTTGCTGTTGAAAATGATGTTCACCGATCGGATGACCACCCGATCGGGTGACCATCCGATCCAAGTCCCACTTGTTCCATTGCTAGTTAGTAAATGTTGACTTTGTTGACTGTCACCCGATTGGATCACCACCCGATCGGGCGGTAATCCGATCAACGAACATTGTAAATTTTGCTTCGGGTCAATATTTTACGTGAACTACTGTGTCCATTTAATGCATAATATTTTCGGCCCAATGAGATTTTAATAAGTCATATAGTTGTCGGCCATTACATCAAAATTGGATGTGAAATTGCATGAAAAGTTGGTTTATTTTGTCTGATGCTTATTGAATGAAACAACCATCACATGATCTTCAACTTGAGGTCCAATGAAAATAAAATATAGTTAAAGCAAAGGTGATTGTTTGAATTGAGTTGTGTTTTGTGTCAGTCATCATCTTGTGTAAAGTGTATGTGCATGTGAATTGTTCAGAACTTGAATGTCAATTGAATGTGAAAAGGATTTTTGTAGTTCAACTATTGAGTGTCAAGTCTCGGATTGTAACCCGATCGGATCTCCACCCTATTCATTGCACGTTTGACTTTGTTGACTCACCCGATCCTATTCATTGCACGTTTGACTTTGTTGACTCACCCGATCGGATCTCCACCCTATTCATTGCACGTTTGACTTTGTTGACCTACCCGATCGGATCACCTCCCGATCGGGTGACCATCCGATCCGTTGCATGTTGTTTGCTTATGCATTAAACATTGTGTTCTTAATTGACTGATTCGTTAGGTGAGTTTTTAAAGTCAAAGTCCATATCATCGGCCCAATCATTAAGTGAAGTCAAAAAGTGGTGTCTGTATTGTCCATCGGCCCTAGAATCTTATCAGAAACCATGTGAAACAATCAATAGCCCATGTGACTTTATCCCAAGATACTTAAAACATATCCACGTGAATAGATTGTTCGGCCCAATTAAAATAGAAGGTATTCAGATCCACTAAAAAAAATTTTGATCCTATCAATGACAAGTAAGAGCATGTGATTTCAAAGTTTGTCGGTTCATTCATTAATACGGTGCATGTGATAGTGTCTGAATAAAGGTTTAATTTTTAGAGACTTATAAAATTTAGCGGCACATTATTCATATTAGTCATAGTTCTCGGACCAATAGAATTAGAGCTACATCATACATTGCATGTGATATAGTGATCTGTATGTGAGCATTTAATAATTATCAGAGATTAATTCATCAGTTTGCATGAGAAAGAGTTGTTGAAGTTCAAAGCATCGAGTGGTGACTCGATCGGATCACCACCCGATCCATTGCAAATTATTGAAAAATTTGACTTTGTTGACCCACCCGATCAGATCATCGTCCGATTCATAGCAAGTTGTTTGTTCAAGTTTTAAGTGCAAGCATCGAGTGGCAATCCGAATGGATTGCCATCCGATTCTAATCATTCTATTTGCTTGTGTCTCAGGTTCAAGTGTCGGATCCTCACCTGATCGGACAGCACCTCTCCCGATCGGACAACATCCCACCCGATCGGAAAGCACCCCACCCGATCGGACAGCACCTCACCCGATCAGACAGCCTCTCACTCGATCGGATCACCACCCGATCCAAGGCACACTGTCACTCGATCGGATCACCATCCGATCCGCTGTCATCTGATTTCTGTTGACCCTCGTTGACCACGTCCGATTGGTTGCACATTCCATTCAAATAACTGTTCATTTTAAACTGATCGTTTGTTTGTTCGTTTGCAGGTGATTCAAGGTGATAAACGAGGCGAAAGATTCAAGGAACGATAAATTCAAGAAATATTTTCGAAGATGTCAGGAATTGGCGAAAAGTTTTATAACACGTTTTATAACGCGTTTACATCTGAAGAAACTCCAGTGACACCAAAGAATGCTATAGCTGTGATATCTGAGAGTTTGAATCATGATAACGTGTACGGAAATCTTCTGAGACCACCAAAGCTTATGAATATCGAAGATTATCACTGGTGGTATGAAAGATTTGAAAACTGGGTGCAAGCTTATGCGTATGATAGTTGGATCATGTTAACAATAGGCTATGAAAAACCAAGAAATGAAAAACATGAATTAATCACACTTAAACAGTTCACAGGTGATGATAAAAAGGAACATTCAAGTGAATTAAGAATGAAAACTCTACTTCAACAATCTGTCAGAGAGGATATATTCTCACTACTTCAGCATGGTGAAACGTCTAAGTCAATTTGGGAAGCGTTAAGGTTGAAAGCTGAAGGTGGGAAAGATATCAAGAAAAACAAGATATCATTGTTGAAGAAGGAGTTTGACTTGTTTGGTTGCATGAAGAATGAAATAGTTCGTCAAATGATAGAACGATTTTGTCATCTGAAGATTGAAACGGAAAGGTTTGGAATCCACAAAGAGAGAGAAGAGATGGTGGATAAACTCGTCGAGGCATTGCCACATGAGGAAGATTGGAAAACCTATGTGATCGTTTTGAAAAATGATGATAAGTTCGATGAGATGACGTTAGATAGCTTGATTGAGAAAATTGAGGGACATGATTTGTTATTACAAAAACAAAACAAGATGTCCAGCTCATGTTATCAACAGAACGTTGATCTATACTATCGCAGAGGAATGCTACAAAAGAATGAATCTCCAAAAGATAAGAACTGGTTAGTGCAGAAAAGACTGGTGATTCGTCAAACAACAAATCTTCGAGCTATGATCCAGGATATCATTCCTCATCTGCATCTGCATCGTCAAAATCTAATCCAAACTAGGACTGGAAAAATTCTCCACTTTTGAACAATGAGTTTGCTCAACAGCACATGACTTTCTTAGCTTCTATTCTGGTATCTTACGAAGGTTTAATTGAAGGTAAGATCGGAAATCCAAATATGACAAAGGATGATTACGATCAAGTCGATCCAAAAGAGATGGAACTCATGGACATTCGCTGGTGCATGGCAAGCGTCATTAGAAGAGCTAAAAGATTCATAGAGATAACTGGCAAAAAGTGCTTGGAAGGCCCAAACATGAAGATAGGTTTCGACAAGAACAAAGTCACTTGCTTCAAGTGTAAACAAAAGGGGCACTTCAAGAGTGAATGCACGAACAACAAAGCTGATGATAGCGTGAATCCTTTTTATGAGGATTACTACAAAAAAGCCATTTATCATCAGAATAACGAGCAACCAACTAGAAAACAGATTAAAGAAGGACCTTCTAAAGAAAAGAGACAAGCTGTGATGACATTTCGTGATCGTAGTGAATCCAGTATACAAAATGAAAAATCTGTTTGGGATGATTTTGATTGGGATAATGTAACACCCCAAAATAGAGTAACATGAAACTAAGTTCAAATAAGTAAAAGAATTAACTTAGTTAGTAAAAATGTTGCAAAAGCTAGTTAAAGGGGTGGAAAGTGTTTAATTAAAGAAATGAAATTCTATGGGGGTTAAACATGAGTAATTGTAAAGTATGGGTATTAGAGGGAGGAAAACCCAAAAAACACACATATGTACGTTCTGGGGATCGATCAAAGCAGGGAACCAAGGGTGAAACCCTTGTTCACCAAATTCAATCAAATTGGGTAGAAATTTAGAAGATAATCAACTGCATGAACTCGAATCTACACCCATCTAAGCTCGATTTTAAGGAGGTAAGTTCAATTTCTTGAAATCATGACTTGTAGGAAGTGGGTTATGACCCAGTCTCGAATTTTATACAAGAAAGTGTGTAGATTGGAGTTAGGGTTTTTCTATAGAACAGGAATCATGTGTATTTATGCGTGAATTTGATCATTTGAAAAGATAATTGCATAACCCATTTGATATGAACTATTAGAGGTGTAGAGTGGTGGAAGAATTTGTAGTGATCATGTGTAAATTTGATATAAGATGGTGTTGTAGTACTTGAATCTTAAACAGATTTGAATAAGACAAGAGAATATTATGAACTTGATTGTTTGTTGATGAATATTGAAATGAACTAGTAGGAATTATGCTTTAAAAGCTTGTACTTAGTGTCCCACAAATACGAAACCCGCCAAGTGTTTGATGAAATGCTTGAAAGAATAAATATGTGTAATTTGCGAGATAATGGAATGAAATAGTGGGATACTAAATAAATGAATGAATGTGTCAATATAGGTGCGAAGGAAGAAGGTTCCAATATTAGGAAATCAGAATGTTCACAAGATCGAGGTACGTTAGTGTACACCCTATTTCTATTATGTTGTTTTATGCATATTAATCTCAATCGAATTGTGTTGTTATGTTAAAATTGTGAGATTCAAGATCTATGATTTTTCGAAAGTAAAAGTAAGATCCGTCATAACGGATTGTGAAGAATGAATAAGTTATGAAAGATAATGCATCATATCCGGTTCTTTTGGTTGAACCGGGTATGGGAAGTTAAGTATGAAAGTCTACTCGATCCGTTTATCTCGGATTGGAGTATGATGTATGAATGTAAAGAATATGTTGTTCGTCACGAACGAATCGAATGGAAGTTATGTAATGTTACTAGTATCCGTCATAGCGGGTATGTTAAGAAAAGTATGTTTAGTCTCTACTTTGAGGCAGACATGTAATGAACCGTTTAACGGTTAGTAAAGTATTTGAATAATGTAATACCGTAAAAGAGACGAATCGATTTATCGTTTAGATGTGTTAGTGACGAAATACTAAATTATTTGTTTATGTTGAATGTAGGTAAATCCTCACTTTAGGCGACTTGGCAATTTGGAGCGAGCATATGCACACATTATGACCATCAAGCGCTTCCGTTATTTTGTATTAATGTTTTGGGTCAAAATGCTTGTTTGTATAATCTTGTTAGTCGTTGCACTTTTTAACACTTGATGTTATGGTTTTTAGTCATGTCTAGTCGAACGGGTTGTAAACTTATTTGTTTTGATGATGGTTAAAACAGGGATATGCTCGTCTTATGGACGGGTTATGCCCAAATTTTGTTAAAATCGTGCATTAATGTTATTAGTATTTTTACCTTTAAATTGTGAAAAGTTTGGACATTTTTAAAAGTTTATGTTTCTAGCGTCTTTTGGATGTCATTTCTACTAGACGCAAATGTGGGCCTAACAGATAAATACTTCGATGAGGAAGAAGGAGGACCCAGAATTGTAATTCATGATGATGAAGGGTTTGATTGGAGTCAACATGACAAAGTAGTTGGAAAAGCCAAGGCAATGGTTGCTGAAATCAAACAAAGTCGAGAAGAAAGGCATGCTCGCATTAGGCTGGATGAAGGGTATGATGCCTACAAGGAAGCAACACAAGCAGGCAGGTGGAACAAAGAAAAAGAATGCTTTGTCGATCCTTAAGGAAATCCAACAGTTGATCAAGAGAAGGTTGATTTTTAAGCACTAGTTGCTGCAATACCGACTGTGAGTGTTTGGTGTAAAGGCCTTGAGGAGATACCAAGGTATAAAGAAAAGGTTGAAGAAGGCATTAGGAAGGTGATTTATGCCAGTCTGGAGAAGAAGAAGACGGTTGAGGAGATTGTGGATGAAAGTGAGAAGTTGGTGAATGAGGTAAAGAAAGCTGAGGAAGCTGTTGCAGAGAATCAGAAGGTGTTTGAAGAAGATCAGAATCAACAAGAGAATGAAGCCACGGTGCTAAACACTGAGGTAAAGACCCAAAATGATTCTTCTGATCAATCAGTTGATAATAAAGCTGAACAAAAGCGCAAGAAATGCATGGAAACATGCAGTGCTTGTACTGAAAAGGATGAAAAACTTAAAATCAGAGACATTGAATTCACTAAAATAGAAAAGATTTTCAAAAATAAAAGTCATGAAATGATTGAAAATGAAAAGTTTTTGAAAGAAGAAAATGAAAAGCTGAAACAAAAATGTGATGATCTTGAAAAAGAAAACAAAATGTTGAAAGAAAAGTGTTCAGCTGTTTGCAACGAATGTGTTCCAAAAGATAAAACAATTCAAGAGTTGCAAAAGGAATATGATGGAATGAAATTGTCATATCATACTGTAAAAGAAGCTTATGAAACTTTGAAAAGTAGAGTCAAAAGTTTAGATGATAGATTGTCTGCATGTCAGAAAACAACTAAATTTCTTGAAGCTAGATATTAAGGTAAACAAATGGTTTTAAATCAATATATTGATGATGTTGCTAAGCTTAAACAAGAACTGGCAGATAAAGAAAAGTTGGTCAATAAACTTCAAAGTTATCATGCGTCTTCATACATTCTAGAACGTATTTTCAACATTACACCTGATAGGAAAGATTCAGAAAAAAACAAAAAGGGAATTGGGTCTGAATACCATCAGGTTCCACCACCGTTGGAGAATAATTATACATTCTATGATGGCGAGAAGGTGGAAAAAGCAATAAACATGGTTGACCAGTTACCCGACAACATCGATGTGACTTACACCAAATCTGATGACATCAGTGATTCAGAGGTGGTTGGTAAGGTTGTTGAAAGTGTTCTAGCAGGGGAGACTACCAAAACAGATAAGTCTGAATCACAAGATGAAAATGAGGGAAGTTTTCATGATAGTTATCTTAAACACTCAAAATCTGAAAAAGTTGTGAATGATGATTCAAAAGGATTGGTATATACCATGATTGGATCGGACAAACTATTTTCGGATAATGAATTCCCAATTCAAAATGTGATTTCAGATAAAATCAACAAAGTTTTCAAACTGGTAGAGATTCAAAAGTCTAAAATTACAAAGTTTGCTAGAAAAGGTCACAAAACTTTTTATAACAAACCTGGTCACAAAAAGAAAAACATGAAGGCTGGGTTGGGTTATAAAAAGAAACAGAATTGGAAAAGAAATGAAACGTCAAATTATCAGGAAAAGATGAACTTTGTTCACGGAACAAGTTCTGAAGAAGAGAAAGAACTCCAATTTAGACGACAGTCTAATGAAGAGTTCTATGCTCAGAAAAAGCAACAACAACAGGCTAAAGATATTTCTAGGAAAACTTGTTTTAAATGTGATCAAACTGGACATCTTGCATGAAAGTGTCCAAATCCAAAGCCTGTTGATGTTGAGAAACAAAAATCTGAAGATGTGAAACAAAGGTCTACCAGATTTGATTCCAAACAAACTTGGAGGTACAACACAAACAAGTTTGCTTCGAATCAAACTTGGAAATCAAACCAGACTAGGTTTGATTCAAGACAAACCTGGAATTGTCACACACCCAGATTCAGAACAACACAAAGTTGGCAAACATCGGTTGATATGACAAAACCAAACCAGTTTTGGAAATCAAAAGTTGTTGATCAAAATAATCAAAACGAGTCACGATTTTACAAAAGAAGTGCTTCAAAAGGACAAAACTGGGTGGTTAAGAAACAAGTGACTTCTGTGAATGATGAAAAAGTTGAAGTCAAAAATGAAAAATTGTTTGTGAAAACTGAGAAAGATTTTCCAAAATTAAATGAAACTTATTGTGTTGAAATGCCTAAGGTCAAACAGAACTTGGCTAAATTGTTTAAGTAATTGAATAGTTTGAATGTGCATGTGCTCAAGAACTTTGAAAAATATCAAGATGGAGATGAGAGCAGCCTGGCATGAGAGGAAGAGGCTGTTGGTCCCTGCGATTGTTAAACAGTGAGTTTGTTTGTTTTCTGTACATAAATAAACAATATTTCTATAACTTTAAAAATTGAAAAATTTTAAAAATCAAAAATATGTTTTTATTTTGTCAAAAATTTGAAAAATTAAAAATGTGCTTGTTTTAAAATTTTGTCAAAAATTCAAAATTTTCAAAATATATTACTTGAATATGCCGAAACCCTCACGGCGGAACAAACATGATTAATTTCACAAGATTGAAAAACGGTTTTCAAACTGTAAAATATCAATGTGTTGTAAATCATGGGGGTATATCATGAGATGCAGAAAATGGATGGCGAGACAAAGCTATCAGTATCAGGTTGTCAAATTTTCTTTAAATGTTTTGAATTTTAGGGGGAATAAAAATTTCAAGAAAATACAAAAACATTAGAAATTTTGAAAAAGCCAAAAACATGACAAAATTAAAATGAGTTTTTGTGTAAAAAGAGAAAATGATAGTACATCAGTAGACAATCACAGTATGCTAAAGAATTGGAATGTTAAAATGTGATAAACGGTCTCTCTGATGATATGCCAGTAGCTTTTTACACGCTTAGTAGATTGTTTTCGAGATATAAACCTAAATATCAAATACTTACTTATCTTGTGGGGAACATCTCTTGGATATATGGGTAACCCCCGAAATCTTGTTTGAGAGATTGCCTGATTCTGAGATACTAGGTCTTTATACTGTTTGATATCTAGGGTATTATACCTGGTCTTCTGATATTGCGGAATCAATGGCCTAGACCTCGTATAATACTTTACGCGCTTTAAAAGCTTACCCTCTGCACAAAAATTGAAAATTATCGAAAGATATGAATCAATTGCAGTTGAAGAAAAGATTCTCAAAAGGGAACACACCTAAAGTCGAGCCTTCATCTCTTTGACTGAACGGAAGTTCATACCTGAGCTCTCAAGGTCTCGCACTAACCCAGAGAACATATATCAAATTGGTATACTCACCTGTAAGACTGAATCTATGGAATTTTGATACGGGAGTATATTCTGATGTAGGACACGCGAATAAGTTTAAGTTCTTAAAACACTAATCCGTATCTCGAATCAATTGAACTTTGTGTGAAAATTTAAGTGGATCAGTATACTGACAATCTAAGTGAATCATTTAGAACTTAAAGTATTTAAAGCTCAACGGTACTAGTGATTTGTCATAAACTGATATGATCCTCAGACGCGAACTCAAACAAAAATATTGTCTGAAAATATGTCTGTAAATATTTCTTTACTGCTTTAAGTTTCAGAAAAATACAAAAAGATTTTGATTTCTACTTTATTTTCGACAACCGATGTCTGAATGCTGAGTTTCAAAATCTAAGTATGCTAATCATGTTTCTAAAAATAAACAAGTTCATTAATTTGAAACTTGAAGTTTTTAAATTCAAAAAAAAAAAATCAAAAACAATTTGTGAAATTTCCAAGGTCATTAAGTTGGACTTGGATGATTAACAGTGAGGGATTTGATTGTAAAAATCTGTTGAAAAGAGCTAGTTTTCGAATTTGGATTCTTAATACTGCCAAATCTTTGAAGATTGTTGATAGGTGGAGAGAATCAAGTAATACTAGAAATATTCATATTATTATATTTTAGAGCCAGGATCTTGATTAAAAGTTTTTGAGAGCCAGGTCACGATTCCTGGACAATCGAAAATGTTTTCTCTGTCGAAATATTTTAGCTTATGCTAAGAAAGCCAGGATTTACAATCCTGAATGTTCAAAACATTTTCACTTATAAATGTTTGAGATCTGCAGATGAAAGTTCCAGACTACGATCTCGATAGCCGAGTCTAAGGGGGAGTCTGAAGACGAGCTCAACGCAAGGGGGAGCGTGCATTCAAGGAGCCATGTAACTATCCTGAAAGAGCTTGTAACCGGAAAGCCAGGTGTCGATCCCAAAAGCACGGAAGCTTGACGAAAGGGGGAGCCTGAAGAAAGAGTCTACTGAAAGGGGGAGCTGAAGCTGAACACGGATCCACGGGGATTCTGCTCAAGAAAGAGGGAGTTTGTGTTTGCTGAAGACGTCAAATTTTCAAGAAGACTCAAGAGAGAGAGAGAGAAAGACAAGACGCTACGAGATTGACTGCGGCAATATCCAAGGGGGAGTCTGTTAGTGCATTTATGTCTATCGCCTCTGTCAATACGAGTCGTAGCTGGAAACTAAAGAAAACATTATTATATAGTAATATCTAGTTAGTAAAGGCAAGGTGGCATATTTGTAAATAAGGAAACATTCCTTATTGCCTTGGCCTATAAATAGAACCTTTAGGGTTCTCATTTAGAACTTTTGCACATTTGGAAGACTTGGAGAGCTTTGGAGCTAGAGAGCGAGTCTAGAGAGAGAAAGTGCAAAAGATGATTCACGTGATTGTACAATTTCATATCTTTGAATAGAATCACAGATTTAGTACGTTCTTGTGTTCGGTCCACGCACGTGTACGGATTCCGCACGTCACACGTGTCGATCGCAATCATTACGGAGTCGAAAACCGATCCTACATCCTATTATATATATCATGGCTCAAATGGGTTTTCCTGCTAGATGGTGCCAGTGGGTTAAGGGTATATTGGAGTCGGCGAGGTCCTCGGTTCTTGTTAACGGGTCCCCCACGTTTGATTTCCAATGTCAAAAGGGTATTAGACAAGGGGATCCTTTATCTCCGTTCTTGTTCATTATCGTCATGGAAGCTCTCGCTTGTTTATTTTCCAAAGCTAGTGGTTCGGGGGATTTTAAAAGTAGTTCTTTTCCGAATGGAGGGCCTTCTATTTCCCACCTTTTATACGCAGATGACACCCTTATTGTTGGATAGTGGTCGAAAGAAAACATTCAAAAAACTTCAAGGTTGCTTAGAGTCTTCTTTCTTTGTTCAGGATTGAAGATTAATATTCATAAATCCCACTTGTTCGGGATTGGGGTAGATGGAGAGGAAGTTATTAATATGGTGGCGATTTTGGGTTGTAGAGTTGGGGACGTTCCTTTTACATATTTGGGTATCAAAGTGGGCACCAACATGAATAGAAGTTGTCATTGGCAATCAGTTATCGATACCATTCAAAGTCGGTTATCCTCTTGGAAAGCTCATACTTTGTCGATGGGAGGAAGATTGACGTTAATTAAATCAGTTCTAGCTAGTCTCCCTATCTATTACCTACCCCTATATAAGGCACCAAGTAAAGTTGTGGAGCAAATTGAAAAATTAATGAGAGCTTTCCTTTAGGGTGGGACTAGTGTGGAGAGGAAATAGGGTGGCTTGGGATACCGTTACGACTACAAAGAAAGAGAGTAGGTTGGGGATAGCCAAAGTGAAGGATGTTAATGTAGCCTTGTTATCTAAGTGGGCATGGAAGAGATAGTCTATGGCGTAAAGTTGTTGAGGCGATCCATGGGGGGGAGGCTCGATGGGTGTTTTTGCCGAGCAAAGCGAATTTGACAGGATGCTGGAAGTCATTGGTCTCTGTTTTGACCCGCACGAAGATACAAGTAAACAGCCTACATAGCTTTATCTGAGGGAAGGTCGGGGATGGTTCGGACATTAGATTTTGGTTTGATAACTGGTTGGGGTCCACTATATTGAAGGAACGTTGACCTGCTTTATACAGTTTGGAGCGTCACAAGGGCTGCACAGTTAAAGAAAGGCTGCAGCCGAGTAATTCAAAGGTTCTGCTGTCTTCTAGCTGGAGTAGTGGTCTTCATACTGTTGAGCAGATTTCAGAGATGCAAGACGCCGATTATTTGCTGCAAAATGTCGTCTTTTTAGGTAACTCAGACAATTGGATGTGGGACGAGGACGGGCAGAAGACTTTTTCGGTGGCCGAGGTTAAAAAACTGTTGCGCTTTGGACGGGATACGCATCGTCATCAGATTATAAAATGGATAGCTTGGGTTCTCTTGAAGGTGAATATTTTTGTTTGGAGGCTAGAGTTAGATTGGCTGCCAACCAAGGATGCTCTGGCGAGTCGTGGTATCGTTGTTCAAGACAGAATTTGCAGTTTATGTGCTGCTGGTCATGAAGACTTGCTGAACCTATTTACGGGATGTGGGTTCTCTTATGGTGTTTGGACGTGTATAGGGAAGTGGTGCCATATTGATCCGGTTTTTCTTTTTGATGTTAAGGATGTGTTAACCATTCACAAGAAAGTGAGGGGTTCTAAATGGGCCAGGGAGGTGGTTTGAGGTATTGTCATGATCGCTTGCTGGGCTATATGGAAGACACGTAATTCAAAAGTTTTCGAAGGCACTTATCCTAAGGTTTGTGATGTGGTCGCAAATATTAAGTCTTGGTCGTTTTTGTGGTTGAAAAATAGGTCTAGATTCACAGACCTTCTTTGGAAGGAATGGATGGTTGATCCTCCTCGCTTTGAGGGTGCGTCATTTTTTTTATTGAAGTTAACCGTTCAAAAAAAAAAGATATATGGATCATGAGACAGGATACGAATATCATCATTGTATAGAAAATATTACATATTAAAAAAAGCATACTAAAAATAAAGTATACGTTTAAAAATATAGGACTAAAGTTTTTTAAACTATAAATTTGAGCATTTACAACAACTTTTTTAATTAGTAGTCGACCTTTAAATATTCAAATAAAAATTTTTATAATATTATATAATGTCTTTATTTAGCATGATGATAAGTTGCGTAATATGATTGAAATTAAGTTTAATATTTAAAACTCAATGTTATTAGGAAGTTGGGCCATATTTTAAGATGGAAACATATTAATATTAACATAAATTTAAAATTACAAGAAAATATTGAACACGTGCATTACACGGCTCAAGTAAATATAATGTTATATACTTAATAGCAAAAAAAATATGTCTTTTAAAAACCATCTAGTGTTCGCTTTAAAGATAATTTGGTACTTTATTTAGATAAGCCGCTTGTAACTTTAGTCTTCTGAGTTATATACTATAAGTACTTGTATATGTGATTTCATACTTTATTAGTAACTATTGTTTATATCCAAATTATATATTTTATCTTAACAAATATATATGCTTAGGGTAAAATGAAAACTTCTACAAGTTGTGAGAACTTAGAGAACTCGGCCTTACAAAAGGTTTTTGATTTTTTACAGGGGGTGTGACTGAGCGGTTAGAGACTCAGGGCTTTAAACTTTCTGATTTTCCATTCAAGTGGTTAAAACCACTAAAACATAGGGACTAAAAAATAATTTACTATTAATTAAATTTGAAAGAATATTTTTTTTTGCTCTTTTCATTCCATGTTACTTTTTTAAACTTGATTCTTTTTGTAGGTTTCATTTCGCTACAGTTCAAGCCCCACCAGACTTTTGCTGGAGCTGCATGTCTTGCTGCAAGGTCCTTAAATATGGATTTTATTTCATGTCAAAATAAAGGGCAAGAGTTCTTACAAGCCACCATTTGTGCTCAGGGGTATTTATATCATTCTCGCCTAAATTTAACTGGATGGCGGAGTTGGGCAAGTTAGGTAATGGGTCAGGTTAATACCCTAAACATTTTTTGGTCTCTTTTTGTTCTTTTAAATATAATAATATTGTTTGATTCTGGGAGCAAAAGTTGTTGTAGGTCGAAAGAGGCATAACCTAGGGTTTAATTTTTATGAGACTACAATTATAAGTGATGTCAAGAATGAGATGCTCATATCAAGGTAATCTCAAAACTTTTTATCATAGTTTTTACGTTTTTTGGGTGGCTATAATATTTTGTTGTAGGTAATTTGATACTATTTTTAGACTCAAGAGGTGGTAAAAG
Organism: Helianthus tuberosus; assembly: GCA_030545235.1. Lineage (NCBI taxonomy): Eukaryota > Viridiplantae > Streptophyta > Magnoliopsida > Asterales > Asteraceae > Helianthus > Helianthus tuberosus. The sequence continues at coordinate 179,680,895 of CM060370.1, read as the reverse complement.
AGAGATTGGGTTTGGGCGAAAATAGTAATTTTTATGTGCGGTTCAGAATGTGTCAGGTCAGGTGCTAATCATGACTCCTTCTTTATAAAGATGGGTTGACTTAGATAACTTTTGTTTAGTAAATATGTTGATTTGGATCTATTCAAATTATACAATATATCAACATGGGTCACTTTTACTTAGAATGGGCCCAAATGGGCCAGCACCACCCACTGCCACCACCTACTTGTCTAAGGCTCTAAGCCACCACAACTGCCATCACAGTTACCTGCACCCTTGCTGACCTGCTGTCACCTCTACCTATCGATCACCACTAGCTGCCATACAAAAACATATAAAGTGGGATAACCCACTTTTATACCTTTTCTAAAACCTACTATTATACTTTTTTTTTTCTAAAACGAGCTCATTTTATTCGTAATTCTTTTGGTCCAAACCAAAGCGGTACTTTTTAAAACAATCATTTAATATTTTTATATTTGTTTATAATGCTAGCTTTAAGTAGTTTATTTGGTAAATAGGAAATGTCCACATTTCGACTAACCAAAACCGAACCAAACTCTCTCCAAAAACTAAGTTAACTGAAACCGAGCGGATTCGAATACAAATAAACCAACCTTTTCGATTTAGTTTGAGTTTTACACAAAAACCTACCCGTAAATGATACTTTCCAACTGTTGTATTCACATCTTTCTATTTAAATTCAGGGTTGGATTCTTACAGTAGCTGGGATTACTATAGCTCTTTGCGCTGCACCATTCACTGCCTTCTTGAATTCAATCGCAATTGCTGTAGCAGTCGCTATCTCAGAGACTGTTCGAAAGGTTTGTTTATCTATTTCCTTGAAACTATAGATTCGTTTCCTTAACTTAATTTCCTGATATCGTTTTGCAGGTGGTAACATATTCTATTCAAACGGATTTTAACCCATTTGGGTAAATTCATTGATGTGGTATGCTATTTATTGATCTCTCTTTGATTGGTTAGAGGATGCTTTTCAGTAATCAAAAGATCTGATTAATTGATCTTTGCTTAAAATGTATCGTTTTGCAGGTGGTAACACATTATATTCAAACTGATAGTGTGGAATCTCAAATGTTTCGACCTCTGGACCAGATATGAATAGGTTATCAAGCACATCTTCACTTCCTTCAGGTGATGTGATCTGCGAAACGATATACAGTCAATGAAAGTTCAACGAGCTACTCCGCCCATTGATGCAGTTGCTCCTTATGACAAAGTCAAGGTATTCAACGTTTTCGTACTACTTTAGTTCTTCATGTTTTTCATTTTATATCCTGATTTTAAAAAAGCGCGTCTTTGTACATAGGCAGATTTTGTGCGTCAGGAGGTTGTACAAATAGCTTATAGATGTTATATATCAAATCATATGTATATTAGCGGATATTATATATATATATCCGCAAGTTTATATATAATATCCGCTAATAATGTAGAGGTTATTTTTATACTTAAATTTTGGGCACGTGATGATAGAAAGTTAGAAACCATTGAGAATTATAAGAATAGTTATACAAGAATATTGCGCCTCGCGTACATGATGCCTTCGCCTTGCCCCTCGGCTTCAACAACCATATTGCCTCAGTGCACCTCTCGATTTTTAAAACCACATTTAAAATATGTACTCATGTTTATTTGATATGCAGAAAACTGGGTCTGGTTTGAAGGTGTGATGCAGTTGAGGAAGGTCCCGGAACGAGCAACGCCTCTCTTCCCAAATGCATGAAAATGTTATGTTTTGCAGTTGAGGAAGGGCTCCAGAACGAGCAACGCCTCTCTTCCCAAAGGAAGAGGAAAAAGACTTTTCTCGAACAGATCCGGGCCAAGGTACAAATTTAAGTTGCTTCATGTTGTTTTCTATTTTACATAATTTTTACATTTTATTAGGAAAAAATAGATATTTGTTTTGACCCATATCACAGTTACCTGAGAAAATATATATTTGTTTTTGGACTACAATGTTTCTTATCGATACACCCCGGTCTGTTTTGACCCGTATCAAAATTATTAAAAATAATTGACTGAATAACACTTGTGTTTGGGCAGTCCTCCAAAAACGAGGATTTCATTTTCTTTCTATACTAATAAATGAAAATCTTTTTTTGACACGTGTCGCTTTCTGGTGGTTTCTCACCTTATTTTCCTATTTATCTCTTATATTAAATAATAATTTTAAACAAAATATTAGATAAGAATAAATTTATATACTTTAACATTGACACTTGTTAATAAATAAATGTAAACCACACTATAAACCACACTAAAATAATGTCTCATAATAATTTTAAACATATGGTTTCCGGATAAGAGGTGTTTTAAAGACCGTTGGGTGCTTTAATTTGTAACTTATTACGAAAGAAAATTCTTAGCTTATTATGATTATTTGTGACCGTCGTTAAGTCGTTTCTAACAAGTTGATTATAACATGTGTCTTTGTATTTTTATTTCCACACGATCTTGATATTTGTTTTCATCTCTTTATTAAAATGATGAATTAGAAAAGAACAAATAAAAGGATATAACACTATAGACCTATATTATACATAAATTGGTATTTATCAAAGAAGGTTACTCAAATCATACTCTTTACGTATATAGTGACTGAATAGAAATTGCCTTGATCAAGATCACAATTGTTCGGTCTTCATATATCTATTAAAATTGTTTTTACCAGGTCACTAAATTAATTTTTTCGAACTAAGTCAGATCATTGGAATATTTTGGGTATCCGGGTATAAATATAAGGTTTTCGATTTGATTTGTTTCGAATAACGTTTTGAATGTTTCTTTCAAAATGCTTCTCTCGGCTTTGAAATAAGTATGGAAAGAAGGTATTATCCTTTTTTTAAAAGGGGGCACTTCATTATAAAAGGACCAACAAGCAAGAAATTAGGGACCACAAAAACAATTATAGTTTTCTAATAAAAACTACTAGTAATTTTTTATTCTTTTACGGGTGGGCATTCAAGTACAAACAGAAATAGATTGTCTATTCTATGGGGAACAAGATTCAAACATTTGACCTAAGTATAAAGGTCTGGAATACAACTAATCGAGTATCATATGATTGTTTTGCATTAATAGGCAACAATTTTAATTAATGTGCAAAAACTCTAAGCCAGAAATTGTTGAGTGAGTAATGTTAGACCTCTATATGACTATTTAAAATGACTGTTTTACCCTTCTGAATTAGAACCAACACCACTTTTTCCTTGGCAAACTAAAAAGGTATTTTCGTATATGTATTTTAGAAAGAAAAAAACAAACATATGAAGGATATATTCCTTCCACTGAATTTATGTCTTGATATATTATTACACTTCATGTTATATTATACATTACGTCATTACTAAACAACTTGTAGAATACTTTCTAAATGGAGTCCACTTGAGAGTGATAAGAGTACGTATTTAACACTTCAGCTAGTCAACATTTAAATAATTTCTCCACTCTCAATCAAACTAATTATAAACCAATCCGACCTCTTGAAGAACCGGTCAATATATAAAACATGGATGGTATATTCCACAACGCGCATGGATGGTTTATGGGTTGTTTATTGAAATTTAGTCAAATTTTACTATATATCTTTTTCTATCGACTATGACTAACGGATTAAAAACAAAATTTTAATAAAAAATCGAGTTAACTGTCATTATCGTCCCTGTGGTTTATCCAGTTATGCTAGTCACTCCAAACCAAATTTCAAATTTGTACCATTTCCGTCCCTAATATGCTTGAAACATAGCAGCTCCGTCCAAAAACTTAACGCCCGTTAAAACCTGCCGTTTTAATGCAGGGTAAAAACGTCATTTTTCGTTTTTAATTAAACCCTGTTAATAGGGTTTAAATGGGGGATGAAAAAGGAAAAATGATGGTTTTACCCTTTATTAAACAGTAGGTTTTAATAGACATTAGTTTTTTGGATGGAACTGACATATTTCAAGAATGTCAGGGACGAAAATGATACAAATTTAAACTGAACTTGCATAATTGGACAAAACACAGAGACGAAAATGACAATTAACTCTAGAAAACCATATAAATTTCAATGACGAGAGATCAGCGGTCCCCTTGACATCCTTTGCTTCCGCTCTTGTTTTTTGTTATCAGATTATAGTTTGAATTGTTTGGAAGAAAAAAAAAACAAATTTTTGTTATAATAATGTTATGTTTTGGATTAATTCAAAAGTGTAAAGCAACTACAATAACCAAATCGAAACACCCATGTGCAATGGAATTTCGTACCTATGACTTTATAACTAAATGTATGACGTAATTTTCATGTCTTCATTATGCCAATTAAATCATTATTATTATATAAGAATAAATATTTAGATAAGGACAAACGTTTATTTTTATTATGATCATATTAAATAATAATAATAATTTTAAACAAAAAATTAGATAAGAATATAAACGTTTTTTTTATTATGATCATAGTAAATAATAATAATAATAATAATAATAATAATAATAATAATTTTAAACAAAAAATTAGATAAGGATAAATATTTGTTTTTCTATAAATAATTCTAAACAAAACTTTAGATAAACATAAACGTTTGTTTTTATTAGGAGTAGATATATATAGTTATATACTTTGGAGTTCGATGATTGAAATTATGGTAAATCATGAATCAAAGGTTTTCGTTTAATATATACTTGATAATTGTATTATTGTTTTTGTTTCACTAGAATTAAATAATTATTATAGATTGGGCATATGCTTCTATCAAATTGTAAGTGTTTTAGACGCATCACTATAATGGTAGGCGTACTGTTATAATTGATTTAAACCCATCATTTATCGCACATTGCATCAACACGTAGAAAGAACACTATTTTTAAATATAACAATTATATACTCCATTGAAAGAGAATTTAATTCTCGGTATAATTTATAAAAATGATGAAATATATAAAAACGTGGGGATCAATCTCCACCTTTTTGTACCGTAAACTCTCTTGAACACAAATTTAAGACGAATGTTTAATGAATGAAATAAATAAATAAGTATGAAGGTGCATAAAACTAACAAAAATAATTGTATCTCATAATTTGAATGTATCATAAAAGGGGCTCAACCCATGTAATACATGTGTTTTTAATCTAATAATAAATAAAAAAACAAATTAAAATGTTATAATAAATAAATTGTACATCAAAGTTCATTTTTAAAAGATAAATCTTGATTACTGTATGTGTTAACATATGACATTATATTTTATTCAACGCGTGCAATATACGAGTTTTTTTAAAGGTATATCTTTTTTATTATTTATTATATAAAATTACATTTATGAAAAATAAAATAAAATACAAAGTAAGATGTTATAATAAGTAAATAGTATATCAATGTTCATTTTTAAAAGATAAATCTTAATACCTATTTGTGTTAACATATGACATCATATTGTATTCAACACGTGCAATATACGAGTTTTTTATAGATATATATTTTATTATTTATTATATAAATTACATTTATGCAACCCGTGTAATACACGGGATTCTATTTATCTTAACATATGACATTATATTTTATTTAACACGTGCAATATACGAGTTTTTTTAAAGATGTATCTTTTTTATTATCTCATAAATTGTATGATATATCGGGATTAATTCTTTATTTAGGGATTTGTTTTTGCTTTTGCTTTTTTTAAACAGCAAATGTTATAATACTTAAATATTTCCTTTTTCTAGGTTTAAACGTGTGATGTCTCCTTTAAGAAGTAGGGGTGTTTATAGTTCGGTCTCAAACAGTGAAACTGTCTAAACCAATTATCGATTTGGTTTCGTGGTCGGTTTTTTTCTTTAACTTTTGATCGGTCAGTTTCAAAATTTCAAATCGTAACAAATGGTTTAGTTTACGGTTTATACCGAAAACCAACTGTGTAAAACCGAACCGGACCTAAAATATAATACATATATTAACTTTTTAGACATTTAGTATTATATACATTTAATTATTTGTATCCTCTTTTTTCTTATTGCTTATACAAAAAAAATCAGTTCTGGACACTAGAATATTTTTTTAAACTTCTTTTCAAACCAATATGTGTATCAGAGTTGTTTTAGATACGATAAAATCCTTTTTAAACTTCTACGATGTAATATGATATCATGTTTTAAGCTTTTATTATTCACACCTTGATTAATTATGTGTGTTTTATATATAGGCAGAGTAAAGTTCAAACAATGAAACCAAACCGTTAATAACGGTTCGGTTTTAGTTTTCAATAATCAAAAACCGTTAGTAACGATTTAGCTATGGTTTGACCTAAAAACTGCCTAAATCGAACCATGAACACCCCTATTAAGAAGCAAGTGAGATTTTATTAAAAATATATCCTTTATTTTTTTAACAGCGAACACACACCACTTAATATCTACTTATATATTACCTATTATCCAATTTGTAAACTTAAATAAATTCATAAATATTTTTATTGATTATTTCAGGTTAGAACCCCGTGTATTACACGTGTTGCATAAATGTAATTTTATATAATAAATAATAAAAAAGATACATCTTTAAAAAACACTCGTATATTGCACGTGTTAAATAAAATATAATGACATATGTTAACCAACTGGGGTAGACCAGTTGGCCACCGACACCCACCTCTTCCCAGAGGTACCGGGTTCGAGTCTTGGGAGTGGCATATGTTAAGATAAATAGTCATCAAGATTTATCTTTTAAAAATGAACATTGATGTACTATTTACTTATTATAACATTTTACATTGTTTTTTTATTTTGCATAAATGTAATTCTATGTAATAAATAATAAAAAAATATATCTTTAAAAAACTCGTATATTGCACGTATTGAATAAAATATAATGTCATATGTTAACACATAAAATCGTCAATATTTATCTTCTAAAAATGAACTTTGATGTACTGTTTACTTGTTATAACATTTTACTTTATTTTTTATTTTTTATT